>CM062809.1:447778714-448378714 GCA_031772625.1 Pinus tabuliformis | reverse complement strand
CACTTTTCCCAGTAACCAAATAATTAGTAATGTCAGCAAACCATGTGGAATCTGTTGACATAGAAAAAATATGTTCATCCAGAAAATCATCATTAACAGTGGTTGCTTCACCAGGATTATCTAATCTAGAAAGAAAATCTGCTACAACATTAGATTTTCCTGCTCTATCAACAATAGTAAAATTAAATTCCTGCAACAATAGTAACCACCTAGTCACTCTACCGCTATTCAATGGCTTATTCATCAAATATTTGATCGCAGAATGATCAATATGTACAAATACTTCATATCCTGTAATATAGTGCCTGAACTTATTAATTGCAAAAATAACAGCTAAAACTCTTTCTCTGTAACTGTATATTTTAATTCAGCAGAAGACAAATTCTTACTAATATAATAAATAACATAGGATTGCTTATTTTCCTCTTGTCCTAAAGCTGCGCCAATAGCCAAATCTGAAGCATCAGAGGAAATGTGAAAAGGCAGGGACCAGTTTGGACCTCTCAAAACTAGTGCATGTACTAACTTTTCCTTCAATGTTTCAAAAGACTGTTGGCAAGCTGTGGTCCAAGAAAATTCACTATCCTTAGCTAGAAGTCGAAAAAGAGGAGCAACTATCTTAGAAAAAATTTCAATGAATCTTCTATAGTAACCAGCATGTCCTAAAAAACCTCTTACTTCCCTTTGAGTTTTGGGTGCAGGAAGATGCAGAATGATTTTGATCTTTGCTGGATCAACCTGGATACCTTTACTAGAAATCAAATGGCCAAGTACCACTCTCGCTTTGCACATTAATCTACATTTCTTGTCACTCAAGGTGAGATGGGCTTCCTGACAACGAAGAAGTACTTTTTCCAGATTTTTGAGAGATTCCTGAAAAGAATCACCAAACACAGAGAAGTCATCCATATAAATTTCTGCAAATTCTAGATCAGCAAAAATGGCCAGGACTGCCTTTTGAAAGGTAGCCGGGGCATTACATAAACCAAAGGGAAGCACTTTATAAGAAAATGTACCCCATGGACATGTAAAAGTAGTTTTATCCTAATCTTCGGGTGCAATTTGTATTTGGTTATAACCACTGAAGCCATCCAAAAAGGAAAAATATTTCTTTCCTACAAGGGTATCAAGCACCTGGTCAATGAAAGGGAGAGGGAAGTAATCTTTGAGAGTGGCTTTGTTTAATTCTCGATAATAAATACAAATACGCCATCTTCCATCTTTCTTAGGTACTAGCACTAATGGAGAGACCCACTGACTGTCAGAAATAGGATAGATAAAACCAACATCCAAGAGTTTCTGTACTTCTTCCTTCACAATATCTCTTAGAGCTGGATTCATTCACCTTTGGGGTTGCCGGACAGGTCGAGCTCCTTCCTAAATATAGATATGATGCATACAAGTTTCAGGAGGAATACCCTTCATATCTTCATAACCTCATGCAAAGGCACTAAGATGGTTTTGCAACAAATTCACAAGTTGCTCTCGCTGAGATGAGTCCAAATCTGAACTAATATACAAGATTTTATTGGGGCTAATCTCAACAAGAGTAGTATCAGGCTCAAGAGTACTCAAGGGGGTGGCCGAATGCAACGGTACAAAAGGGTGAGAATCATGATTATCTTGAAAATCTAGGCTGAAAATCTGACACAATAGCTCAAAATTACGCATAGTGTCTAGATTATTCAGGAAATCTTGAATCTCATATTCTTGTGAAGACCCAGTATACTGATGGATAAGAGAAATGGGCTAAGTCTCCTCATCACTACTTTGATCCAACCATAAAGTATCTTGAAGGTCCTGAATGGATCTGGCAGGGGGGTATAAGGTAACTTTCTTCCTAGAATCTCCATGCGAAATATGCATATCACCGGAGCAACATCCAATATATGCATCTGCTGTAACAAGCCATGGTCGGCCCAAGATCAAGGGATGTCCTCCTACTGGGTTCTTTGGCTGAAGCACAATGAAATCAGCAGGATATTCCCAAAAATCTAATGAGATGATCACATCGTCCAATACTCCTTCTGGCTTAATTTTAGATCTATCTGCTAATTCAAACACAATGGGAGTAGGGAAAAGATGAGATAACCGAAGTTGATCCATGGTTTGCTTAGTCATGACATTAATGGCTGACCCCAGGTCTATAAGAACATTAGATACAAGGACATTACCAATCTGAACTAAGACAACAGGGTTTCCGAGATCAGTATATTTTTCCATAGACACACATCTCGTCATCAACTTTGTTGCTCTACCAACAAATTGAATGGTTTGGGGTTCTAATCTCTTCCTCTCGGGTTTCTTGAGACAGAGTTCCTTAATAATCTTAGTACAAATGGGGATCTCTTTGATGGCTTGGAGTAGAGGTATCTTAATGAAAAGATTCTGAAGCTCTGATGCCAAGCTAGTCTCAGAAATAGGCTCACTTCTTTCCATTAATAGCCTCTCTGGGAAGGGAGGTTGGTTGGAAGAATATGGCAAGGATTCAGAAGGTAAGGGCTGCTTAGTGACAACTTTCGGAGAATGATTAAGAGTTTCCTCTTCCTCTTTATCTTCAACAATCACTCTAGGTTGCTTCTGATTTTCTGATGTTACAGTCCTTCCCGATCTTAATTGAATATCATGAACCCCAACTAGAATAGACTGGTACTCGAATAAAGGTGGGTTTGTTACATAGATAGTTTTAACTGCTTTATTATTGTTAGGATTGGGCATAGGTTGAGCAAGCGACTGAGGAGGTCGAAAAGGTGGAGGTAAAGGTAATGGTGGAGTAGACTGACTCGGAGGTTGAGGCATTGAATAAGGTGTATGTGTAGATGGATATGACTGCATGGGTGGTTGGTAGGAATATGGAGAATGAGTTGGCCCTCTCCAACCTTGTTTCCATGGTTGAGAAGGCTGCCCATGCTGATATTGGTTCCCATACTACCACTGTTGATTAGTGCTAGGATAAGAATATGCATGGGAATTATAACCAAAATAGTGTGGAGAAAATTTAGGAGCCATACTTGCACCTACCTGAGGCCAATTTCTTTCTGCTCCCATAGCATACAAGTATTCAGCTTCAAGTTGTCGCCCTGTAAATACAGCTTTAAGTCCTGGTATAGAGGGACAATTTTCTATGATATGGTCTTCTACACAAATAACACACTTATTAGTTTCTTTCAAATTAAGAGGAAATTCTTTAGGAGGATGCTTGTCTCTACACTTAGGACATAAAGTACTTAATGACTCTTGTTCCTTCATGAGTTTTTGTTGAAATTTTAAAGAGTCCAACTGTTTGGTAATAGTATTCATTATATCAATTTTCATGTTTTCCATTTTATCTTCTAGTCCAATAATCATAGCATCAGTAGATTCGGTTTTTCTACCGGATCTATACTGATTTCTTGAAAATTTCCTGCATAATTCACAAATTTGTTCAAAAGTTTGCTCAGAAATATCACCTTTTCCTAACAGATTTAAATTATTTCTGGCATTATTAGTAAGTCCTCTTAAGAACAAGGTTCTAATAGTACTGGAATCAAGCTTAAGTTTTTACCTTTGTAAAATATACAGAAATCTTTCTAGGTAATCTTCAAGAGTTTCATCATCATCCTGTATGATTGTAAAAATTTCATCCTGCATATCCCAAGTTTTGCAATATTCTTGATATTTAGACAAAATCACTCTCTTCATTTGATCCCAAGAGGCTATAGTGTTTCCTCCTAACCCCATAAACCAACGTAGAGATGAGTCCTTGAGAGTAACAGGAAATAATCTTAGCTTTTGAGCGTCAGTTGAATAATCATAACTTCTACACAAAATATCAAACTTGAATAGAAAAGAGTTGGGATCTTCATGAACTTTACCATGGAAATGAGGGAGAGCTGATGGTGGAATGTTCTTCATTTGTGCCACAATATCAAGGTCCACAATTGGAAACATAAAAGTGGATTGTTCCCCACTTGCCTGGTTTTCACCAGTCCCTTCCCCATGATCTTCACGGTTTGCCATTGTTTCCCTTTTGCTCCCAATAGACTAAACCACACCTGAGCTATTGTCACCAGAATCTAGGTGGACTGTTCCTGCGTGATGGGTTTGAATTGGATTGGGCTTCTTGCTCACAGAAGGAGACCCAATATGAGAATTGTTTTCAGAATTATTTCGGCCCTTAGTGGGCTTTGAACCCCTACCTTTTCTAGGCATTCATTTCAAAAAAGAAAGAAAAATAACAAAAAAACTTCTAATAAAAAGTGTTGTCAGAAATCAGTCAACACCAGTAAAATTCCTTCAAAGAAGTTTTTCCTGTCAAAAAAAAAAGAAGGAAAAATTACCTCTATTGTATAATCAGAAAATTCTTTCCAAATCAAATCACCTCCCCGACAACGGCGCCAAAATGTTGGGTGTCGAAATTACACTTAAGCAAACTCCTCAACACTTAAATTGTCAACCCGAGGGATTCATAAACTTAGAGACGAAGCACAGGCAATGCCAGAGATGGTATGAATATTTCTAATGTCAATCCCTATTTTCTTCAAAGGAAATATTGCAGAATCAAACTAAAAAGAGAAAAAGGAAACTTGAACTATCAAAATAATCTAAGACTAGAACAAGGAAGAATGCATTTGCAAAAGAAATTTAGAAATAAAGGGGCAATCACTCTAGCTAACTATTGATCATCTACTGAGTATGTGTTTTTCTTTAGCAGAGACACTTTAGCAGTCTCATCAGATGGGCCCTTCAAACTGCTTATGTAGAGATTTCCTTCTTGCACTAATCTATCCTACACTAGTGCAATCTACTTGCCCTAGTGCAGGAATCAGAAATTTATGTAGAGGGTATAAATGGTGTCTTTACTAAAAGCGTTTTACTTCCTGCAAGGGCTTGAACTTTTTCAAGTTCAGAGCACTCAAATCCCATGGCAAGAAACTAATTCTTGCACCAGATCAGAGCTTCTTTCACTTAGTATTTAATTCATGAAATAAGTGTTTAATTACTGCAAGTGTTATTATACTATAAAATCAAAATTGCACACATTAAAATGAATTTTTTTTTATTTTAACAGAATGCTGAAATAAAGAAACAATCCATATAGTCTATCCTCTCATAAAGTATTTAATGAAATCAAGAAAATTGTGGGAAGTAAACTAGAAAGGCTTGTTGCATCACACCAATGTGCATTGGTGCAGGTTTATTTCTCCTGCTTGGACCAGGTGGGAAAACCAATCCGAAATCAGGTACAGGAAAATGAATAGCACACCAACATGCACTGGTGCAAGTTTATTTCTCCTGCTTGGACCAGGGGGGAAAACCAATCCGAAATCAGGTACAGGAAAATGAATAGCACACCAACGTGCACTGGTGTAGGTTTATTTCTCCTTCTTGGACCAGGCGGGAAAACCAATCCGAAATCAGCAACAGGAAAAGGAAATCTAGCTACTTCACACAGTGGATCCACTTTCACTCAGACAGGAATGCATGTGCTGGAAATTAAATCACACTTGTCAATATATAAACATAAATTACAAGAAACAAGAAATAGGGTAAACGTGTTGGGTTGGTTGGGCCCTAGCCAACCAGCGTGTTTCCCTTTCAAATAGAAACGTTGCTCAGTACTTTATCAATTCATCAACTTTCAAACATAGAAATGTGATTTATGAAACATGAGGTGGAGCTCCCTTTCTTATTAATTCATTGAGGCAAATACATGCGTGAATACATAGTCCAGCCCAGATTTGGGCGATAACAAAACAACAACTTGTTACCGCCTCTCTGGTTGTATCTCTGTTCTATACAATCTTCTATCAAAAAATATCTCGTCCTGTTTACATTCTTCATTATATAGATCCTTCGCCGAAGGCCAAAAGGATCGTTTAACCAATTACATAACTGATATGAAGAATTTAGCTTCTCGGCCTTCAAAATTAGACAGCTCAACAAAACTAGCCGTAGCCAATCTCTAGTTGTTCGTTCTTCATAAGTCTGATCTCAGATACCTTTGAATCTACCTTGCTGTCATGGCTGAAGCTCGGCTGCCTTTAGATCTATCTCGCTGTCGTGGTTGAAGCTGCGCAAAACGAGGCGGTGATCAAGGAGGTTCGGATCTGCTGCAAGGATTTGCTATGCTGGCACTGGTGCAAGATCTGATCCTGCACTAGGATCAGCGGTCACGGTAAGCACTTGACTACAAAATAAACATTGGAGATATCGATAAGTTACAAGAGTGATCATAAGCAAGAAATCATGTAATAAATAATTAATTAATGCTAAGTTAAGTTAAAAATATGAAATATAAAGTTCATACGAAATGTGTCATCATTCTTGGACTAGTGCAAGATGATGGTGTATAAGAGAGGTAAAACAACGGTAAGTGGTTATAATTTAGGAAGGGAAAAATGGCCAAAAGAGAGAAAATTAGGGGGCTAACAGAGGTATGGGCATTAGGAGTTTGTGGTGGTTCCTTGTGGTCTTACTAGTGCTCTAGCTACCTTCATGTGTTTGTTGAATAATGTGTTGTGTCCTTGCTTGGAAAGTTTGTGATAATGTTCATTGATGATATATTGATATACTCCAATAATGAGGAGGAGAATGCAAAGCACCTGGAAGCAGTGTTGAGACTGTAAAGAGAGCATTAGTTGTATGCCAAGCTCATCCAATGTAGTTTCTTTCAGTATTAGATTCATTACTTAGGACATGTTGTTTCCAAGGAGGGGATAGCAGCAGACCCATAAAATATTAAATCTATCATGGAGTGGCCTACTCTTAAGAATGTGGATGAGGTGAGATCATTTATGGGACTAGTAGGTTATTACAAGAGGTTCATCAAGAACTTCTCAAGGATTTCCTATCCTATCACATCATTGTAGAGAAAAGGAAAGAAGTTTGAATGGACAGAGGAGTGTACAGCTAGTTTTGAGTAGTTGAAGCATTTGCTTACAAATGCTCCGGTTTTAAAGATTGCAAAACTTGACAAGGAGATTTTAGTTTGTATAGATGCTTCCAAGAAAGGACTTGGTGGAGTCCTAATGCAAGAGGGACAAGTGATGTGCTATGAGTCAAGGAATTTGAATGAGAATGAGAAGAACTATGTGACTCGTGATCTTGAGTTGGAAACTATAATTCATGCCTTGAAGATGTGGAGGCATTGTCTTCTTAATAGGAGTTTTATTCTCATGAGTGATCATAGTGGGTTGAGGTACTTGTTTGACCAACCCAATCTGAATGCAAGGAAAGCTAGATGGTTGGTTATCCTCAACTATTTTGACTTTGAGATTAGGTACATTAAAGGCAAGGAGAACAGGGTTGAAAATGCTCTCAATAGGAGAGTGCAAGTGAATCATATTTCAACTATGAGCTCTTATGGGATAGACTTGCAAGATTTTATCTTCTAGGCAAGGTAGCAGGATGATAGTTACCAACAACTAAAGAAAAGGTTGTAGCAGCAAGGTGAAGGTGATGGAGATGAGGAGTATCACCTCACGATAGATGGCTTGGTAAGATTCATGAACAAGATTTATGTACTTGACAACAGTGAGCTGAAGAAGCTCATCTTAAGGGAGTTTCATGTCAAGCCATATTCATGTCACCTAGGATAACAAAATACTCTGACAGTTGTTAAGAAGTTCTATTACTGACTGAACTTGAAGAACCAAGTTGTTGAGTTTGTCGCTAGATTTTTTATTGTCAGCAGGTTAAATTTGAGTGTAAGGACCCAACCGGTCTATTGTAACCTATTCCAATTCCATAATGGAAATGGGAGGTCATTTCCATGGACATCATTACATATTTTCCAAGGACATTGAGACAATGTGATTCCATCATGGTTGTGGTTGACATGTCGAGCAAGGTAGGTCACTTCATTGTAGTGAAGTCTATGAATGCAGCTAGTGAGGTAGCTCGGATCTTCAACAGAGAGATACTGAGGTTGCATAGTGTTCCCAAGAAGACAATATTGTACAGAGATGCTAAGTTCACTTCCAATATTTGGAAGGAGTTGTTTCCAGGCTTGGGGACCGAGTTGGATTTTAGTACAACTTATCACATATAAACAGATGGACAGACAGAGAGGGTCAACAATATTTTGGAGGATAATATGAGGATGTAATTCATAGACTAGCAGAGGAAGTGGGAGGAGTATATTCCACTAGTATATTTTTCATACAATAATGGGTATTAGGAGTCATTCAGGATGATTCCATTTGAGGCTCTTTATGGACAGAGTTGTAATGCTCCCATCAGTTGGAGTGATCCAGTGAGAAAGGTGTTGATTGGACTAAATATGTTGGCTGAGATGGAGTAGGAGATGTAGGTTATCAAAAGGAATTTGAAGGAAGCAGAAGACATACAAAAGAGTTGTGCAGATCATCATAGAGAATTCAAGGAGTTTCAGGTTGGGGAACATGTGTACTTGCATCAATCCCAAGAGGAGTTGCTTTAGGATTGGATCATGTGCCAAGCTGGAACCTCGATATTGCAGCGTTTTAAGATCCTTAATAGGATTGGACCAGTGGCCTAAAACTTGCACTGCCTCCAACAGTGAGAGTCTATGATTTTTTCCATGTTTCATTACTTAAGAAATATGTACAGAATGTTGGTCATGTGATTGATTGGTCTATATTGTAGGTGAAACCAAAATGGAGAGTTCTAACCATAGCTACAATGCATTCTATAGTGGAAACAACTGGTGCTCCAAAACCGAGTAATAGAGCAAGTTAAAGTGTAGTGGAAGCACTTTCGACTCAATGAAGATACATGGGAGATGGTTGATCAAATGTGAGCGATGTATCCTTATTATTTTCTAGTTCAAGCAAATGTGCTTTTGGTATATATATGTATATGGTTGTCATTGTAGATATCACAATGAGCTATGTTATAAAGCTCCAATAAGTAGTATGTTTTTTTTGTTTTCATTGTAAATTTTGATCGAACTATGTTATAAAGCTCCATAGGTAGTATGTTTTGTTTTTAGTGGTTTGTTGGTCATAGGTGTCATAGAACACTAAGCAAGGTGTTCCCCCAAGGGGGAGGGCTTTGTAACAACCTCAGGTCAAAGTTTCATGTAATAAAGGAAAAAATAATAAGACCAAGGTCATGGGACACGTATTCCAAGTTGAATGTTGGGTAAACACTAGAGTGGGCATCATTTGTAGTTTATTATGGCTAAGGAAATTGGCAAAGACATTGACAAAGGAAAAGAGGAATTAATTGGCATTTAATTATGAAAATAAAGGAAAATAGGAGAAAAGGGATATGAAGAGACAAAAATTTGCATGCGAGGAAAATTGGAGGAAAACTGAAGGAAAATGAAGACAAAAAGAGGTCTCAATGATAAAAAGGGCATCATAGAAAAAATTCACAACTTTTGTTAGTTCAGTTTTGTCTCTCTACTTCCATTCTCTCTCACACACACTTATAGTATTCTTGGAGCACTCTAGCATTCACTTGGATTGGTAGAAAGGATGAGAAAAGGAAAGCAAAGGACAAGCAAAGGAAAAGCAAGGGAAAGTAAAGGAAGGTTGGATCAACAATCTCAGCAGGAGGATTTTGTAGGTAACATGTGGCATGTGTGATTTCCTAGTCGAGGTGTGAATGCATGGTATATGCATTTGGTTACTTGGCTATTTTTTTACCATTGGCATGGATTTTGCCTAGTTTAATAGTGGTTTTAGCCTTGCCTTTCCATTTTATATATAGCTATGGTGTGATGGGATTCATTCTTGGTTGAGATTTGGATTATTGGATGGCTCTGGAACCGAGTGAAGTGGTCTCAGAAAAATCCCAAAGGGTTGGGGGTGGAGATGGTTTTCTCTGGGAATCCCTCCACAGGTGGGTGGAGACAGGAAAATTCCTCAAGGTATGGTGAAGGAATTATGAGGCATCCAAGCTTGGTTTGGTTTTGTGATCTCGGGACCAGTTTAGGTGAGATCATGGTAGCTTAAGGGTGAAGGTGGTTTAACCTTTGGAGTCCTTGGTTTATTATGTATTGATTTATCCGATGATATCCCACATTCATGCTTGGAATATGGCACAAGGGTGATTGGTTGAAAGAAAGATTTGTTTTGGCCCAATCTATGGTCGGGTGGTACATGGAAGTCCCTGACTTGGTTGGCTTGTGCATATGTAATGATGAGTTATTTTCTCTAAGTGATTAATGAGCACATGTACTTGTTATTATGTTGATTTTATGGCAAATTTGTCATGGTTCCTATTTTGGTTATATGTTGGTTATTTGCATAGTTCTATGATGTGCTCTAGCTATGGCTCTTGTTATGATTTGATAACTTAATGAATGGTTGATGAATGTATGGGCTAACAAGTGTTGATGCAGCTAGCTTGAGAGGGAATTGAGTTGTCTTGGTCATTCTCAGATGAAATTCAGACCCTTTTGATCAGTTATGCATTCATGACCTATAGCTTTCATGTTTACCATATGTTCAACAAAATGTCTAGTATGCATTGGGCACGTCTAGGTCAAGAACTTGCTCAAGTTTGGATTATTTATCATTGTTATCATCATTATTACAATTTTGGAAAGTTACAGGTAGTTTTGGGTAATGGTCTGGAGGTTAGCCTAAAAAAGTGGCATAGACCTCGCAACTATTAGCACAAAACTAAGGATCTCAGGTAATAACAACATGGAGGCATGTTTATGCATGTGGTTGGAGCCTCATAACCACATGCACCTCATAATCGCATGCATGCAATTTTATGGGTGCAGTTATGGATTTAAGGTAGTGAAAAAGAGTTCCAACTCAGGAATTGGTCATCTGGGGTGGTTGTTTACCTCATGAGTGGTTTGTAGTCCCTGAGGAATTTCAATGTCTTTAGTTTGTAGGTCCCACTTGCTTAAATGGAACTTGGGAGTCAGGTCATATCATAGTGACACTTAGCTCATGTTTACCTTGGAGAGCCCATAAAAGTGGGTAATCGTGGGAGGGGTGCTTACACATCCCCTGCTAGTTCCTTAATATCATCTAATATATTGAATAAATATGTGACTATTTATATACCACCCCAACCCCCCTAACCTACCTACCCCTCAATTCTAAATCCACACGATATGATATTGGTTTATTCATGCATCCCCTTATTTAATCCAAATTGTAATTCATGAATAAAAAATAGAAAGTCATAAAACATCAAACCATTTATACGTCTAACAAGATGGTACCAATATTTAGATTTGTTAAGGTGGTACACTACCACACATAATCTAAGTCACTTAACTTAGAGAAAATAGTGTCCAAGTTTCATAATATGTAAGCTGAAGCACATATGTATAGGGGACACTCATTGTTGACCAATAATGGCAACCAATTCGAATGCTAGCCATAGTGTGACACTTAAGGTTTCCATAAGCACTAGCACTTTGCATTTGTGCATAAAGTTTGTTCATCCCCATAAGCCAAAAACTATATTGTAATGAATAATCACATTCCAATAATAGTAATAATCATCTAAACATTATTTGTACTAAGATATTGGGTGTTTAAATCATGTTTTAAGTATTATTATTATAAAATTTAAATTATTTATATTAATTTTTCTTTTAATAATAACTTTTTTATATGACATAACATGATAAGAGTTTATATTCAAAATATATTTTAAAACATATTTTAGAGCCAAAATATTTTAGATATCTTATGAATAAAAATCTACCTACTTTAAACATAGGTTCAAGATTATCCTAGTTATTTATCCTAAGTATTAGGTAGATGGAAGACTTATTAGCTACATATCAATGAACTATATAAATATGTATTAGGATTTTCTATAATATATTTGTTTGGTACTACTTCATTCCATAATTATCTTTATTAGTTTTGTTGTTAATTATTGTTTGCAATTATTTTAGAATATTTTTGTACTATTAGTTATTATTTAGAAAGTTATAGAAGATAGTTATTTAGTTCATAAATTTTATGAGTGTTTGGTTATCATGATCTTGTAACTTATTTGATAAAGAAGATGTTAAAAATTATAATTTGAAATAGCCTTTTTCCATCTAAAATTACATCTAGACTCTATAACACTTTGTTTTAAATTTTAAGGGAAAAAACATTATATTTTATTTTAATCTACTATTTTATTGAAAAGTTAATTAATATAAATTTATTTTAATTCTAAATCTATTTAACAAATAAACAATAAATTAAGAAATAGATCCTCTTGGTGTTTAAAAGATCTACTTGAATAAGTAATATTCAATATTCTTTTTTAGTTTTTTTATTTACATTATATTGAATTGTAATAATTTTAATTATTTTTAATATTATATTAATTTGAATTATCTATTATTACATAAATGTATGTTATATATATTTTTTATATTAAATTTCATTATACTAAATTATCAAACATACCATTTATCTGTATAAATATTAAAAATAATAATAACTAAAACCAAAAATCTCCTATAAATATTTACACCATCTATATAAAACTTATATAATATTAAAAAATATAATCTTATATTTATATATATTTAAAACATTTTTTTATAATTTATTTTTATTTTTATATTTAAATATAATATTGAAAAACATGAATAATAATTTCTTAAATTATAAATATAACAAATAAATAACTAAATTTCAAATTTAAATTAAAAATTATATTTTTAATTCTAAATATATAATTAAATATCCAAATTAGATAAATATATAATTAAATATCCAAATTAGATAAAATCTTAAAACGAAAAAATATTAAATATTTTTAAAATTGCATTCTGACGGTAACAACTAAAAAGGGATCACAAATATCGATGAAAAACTTAATGTTTTGAGTGCAACAAAGCATAGGTTGGGCAATTGCATAAAGAAAATTTAACAATGATGACGATGACAGGTTAAGTATATTGTTCGTTAATATTGTAGTAATATTTTTGGGAATAATTACGTTAGGTTTTAAAGAAAATTTATTTTAAAAATTAATAACAATAATTGCAGCAAAGGAGAGAGTAAGTTCAATGATGTAGTGACAAAGCAAATGTAAAATAATAAAATAATAAAATAATATTATAATTTTTATATATAATGAAATATTGTTATAAATTTTAATTTATTAATTTTTATATTTTTTAATTTATTTGAAAATTAATGAAAAGTTATTATGATATTAAAGGTGATATCTATATATATAAAAGGAATAATTACGTTTTATTGTTTGTTTTTTTGTTAATTAAATATTAAGTGGATGATTTATGATGGTGGTTTTTTTTATGAAAATTGGAGATTATTGTGATATTTAAAAGAATTTGGTTTGGTCATGTGTAGCTATTGATTCTTCAAACAATTCATACTAAAAAAATATAGTCTTTCTCATAATATTCTAGATATGTTATAGGTTATTTTATTTATCATATATTGATTATTTTGAAAGACTCAAATAGAAAACAAGGTCTCTTTATTTTGAAACATTCAAATACAAAAACCAAAACATCTCTATATTCTTTTTATGCAAGGAATGGATATTCTCCATAGAAAACAAATCATCTTTACATTATTTATATGTAGGGAATGGATATTCTCCATAGAAAACAAATCATCTTTATTCTGAAACATTCAAATACAAACCAAAACATCTTTACATTATTTTTATATGGGGAATCGATATTCTCCATAGAAACCTTGTGATCTATTGAGGGGTAAACCCAACACCCAATGCCTAGCTCTTTCCCACAATATAAACATAGCAACCACTCCTCCAAATCCAATCCCAACTCCCATAGCTAATGCTAATGATAACATTTTTTCATCAAAATGACTTATCCATCCCACTTTGATATGATTACTCTTACCTCTATTCTTTTTTCCTATTGGTGATTTTTTTACATTACATGGATTTAAAGACACCCTCTTAAACATTATTGGTGATTTTTTTACATTACATGGATTTAAAGACACCCTCTTAAACATTTATTTCTTTGAAAAAATGTTACGCTGAATGTAAATTGTAAATTGTATCCGGTTAAGATTAGGCCACATAAGCCCAGTCGGTTTTGATATGCTTTTTAAGGGACAGAAGAGCGTCCAAGTGCTCCAGCTCACTACGTTGAGATTGAGATTGAGATTGATGGAGGTGATCTTATATAAACCCTCCTCCAATGGGTGATGATTAGCGTATGAGAGGCTGCGACTATAACAGAGAGCAACGGCCGACAGGTAAAGAAGTATTGAGCGGGAGGTATTGAGCCAGGTCATCGTGGTGGTGGGTAGAGAAATGACTTGAAAAAATATTGACATGAAATGGGCGACAGGTCTTTGTGAAGCGGGAGGTATTGACCCAGGTCGTGGTGGTGGGTAAAGAAGTGACTTGAAAAAATATTGACTTGAAATGGCCGACAGGTCTTTGTGGAGCACTGACTGAGAGGATAAAAAGCAATGCAATTAATTTATTTATCGAAATCCCTTGGTGGCGTCACTTCAATTGTGGAAAAGGGCATTAACAGCTAAACCGAAATTCCCGTATGGAGCGGGATATTGACAGCTAAAATGAAAGAAGTCACTATGTCAATTGCGGCAAATGGCATTAAGGCGAGGGCCGTATCGAGCGGGATATACGGGCAACTTGAAAATGAAAGAAGTCACCAAAGGCGGCCTATGCTCCCGTGAATGCATGTCAATTCAGTGCTATGCTTTGTTGCGGTCTTTGCGGATCAATAATTCATAAAAGACCCGAAAATTGTGCACTCAGGAAAGTAAATTAAACAATTATTTATTCACTTCATATAAAGGCGGAAAATGCTCTCCCGCTTCAATTTATTTAATTGGTGTCTCCTCATTATTTATTAAAGTGTGCATTTCTATTGCATAGTAAAGTGTTTTATTATTTATTAAAAAATAATAATATTCTTCTTCTAATAAATAATTATATAGGTTGGAATGTGTGTTACTAATTTTAATATTTATTAAAAAAATTATATCCTATCATATATAATAATATTTTCAGTTTCATATTAATAGTTTTAATTTTATATTTTGTAAATTTAAATTATATCTTATCATATATAATAATATTTTCAGTTTCGTATTAGTAGTTTTAATTTTATATTTTTAATTTTTTTTTAAATTTATTGATGGTTGTTGTTTATGTCAAATAATTATAATGTGCATGTAAGTTATTCATTTTTTTAATTTTCTAATTTATTTAATGCTATAGTTTATTAACAAAATTTTTGGTATTAATGATTATGATAATGATTACATCCATTGAAATTATAATTAATTTATGGCATTAAAAAATGGTATGAGATTATTTAGTCTTGATTTTAGACTTTTGTGATCCATACTGATTCTTTCTGATAATTTTTTTCAGATTAATCTTATTTTGTATTAAAATAAATATTAAAAGAAGAGTTACAAGATTACTATTTTTGATGATTTGAGAGGTTAAGAAAGTTGTAACAAATATTTTGAAATTGAATTTTAATTTGGATATATGTGAGGCACTTTAGGGAAAGTTCATTTCACTTTCAACCCTCTTAGTGTCACAAAGATGAGATATTCTTGCATCCCACAATGTTTAGAGAGTTGTCCAATGTCAAATTTCACTATGAAACTCGTAGAAGTTGGTTCTTGTTTTAGCAATGTTGATTTTCTTCTTTGTGCTATTTAGAATTAAAAGATATTTTTGATTTTCTAAATTAAGGATGACCACTTCTTTGTAGTATGTTAGCTTCCTTTCATTTTCTAAATCTATATTGCACCACAAAATCTATTTCAATTTAGATGTAATAATACTTTTAATATTATCTATATCCAACAAGATGACATTTTCCTCTATTCCCCAATTCCTTAGCAAAGACTTGACATCTTGATGTCATCCTTACTAGAGCCACTGGTGATTATGGCTAAATTTAAACATAATGTGTATTCTACTCACTTTCACACCTCCATTTTCTTGTTGTCTAAGGGATTTACCTCTAGCAACATGTTAATGAACACACTTTTTATTAAAATTCAAATATCCATATGCAAAAGCTTATAATGAGTATTAAACAATAAATTACAAGAAACATGGAAAAATCATTAATTCAAATGATTTTTTTAATTAAAAATAAATGCCACCCCTAAAAAAATTCATAATTTGAATTTTTTTTAATGGAACATTTGTTGATAGCTATATAATATATTACATAATAACATCATACTACTAGCAATTGCACCGAGAGGTGCAGAGGAATGCAATAGGAGGAGTGGGGGGGGTGTGGAAGGAAATAATCAAGCGAAATTTAAGGACAATGAAATAAAATCCAAATTTGAAAACTAAGGTGCTACCAAAATACCTCATTCAGTGGAATATTTTACCATTGGGATATGTTACATGGGTGGGCCCTAAAACACAACAACATCAAGTGCTACTAGTGTTATGGAGCAAGGAAGTTTGAGAAGGTGTAACTGTTGGGATTTCGAAATATAACCTTTTTCAGTGTTCATTATTGGCATTTTGAAGTTTGTGTGGGTTATTAGAATTTTTAATAGTTATATAATTTCTTTTAGTTACTAATTTTATGCTAAGATAAAATTTATTACAGTTAATTATACTTTTCTATTAGTCAAACCGAGTTATATGTCAAGTATAGTTATGCAACACATAAAAGTAAAAGAAACTAAGGTGGGATGTTATGCTCTTAACCTGCAAAGTAATACCCAAACACAGAATATGCGAAGAAAAGATACCCAGAACACAAAATATGCGAAGAAAAGATACCCAGAACACAGAATAGCAATGATTTTATTATTCAGAGAGAAATGTTCACAGGCCTCTTCGAGGGGGCAACCTCCAATAGAGCAGAGCTCGATTACAAAAACAAGACACGATACTCCTCGCAGGGAGTCTCTATCCTTTATATATGACTCCTACATGCAATACCACGGGCCAATACCGTGGGTTTTATTAATACCATCTATCTAATACTACTGCCCATTTGCAACTAACTGTGGTCCCGTCATTAATTGCGGGTTAACCACTTACAAATATTAATATGGGCTTTATTGACTCTAGACTATGACGTGATCCCATGACATAAATAAGGGGGTTAGGGTGGGACCCTAACATGCCCTCCCCCTTAAAACTAGCCTTGGCCTCAAGGCTGAAGCTGCGGAAAGTTCTGAAGAATAGTGGCTGGTTCCCAAGTTGCATCTTCCGGAGAGGTGTCTTTCCATTTGACGAGGACTTCCTTAATCATGCGGCCGAGCAGGTGCTTGTCCCTTGTGTCTAGAATCTGTTCGGGTTGAAGCCAGATTGACCCTTCTTCGTCCAATTCAGGTAGACTGGTTTGAACTCGACAATTGTTCCCAATCACTTTCTTGAGGCACGATACATGGAAAACTGGGTGGATTTTTGTTGTAGGTGGCAAAGCCAACTTGTAAGCCACTTCTCCAATGCGCTGAAGTACTTGGTATGGTCCGTAGATTTTTGAAGAGAGCTTTTGACAACCCTTGTCTTTGAGTGATGTTTGCTTATATGGTTGCAGCCTCAAAAAGACCTGATCCCCTTCTTGAAATTGGCGCTCTGAGCGATGTTGGTCGGCCTGTTGCTTCATGCGGTTCTGAGCTTGATGAAGATTCTCGCGAAGATGGGCGAGCATGGTTGCGCGGTGTTGTAGGAGTTGATCCACGGCTTGTACTTTGGAGCACCCCGTGAGATAAGAAGTAGGGGAAGGCGGAAGTTGACCATAGACTGCTTCATAGGGAGTCATTTTGGTGGTGGCATGATAGTTGGTGTTATACCACCATTCAGCCAGAGGTAACCACTGTACCCAAAGGTGTTGCTTTTCTGAAGTGAAACACCTAAGGTAGGCTTCTAGACATTTGTTGACGGCTTTGGTTTGACCATCTGTTTGCGGATGATATGAAGTACTGAGTTTGAGTTGAGTGCCTTGTATTCTAAAGAGTTCCTGCCAAAAATTACTGGTGAAGATTGGGTCGCGGTCAAACACAATAGAAGTGGGCATGCCATGCAATTTGAAGATCTAATCCATGAAAGTTTGAGCAACCAAAGTTGGTGTAAATGGTTGGGGTAGGGCACAGAAATGAGCATACTTCGACAGTCGGTCCACAACCACCATGATGACTGACTTGTTCCCAGACTTTGGAAGACCTGTAATGAAATCCATGGAAACCTCCGTCCAAATTGATGCCAGAATGGGCAATGGTTGTAATCTGCTTGGTGTGTTGACGGTTTCCCCTTTGTGGCGTTGACAGACGTCACATTCTGCTACGAAAGTAAGGATGTCCTGTTTCATGCCGGTCCAAAAAAATGATCTTCTGGTGCGAGCATACGTCTTCTGAAAGCCCGAATGTCCTGCAATGGGAGATGAGTGCAATTCTGCCAAAATGCGACTTTTGAGGGTGGATGTTGGTGATATTACGACTTTGTCCTTGTAGCGAAGAATATCATTCTGCCACGAGTAGCCCTTGCTGGAATTAGGATCTACCTGCAATTGAGAAATGAGTTGGGAGAGCCCGGGGTGTGAAAACCATTCCCTGCGAGCCTCTTCAATCCAGTCTGGAATGGGGAGGGAAATTGCGAGCAGAGTACTTTCCTCCTCAAATTGGCGCGACAATGCATCTGCTACACTGTTGTCTTTCCCTTTCTTGTAAATGATCTCATAATCATATCCCAGCATTTTGGCTAACCATTTATTTTGTTGTGGGGAGGATAGGTGTTGTTCCAAAAAATATTTAAGATTGTGATGATCTGTGCGGATTTGGAAATGTCGCCCCAACAAGTAAGGTCGCCAGGTCTCGATTGCATGTAAGATGGCCATCATTTCCTTCTCGTAGGTAGATTGGCCCAGATTCCTCCCACTGAGTTGTTGGCTAGTGAAGGCCAATGGTCGCCCTTCCTACATTAAGACCGCTCCAATACCTGTACCCGAAGCATCACATTCAATGACAAAGGATTTGGTGAAGTCAGGTAGTGCTAAGACGGGAGTGGAACACATGGCGTTTTTGAGAGCGGTAAATGCCTGTTGTGCTTCCTCGTTCCAGAAGAAGGAATTTTTCTTTAGGAGTTGAGTGAGGGGCTTCGCTATGCGGCCATAGTTGCAGACAAATTTACGATAATAGCCTATGAGACCCAAAAATCCTCTCAAGCTTTTCAAGGTCTTAGGTTGAGGCCATTCTTGCATTGCCTGGATCTTTTTGGGGTCCACCTTGACACCTTCACGCCCCACAATGTGGCCCAAATACTCAACTTCTTCCATGCCAATCGAACACTTAGACATCTTGACAAATAATTTATGCTTGCAGAGCAGTTGCAAGAGTAGATCTACATGCTGAAGATGTGCCGCCCAAGTGCCACTATAAATGAGGATGTCATCGAAGAAGACAAGGACAAATTTTCTGAGATATGGTTTGAGGAGGTGATTCATAAGGCTCTGAAAAGTAGAGGGGGCATTACAGAGACCAAATGGCATGACCAGGAACTCATAATGGCCTTCATGAGTTCTGAAAGTCGTCTTGGGAATGTCGACTTCCTTCATGCGAATTTGGTGGTACCCTGAGCGAAGATCTAACTTAGTGAAGAATTGAGCCCCATTGAGTTCGTCCAGCAAATCGTCAACCACCGGGATGGGAAATTTATCTTTGACTATCAACTTATTGAGGGCCCTGAAGTCGGGACACATCCACCACTCCCCATCTTTCTTGAGGACCATGACCACTGGGGATGAATAAGGACTAATGCTGGGACGAATGACACCTGCTTCCAACAATTCCTTGATGATTTTTTCTATTTCATTCTTTTGGGTGAACGGATATCTGTATGGCCGCACATTTGGGGGTTGGGCCCCTGGAACCAATGTGATGCTATGATCATGTTCCCCTCGCAAGGGTGGAAGCTCATGAAGCTTGTCAAAGACCGTCCGATGTTTATTTAAAATCTGTTGCATCTTAGGATGAATTGGCAGAGACATGGTTTCGACTACCTGGATGGCATTAAAATGAGCTACCACTCCATGATGGCCCTTTTTAAAAAAAATTTCCATCCTATGCGAGCTGATGATAGAGGGGGCTCCCGCGTGTAGTCCACGGAGGGTATGTGTGGAGTTGTTTTGCTTAAAACTCATATATAACTCCTGGAAATCCATTGTGATTGGCCCAAGAGTGCGGAGCCATTCTGCGCCTAGGACAATGTCGCAACCCCCCATGTGTATTGCCAACATGTGGGTTTTCAACTGATAATCCCCCATTTGAAGTTTGACATTTTCACAGCGGCCTTCACATTTCATTGTGCCCCCATCTGCAATTTGGACTTGGAAGTTAGAAACTGCCCGGAAAAAACAATGCGCTGCTTCAGCGATCTTTTGATGGATGAAATTACGGGTACTTCCACTATCAATCAAGACTACTACTTGGCGATGTTTAAGAAAACCCCTGATTTTGAGAGTTTGAGGGGAAGAAATTCCTGCCAATGCATTTAGCGAAATAATTGGTTCGTGAGATACAATCTCCTTTTGGTTATCTTCTTCGATCGCCTCCGGTTCCTCAAGAGGTGGATCTTCCTCGATGGAGTTGTAGTCAGTGGCATCTATTTGAAAAAACTTGGGCTCCTTGCATTTATGACCCGGGGAATATTTTTCATCACAGTAGTAACATAGTCCTTGCTTCCTTCTTTCGGCCATTTCCGCAGGTGACACCTTTTGAATCTTAAGTGTCTGGGTCGTGTTGGGAGCCTGTGGGGGATGACCTTTAGCGGGGAAGTTGGGGCAGATGGATTGGGCTATTAATGCACGTTCCACCTTACGAGCTACCTGGCAAGCCTCTGTCCACGTGGGAGGGTGGTGGAGTAGAACCTGAGCTTTGATGGCTTCTTTAAGACCGCTGATAAAGCATTCCATGTAGAACTCATCTGTGAGACCCTTAGTGCGGAAGGCTAAGGCTTCAAAAGCGGTAATATATTCCTCCACTGTACCCGTCTGTCGGAGCTTAGTGAGACGCCCCAAAAAAGAGTCTTCCTGTTCAAAGCGATTTCGAAGAGCTTTGGCAAATTGGGCCCAATTCTGAAAATGTCCATTGCAACGCTGATGCCATTCTCCCCATTGCCATCGTTCATTGTCCCAAGTACATGGTGCCCACCATAAGCTTAGTCCCCTCATCTATGATATGATTCAATTTGAAATATTGCTCCATTTGTGCTAGCCATGCGGACGTGTGAGAACTGTCAAATTTATGCATATCGAACTTGGGAGGTCGCTGACTGGGTGGTGGATGGGTATGCCAGACGTGAGGAGAGTGGCTAGACTCACCCTCATGGTATTCATGGCCATTATGCGCCTCCTCGTGGGCTGGCTCCTTGCCCTTCGAGAGTGCATTCTGTTTCTGGAGACTTATTCCTTTAATCTCATGTTGGATTTCGTTCACCGCAGTTTGGATGGAGTTCACATGGTCTTCAATTTTGTCCATCCTTTCATTGGCCATCGCTTGAGCGCGAGTTTCTACCATACACCAACTTGATGAAAAATTGGGACCACCTAAAATTTTTTTACTAAGAAATTGAATGGTACCACCTTGCTCAGCTCGTCGTCCTGATTCTGATGGGCTAGATCACCAATAAGTGCCCCGGAAGATCTCAGACTCGTTTTTTTTTTTTTTTTTTTCTTGGAAAACTCCTAACGGAGTTTTACTCCTTCCTGATCAATACTACAGTCGCCAAATCCTCAAAATGTCAATTCCGCCAAAAGTCCTGCGAAAAGTATATCCAGGTATAGGAACCCTTCACAACTACTCCGATCTGGTGGATCTGAGAGATCTGAGTGGTGGAACAACTGCTGCTGCTGATCTGATGGAGCTACCGGACTGATGTCTGCTGCTGCTGCACTTCTTTGCACCCGCTGATCTGGAATAGATGATGTGTGATCCCCCGATAGAAAGGGAACTATGGTCTTGAGGAGTGTCAGGTGCTACAGATCGCAATATACATAAGGGTCTGACAGTAGTACTCGGCCCAATGTTTCAGGGCTCTAACTAAGGAGGATCGATCGTACCCTTAGCCGTACAACCCGACTACCCTATCGTACGAGCGAGTAATCTCTTCGAGTGCTGTTCTCGGTGTACTGTAGCCACAAGACGGTCGAAGGTTTATCTATGGCGAGGTTTCAAGGGAGCCTAGGGGGCTTCCTATATACCCAGAGGGTACGTGGAAGACAGTCCGTGCGCAGTTCTGTCTAATGCGCTACTACTCGAAGGGGTACCCACAGGGGTTACAAGGGAGTCCAACAGACGTGACCACCTCTTGTATTTCCTGCGTGCATGCATCCCCAAATCCGCAGGTTTATGCGCTTAACAACAGATCCCGTGGTTTAAAGACACCGGAACACGTCTCTAGCCAAAAAAAAATTTGCTAAAAATTGGAGATCCCACCGAGCCCTGGAAAGTGCTCTGATACCACTTGTTATGCTCTTAACCTGCAAAGTAATACCCAAACACAGAATATGCGAAGAAAAGATACCTAGAACACAGAATATGCGAAGAAAAGATACCTAGAACACAAAATATGCGAAGAAAAGATACCCAGAACACAGAATAGAAATGATTTTATTATTCAGAGAGAAATGTTCACAGGCCTCTTCGAGGGGGCAACCTCCAATAGAGCAGAGCTCGATTACAAAAACAAGACACGATACTCCTCACAGGGAGTCTCTATCCTTTATATATGACTCCTACATGCAATACCACGGACCAATACCGTGGGTTTTATTAATACCATCTATCTAATACTACTACCCATTTGCAACTAACTGTGGTCCCGTCATTAATTGCGGGTTAACCACTTACAAATATTAATATGGGCTTTATTGACTCTAGACTATGACGTGATCCCATGACATAAATAAGGGGGTTAGGGTGGGACCCTAACATGGGAACATAAGCATACAAAAAGTTGTTACATCTCATAGTGGGGATCCTTCTTAAGGAATGTATTATTGTAGATAGTCTCTACGATACTGTTCTTGACGTAGGGAAACATTCATAGATCAATTCAATTTGATTTGAGTAGGTGTCCATACTCAACTCATGCATGAAAAAACCATGGGTGCTCATAAATATGAAGCCAAAAGCCATGGGTAACTTGATCGAGTCAAGTTTTCCAGATCCACTATAACAATCCCCCCCTGAAACTTGACTCTGGGAGATTGACCTGATCCCATTCATCAACCATCTCATCTAAGTTTTCACATCCCCCCCTCAAGCCAAGATACAAGTACACCTACCACCTTGGTACCTCTCCAAGTGGTTCATTCCACAGCTTGATGACTACATGCACCACTTGCACTGCATGTATGCCTAAGCAAGCTCTTAAGGCCTTACAACTATGTGTTCTCTCGTGCAACATGTCTGCCAGGACATAGGTCTTACAACATCCTAGGCGAATACACCTTCCTATAATAGGATTTCATAGCTTCGATCAAAACCCTTAAGGTGTTCACACTTCACACACTGGCTCCTTCATTAAACATTAGCACCATTTACTCCATATTCATTCTTTACTCCATACAACTACTCTCTCAGATTCTTTATCTTGCTTGATCCATACCTTGGCCTGAAATTTTCTTACTTCTCTGAAATTTTTTTTGCACTTGTCTCATTTCATTGCTCCATTCCACAACCACAAACTTCCCACACGACGACTCAAAACACCTTGTAGATTACTTATGTTTTCACCACATTTGTTTCTAACCAGTTATCACTACAGGAAAATCACCTTTGACTCTTCTTGACTTGAACTTCCACACAGCCTCTGTTACACAAAATTTGACCATCCCTCAGCCCCACAATTGTTGCATATTGTGCCTCCACGTTGGGAAATCAATCCATTGTGTCTTCTTTTGCTTCCATGCCTCTTTTAGCCTTTTTTTGCTAGCATGTAACTCCATAAACACATCATCTACTTAAATGAGAAAAATTTTAAAAAAATGTGGCATGCATCATAGCATCATGAAATGAGGTCTATTTAGCTATGAGCATGGTTAGCCTACTATTACACAACATTTTGTCACTGTCCCTGTACTCCTCATTCCATGATCCTGGAGAACCTCTACAGTGAACTCGACATGCTTTCCCATCATGAAGAAACTCCCATTATGTCCCTGTTCATGAGCAGAACAAATTCCCTTTTGCAACATTTCCTAAAAATCTTCTGTTTTTCCCAGTTTACAAGACCGACGCTGATGACCTGTGTCCTCCTCGCTCCAATATGCAGGGATTACAACTATCCCTAGTGCCGACTGGAGCGACTGAGCCTTTGTCTAGTCGCACCGATCCTCTTTTCGAAAGTTTTTTAAATAAGGAGTCGAAGCTTCCAGCTCTAGAAGCTTCGTAACGGAAGTTTGGTAAATGGTTAGGCCAGATGGAGTCGAGGCGATCAGTTTCGGCCCCTTTCCCCTATTAGGATGGAACTACCTCAAGAGATAAGACCTTCTCCCATGAGAAGAGGAACCATCTCCTTTTCATCCATGCTATATAAACCTCCATTTTTCCCAAGCACAAGGCAGTTCTAATTATGCTCTGGTTGAGGTTTTGATTTTGGAGTAATCAACAAGTTATTCATAGTTTGTATCTCTCTAGTTGTGTGTGAGGGAGAAGTGTGAATTTGGTTTAGTGTGAAGACTAAAGGGAAGAGCCTTAGGACTACCATTGTTGAGGCCATCATGGAATGCTAATGGAAGTGTGTGGGAACCGGGATTTGTCGGAACAGAACAAAAATGTCAAGACAACAGTTTTAATCTCTTCTTGATTTAATATAAATGCAACTATCGATTGATTTCCTACATAATATGTCATCTCACATGTTTATGGCTTAATTTTTCTTGACTTGTTGAGTAGGTTGAACACAATTTGTATAGTATCACGGTTGTTGTTTGTTGTTGTTTACTTGTTTCAGGTGCTCGTAGAAGGAAACAAAAGATAGTTGGAGCAAGGAAGTAAGGCCATCACCAAACGGGATAAGCGTACTAAGAGGTAGGCCCTCTTATTTGGTTTTAACCTAAGGAAATCTTCCATACAATGTCTTGTTTGTGGCTAGACCCGCTCTCAGGCTAGAGGAATTGTTTGTGTCTGCACTTAGAATTTTACTTCACCAAAAATTGGCAACCATACTAGGGAGTCAATCCTTATGTTTTCTTGCTTGAAATTTCATGGTTTCGTGTGAACTTTTCTAGTTTTTCCATTTCCATTTAGGTATGTCTACTTTGCTTTGTTTACTACTCTAGATTTGAAATTCACAGTAGCAAGTCTCGTCTCAGCCTTGGAAATTTTTTATGTTTTTCTTTATATCCTTGGTCAACACGCTTATCTCACTGAGAGTCGCGCAGATCAATGCGATATGCTCAGAAACAGTCGTGTCAACCCTCTTCTGGCCCTTGTTGTCAGTTATGACGTCGCGCTAATGCTTGTAGATAAAGATTAGGGTTCACCCCAGATCTTGACCAGTGTGTCTTGCTCTTTTGATTTCTGCCTTGTAGCCTGTTTTCATTGTATCCTCCCTGACTAGAAGGTTGCATTTCACTTGGTTTATTTGTTTGTTGATTCGCCTTCTCTTCACTTGATTTCTTGGATCTTTGGATGGTCCATGGCCCTAGGGAATCTAGGTTGTCATTCATTCAGCTGATTGTGAGCTTAGTGAGTCAAGTGGTTGGTGAATTTACTCCTTGCATTTCGTTTGCAGTCCTTTTTATTGCTTTGGTATCCATTACACAAGTTTGAAAAGTTTCGTTTGCTTGTCTAAATGTCCCTTTTCCGGCATAGATCACATTTCTTATCTTGTTTTTGGTAGAGTCATTGTGTCGTTAGTTTGAAAGAGATTCTCTTTTTGTGTTTTTCATCTGCTTGAGAATCGATTGTCTCGAAAACGTTTTCATTGAAGTGTTTTATGAGAAATTCATTTTGTCATTTCAAGAAAAGTACTTAACTCTGGTTGTTGCATCAATATATTACATTAGTTAGTACCATCAAAAACTAAGAGTTGCATTTGCATTTGAAAAGGAAAAAGAATTTTCCTTACTTCTAAAAACACTGTTTGAAGTGAACTTCATAGGAACATAAGAATTGGAATGAATTTTTCATTAGCTTATTTTTTCAAAAAGTGAAGTAGTGAAAAATCATTTTGCTTTTGATTTCTTGGTTGTTTGCATTTGATTGTTTTTTCTACCATCTCTAGTGTAGACAATTCATCGAATTGAAAGAGTCTTGTCTCATTTAGCTGCATTTAGGACTTTTTGAGTCACATCGCTAAGGCTCGAAAACTGAGACATAATTCAAGATAAACTTTAAAATGAACTCATTTAACCTAAGGCCCATTTGAAACCTAACGATCACATCTAGAATTTCTAGGCTAGGGACGTGTTCCGGCATCTTTAAACCTAGCAGTTATCATTAGCTTCGGCATTAGACAATGCTAGTATGGACTTGTGCTCCCCGTACCGTCGAGTATATAAAGGGAGACCCCTCTAAGCTGAAATCCTCTATCCCTATGAATTTGAGTCTGCTACCTTGCAAATGTGATTCACCGAACACAACATTCGGGGAGATTGCCTGCCCGTACTTCTCGGTTCACTGGGAGGTACTCTACAGTTCATGGTTGCTTGGTAATCCTTTTTACCTAGATCATCCGAAGTAGTCATTTGATATTTTTGACTCATTAAACTTAAAATATCTTCAAGCGCTTGTCCTTTCGATCTTATTTCCAATCAAAAGTGATAGAGTCATATTTGATTCTTTCTCGACTCTTAAAACATGAAAGGGCACCAGTTTATTTATGCGTCTTAAAATATTGTATCCCACGATCTTATAACATCCTGTTAGTCTTTTCTAGACCAAATCGTGAGTATTCCTTAAAGTACATTTTAAAGCCTCGAAATTTGTTTCTATTTTCCAATTAACTGAGATGAACTCATCATGGCTAAACCATCTTGTTCACCTAGTTCCTCTTCCTCTCCTCTGTCTGAAAGATTATCCGAGGGGCCTTTTCCTGAGTTGCCAAAGTCGCCTGAGGACCAAGGTGTTGAACTTAGAATTGTTCTGAGCGTTCAACCTTTGTCATCCCATCGTCCACCTACTTCAAATACTAGGTCACCTTCTTATATTGGCCCAGAATCTCCAGACTCGTGAGAGTTCGCCGACTACTGACGGTCAAGTTGGACTGGTTATATATCATCTGAATCCTTTGTTCAACCCTATTGTGATATTACCACAGCGTCCGTACAGTCCGTACGATCAGACTGGTGTTCCTTTGGAATTATCTCCTCGTACATCTTCGGTCGTTTGTCATCGCTTATTTCCGCCCATGGAACTCAAAGGCGATGCTCCAGTCACCTCAACAGATCAATCAAAGGTTTCTACTCCACACACTGTCAAAGAGGAAGAGCATCAATTTCCTCCTGAAGGTTTCCCCTACACGGGGAGCATTTCCATCAGTGTGTATTGGGATTTTCCACCTAATTATGTGACTTTAACACAGTTGGTCTCATGTACACCTAGTGCCTCATCACTTTATCACAACCTTGTTTGGGCATTTGGCGCTATGCCTACCACAGGTCCGTTCATTCATAACTTGACCTCCCAGCAACCAGTCATTCCTACCGTTACTTCAGTCCCGGTGCAACCCAGCGTTCCAAACCCCCTTCTCTCATCCATCCAGGTCACCCATTTAGTTCATCTGATAGTTTCGAGTCATGTTTCTGTCAACTCTTTAGTCAGTGCACGAGTTGTGCCACCGCTTGGGGGGAAGAATTTGAATGTGTCTATGGCATCAAGTACAACTAAAGTGAGTAGCTCACAGGCTCACATGGTTGGCGTGAACTAGTCTTCTTTTGGTGCTATTCAAAACCCTACTGGCCCTGCTGGATCAAGCATATCTAGTACCAATAGGTCCAAAATCTCGTTGGTCCGTCTGGGTCAGGAAATTTCTAGTATCAGCAACCTTATGAGGCTCAGGTTCAGTACCAAGCTCCTTATGTTCCATATGGTTCCCAAGGAATGGTCAATCCGCCTTACGTCCTTCAGCCTGGACAGTATGTTCAACCTGGTCCATCCACCTTTCCCAGTGGCTATGGCCAGATAGAGTTCGCGAATTTTCAAGGTCTGAATCCGGGAACTATTCAAGTACCCTTACAGTAGCAAGGACAATCTCTGCAGTAACAAGGGCAACCTTCATTGTAGCAAGGGTTGTTTGCGCAGCAGTAGGGGAAGATGATGTTGTAGCAAGGACAATTGCAACAACTGCAGGGACAACCCTCGCAATAGTTGTAGAAAACCATGCAGCTGCAGATGCAGTATGTTCAACAAACCTCCCAGCCTATGCCTTCGCAAGGCCAACCTCTATAGCTACAGGGACAACCTTTGCAGCCGCAAGGTCAACCCTTGCAGGAGTAGGGCCAACCTGAGCAGCAGCAACCCTTATATACATATCAATAGGGTCAACCCTTGCAAGGACAAGGTCAGGGTCAAGTCCTGCAGCAACAGACCCAAAACCCTAATGTCCAAGGGCAACAGGTTCAGAATCCTTATGTCCAAGGGGAGCAGGTCCAAAACCCTTTTGTTTAGGGGCAACAGGTTCAAAAACCATATGTCTAGGGACAACAAGTGCAATATCCATATTTCCAAGGTCAATAGGATCAACAACCTTTTAACCTGTATGTTGCTTATCAACAACCTATGGCTGGACAATTTCGAGGCTTTTAAGGTCAGAATCCTCCCTACGGGCAAGGTAACCTACAGTGGGGGAAAAATCAAATTCCATATGGACAAAATCCTCAACTATGGGGCCGAAATCCTTACCAGCAGGGATGGGCTCCTTTAGTTGGACCCCCTTATCGACCTCCAATGCATTTCAATACTTAATTGCCATTCTTAGCTACACTAGAGTTGCCAGATGTATCTCAACTCATGAATGATCCAATTCTTCATTCGCCATACTAGCCTCCACTCCCTTCTAAGATCCCGAGCAATTGTATATAGTTTCAAGGAAAAGTGAAAGAGGATCTGCAAGACCATGTGATGACATATCACCTTTAGTGCTCCTCAAAATACTACTTTGATGATTCCATTCATCTTCGTCTTTTCCAACAAACCCTCACAGGTGTTGCAGCTAAGTGGTATATCGAGCTACCTCGAAGTACCTATCATGACTTTAACACTCCCACCATGGCCATTTTCACAAATTTCCAACTGTCGGTTCGCTATGAAACCGACACCCATCTACTAACGTCTCTCAAGAAAGACACTGGGATCCATATCTCCGATCCTATCCATGAATGGAGGCGTAAGCATCGCCTGATTAAGTTTGAGATTTCTGATCAGTTGTTGATTGAATGTTTTACCAAATCCTTCATTAACAAAATTGCTGAGGACATTGCTATGAGCGGATGTGTCACTAAAGAACAAACCATCACGTGTGCCCAGTATCTAGACCTTGTATATTCACAATTCGGCACGTTGTATGATGTGTTACCCGATGCGCCCAGACCATCATCTGAGCTGACGTCATTTAAGTCTCCTGCTACACCTCCTGTTGATGGAGTAATTGGTTCAGTGTCCCAGACCCCTGCCAAATCCTCTTCCAATCAGAAGTCTGTCTCAAACGCTACTTCTAATAATCCCTCTCAGAATTCACCTGGCCCTGGTAAAACCTCAGAGGTCCATGCTATTCAGTCTACCGCAGTGGACAAATCCTCAAAAGTTAAGAAGAAAGGAAAAGGCAAGGGTAAAGTCAATGCCCCAAAACAGGGTCCTCCTAAATCATCTATTGGTGATGCTTCACAACAGAATTCTAAGTATCCGCGCCTCATTTGTGAGTAGGATCACTATACTAAGGATTGTCCCCAATGGTCCGAAGTTAGTCGTTTTCTCAAAGGGACCCCTGTTGTTCTGAAAAAGATGTTTCCATCTCAGCATACCCAAATGGTGGACAAGCCTCAATCATCTACTTCCTCAGGATCTCAAGTGTTCATGATGAGTACGCCTATCAATGTGGCTACTAGATCCAAAGTTTATCAAACTCCTACCCCAACAGCAGGGATAGAGAAAGAGGCCACCCCTTCTTCTTCTGCCCTACCGAGTTCTGTTCCTCTCCATATAGAGCAACCTAACCATGATTCCGCCATTTGACCACCTTCTCGAGATGTGCTAAGGAAGTCCCCTTACAATCCCAATGCTCAATCCGCTCAGCACTATAATATTGTTGAAGATTTGGCTCAAGCGCCATCAGTTATGTTTGCTCTCAAGGTACTCCAAAGTTGTCTGTCTCAGCGGAAATCATTACTATCGGCTATTGGAGGTATTGATCCTACTGATTCGAATTTGATATGTTTTGATCTAGAGAACCACGTTCCACGACTGCCTCATCAGATTTCCTTTCTCATTTAGGTAATCATCAATGAGAAAACCATTCATAAGACCATCATCAACGAAGGTGCTTCTACCTACATCATGTCAGTCGCTTGCTGGAAGGCAATTGGTTCTCCTACTTTGGACTAGTCCCCTAACACTTTGGCAACTTTCAACGGGTGCGATTCATGAAAATTCGATGTCTTACCTAACCTTGCCATTACTTTGGAGGGAAAGAGAGTACACGTCAGGGTGGAGATTGTTGACGCTAATCTCGATTATAATCTTCTACTTGAACAGAGCTGGACCCATGCCATGCATGTTGTAGCCTCCTCCCTGTTCTGCCTGATTCGTTTCCCTATCAAAGGAAGATCGTCACAGTCGACCAACTGTCCTTCTTTTCCTCTTCCTCCTCAAATGAAAATGTTCTATATGTTAAGCACACCGGTGCTCCTTATGAGAGTGTGGGGGCAAGACTTTTTAAAGATCCTTCTTTGATTGGAATTTTTCCACTCCCGCCTCCTCATGTTGCCTCTGTCAACATGGTCTTGGTAAAATCTAATCCTTGGGTCATACCTTCACCGGATGTTGTTGATACATGGAACGAGGTTATGCCACTTAGTCCCACTGAAATCAATTATGTGGAAATTGTTTCAACCTCAAATTCTGTATCCTCTGATATTCCTATTTCGAGGACATATCTCGATACATACTCTCAATCCGCATGGCTTGGTGCTTCAGAATCTCTTGATCCCTTAGTCGAGACTTTTCTTTCATATGAGAGTATCATGGAAGTAATGTCTCTAGAGGACACACCTTGGAACGAAACTCATCATCGTTCCTCGTTCTTGCCTAGCCTGATGGTCATGTCTACTTGTCTCGAAGAATTCTCTTCTCTGTTTCCTTCTCTACCACTTCAGACGCCGATCCCGACTCATGAAGTATGGTCAGAATGAAATATGGGTAATATTTCCCAAACAATGCCAATTGATATTTCTGTCAAGCATGGTGTTGTTGAAAATGTCCATATCGGGGTAACTTGTTCTCCAGATGAGATCAAGCACTATACTCATTTGTTCCAATAATTCCATGATGTGTTTGCATGGTCATATGAGGAAATGCCTGGCATTGATCCCAGTATAGTCATGCACGAAATACCAACTTATCATACTATAGGGATGCATAAGTCAAATTGGAATCTTATGCTCTTTTCAGCTCTATGGGCTTACCCAATCTCGACCAAGGACGCAACTGGTTTCACACCATTCCAGCTAGTCTACAGTCTGGAAGCAACGTTACCAAGAGTGTGAAATTCCTTCACTCAAGCTAGTTGTTGAACTTCTCCCTGAAACCTCACCTCAAGAAGAGTGCCTTTTGTATTTAGAACGGCTGGATGAGACTCGCTACTTTGCTGCCTTGGTCATCCAAGAACAAAAGAAGCGAGTCAAGTCCATTTTGATCAGTCGGTTTCCCCTCACGCATTTTCTGAGGGTGATTTGGTTTTACTATATGATAAGGTTAATGATAATCTGGGGGCAGGCAAGTTCAAACCCATGCGGCATGGGCCCTACATTGTTAAATGCGTGTTGCAAAAAGGGGGCTATGAGCTAATTGATTATGAAGGAAATCCTTTGGACAAGCCCCGAAATAGGCAGGCAAGTTCGAACCCATGCGGCATGGGCCCTACATTGTTAAGCATGTGTTGCAAAAAAGGGGCTATGAGCCAATTGATTATGAAGGAAACCCTTTGGACAAGCCCTGAAATAGGCTTTATCTCAAAAAATCACTATGCTTAGGTCATCTTGCATGGTTACTTGTGTACATTAATGTGTCATTCATTTTTGTGCAATGTGGTTTGGTGTGTTGGTTTTCAAATAGATTTCTTGTTTACTATGTTTTTCCCTGCTTTGCATATGTCTATGACTCCCCACATCGGTTTCACTGATGGTGCTTGCCGTAGTACCCAGAATCTATCCTCCACGACATGGACCATTTATAACCCCCATGGTGAGTTGGTTGATCTTCAAGGTATTGTTTAGGTCGTACAACTAATAAAATTTCTGAATACAATGCAATTATCGAATTGTTGTTAAAAGCCATTGCTCTTGACATTTGGGAATCGTTTGTCAACCTAGATTCACAGCTTCTTATCCTTCAACTCAACGGGAAATATTTCATCAGAAACCCTAAGATATTGAGAATGTATATACGTATTCGTCTACTAGAGAGAAATTTTGATTACATTACATATGATCATATTCCTAGACACATGAATACATTGACAGATGCATTAGCTAATTATGTGTTGGATATACACTTACAAAACATGTGAGAAGCTAAAAAAAATCATTTGTACCATAGTAAGCAAGAAAATACAACATATATATATATATATATATATATATATATATATATATATATATATATATATATGGCGATAATGTTTGATACATCAAAACCCCAAAAAATCATATGTGTGTTCAAATAACATCCACGACTCATAGGCCTCATATATCTGTGGCACGCAAGCCTCAAAAATGTAAATGCTGGACCTATGAACTAATCAACATGGTGAACATAGTAACATGTGACTGCTCGTGCTACACAAGTCAGAAATCGGCAGATCCAATCATATACCCCCACTGTATGCCTCTGGTACTGGTGTGGGATATCTCCCACCCATGCATACTCTAGGATCCCATGAATCAACCCCTCGAGGTTCCTTGTAATCTCCTCCTCGTTATCGCTTCCTTCCTGATAAAGACCAACATAAAAATAGTGAGCGATGCACCTAGCTATCGAGGACATCCTGGTAGGATGCTCTGGTCCAACATCTGCATTGATAAAACGAAATGTTATAAACACATATATATCAAAAACAATTAAAAAATATTTTTTTACCTTCATTGTGAAAATCCTCCCCATATGGAAGCAGCATATCCAGATCTCTGCAGGGAGATGGTACTGCTGTAAGGCCAATCCTCCACTATGATCAGTTGTCATCGTAGCCATGAGAAAAAGGTGGGCTTGTAGGACATATGCTGGCCCCCGGTGATTCTAGGCATCAAACGACTCCAACGGACCATTTGTGGGTCTCGTGGCATCGACGGATCCACCTCAGTCAGCTAGTATTGGAATAGTGGAACCCACTCTAGGAAGAAGGTCACTAGCACAGATCCAAAGCAAAATTGCTTTAGATTCCCTGCCTTAGCTTTTGACAGCTGGCGTTTCATGTTGATCTTCATGGCTTTCGCCCAATTGAAGATCGTCGGTGTTGTACAGTCGATAGCATACAGAAACTTTGACTTGTTGGTTTCATGCTCTACTTAAGACCCAACCACTCTATTGATTGTCAATAGTAGCACTCTCAGTGTAAGATCCCACACAATCACAATCTCAAACTTGCCGCTTTTTTATTTGAGAGCTTCTGGGAAATGTTCGGAAAGTATCATGGATATGATTTCCCTAATCTGCCGTGACCCATATAGATTGACTGGTTTTTTTCTCGAGGATAGTCCTATGATGAAATAGATGTCTGAAGTTTCCAACTCTAGCTCTTGGTCACCAATGACAAATATTTCCCAATTCACGTCCCAAAGACTAATCAAGTATCAAAGCAGCTCAAGTTGAGCCTGCATCCCTGGCGTGAGAAAGAACGTGAGGAGCCCATAGTTCCTCAAGGCATTCAAGCAATTTGGATTAGCCATTGCTTGGGTATCCACATCCTCGTGCTCACGTTCCTTCCAATCCACCATTTTCAACGATTCTTTCCTGCAAAAACCATGTAATCAAGTCAATCATCATTATTGGCAACTGCAATTTGGATTCAAACTATGGATTTAGGAGAAAAATTGAGATTTTCTTTGTTCACGACACCGATGGACCCGTTTTAAAAAAAATTGTGCCGACAGCGCGCTAAGTAGTTTTAGCAACCCCCAGCCGGTGCGATTCCGTGCCCAGAAATTGCATCGACCGAGGGCGATTTTTGTTGCCAAAATCTCCCTCAGAAATCCAAAAAATGGACAAAAGCAGGGATAAACAATATGGAAATGGAGCTTAAGGGCTTGGATCTTATCTGGAACTAATGACTTGATGAATGACCTCCCAGATCTCCCGTGATCTGCTCCAGAAAAATTAGGGCACAAGTGGGTAAAAAGTTTTTCACACAAAGGTAAAATGGTAAATGGTAAAAAATAATTACTTTTCCCTCTTTTTATTCAGTTTTTCATGAAATATTAGGGTTTTTAAGTATTTTTGACCTATTTTTCCTCAAGAATTGGATAATGCATTTACCTTTTGTGTCGCGGCAGGTAACAAATGTTCGATGATGGTACTGGAGTCACGTTTCAGCTCTTTTCTCGACTCGTAAAACTCATATGAAAAGATTGCCGAGTATTTTTCCCTTTTTGACTCGTTAAAGAGAATATAATGGGGGGTTCGCTTTCAAGCTCTTTTCCAACCCTTTAAACACAAAAATATTGTTGAGCTCTTGTCATTTTGAACTCGTTAAAGGCTACGAAATGTTGTTTACTGAGTATACATTTACCCCTTTTCTGAGCTGGGATGAACTATTTATGGAAAAGGTACTCCTTGACTGAAATGGTCAAGAGGTTCTCTCAAGTATTGTTTTCTACCTTTTGAGGCTCGAGAGGCACAAATGTATGAAAAGGGACCATGTAGAGTTTTCTTTTCTGTGTCTTTTTCAAACTCTCTAAATGTGAAGAAGATACTGAGTTACACCTTTATGAGACTCGTTAAAACATTAAACGACATCAGATTCGTCACCATGACGAACATGAGCTTCTCCTTCCTAGGGATCATTAAACTTACTAGGTCGGATTCATCCGAAGGATGGACTTATGGGGCAAGCATATGCTATCTCCTTAAAGCATGCAATTAAAAAATAATTGGGGTACCTGCCAAAAATGGTGGGGGAAAATTTGGAAATTCTATCAGTGGTGTCGGCTGCTCACTCTTGAATATGACACTTTCTGCTTTGTGTCGGGTTGGGATATCCTCACTTCAGCTTTGACCTTCCTAGGTTGGGCCATTTATTTTTGCCTTCGATTTTATCTCTACCACTTCATCATGACATCCAATACTATGGATCCAAAAGCTGCCAAACTTCGTTTCGTGTTGTTGATATGTTCAATAGTTCTCCTTCTGTAGTTAGAATTACCCCTAATTCTTTGTATCATCCAAAATCATTTGCATCCCTTTGTCTCGCGTCAATGATGTGGGATACATCACAGCCCTCCTTTGACACGGTCACTTCCTATCAACTTCATCTCATTATCCAGGAACTTGATCGAGAGACTCCCTTCCAATACCTTAGAGCTTGCATGCCCTAATGGCAAGTTCTTCGCACTCGACAACAAGTTCACATCATTGGCTTTCGATCAAGTGATTTCACCGGTGTTTGACTTCAGTTCCTTTATTCACATTTCGTGAATTACGCTGATAGTACCTTGAGGACCATTGTCATTATTGGTGGTTTCTCTCGCGCTTGTTAACAGTTTACATAATCGACTAGTAATCAAGCAATTTTCTAGACACATCCATTCATATGTTAGAATTTGTACTTTGAATGGGTCATGTTGGAGCGCAAGACACTAGGCTCAGATTACAAAAGTACAGGTTGCAAGGCGATGTGACATGACTATGCTAATATACATGTCTCTTTCAGATGGATGGCTACGACCATACCATGAGTTGTCATATGTGATCCTTCTCATTATTGGATGGCTACGACCATACCTTGGTTTCGATATGATCCTCTTTATCGGATGGTTGTGTCCATTGCTGGATCCATTTACCTGATCATTCTCTGGATGGTTGCATCCATACCATGATTCATGTATCATTTGACAGAATTTTCAGCAATGTATATGTATCTGTACTTGCTTGCTGGTTTTCCAACGATGGACTCCAGTTCCCCGCACTTATTTGTAAAGCATTTCACCCCTCACTCTAGTTCGACCTTCACGCTTTAGGGGAATCTGTTACACAACATTTTGTCACTGTCCCTGTACTCCCTGTTCCATGATCTTGGAGGACCTCTACAGTGAACCCAACATGCTTTCCCATCATGAAGAAACTCCCATCATGTCCCTCTTCATGAGCAGGACAATTCCCTTTTTCACCATTTCCTAAAAAAATTATGTTTTTCCTAGTTTACAAGACCGGTGCTGATGACCCGTGTCCTCCTCACGTCGATATGCAGGGATTACAACTATCCCTAGCACCAATCCTCTTTTAGAAAGTTTTTTAAATAAGGAGCCGAAGCTTCCAACTCTAGAAGCTTCGTAACGGAAGTCTGGTAAATGGTTAGGCCAGATGGAGTCGAGGAGGTCAGTTTGGGCTCCTTTCCCCTATTAGGATGGAACTACCTCAAGAGATAAGACCTTCTCCCATGAGAAGAGGAACCATCTCCCTTCCATCCATGCTATATAAACCTCCCTTTTTCCCAAGCACAAGCTAGTTCTAATTATGCTCTGGTTGAGGTTTTGATTTTGGAGTAATCAGCAAGTTATTCATAGTTTGTAGCTCTCTAGTTGTGTGTGAGGGAGAAGTGTGAATTTGGTTTAGTGTGAAGACTAAAGGGAAGAGCCTTAAGACTACCATTGTTGAGGCCATCATGGAATGCTAACGGAATTCTGTGGGAACCCAGATTTGTCGAAGCAGAACAACAACGTCAAGACAATGGTTGTAATCTCTTATTGATTTAATATAAATGCAACTATCGATTGATTTCCTACACAATATGTCATCTCACATGTTATGGCTTAATGTTTCTTGAGTTGTTAAGTAGGTTGAACACAATTTGTATACTATCACGGTTGTTGTTTACTTGCTTCAGGTGCTCATAGAAGGAAACATAAGATAGTTGGAGCAAGGAAGCAAGGCCATCACCAAACGGGATAAGCGTACTAAGAGTTAGGCCCTCTTAATTGGTTCTAACCTAAGGAAATATTCCATAGAATGTCTTGTTTGTGGCTAGACCCACTCTTGGGGTAGAGGAATTGTTTGTGTCCGCACTAAGAATTTTAATTCACCACACCTACGTAAGCATTGGAAATATATTCCAGTGATGATTTTGTGTTTATGTATTTTTTGTATTCAAAGTGGGCCAAACATTCACATAATTTCTTTTAATAAGCACCAAGAAATTCCATCGTATACTACCTACTAAGTTGATCTTTCTTCTTTACCAACATTGTTCTTCATAAGTGCAAAGACTTATACCTTGACACCACAAAAATAAGTTTTCTTAGCTTAATTGGCTAGCATTCATCATGTAAATGTTATTCCTAGCATCATCTCCATCTTCGACCAACAAATCCTCCATCTATACCATGTAGAAATTCAATTTCTAGCCATTGCTACATGAAATTATGGAGCTTCGCATCACTCAATCTTTCACATGTAAGTCAACTTGATGCAAGCCCAAATAATAGGCCTACCAAATATCTAGTTCGATCAAAGCCAGAGTGTCAGATATGTTCAAAATCGTGTTTCCTTCAAACCCAAGTTTAGGGAGATAAATCCCTTTTAAAGGATTGTATAAATTATTGGAAGGATTTGTAAGGGGGATGCCAAACCACCGAATTTAAGAATCATTTTTAAACATAACCTCAAGAGCCAAGATATGCATATAAATGCATAGCCCAAACCATAACAAAACCATTGTGGTCAAACCCATTCACAATAAGAACAACACCCAGCTTTTAACCTCTCGGTTCACTAACCTAACACATAAGTCGAAGCTTGACCTTTTCGATGCTCGCTTGCAAATTTAATTCACACCCAAGCTAGAGTTATTTTTAGTTGGTCCACTTACTCAACATGCCTTTGATACTTATTTGCCTTCACCTTGGTCTTTCCATGTGAACCCATTTATTCTTACCCATTCCCTTTTCCTTTTGGGAATTAATATAAGTTCCAGACTTGAACCTTCCACATATGGCCCATTGTTCCATGTCTTCCACTGCGCGACATATAGTCCACCTGTCAGCCCCACTTATGCCTTGGTCCTGGATTATAAACAAATTCTAATAGAAAAATGCATGGGCTATCTTTGTTTCGAGTAACGGAAAAAATTGTTGTTAATTTCCATCCATCTCATGACGCATTCCACTTGACTCTAGACTCTTCTGAATTCCTACTCAATTCAAATGACTCCTGGATTTAATGGATTTGGAAAACAGACAATTTCCCATCCACGTTTTTCCAAATCTCTACCACCCACTCATAAATTAAAATTCCACCTGGGATTTTAGGCTTATAACCCAATGTTATTAAATGATAGATCCTTCTCAAGTTCTATCTCGTGGAGTTGTCAAGTGATTTATTTGTGTCAGGACTCTAAAAAACCTAATTATTACATCACTCCTTTGTGCTCGAATCCTCCTATGTCTTTGTTTTGTGGCTTTCAACTCCTTTGGTTAAAAATCGACTTGGTTTCACCCTTTATACTCTCCCTTCTATTCTGATCTCAATCCTTCGTCTTCAAGATTCCCTTCTACTTGTACTCAATGTTCAGTACTCTAAAAAGAATCTTGTGTCATCTGGTTAATGGGTCGTTGATCCTTCATTGATCAATGACCAACGCCTATCTCTCCTAAGCTTATTCTTCCAACCCACTCTTTCATAGCTGCAATGCTCCATGCAATGACAATTTCTCGTTATTCCTCATGATTGTTCAGTTCTTCTACTTATGTTGTGACTCTAATACAAGATTGATCCAGTCTTCTCTATGCCCCTTAAGGTTATTCTTCCACTGCACTAATCATTCATGAGTTTGACCTAGGCTTGAAACACACCTGTATCACATTTGAGTCAGCATCATAAACAAGGTTTAATAGCACACATTACAAAACACTCAAAACCAATAACTTCCTCTGTTAATGCATAAATATTTTACAATGACCCTCCTGGCCTGATTTACAATAAAATCCCTTCTCGGCCTCAAGGCCTTATTCGGCCCTCAAATCCTCTCAAAACTCTCCTCTTACCCACACTACACACCTCTATTCTCCATCATATCATTTGACTCTAATTACATATTTTTATACAAATAGGACTTTGAAATGGATTCAGGTTCAAATCCTCTAATTACTCAACAATTATTATATAGATCCACTATTTACTCAACAATCCCCTATTCTAGGATTCTCTAGATCAACAAATCTTTCTAGAAATTTAACTACCTACAATCTCTCCAAATCACTTCAAATATTCTCGATATCTCTCTTTTAAGAGTAGATCTAACTAAAATATTCACAATTTCTCTAATTTTCCTTACAAACATAGGAAAATACAAATAATCAAATAATTATAATCAATTAGGGAACCAAATCCCTTGGTGTATGAAAACCCCTAGCTCTATTCAAAATACATTTTGACTCAAAAGTGGGATGCTCTTGCATCAGACTCCCAAGACAGAAAAATATCATGGTCTCTTAACCATGTGTATGTTGATGAAGTCTTCCTGGATCAAAAACTTTAGTTTGTAATTAATCCCTTTATTGGTGTGTTGTTCCTATACTATTGTCTTCAATTCTCTAGGTTTCCATGTTTTTTGTTGTTGTTGTCCACTTTCTCTGTTGATACACACTGCTTGATTCAATTGCAATTCTTTGTTGGTTTTTTCCTCCTCTATCTTCTATATCTCCTCCTCAATGTTTGTCTCATCAACATCCACATTTCTTCAATTATTTCATCAACCTCTATCATCGGTTGATCTTTGTTGTTGTCTTTGTCCTCATCTTCTGACATAAGAGTTATAAATCTCTTGTCAATCCACTGGTCACACTTTGTATTTCTCTCCTCATTGTTTTTTAATGCCAATTCCTCCAACTCTGTCTTCACAAGATGAATATACAGTCTTTGGCTCTCTATTCTCTCTTCCAAGAAATTTAATTATTCATAAAATTTAACAAAATCTTCTTGAATTCTACCTATGCCCTCTGTGCAAAATCCTTCATTGTGTTTTTCTATCTGCCACTCCTCCAAAAACTCCATATTGTTGTCTATGCTTTCTTTTTCTGGCATGAGATTTTCAATTAATATTGAAATCTCTTCGAGCATGTCTTCATTTAGTAATTCCTCATCTCCCATATTTGCATAATCTCCTTGAGATGGTGTTGTTTCATCCTCCTTTATAACATAAATTTCCTTAATCATAACAACTTCCCTATCAAATTCACCATTTTCATAGTGAACACACACACACACACAAAATTGCTCTATCTCAACCATATCTTCTAAAAGTTATATTTCTTCAGCAATCTGCATAAACACATCAATTAAATGTTGATCATCACTTACCAATCCTGCATACATACATAAAATGTTTGATTCAAATACATAAGGATTTTATTTCAATGCCTTAGTTGCTTCTTCTTCATGCTGATCTGAACTAATTTCATAGTCCATCAGACTATATATGAATTCCTCCTCAACATTCCTTGCTTCTTTCTCATCAAGGAATAAACTTTGTTAAAAAACAATCAGCTCATACTCAGCTACTTTGAGTTCTTCCTTCAACCTGTCATACATATTCTGTCTCCACTTCCTCTATATGGATGCCATTTCACCTTCCTTTTCATTGTCCAGCCATACCCCTGGTCCTCTTGACTTTCCTGTAGAAGCTGCTTCAAATGATTGAATTCAGCTTTCAACTCAATCATTTCTCTCTCAAATTCCTCTTCACTCATTCTCCTTATGAAAGCTTCTTTGGAATTTTTCTTTATTTGATTATGACTTCCCCTCTCAAAATCCTTCAAATTACCATCAATATCCATTCCTTCTTTCTTTAGTGAACACTCTTTGTCCACTCGTGAGATGCAACAAGCCTTCTCAAAATGTAACAAGTCTACCACTTGTCACAATACCAAGTTCTCCTCTTGATGTCCTCTTCTTCTCTTTCTATCTTTGTCTGGAAATTCTACCCACAATCACTATGGAACTGCCTATGTCAACTTCTACCCAATTTTTGTTTGTTGGAAGTTGTATTTTTCTAGTCCTTTACAGTACAACCTCTTCCCCTTCTTTCCTTGAGCACATCTTCTCCTCACCTTTGAAATTTGTTAGGTTGTTGCATCATCATTTGCTCACTTCTCCACTCTCCTTTATTGTCCTTACTTCAACAAATTTATTTGGTTGTTGGGTCTTTCCAAATCTATTTTAAGAGATCTGCATGCTCTCCTTCCTCTGTCACAGTTTCAATTGTCATAGTTTCTGTTATCACTCAGGTTGTCCCTTTTGACTCCTAAAGGGATACGGCCGAGGTAACCACAAACCAAGCTTTTGACTGCAGGTCCTAGCCTACCAGCAGTCAGAGAGGGCTCTCTCTTTATGATTTAGCTTTGTTTAAGGGATGATTTTAGGCTAGATATGATGCACAGGGGTTTTGATTGAGTTTGGTGGGAAGGATGATGCTTTCAAGCAGAGAGGCATGCATAGTGTGATAAGTTCAAACCATTGGGCATGGAGTCATGGAGTAAGACTGCTGGTGCGTTTTCTTGGTGACAAGAGGAATATGGAGCAAGATAGCTACACATAAAACAACATTAAAACTAGATAGAGATGGAATGAAGGCTAAGTGATGAGAGGCAATTAAGAATCTCTCATTCGACTTAACAGAGGGAAAGTGAATGAGCTCTATCTAGGAGCAGTTAAGAATTCCTAGATAACTGTCATACATGGTGAAATAGGGGAAATATGAGCCAACAGGAATTCATACTCATGCCTAAATCAAGAGGAAAACATAAAGAAGTTACAGAAACTGAGCATAGAGTGCAGCCAAGCAAATTCTAAGCTAATCTTTCGTTCTATAACTTAGATGGTGATACATGGGCAATATAAGCATATATGAATGGACAACAAAGGTAAGAAACACTTATTGAGTCATGTAATAGCACGAGAATTCCACAATCACTCTCCAACCATTTAGACACAACAAACAGTCCATTCTCCAAGCTTTTAAGCAGTCTTTGATTATAGAAAATATCAGATATACAGTGCGAGTCTCTCTTGGAGTGAATCAACCAACCAACCCTTTACACTATACAGAGGGTGGTATAAATAGAGAAAATATCTACAAAATATCTACAACAGTAGATCTGATAGCAGATCTGGAGAAATGAATGCTTCTAACCTAACATTTATTGCAAATAAATGAAAGAATTCCTATCTACCAGCTGTGCAGGGACAACAGCCATAAGAATGAATAAATTATGGTCCCTCGAGCCATGCACTGTCCTCATTGCCATAACTGCGAATGGGGCTCAACAGTGCTGCTCCAAAATGTGGCTTGATATACTGTTCTGTAATAAATCTGCCTTAAACTCCCTTTATCCACGCCTTTAAGTGGTCCTGCTGCCTTAAATGGAAAAAACTGCGAGTTGGTGAGCTTTTATGGCTCAAATGATGCTTTGCTACATTTGCTGGGCCCTTTTGATTTCATCTGCTTCGAACCGCAATACTGATACTGTCTGTTGCTTTCCCGATACCCGTTGACATGCACTTGAGCCTTCTCTTTCCTCTGATACACTTTACGCTGTCAAATCGCCCCTTTTCTGCCTTTTAAATGCAAAAATAACTGCTGCAAGTGTTTTCCGTGGCCTTTGGGATGTTATCGGCGCATGGCCGATCAAAATAATGCCTTTAAAATGATAAATTTGCAACACTGGTCAAATAAAGGAGCTCTGGTGGCATGCCGAGGAGAAATCCCTGCATTTGGAAGTATTTGGGCCTAGAGCGATCTCAATATGGCCAAGGAAACCATCATTTCCTTTATACCTGGGCAGGCACGGGCGCAACACACAAAACATTAAAAATGGCCCTTTTATTATAATACAGGCAAAATGCCCCAAAACACGAATTTTATTGAAAAATTGGCGCTGGGCAGACACTATGAAAAATATTAAATCCTGGCCGTTGGATCCGGCGCGGGCCGATCCAACGGCTATCGCTAAATCGCATCGGGGCGGACTGGGGGAGCGGCACATATAAAACTTACGAAATGCGTGGACCCGAAATGCTTATAGGCCCTTTCTTTATTTGGATCGGGTTCGGCCCATCAACGGTTTTAATAAAAAAGGGTTAGTGGACCCGAAATGCTAATATACCATGCTTTAATGTTATTTCAGCTCCGCCATATCGGGAGCCTTCCCTCTCGCTGTGCAACGGGCTCCTTTCAGACCCGAAAATTTATATGCCCTTTCTTTATGGAGATCGGGTCCAGTCCGTCGGCGATTTCATATCGGTGGATTTTAACAAAATTGATATGCGGACCCGAAATCCCTTTAAACTGCCCTTTATAACCTTTCGGCTCCGGCCATTCAGAGCGATACATGGGAGCGATGCGATTAAATGAGGGCCGTTGATCTGGGACCCTGATGGATGGCTGTCATTAAATCGTTATTTCGGCAATCGGCGGGCATAGGGCACAACTTTATTATTGTGCGATCGCCGAAATGGGGCGATCGCCGACAAGATCTGGGCCGTCGGATGGGCGGGGTGATCGGACGGCAGCGATTTAATCGCTATATCGCAATCGGGGAAACCCGGGGGCGGGGCTTTATATGTATAATGCGATGCGATATGCGATAAAGCGGGGTTTACGTTATAACTAAGTTTTATGAAAAACTTAGTTTAACACGATAAAGCGGGCTTTTTTCAAAAATGCGGAGATATATATATACAAAGGGAAATATGATGGGGGCATATATATGGGTCAACATTGATCGCTGCCCCCTCCCGACTGCGATATCGCATCGGAGGGGGACCAAAAAGACTTCTTTCTCATCGGAGCAATTTATTATGAAAAAAGGCAAGGTTAATGCATTCGGAGGGGTCTTCTTTATGCTTTTGAATGGTTTATAAGCCATCGGAAGGGGTCCAATGGCCCAAAAAGGAGGAATTCATGCCTTGGAAGGATTCCAAAGGCACTTGGGAGGATTTCAATGTGTTTTGAGAGGGGTTTAATGTCCAAAAAAGGGGTTTATGCCTTAAGAAGGTAAAACAAGGCCAAAATATGGTTTTTTATACATATGAAGGGAAACTATGCTTTGTGAAGGAGTCAAAAAGCATTAGAGGAAGGATTTACGGAGTGATGAAGGGTTTTGTGCATTAGAAGGAGTCCAAGATGCATGAGAAGATGGTTTGAGGGGGGCAGTGTGGGTTCTTGCTGAGTTTCTGATAAACTTGGCAATTCCTGAGTGTACTTATGGTTATTTTTCAACCAGGGGGAAGGGATAAGTATATAGGGGAGTTATATACATAGTTTTAGTAGGGGAAGGGGAAATAGACATGGAGCTACATAGTAAAGTTAGTAGTTAATATGACAATGATGAGAGAAAGCGCTAAGTATGATGTCTTAGGCTATCAATGGGGGAAGATGACTCATAGAGGAAGTGTGTACATTCCTTGAGTGAAGCGGATCTTCCCCAAGGCAAATGATATGGAGAATGATGAAACTAAGAGGTATCAAGCAGATCTTGACCTCTTTTAGGGGAATTTAGTGAGTGATTTGGGAAAAGAGGAAGAAGGGGAAGTTAGGCATACCTCGCTTGAAGTCCTCCAACTGAAAAAACTGCCTCAAACCCAAAAATGGATTGCTTATCAAAATTGGAGCACAGCAGTGGCAGTGATACTAGCACACTCTTATGGACACTTCTTTGGCCCTATGTAGCAAATATGGAGCATTGCAAAATGCATAGAATGACATATTTGGCATGTAAAAATGTCGATCATGAAAGATGATTAACTTGCTGCAGCAGGAGGCTAACAGTGGCTCCACTTGGGGATGGCTTTTCCTTGTGGAAAGCCAAGAACAGCAGGTCAGACTGCCTTGTATTCAATTGTTGCTGTATTCTGCAAAATTCCCTTGGCTGGCTGCCTTATTGATCCTACCTACCTACCCTAACCAGCACTTACTTTGCTGTTAGGTGAAATGAAATAACCAATGCAGCCACTTAAGCAATAAAAACATGAGTGGGCTTTGCTGCTTGTGCTTGCTGGTGAGAAAAACTGAGATCTTGCAATTTGATGTGGCTTTGTTAATCTTTGAGAAGATCAGGAAGCTACTGACCTCCTTCGATGTGTCAAAAAACTGTACAAAAGGGTCTCGTAACACATATATACAATTGCTAGGATGAATTAAAGAACTGTACAAACGTTTGGGACAGCTATCACGCCTTGGAGTCGGGAGATCATCAACAACTCGATACTAAGCCTTGTAGCCTGCTAGTGGAGAAAAGCGCTGATCTCTTTCATCATTCTTCCTGCCAGCAGATGGATCATACCAAACATGGAAAGATACTTGCAATTTATTACAGACAGGCTCATTTGGAACCTGACTGATTTGCACTTGCTGCTCCTTCTCTTCTTTACATAATTCAGATGACTCAAAACAAAGCGACAGTGGAGCAATTTGAATCATTTGATCACATGCTGCTGCTTCCGAGTACTCCTTTTTAATCTGACTTTCAATGGCACTTCGGGGTTGCAAATCTAGAGGTAATGCATCAGGAGAAAAGTTTTGACTCTCCTCTAGATGGTCAGTAACAAAACTTGATAATACTTTATTACAAACTGCATGATGTTTATCCCTAATAAACTGAAAAGATTCAAAACAAAAGGGTAAATTTCCTTTACTGAAATCAAAACACACTGCATTTTCCTCCTTTTCTTCATAGCTGAACTGGGCAAGCTGATCATTGGTTTCAGGTTGTTGAACCTGAACTGAGATTTCTGCTAAAATAGACTCTGACTCCTCTGCAAGGCTGATTCGGTCATTATGCTCATCATCATCAAAATACTCATCGTATTTTGGCAAGCAGCTGAAAGAAGGGAAGCTATTATATTCATATAGCATATCTGGAGACTGCTCCTTCACGTATGGCTGTATGAATACATCATCTGTTCTGTGGTAGGTTTGTTCGTGAATGTCACTACTTTCCTCTTGCACAACAGATGTGTCCTGGCGCTCTAAACTTTCTACTTTCATTGTGATCAACTGCATCATTTCCTCTGACTTTTGTAACAGGCTATGAAGTCTTTCTTCTTGCTCTGCCTTGCGCTGTTCTTCCCTCCTCTTTAGATTTGCCTCCACATCCACAACGATGTCCTGCATCTGTTTCAAAGTGGACGGGCATCTTTCTCTCAAACGAAATTCCATTTCTGGATCAAAAGCTCTCGGATATTGCAATAGAGCTAGATCAAGGGGAGGTCTTATATTTAAAGGCATGGACTGATAGACTTGATTGAAACGATCAGAAAATTGCTGAACAGATTCACTTGGAAGCCTTTTTAACTCATCATAACCTTGAATGAGTGAGAAGACACTAAATTTGATCATCCATCTATCAAGGAAGAGCTTGGAACACTGCTGAAGATTAGAGATGCTGCCCTCAGGCAATGCTTTAAACCAAGTCCTAACTTCGCTTTGCGAAGAAAGGGCAAATAGTCTAAGACTAACATCTTCATCTTCCTCTTCAAATATATTAAGATAATCTTCAAAAGCCTGGATATGTTTCTGGGCAGTAATACCATTCTCTCCATCAAATCTAGGGAGATATTCAGGATGATTTGCAGGCAAAGGATTAAGCACAGGAGGCAAAATGAGTGGCTTGTATCTATCAGGAACTTTACGAGACACAGGAGTATATACAGGAACTGTAAGACTGGGCTCTATTTTTGGTTCCTCCTTGGCTGTATGATGATCTTCAACAACATTTGAAGGCTGCTGCTCTAATGTGCAAGGAGGCTTTTCAACAACATTTTCCAAAGGAAAAACATAAAAATCTGATATAAAATCGTCTTTAAAATACAATATGCACAGCAAAATTTTATGGAAGAGAAAGAACATGATCTCTTGGATGATAATACAGGTCAGAAGCCTGATCTGCTTATACATTTCTTTCGGGTTCATTTCTCCAGCGGAGTCTTTATTATGAGGATGATGTGGAGTCGCCAGGTGGATGAATTAACCTTGAAGTGCCTGATCTCTGTCCACCATCACAGATCAGAGCTAAACATGAAAATAGCCCTGAAGAAAAGGAATACTTTCTCCAGAAAACGAGGCAAACTGATCAAAATTGGAGATTTACGGTAATAAACAAATGATTCAGGTCCCCAGTGGAGTCGCCATTATGTTATCACTCAGGTTGTCCCTTTTGACTCCTAAAGGAATACGACCGAGGTAACCATAAACCACTTTTGACTGCAGGTCCTAGCCTACCAGCAGTCAGAGAGGGCTCTCTCTTTATGATTTAGCTTTGTTTAAGGGATGATTTTAGGCTAGATATGATGCACAAGGGTTTTGATTGAGTTTGGTGGGAAGGATGATGCTTTCAAGCAGAGAGGCATGCATAGTGTGATAAGTTGAAACCATTGGGCATGGAGTCATGGAGTGAGACTGCTGGTGCGTTTTCTTGGTGACAAGTGGAGTCGCCATTATGTTATCACTCAGGTTGTCCCTTTTGACTCCTAAAGGAATACGACCGAGGTAACCACAAACCAAGCTTTTGACTGCAGGTCCTAGCCTACCAGCAGTCAGAGAGGGCTCTCTCTTTATGATTTAGCTTTGTTTAAGGGATGATTTTAGGCTAGATATGATGCACAAGGGTTTTGATTGAGTTTGGTGGGAAGGATGATGCTTTCAAGCAGAGAGGCATGCATAGTGTGATAAGTTCAAACCATTGGGCATGGAGTCATGGAGTAAGACTGCTGGTGCGTTTTCTTGGTGACAAGAGGAATATGGAGCAAGATAGCTACACATAAAACAACATTAAAGCTAGATAGAGATGGAATGAAGGCTAAGTGATGAGAGGCAATTAAGAATCTCTCATTCGACTTAACAGAGGGAAAGTGAATGAGCTCTATCTAGGAGCAGTTAAGAATTCCTAGATAACTGTCATACATGGTGAAATAGGGGAAATATGAGCCAACAGGAATTCATACTCATGCCTAAATCAAGAGGAAAACATAAAGAAGTTACAGAAACTGAGCATAGAGTGCAGCCAAGCAAATTCTAAGCTAATCTTTCGTTCTGTAACTTAGATGGTGATACATGGGCAATATAAGCATATATGAATGGACAACAAAGGTAAGAAACACTTATTGAGTCATGTAACAGCACGAGAATTCCACAATCACTCTCCAACCATTTAGACACAGCAAACAGTCCATTCTCCAAGCTTTTAAGCAGTCTTTGATTATAGAAAATATCATATATACAATGCGAGTCTCTCTTGGAGTGAATCAACCAACCAACTCTTTACACTATCCAGAGGGTGGTATAAATAGAGAAAATATCTACAAAATATCTACAACAACAGATCTGATAGCAGATATGGAGAAATGAATGCTTCTAATCTAACATTTATTGTAAATAAATGAAAGAATGCTTATCTACCAGCTGTGCAGGGACAACAGTCATAAGAATGAATAAATTATGGTCCCTCGAGCCATGCATTGTCCTCATTGCCATAACTGCGCATGGGGCTCAACAGTGCTGCTCCAAAGTGTGGCTTGATATACTGTTCTGTAATAACTCTGCCTTAAACTCCCTTTATCCACGCCTTTAAGTGGTCCCGCTGCCTTAAATGGCAAAAAATGCGAGTTGGTGAGCTTTTATGGCTCAAATGATGCTTTGCTACATTTGTTGGGGCCTTTTGATTTCATCTGCTTTGAACCGCAATACTGATACTGTCTGTTGCTTTACCGATACCCTTTGACATGCACTTGAGCCTTCTCTTTCCTCTGATACACTTTACGCTGTCAAATCGCCCCTTTTCTGCCTTTTAAATTCACAAATAACTGCTGCAAGTGCTTTCCGTGGCCTTTGGGATGCTATCGGCGCATGGCCGATCAAAATAATGCCTTTAAAATGATAAATTTGCAACACTGGTCGAATAAAGGAGCTCTGGTGGCATGCCGAGGAGAAATCCCTGCATTTGGAAGTATTTGGGCCTGGAGCGATCTCAAAATGGCCAAGGAAACCATCATTTCCTTTATACCTGGGCGGGCATGGGCGCCGCACACAAAACATTAAAAATGGCCCTTTTATTATAATACAGGCGAAATGCCCAAAAACATGAATTTTATTGAAAAATTGGAGCTGGGCGGACACTGTGCAAAATATTAAATCCTGGCCGTTGGATCCGGCGCGGGCCGATCCAACGGCTATCGCTAAATCGCATCGGGGCGGACCGGGGGGGCGGCACATATAAAACTTGCGAAATGCGCGGACCCGAAATGCTTATAGGCCCTTTCTTTATTTGGATCGGGTCCGGCCCATCGGCGAGTTCAATCGGCGGTTTTAATAAAAAAGGGTTAGCGGACCCAAAATGCTAATATACCATGCTTTAATGTTATTTCGGCTCCGCCATATCGGGAGCCTTCCCTTTCGCTGTGCAACGGGCTCCTTTCGGACCCGAAAATTTATATGCCCTTTCTTTATGGAGATCGGGTCCGGTCTGTCGGCGATTTCATATCGGCGGATTTTAACAAAATTGATATGCGGACCCGAAATCCCTTTAAACTGCCCTTTATAATCTTTCGGCTCCGGCCATTCGGAGCGATACATGGGAGCGATGCGATTAAATGCGGGCCGTTGATCTGGGGCCCTGATGGATGGCTGCGATTAAATCGCTATTTCGGCAATCGGCGGACATGGGGCACAACTTTATTATTGTGCGATCGCCGAAATGGGGCGATCGCTGACAAGATCTGGGCCGTCGGATGGGCGGGGTGATCGGACGACAGCGATTTAATCGCTATATCGCAATTGGGGAAACCCGGGGGCGGGGTTTTATATGTATAATGCGATGCGATATGCGATAAAGCGGGGTTTACATTATAACTAAGTTTTATGAAAAACTTAGTTTAACACGATAAAGCGGGTTTTTTTCAAAAATGCGGAGATATATATATATATACAAAGGGAAATATGATGGGGGCATATATATGGGTCAACATTGATCGCTGCCCCCTCCCGACTGCAATATCGCATCGGAGGGGGACCAAAAAGACTTCTTTCTCATCGGAGCAATTTATTATGAAAAAAGGCAAGGTTAATGCATTCGGAGGGGTCTTCTTTATGCTTTTGAATGGTTTATAAGCCATCGGAAGGGGTCCAATGGCCCAAAAAGGAGGAATTCATGCCTTGGAAGGATTCCAAAGGCACTTGGGAGGATTTCAATGTGTTTTGAGAGGGGTTTAATGTCCAAAAAAGGGGTTTATGCCTTAAGAAGGTAAAACAAGGCCAAAAGATGGTTTTTTATACATATGAAGGGAAACTATGCTTTGTGAAGGAGTCAAAAAGCATTAGAGGAAGGATTTACGGAGTGATGAAGGGTTTTGTGCATCGGAAGGAGTCCAAGAGGCATGAGAAGATGGTTTGAGGGGGGCAGTGTGGGTTCTTGCTGAGTTTCTGATAAACTTGGCAATTCCCGAGTGTACTTATGGTTATTTTTCAACCAGGGGGAAGGGATAAGTATATAGGGGAGTTATATACATAGTTTTAGTAGGGGAAGGGGAAATAGATAGGGAGCTACATAGTAAAGTTAGTAGTTAATATGACAATGATGAGAGAAAGCGCTAAGTATGATGTCTTAGGCTATCAATGGGGGAAGATGACTCATAGAGGAAGTGTGTACATTCCTTGAGTGAAGCGGACCTTCACCAAGGCAAATGATATGGAGAATGATGAAACTAAGAGGTATCAAGCAGATCTTGACCTCTTTTAGGGGAAGTTAGTGAGTGATTTGGGAAAAGAGGAAGAAGGGGAAGTTAGACATACCTCGCTTGAAGTCCTCCAACTGAAAAAACTGCCTCAAACCCAAAAATGGATTGCTTATCAAAATTGGAACACAACAGTGGTAGTGAGACTAGCACACTCTTATGGACACTTTTTTGGCCCTCTGTAGCAAATATGGAGCATTGCAGCATGCATAGAACGACATATTTGGCATGTAAAAATGTCGATCATGAAAGATGATTAACCTGCTGTAGCAGGAGGCTAACAGTTTCTACCAGTCTTCTTCTCTTAGTTATCTGCATATATAATTATTCATAACTAAATTTAATTATAAAAAATTCATACAAGATTTTACAATCTCTCCTTTGGCTCAAAATCACTTCTACTCTATTTCTTCAAAATAATCCTCCTGAAGAGCACATTGCCTCTTTTCAACCAAATTCTATGTTTCTCTAATATGCTCTAGTCCTCTTATTAGTCTTTGTTGTTCTTCAATGTTCTCTTTCCTTAGAACATTCTGCTCACTATCCTTCCAAAATCTCCAACGCTTTTCTTGTGGGTATCAATCTTCAAATGAAAAATAAAGTGTAAAACATAAACAAATTTTACCTCCTTCAGCTCCTTTAATTTATTTTGCTATCATATCTCATCCCACTGTCAAAATAGTATTTTGGTTGTTATCTCCCTTTATTTCTCCTTTCAAACTCTATATTCTAAGGTTTTCATAGCACTCATGCTTTGATGCCAAATGATGCAAGCCCAAATTATAGGCTTGCAAAATATCTCATTTGATCAAACCCACAGTGCCCAGATCTATTCCACATTGTGCTTCCTTCAACCCCAAATTTAGGGAGATAAATCCATTTTAAGAGATTGTATAACTTAGTGGAAGTATCTGCAAGGGGGGTACCAAACCACTAGATTTAAGTATCATTTTTAAACATAGCCATCGAAGCCAAGATATGCATATAAATGCATAGGCTAACACATAATAGAACCATCATGCCCAAACTCATTCACAATAAGAAATGCACCCAACTTTTAACCTTCACGCTGGCCCAGCTAACACATAAGTTGAAGCCTGACCTTTCTGATACCCGCTTGCAAATTTAATTAACACCCAAACTAGGCCACTTGCTCTATTGGAAATAATACTGAGAGGGGGGGGGGTGAATCAGTATTATCAAATCAATATAACTTTTTCATTTCCATATTCAGATTCATATACGCTACTTCACTTAAGGCAAACCGCGTGTATACGCAACTGTGATTAAAGCAACCCGCGTATATCCAATGAACTTATGATTCAGTTAATTGATCCTTAATGAGTGCATCAGAACATTATTAACCATATGAACAGTAAACAGAAGTAGTAAAATAGAACAGATCATCACACACAAGAAGCACACATGAACACCATGATATAAGGTGGAAACCCAATGTGGGTGAAAACCACCTGCTGCAATATGTCTTTATCTTCTTTCAACTAGAAACTTCTTTTTACAATGATTCTGTACTGGTGCAGTCCTTTACCAGTACGCAGGCTACAACCTGCAGAGGGCTACCACCCTCTCTCGTTCTCCAGCTTCTCCTAGAAGGGAGCTACAAGCCCCTTAGCTCTTGTACTAGCCGATCCATTTACTAGTACGTAGGTGCCAACCTACTGAAATGCTCCAACCTTTACTCGTTCTCCAGCTGCTACTGGAAGGGAGCTACCACCCCCTTTGCTCTTGTACTAGCTGATGTACTAGTACGTAGGTGCCAACCTACAAAAGCCTACAACCTTCACTTTCTTCCTCCAGGTACCACGTTTCATAAATTTTATGACTGGATACTCCTGAAGCACAACACAAGAATTTGAAGGCCATGTTTCATCCAATTTCCGTACTGGACCCATCAACAACATTGAAGCACAAAATTAATCATCACTGCTATACACCTACATCATCAATCTCTGAATCACCCAATATTAAAACACTGAAACCTTGTCAACAATATGCAGTCACCAGAACACAGAGCATAACACTGAACTCTGCAACAATATTCGGAACCAACTGTATCATCACAAAACATGCATCAGAGTGCATACGCTAATTGGAAGTGTCGAACCAGCATGTATACGCAACTTCACCAAGGTGAACCCGCGTATATGTCATTAATTACTTATTCATAACTTTGCTGCACTTCCTGACTTCAGACATACCCAGATCATTACATATACAAGGATAATATGTATGTCAGCAACCAGATCTAGTTCATCAGATCTCATAAAGATAAGTCATTCTGATCCAGATCCATTATAGATCTCATCCATCAATACTGAAGCTAAACATGATCAACCAAGCTGAATATGCAGAATACTGACACCAGTAAACAGTCATCAAAACCCATCAACAACCAGAAACACCTGTAACTTCAAACATCATAGCTCATATGGTATACGCTACTTAGATGTATCTAACCCGCGTATGTACGCGCTTTTATCACAGTCAACCAACGTATACATCTGTAAATATTCATTCATGATTTGCAGCTATTTCAAACTTGAGTTTTACCCAGATCATAACATTTACAGAACATTATATGCGTCAGTCTACAGATCTAGAATAAACAAGATCAAACCGTATAGAGATGATTCATTCCAAGCCATTAGATCCCGATCTATCCTTAGATCTTGTTCTCCATCAACCGCTGAGATTCCTCCTTAGCTTAATGCATCATGAACCCATAACCTGCATACTGGATCTCATGCTTCATCAGATATTCAAGACTTTCTCAATGCCTTTGCCTAATGATCTTCTTCTCCTTTTATAGTCTTAGGCCTTACTCAATACCATGATCCAAAACCATAAATAATCAATACCATTGACCCAATACCTGGGATCAATACTTTAGACGAGATACCATGGTCCAAAACAATAGGTCCAAATACTAAGGACTAAATACCATGGACCAAAACCCAATGTACGTGCCTTCCCTTGCATGAAAGTGCATGTATACGTATACGCGTCTTTTGATCAGTGATCCCGTGTGTATACGCGACTTTGCTAAGAGGAACCTGCGTATACCTTATTTTCTTCATTCTTTGTAGTCTGATCATCAACTCTTTGCTACTGCACTATGAACTGTCATCTGTGTGATTTGCCATCAAGGACGACACCTGTATCATAATGCCAACATGCTCCACATGCCTTTGATATTTATTGGCCTTCACCTTGGCCTTGCCATGTGAGCCCATTCGTTCTTACCCGTTCCCTTTTCCTTTATGGCCCATTGTTTCATGTCTTAAATTGCACCAGATATATGCCACCTATTGACCCCATTTATGCCCTGGTCCCATCTTATAAATAAATTATAATCACAAAATGCCTTGGCTATTTTTGTTTTGGGTAACGGAAATAATTGTTGTTAACTGTCATCCATCTCGTGACAAATTCCACCTGGCTCTCGACTCTTCTAAATTCCTGCTCACAATTCAAATGACTCCCAATGTTAACATATCTAGGTGACAGATAATTTCCCAACCATTGTTGTCCAACTCTCTTCCAACTGTTAGATCCTAGAGCCTGACACTTTCCTTTATGAATGCCCAATTGTAAATTAAAATTCCACTCAGGCTTCGAGACTTCTGACCCGGTGCTATTAAATGATGACTCCTTCTCAGGTTCTATCTCCTGGAGTTATCAAGTGACAGACTTATGTCGGGACTCTAAAAAAAACTAAGTATTACACCACTCCTCTATGCTCGACTCCTTTGGATTTGTTATGTGGCTTCTGGCTCCTCTAGTTCAAACTCAACTTAGTTTCACCCTTTATACTCTCCACTCACCCTTATGTTCTAATATCAATCCTTTGTCTTCAAGCTTCCCTTATGCTTATACTAATTGTTAGGTACTTTCAAAATACTCCTGTATCGTCTAGTTAATGGATCGTTGATATTTCATTGATCAATGATCAACCCCTATATCTCTTGAGATTATTCTTCCAACTCACTCTATCATAGTTGTAGTGCTCCATTTAATGATAATCTCTCATTGTTCCTCATGATTGTTGAGTTCTTTTGCTTCTGTTTTGACTCTGATACAAGAATAATCCATTCTTCTATGTGTTTCTCAAGGTTATTCTTCCATTGCACTAATCATTCATGGGCTTGACCTAGGCTCGAAACGCACTCGTATCACATTCGACTCATCATCATAAACATGGTTTAATAAGACACATTACAAAATCCTCGAAACCAATAACTTCCTGTATTAATGTAGAAATAATTTACAACGACCCTCGTGACATGATTTACAATAAAATCCCTTCTCAACCTTAAGGCCTTATTCGGCCCTCAAATCCTCTCAAAAATATCCTCTTACCCACACTACACACCTCTATTCTTCATTATATCATTCTACTTTGATTACATGTTTTTATACAAATAGGACCTTGAAATGGATTCAAGTTCAGATCCTCTATTTACTCAACTATTCCTATCTAGATCCACTAATTACTCAACAATCCCCTATTCTAGGATTCTCTAGATCCATAAATATTTCTAGAAATCTAACTACCTACAATATCTCAAATCACTTCAATTATTCTCGAGATCTCTCTTTTAAGAGTAGATCTAGCTACAATATTCACAATTTCTCTAATTTTCCTTAAAAACATAGGAAAATACAAATAATCAAATAATTACAATCTATTAGGGAACCAACTCCCTTGGTAAATGAAAACCCCTAAGTCTAGTCAAAATACATTTTGACTCAGAAGTGGGATGATCTTGCATCACAACCACAACAAAATAAGTCCTCATCACACAATCAATGCACTTAGTATAACAATGCACTTGTTGGTCCAATACAGTTGTGTCTCTGAACCTTTCTTCATCTGATCATTTTGTTGCAGTGGCCAACCATTTCAATCTTGTCTGGCAATAGCTATTTTTGTTGTTCTAAAATTTGTGTAGCCTCTCGCACCACCATTTTCCTCTTAGACGACAACTCTAAACACAACTAATCTAGCAACTTTAATTTAAGCATGGGAAACAATCCTTGCCTCTCCAAACTTTCTTCTTGGTTCATCATATGCCTATTTGAAAAGAGTAACAAGCGTTCTCACTTCTACTTTTTTTTGGAGAAACTCATTTTTTTTGCATTTTCCTCCAACTCTACTCCTTTGTTGATCTCATCGTCAAAGCACAACCAGACCTCCTCATCACATCTTTACAATAGATTCTCATCATACCACTGCAACACCATGCATTATGTCAAATCACCATTGCACCAGAACTACTTTTTCCACAAACAACTGGACATACCATCACATTACTAATCTCAGGATGATGTCATTACCTTTGGCTCTGATATTCATCGGCCTCTCGTATTTACCACTGTAGCTCTAATATCATATGTTAGAATCACAAAACACCGAGAGAGATGGTAGTGTCTAAATACACCATTGTTGTTTTTTTAGTGGCCACTGAGACCATTTAACATGTGTTTGATCATCCTTTAAATAGGCTACATATGGAGATGAATGCCGTGGGAAAAACCAAGGGTAACCATATATATGGATCCAAAAACCATGATTAAATTGATCGATTCAAGTTTACCAGATCCACCCTCACAACTTTTTAGCCTCCTTCAAATCTACAAATTAAAAGAAAAATAGATTAATCAAATTTTAGTTTTCAAATTTTTTGAAATGTTTGGTTTTGTGTGCTCTAGCTTCAATATATCTCATGTATTAGGAATGCTTAAGTTTTTCCTTAGCTACTCTAGCGAATAGGTTGCAGCATAGAAGTTGATCTTAGTTGTTTCAATCCAATCAATAACATGATGAAAAAAATGGAGACCTTGCATATAAGTTTGAAAGAAAACACAAAAATATCCTATAATATTCACCTTGAGATATCAAATATGATTTTTAAAATATCATCTAATAGAAATTCAATTCCATTAAACACACAATTACTATGATAGTAACAAGAAAGTGATTGAAATACAAAAGCCAATGACTACTACTAAGACATCAAAACAATGAAAAGTGTAGTACACTAGTTCTACGCATACAAGAGAAATGATATAATAAATTTTAGGAATGTTGTGCCACAGTATGAGACTAGCTTAAGAAAATAGATAAAATCTCAAATTCTAGAGTCTACCAAGAAATGAGAGAAAAATAGATCATTGTATGGCCCTTCACACTATATGGAATATAACCTATGCTTTTATGAGAATTTTATGAATGTGAGGAATATTGTAATGAAATATTCTCCTTAAGAGAAATTTCGAAAATATTGAGTGGGTTAGAGAGAATGAAGGAACGTTAGATTAGTGATTGATTGAGGAGCTAAAAATTCCTAAGTTAGGGGGTCTAGTTGAGGTTTTTTGTGGATCTAAGAGAGATTCTTGGATCTGAAACTAATTTGGTTTCAATCCTCCATGTATAAAATTATTTTATGTAAATTATGAGGGAAAGAAGAGAGTGAGTGTGCTAGAGAATAAAAAATCGAGAGTATGTGGAAGCCCATATCGAATTTAATGCCAAGAAGGTCAAAGAAATGAAAATAGGGCCACAAGAGAAGACAAAGAATTTTCTTTACAGAAGTGTATGTAAAGAAATGGAATTCAAAATTAATAATGATGACTTCAATATGTACATATGGAAATTTTAATTGGTAATTCTCTAAGAATGATTTTTGCAATAGAAATCCTTAGTGTTGAAATTATTTTCCAAAGCATGATCATGGTTTGAAATCACAGAAGTACGAGAACAAAGTTCATTGGAACTCTATGTGTTGGAGGTGAACCTTAGCTATAGGTTATCGAATGAAATACTGTTATCTATAGTGAACATCAAATTTGAAGATTATTGATTTGGAAAATTGTTTAGATCGTTAGCATGCATAGGGTTTAAAATCACCATTGGAATGAGTAGAAATGATCAAGTGATGAAGACAAGTCACCATTGATGATGCATTGACAAGAGTATGCGTTTGGAAGGAAAGTGGGGTCAAATTCTAAGTTGAACTTGGTGTCATTATAAGAGGAAATTGCCTAGCATTTGGAGAAGTGGAAGCACTTATCTTCAGAAATGGAGGAACATGGTCAATTTATTAATGATCAACAATGGAAAATAGCACCAATTTGGTACAACATCATATACTTGTAGGAATGAGAACGTATTAGTTGATGGCATTGAATGCACAACAAATTAATTGATCTAGATCATTGGCAAGCTACACAAAAGGGAATTGATACCTACGAGAATCAAATTCAAGCCTAAGTTGGATGGATTAGAATTTGTATGAGTGCCAAAGAATGACTTCGTGCCAAGGTAAATAATTTATGAGCTTGAATATGCATTCCAATTTCATAAAGGTTGTCGAATTTCTTTAAGGAATTGTTGGGGTATGCCTTTCCAGACTATGTATGTGTAAATATAGAGAATTGATGGGGCTTTATTTGTTAGTTGAATGTTTATTGATTTATGGTGCAACACGTTCTGAGATCATTGCCACATATGTGAAAATGTGATCAAATTTTGGTTGACCTATGCATGAGGATGAAGTGTAATTTAATAATCTGCCTAAAAGACGATAAATTGTGGAACAACCTAGGTTTTCCATGATTGGAACCTGAGTGAATTATGCTGGTTGACATATACAAAAGCACCAAGATTTCTATTTCTTGAAAGAAACAAAATGTACACTTTATTTAGGTTTGTGATCCTTTGAACCTTGGTCTGTTATAAATACATTGATTGAATTAGTGATAGGAGTTTAGAGGATTTGTTTCTTAGTCATATCGGGCATATAACTACTATTATCTACCTATACTTGAACCCACATTTTAGTGGAACTACTTGAACTCTAAGTTTGATATCATAGATAATATTTTAACCTCTTATCACAAATTTGAATCTATTGAGGGCTATTGATATTTGGTAACTATCCACATACCTTTGTATTATCCCTCAATTTAATGCGTTGAGGGACATTGCATATCTACTAGCCATAACCCATTGAATGGCCTGACCTTGGCTGCTATGATAGGTATTCTTCTGTTAGGAAACCAACTCACAAAAGATAGAAAAGACAGATCAATGCCTTAGAATTCAGTCTCTTCGAGGGGGCAACCTCCTTTACATTACACAAATGAACAATTCTTGGATGATACAAATGACTAAACCTCCCTTATATATATAGGAGTCTAAGGAGTCACAATAAATCAAGCCAACATAATAGTAATAACATAAGGGCACAAAAATAACAATAGTGGGCTTCTATGGGGCATACTAATAACAATATGGGGACAATAGGGACACAATAATAACAATAAGGGATACAATGACAATAGTAATGGGGTAATCACTAGTATTATAGGGGCCTAACATGCCCCTCTCCTTCCGAAAAGCATTGTCCTCAATGATTGAGTAGTTTTCGATGCTTCTGTATAAAATTCTCATCCTCCCATGTGGAATCTTCAGTGGATAAGTTCTTCCACTTGATGAGATACTCCGAAATTGGTCGATTTCGTAGCTGTCAAGTTCTTGTTTCCATGACTGCTTCCAGTTCCAATATGATTTTTCCTTCGTCGTTAAGTTTTGGCAATATTGTTTGAACTCGGAGCCTGTCACATATAATCTTCTTTAAACATGAAACATGGAAAACTGGGTGCACTCGGGAAGCTACAGGAAGCTCCAATTTGTATGCCATAGTACCAATATTTTGCAACACCTTATACAGACCATAATACTTTGGTGATAATTTATTATCCTTCTTAGCTTGCTTGAGGGACATTTGTTTATATGGTTGTAGCCGTAGGAATATCCAGTCACCTACATCAAAACTTTTTTCGTTGCGATGTTGATCTTCTTGTTGTTTCATTCTATGATGCGCCAATGTGAGGTTATCCTTTAAGAGTTCGAGAACTTGTTGTTGATGCTCGATGTGATGTTCCACTGCTTGAACCTTATAATTTTCTCTTAAATATGATGTGATGGATGATGGATGATATCCATAAAGTGCCATAAATGGGGTCATTTTTGCTGCAGTATGGAAGGAAGTGTTATACCACCATTCAGCTCGAGGAAACCATTTGACCCATTGTGTCTGTTTATTAGATATAAAGCAACAAAGATATCCTTCCAAAAATTTGTTTACTATCTCAATTTTCCCATTATATTGAGGATGATAAGATGGGCTATGAGCTAACTGAGTACTGAGACAAGAAAATAATTCTGTCCAACAATTTCCAATGAAAATGGGATCTTTGTCGCTTACAATAATCTTTGGGTTTCCATGTAGCTTTTGAATTGTTTCCATAAATGCAGTAGAAACTGTACTGGGTTTAAATGGATGTGATAATGCACAAAAGTGTGCATACTTGGTAAGTCTGTCAACTACTACCATGATGACACTCTTTCCTTCGGACTTGGGTAAACCTTTGATAAAATCCATTGAAACCTCCTCCCAACGTTGGCTTGGAATGGATAAAGGTTGTAATAGACCTGGGGTCTTAATTGTTTGAGCTTTATTTTGTTGGAAAACCAAACATTCCGCCACAAACTTTTGAATATCCGATTTAAGGCCATCCCAAAAAAAATCCTTCTTAACCCTATGGTAAGTTTTTAGAAATCCTGAGTGCCCTCCTAAGGGAGAAGTGTGCAATTCCATAAGAATATTTTGTTTGAGTTGGGAATTCTTACATACGTATAAGCGATCTTTGTACCATAACGAATCATTTTTCTAGATAAATGTATCAGATGTACTGGGATCTTGTTGTAACTTTCGAATGAGTGCCCACACTTCTTCATCATTCTTCCGTTCCTCCCTTGCTTCGTTTATCCAATCATGTTGGATAATAGAAATGGTGAACAACAATTCTTCCACATCCTCATCCTTTCTTGAGAGTGCATCCGCCACAACATTTTGCTTCCCTTTTCTGTATATGATTTCAAAGTCATAACCCAACATCTTTGTGACCCATTTTTGTTGCTCTTCAAAGGATAATCTTTGTTCTAAAAAGTATTTAAGACTATCATGATCTGTTTTTACCTTGAAGTGTCTTCCCATTAGGTAGGGTTGCCATTTCTTAAGTGCATGTAGTATTGCCAACATTTCCTTCTCATAAATATCTTTGTGTAAATACTTTCCCTTGATTGGACGACTTTCAAAAGAAATGGGCCTTTCATCTTGAATTAAAACATCACCAATTCCATTTCATGAAGCATCACATTCCACAATAAAGGTTTTTGTGAAGTTCGGCATAGCTAAGACCGGTGCTTGGCACATTGCCTCTTTAAGATGTTCGAAGGCCTTTGTTGCTTCTGGAGTCCATGAAAATGCATATTTCTTCAATAATGTTGTTAGAGGTACTGATATTCTCCCATAATTCTTAACAAACTTGAAATAATACCTTGTCAACCCGAGAAATCCTCGCAGATGCTTTATGGATGTGGGGATTTTCCATTCCTTAATGGCTTTAATTTTGCTAGGGTCTACCTTAAAACCTTCATGAGATACAATATGACCCAGATATTCCACCTCATGTACTCCAAAGAAACATTTGGAGCTTTTTGCATATAATTGTTTCTCCTCCAATAGTTTGAGCACCCTGTCAACATGTTCAACATGATCCTTCCAAGACTTTCTGTAGATTAGTATATCATCAAAAAATACTAACACAAAATTTATAAGGAAGGGTTTGAAAATGGAATTCATCAAACCTTGAAATGTAGAAGGTGCATTGGTAAGGCCAAAAGGCATGACCAAAAATTCATAATGACCCTCATAAGTTCTAAATACAGTTTTCGAAATGTCTTTAGTCTTCATTCTGATTTGATGATATCCTGAATGAAGATCCAACTTGGTGAAGTAAATTGATCCATGCAATTCATTCAATAATTCATCAATGGCAGGAATGGGAAATTTATCTTTAATAGTGAGCTTTTTGAGCTCCCTATAATTCGGAAAAATGTGCCATGATCCATCCTTCTTGTGCACCAATATTACTGGAGCAGAGAAAGAACTTTGACTAGGTTGAATTATACCAGCCTCTAGCATTTCTGCAACCATATGTTCAATTTCACTCTTTTGGGCATAGGGATATCTGTATGGCCTGACGTTTGGAGGAACACTTCCTCGAATCAAATGAATAGCATGATCATGATCACGAATAGGTGGGAGAACTTTGGAGTCTCAAATACCTTGGAATGATTGTCTAATACTTTTTGGAGATTTGGAGAAATAGATGATTTCGATGTGGGAATATCTAGCGAACATAATTGTGCAATTACACCTCGTTGTTCCTTCTTTAGAAACTTTATCATACCGTTAGAGCTGATTATCTTTCCCGGCTTCCCTGCAATACCCCTTAATTCAACTTCCTTTCCTTCTGCACAAAATTTCATGAAAAGTTCTTCAAAATTAAAAGCTATTGTACCCAAGGATTGTAGCCATTGGACTCCTAGTACAACATCAACACTACCCATTGGAATGGAAATCATTGGTCTATTCAATACATATTATCCCATGGTTAGCTTGATATTATGGCACTTTCCAGAGAAATTTATGGTTCCTCCACTTGCAACCATCACTTGACACTCTAGTGTTGGATATAGGAAGAAATTCAATTCTTTTGCTATCTTACAATGAATAAAATTATGGGTACTTCCTGAATCAATCGACACTATTACCTTTTTCTTCTTGATATGTCCTTCTATCTTGATAGTTTGAGTGGTAATTCTAGTCAATGCATTACAAGATATGGTTGGATTCATTTCTTCTTTATCTAGGGTTTGTTCCTGGAGTATATCCTCTTCTTTTGAAATTTCTTGTTCCTTTTCTTCCTCCTCTTCACAATCTATGTAGAATAATTTCTTCTCAGCACACTTATGACCTTTAGTGTATTTTCTATCACAACTGTAACAAATCCCTTTTGCTCTTTTCTCTTCCAATTATTGTGGTGTCAACCTTGTAGGTTGTGGAAGGCTAGGGGCAACAACACTTCCATCTTTATAGTTGTGAGTGGTAGGCTTCCTGGTTGCCATAATTTTTCTTTCCATTTTTCTTGCTAACCTGAATACCTTCTCCAATGAATTAGGTTCCCAAATTCGAACCTCATGTTGGATATTATCCTTTAAAGTCCCTATGAACACATCAATCCTATGCTTCTCTGGAATATCTTTTACCCTTATGTTCAATTTTTTGAAGTCCTCAATGTGCTCCATCATTGAACCCTTTTGTTTGAGATTTATCAATTGGCTAAAAAAGGTGTTGCTTTTTGTATCCTCATAATGTGCTATCATTTCTTCTGTAAAAGTTGCCCAAGTGACAGTTTGTTTATGAGAGAAAAGCCATCGATACCATACAAACTGATTTGGTTCCAAACATAAAGTTGCAATACGTACCTTTTTGTGTGTTTTGCACATTATGGAGATCGAAAAATTGCTCCATCCATAGTATACATGTTCCGGGATCCTTGCCATCAAACTTCCTCATATTGATTTTTGGAACATGGTGGGTCTTCAATCCAACATTAGAGTCTATGAAATCACGATTAACATTTCTTTTTTTCTCATCATGAGTTTCCTTTACTACCCTTTCACCATTAGGGACCATTTCTTGTAGAAAATTATTCAAATTTATCTTCAGTTCTTCCATCTTATCGTCCATGCCATTCATCTTAACGTCCATGCCATTCATCTTAGCTTCCATGCCATCCATCTTAGCTTCCACGTCATCCATATTAGCTTCCACACTATCCATCTTAACTTGCATGCCATTCATATTAGCTTCCACACCATTCATCTTGGCTTCATTTACATTTAGTGAGAGTGACATTTGTTGTACTTGGTCTTGTAATTTTTGTAATATCATGTTGCATTTCTTCCTCTTCTTCACGAGTCATGCTAGAGCTTTTAGGTTTCTTACTAGGTGTTTCCATTTATTTCTTTAGGGCATTAATTAATGCTAATAATTCTTCACTATTCCCTTTGAATTCCTTCAAACTAATTTTTCAAACAAATCTTATGCAAAATTAAAAAAAACTACACACCTTTTTTTCACTTTGTAAGAGCTCGATATTGAATCTGTTGTATCTCTGTAACTATGGATCTCGAATATCTGAAATCTCATCCTACAGTAGCCCTTTGAGTTCTCTTTCTAACCTCGCAAGTCTGATCAATATTAGATTCTCCAAGGAAGAATTATGCCAAATCTCCCACGGTGACATGATTATAGACTAGTTCAGTAGAGCGAACTTGTACGATGTGCCACTCATCGTCCATATTCATCTTTATGTTCATGCCATTCATCTTAGCTTCCACACCATCCATCTTAGCTTCCATGCCATCCATATTAACTTGCATGCCATTCATATTAGCTTCCACGCCATTCATCTTGGCTTCATTTACCTTTAGTGAGAGTGAAATTTGTTGTACTTGGTCTTGTAATTTTGATATATCATGTTGCATTTCTTCCTCTTCTTCACGAGTCATGCTAGAGCTTTTAGGTTGATTACTAGGTGTTTCCATTTTCTTTCTTCGGGGAATTAATTAATTCTAGTAATTCTTCACTATTCCCTTTGAATTCCTTCAAACTAATTTTTCAAACCAATCTTATGAAAATTTTAAAAAAACTACACACCTTTTTTTCACTTTGTAGGAGCTCGATATTGAATTTGTTGTATCTTTGTACCTGCGGATCTCGAATATCTGAAATCTCATCCTACGGTATCCCTTTGAGTCCTCTTTCTAACCCGTAATTCTGATCAAGATTGGATTCTCCAAGGAAGAGTTATGCCAAGTCTCCCACGGTGACCTGATTATAGACTAGTTCAGTAGAGAGAACTTGTACGACGTGCCACGTGTCACTGCTTCCACCTTAGTACCTAAAATTGATACAAATAAAACTACAGGCCATCCTCTTTTTTAAACTTCTTACGAAATTTCAATCTGATGCTCAAAACAAAAGTTATGACGATTTTCCTCAAGTCACCCGCTTGGAATGTAATTTGGGAGTCTGCCAAAACTCTAACTTCCTTAGATTATATCTTCGCAAATATAGCAAGACAAGCTCTGACATTTGGACCCAAAGTTCAGAACGATTTCGGCTCAAATGGGTTTAATTTGTAGCTTCTGAAACATAGCAGAAAAAAATTTATAGCAAAAATTCCATGATGACCAGTTTGGAGTAGCGAAACCCTAGAATCCAAAGCTCTGATACCAAATGTTAGGAAACTAGCTCACAAAAGATAGAAAAGATAGATCAACACTGTATAATTCAGCCTATTCGAGGGGGAAACCTCCTTTACATTACACAAATTAATAATTCTTGGATGATACAAATGACTAAACCTCCCTTCTATATATAGGAGTCTAAAGGGTCACAATATAATCAAGCCGACATAACAAACATAAGGGCACAAAAATAACAATAGTGGGTTTCTATGGGGCATACTAATAACAATATGGGGACAATAGGGGCATAATAATAACAATAAGGGATACAATGACAATAGTAATGGGGGAATCAGTAGTATTATAGGCACCTAACATCTTCTCCATGTTTTCTCCTCATGCAATAACTCCACTACCATGCCTTCTTCTCCTTGTTTTCTCCTCATACAATAGCTCATTCTTTATATTTTTAATTATTGGGTCTTCTCACAAACCCCATGCTCATGCTTTGATAAATTATACAAACCCAAGAGATGAACTAAATTAATTATGCCAGTTGGTGAGACCTGATATTGCACCAAGAGTGTTGCAACTTCCAGGGGTTCTTCAACTTTACTTATCAACCTAGGGTTTGTACAAACTTTGAGGTGAAAGTGATATATACACAGTAGATGAATTATACTCATGCCACTCTCAACCAGGTCACTTGATCATTAGGGCTCCAAGACCATTCCTCTACTGAACTTAAAGGACATTAACTACTGAAAGAAGAATTTAAAAGCTAGTCCTAGTGCAATGAAAGTAAATGCTTTTCAACTCTAACTTGTAAATGTTGTCAACTTGTAAATGCTGTTGATTCCATTTATGAAAAACAAAATAATTGTGCTAACTATATAAAGGAAACTACTCTAATTTGCAATTAATCATATAGCTATCAAGTTTTCTTGAAAATAGAAGAACATCCTACCATTTTACAACTCAAGAATGCATGTATTGTTTATCTAATTCAAACTTGCAAATTAAGTAAGGTCCTAATTGCCAAATTAAGAATGAAAGAAATAATGCTATTCACTCTTGCAGGGAAGAAAAATGAGTAAAGGGAATGGCCTAGGTGGTACTTATGGTTATGGAATCCTAGCTGAAGGGTCAACCTACTCCTAAACTAAGTTATTCTATCATTGCAGGTCAAAACAGGGTCAAAACAGACTGCTAGAGGTGTGCTACAAGATGTTGCTACATGAATCTTGTAGTGCTACAAGATGTCCTGAAATGCTACAGGAAGTTGGCCAAGAGGATTTGGAGGGTAAGGATGATGGGATGAAGTGATGGAAAGTGGAATTAAGGTTGTGAGGAATGTAGGAAAGGTGATTAACACTCCTAGCCAAGCCCAACACTTCAAGAAGGCTAGATTTGGGCTAAGAGAGCTTCTCACGTTGACCAAAAAAATAGATCAAGAACATCGGTTGGCATGCATCAAAATTCGGTGGAGAATTCCTAGATGGAGTTTGTGGAAGGATTCATTGCCTAAATATCCAACAACCCTGCAACATCACATGCACCTGTTCCTCTTTTCATTTGCAAAATATTAAAAATAAGGGTGGAAAAGATGAATTGAATCTAGAAACTATCTAACAAATGCTACAAACTTGATCTATGCAATGAACTACCTTCTAAGCTACAACAATCATATGTGAAGCAATATACCAAATGTAAACCTGTCCAAGAAATCATAAACAGGAAATCGCACACTATTTTTGGGTTGTGATGGTGGGATCCTCTAATCACGCTCCCATGAGAGAGATGAGATAGGGATCATAGTCACAGACTTTTTGAATGATTATCCTCTACTGAACTACAACAAGTAATCAACATTCTAAGCTAAAATAAATATGAATAAACTTTACTGAACTGCAACAACTAATCAGAATTCTAATCTAAAAGAAATATGAATAAGCTCTATTGAACTGCAGCAACTAGTCAACATTCTAGGCTAAGAGAAATATAAGTACACAGGAGGGACTTAGCTTGCCAGGGTTGGACCCAAACCCAAGAGCTTTAGCCCTCAAAACTAACTTAGTGATCGATCAATATAAAACTTCTCATTATCATTCCAGAAATGTCAAATACATCATCAAAATAATAGTCACAAGTGCTTTAGCTCAATGACATATTGGCTATAATAAAACTTCGAATCCTAATGAGTTCCATAGCATGTTTATTTATAAAAAAAATGGTAGCTACCAACAGATCCTTAGAAAACATGATGTTTCTGTCCCTAACTCGAGAATAGGTGGATCTAGATCTCCCTTGAACTACACTGGCTTCGCTGGAAATGATCACAGCCTACTTGGCTGCCGATGACCTTGAGTTGATGAGAGATAGAGTGCTAATATTTTGCCATTTTGAGGAGTTAAGGAGGTGGACAACTGATGAGCCCTAGAAATGGGTAATTATATGGGCTCATTCTGCCTCTTATTTCGACTTAATCCACCATTATCATTAGTTTATTGCATGTTTTTGAATATATTTATGCTAATAGACTGAATTGGGTTAGTCATTTTGCCATGTAGTCTAATGTGTGCCTTATGCAGATTTTTTGGTCAATCTTGGACAAAGTCAAGGGATTTATGAGCAAATGGCAGCCAAAACTCGAGGAAAACATGGAAGAGTACTTGTAGGGGGGTGTCTCCTTCATTTATGACCCCTTTCCTCCAATGCTCCATCAGCAACTCAGAGCACAAAGCTCCACATTAATGATTCCAAGGGGCAACCGAGCAAGTAAAGAAGGACTGTTGTTTATCTCCAGTTCTAGGAAGCCGAGTTCCTTGATTTTAGGAGGACTGTTGGAGGACTCCATTTGTATAAATAAGGAGGCTTAGAGCCTCAGTAGGTTAGCCAGTTATTAGTAGATTTTCACACTTTTGTGCAACATTGTGTTCAGCTCATTTTCGAGTTCCTTTTTGAGAACAGTTTATGTAATGTGACTGCTATTTTTGATAATGAAGATGAACCAGTTTTTGAGCCAGCACTGATCTCTTTCAGAGGGTTGAAGCTCTTGGGTTAGGGCCCAACCCAAGCTGCCCAGCACCTCCTACTCTGTACTTATATGTTTTTGCTTCAGTTCATGAGTTAATTTCTGTTGCATAGATTCATTTTACTTTGTTAGATTAGGTTGCTTTTGATGGTTAGCATAGTTGTTTTTGTTTCAGTTGCTCAAGTAGGTTACTGTAGTGATAGAATAAGATTCAAAAAGGCCAATAGCAGGCCTTGATCTCCTTTCTCCCTTCCTGGGACTATGATTTGAGGTCAAGGCACTACTGCTGCCACCAAAAACACAGTTTTTGCTCTTCCATGCAACTGCTAGTGTGATACTTTGATTTGGAAAGATTGATATTGGTTCAGATTCAGTTGCCTAGATCATTTCCTATTCTTTTACCATAGATCTCTCTGCATTTTTTTCTGTTCACAGGTTACTGTTCAACATTTTCTATTTGTAGGTCAGAAATTAGGTCAAGCTAGAGAAATTTCAGTTTTTAGTCCTTTCTTTGAACAGTTTTTGTAAGTAGATGTGAAAATCTCTTGTAGGACACCTCAGCTCACCATACATCTATAAACCAACTAGCACCAGCTCACTTCTCATAGATTTCCCAAGTCATTCGCAACATTTCGCCAATCTGCCCTAATTTCTACGTTTTTCTCCATAAAGCTGCTTTCTTGCCATTTGAACAAATCCAACCATCACATTCATTCTTGATCTTCCTTGGAAAGTTCTAGACATCTCAACACCTTCATCTAGTCTTCAATTACCATTTCCCATCATTTTTCCACCTTCAAAACTCCAGAAATAGCTCTCGGCCTCCTCTTGTAGATCCTCTTGTAAATCCCCTACAGCCTCCTGTAGAATTTCCTGTGAGTGATTTTTCGAAGTTCGTTCATTATGGAAGTCTTCAGAAGGGTACTAGGGGCTTCTTAGGACCTCTCCACACCTTCCTCACCCTCTGCAAAAGCCAACTCCATCTTCCTTTGCCACCAAACCTTTGCACAATCACAACTAGATAAATCACAAGCATAATAATTCCACATAAAAATACTCAAAAGCACAAAAAGATGATTTCTTCTCATTTCTTTTCAGAAGTAGCTTGAATAAAAGAAATTTACCTTTTCAGTAGTCAATGGCACTCATTTCATTAGTTTCCATCTCTTTTCTTGCAAAAGTAGGGTTAATAGGTAAATTATGGTTTGCGTTACTTTTCAGTTTTCATTCTCTTTATGCAAGTAGAATAGTCCCTGTAGAGTTAGCTTTCTTTCATCACAGTTAAAATATTCTTCTGAGAACTCATAGAAGTTGGCTTGAGCTCCTAGCGAACTTGTACCAGCTGACCAAGTGACAACCTGCAGTAAGAACTAGTACTTGTGCATACAACATCGTCGCTTCGAAGTTTGTTGCGAACTACCAGGTTGATAAAAGTAAAGAAGGAAGTCCCAGGAGTTGCAACATTATTGCTACAATACTGGTGCTCACCACTCTTTTTGGCGCCATTGCCAGGGAAGCATCAGAGTATTTTGTGACTACTGCTTTCTTCATTTCCTACTGCAACATTCTTCTAAGTAGTTTATTTAAGCAAAAGTAGAGTAGTTGTTCTTTTCAATTTCTGCATTTCCTCGCTTTCATTTCAATTCTGCAATTTCCGTTCCAGCACAAGTAGATTAGTCATTTCCTGCTTTCAATTCAATTTTGCAATTTCCATTTCAGCAAGAATAGATTAGTCATTTCCTGCTTTCATTTCAATTCTGCAATTTCCATTTCAGCAAAGTAGATTAGACCTTTCCTGCTTTCATTTCAATTCTGCAATTTCCATTTCAGAAAAGTAGATTAGTCATTTCCTTGCTTTCATTTCAATTCTGCAATTTCATTTCAGCAAGTTCATTTCAGTAGTTGCAATTTGTTGTTCAATCCATTTCAGTTTTGTAGGCATAAGAAGAAAAAAACAAAAATCACCCAAAAAGAGATTTCCTTTCATGCCTCGTAGGAATAGAGATAATTCAGGAAAATTCCTACCCAACACCCCCACCACATCACACAGTCACCCTTCTCTCTTCTTCGGTGGCAGTGATCCAGAAGAACCTATAGGTGAACCACCAGAGATATATGAAGATCCTATAGCAGAAGAAGAGCAAGAAACCATTCCTCCTGAGACCATGGCTGAAAACAAAAACGTTAGAGGAAATGGGGAAAGAGTAGAGGGTACCTTTCCTATCCAAGAGACCAATGGGGACACTAAAATGAAAAACATAAGTCCTTCAGCCTTACCTCACTTCCATGGGTTGACTACCGAAGATCCTGATACCTTCTTGTTTGAATTTTTTGTTCTTTGTCGAACCTATGACTATGCAGAAGATGAGCAGAAGTTGAAACTATTTCCTTCTACCCTCAAGGATGTAGCATTCCGCTGTTTCATGGGGTTACCTGGAAATAGCATCACAACTTGGGCTCAGATGCAGCAAGCCTTTAACAACAAATACTGGGACTACTGTAGGTCAAAGGATACCAAGGAAGAGATTTTCCGAATGACCATGGGAAGCGATGAATCCTTAGAAGACTATGAAGAGAGGTTTCAGCTCAGTTATAAAAGGGCCAAATGCACACTTGACCCAAAATCTCTGAAGTTGGTCCTGCTCAAAGGGGTTCCAAAAGACCTTCTAGATACCCTCCATTTGCTGGCTGGGGGGGGACATCTACCAAATACCTTATGATGACATAAACACTGTGTTTAGAAACCATTCTAGGGCAGTGAGAAAGAGAGGTGGGGGAAGTCAACCTTTAGCTAGTACATCCTCATCTAGTTCATCTCTTAGAAGTGAATTTGAGAATTGGCTTAAAGATTTCAAGAGTGAGATGAGGCAGACTCTTTCCATGCAAATGGATACCTTGCATATCAAAAGAAAATAAGAGGAAGCATAGAGGGCTTTGGCCATCTTTTGTCCTAGGTGCACCAGAAGGCATCCTAGGAACGAATGTCTATTGAAATCTATAGAAGTGCATTCAGTCTGTGAAGAAAACCATTCTACGAATCAGTGCCCTTCATTACCCGAACTTAAAGCTACATACCAGGGGGCCAAAGGAGCCACTGAACCACTCTATTTCATGAACCAAAAGAGGCCACATGGGCCTAGACCTTACCAGTAGGGAATGCAAGGGACATCCCAGACATATTACAACCCCAATCAAGCCACCTCCATGCCTTCTTGGGGTCCCCCTGCTCATCCTTCCTGGTCCACACCCCCTCCTTGGTCATATCCATCTCAACACCATGCTCAACCAGCTTCTCATTTGTTTCACTCTTATGCTCAGCCACAACCTTAGTGGAATTCACCTCATCAGGGGTGGAGGCCCCAGTACAACTCTCTTCCCACTCTTTTGCCTCCACCACCTACTCAACCACAACCATTGCCTCCTGCTCCACCAAGGCAACCTCAAATACCTGCTCAACCGAACCTGAACCCCAATAACAGACAGGCCCAACAAGTATATAGTGGAGAAACATCATGCCCGACCTATGCTGTGGAGATTCAGGAGATTAACCTATGATCTGGGAAGGTTCTCCCAGATAACCAACCTCCCCCTAAGGAGGATGAGGAAGAAAAATAGGAAAGTGAACCAAAAGCCACTCCACCCTTTCCTGAGAGATTAACTGGAACAACACAGCCTACCCCAGAAGAAACTGAACTTCTGGGAGAATTGAAACAATTATGTGTAAAAATACCACTTCTCCAAGCCATAAAGGATGTGCCTATATACAACAAGATGATCAAAGAGAAGTGATTTAGCCACCCAAGTAAGCGCAAGAGATATGCTCCAACTATTAATGTCATAGGAAAATTGTCTGACCTAATGTTGGGGTAGGTAATCTGTCTGAAATATCTAGACCTTGGAAGTCCTGTAGTCGATGTCCACATCAATGGCACCATAATCCCCCATACCCTAATTGATCTAGGGACTACCATTAATGTGATGACCAAGGACACTATGCTCAAGCTCAACCTTCAGGGCTCCCTGAGAAAGACCACAATAGTACTACAATTAGCAGACCGCTCCACCGTGACCCCTGAGGGGATTGTGGAAGATGTAATGGTCTCCATCGATTCTTGGGAGTACCCTGCTGATTTCCTGGTTCTCCAACCAAAGGCAAAGCTCACTGGGTATCCTCTCATCCTGGGAAGACCTTGGTTGGCTACTGCATATGCCTACATTAGTTGTTGAGCTCGGAACATGACAATCAAGAATGGGTATATGTCTAAGTAGCTAGTCCTATATCCTCCTAGTCAACCTTTGTTATACCATGATTTACCTCTCTGGTTGGAGGAGGAAGATGAGGATGAAGTCTATTCCACACCACTATGTGCAATGGAAGCTACCATGGGGGGCCCCACAAACCGAGGATGATCTTATTGAAAACTTGATTCAGAATCCACCCCCCAGTGTGTTTCCATTAGAAGAGCTAGTGGAAGAAGCCCAAGACAATCCTTTAGTTGATATCTATGTGGCTGATCCGACCTCTCTCCGAGTTAAGAATGTGGAATTCGGCCTAGAAAGAACCTTGAAGATAAACTCATCCCTATCCACCTCTCAGGAGAAAGAACTGTGTAGCTTATTGAAAAACCACTTGGATGCTTTTGCTTGGAGCTATAAGGAGATGAAGGGAGTGCACCTTTTAGTCTGCACTCATCACATTTACATTAAGGAATATTGCAAACCAGTCAGGCAGCCTCAAAGGAGGATGAATCCAGCGCTTAAGGACATTGTCAAAGAAGAACTGCAAAATTTATTGGATGCAGGATTCATCTACCCCATCTCTGAGAGCGAATGGGTCTCTCCTTTGGTGCTAGTGCCAAATAAAAATGGGAAGTGGAGAATCTGTGTCGATTATTGGGAACTAAACAAGGCCACCAAGAAGGACCATTTTCCTTTGCCTTTCATAGATCAGTTGTTAGATGGCCTGGCAGGGAAGAAGTTTTTCTCCTTCCTAGATGGGTTTAGCGGGTACAACCAGATCCAAATCAGCCTAGAAGACTAAGATAAGACCACTTTCACTTGTCCTATAGGAATTTACAGGGTAAGTTCCTCAGACAGAACACCAAAAGGACACCGCTCACAACTAGATCGCAGATCAATACACCAGTATTTTGACGTGGTTAAAACCCTCAAAGAGGGAAACAGTCCACGGCCTGAGCCAACGCGGCCACTTCAGGCAATTTATTAATAAAAGAATGAAAATTTACAGATGTTTCTCTCATGCATGGATTACCCTAGAAATGACCCTCCATGCGCTTTAAATAGAATTCATGGACCAATCGGGTGTCAAGCCACGGATCAAGTGTCGGTAATACCGAGGAGAGAATGAACCGTCGGATCACTACATATCATGACCGTTGGATTGTAAGTTACAAAATGTACAACGGTAAAGAAACACACTTTACCTAACTCTACACTAGACCAAGTTGTACTTTACTATTTCCTATGTGTCGGAATATCCTAACATCCCCCCTTAAGAACAACTTGGGATAGGATTGAAGGATTTACAAATATGACACAATAGGAGAAGGAAGGAGGCACTAGAGCCTATCCCCCCTTAGTGACAACTTCCTGAACTCCAACCATAAATCGAAGTTTAGTGAACTTCGCCTCTGTGAGAGCCTTTGTGAAGATGTCTGCAACTTGATCATCTGTTGAACAATATTGCACTTCAAGAACATGGTCGTGAATGAGATTTCTGATGAAGTGCATGTGCAGTTCAATGTGTTTGCTGCACTGATGTTGGACTGGATCTTTGCATAGCTGAATGGCACTTTGATTATCACACCAAAGTGTAGTCGGATGCTGCTGCTGAAAGCCAAACTCTGACAGGATCTGACGAAGCCACAAGGCTTCCTTACTAGCTTCTACGGCACCACGATACTCTGCTTCTGCTGATGAAAGAGAAATGACAGTTTGTTTCTTACAAGCCCATGTAATAGGTCCTGAACCAAGAGTGAACACATAACCGGCAGTAGACTTCCGATCATCAGGGTCACCAGCCCAATCGGAATCAGTGAAACCAACCAATAGAGGAGCTGCTTCGGCACTGTAATGAATCCAAAACTGAACTGTACCTCGAACATAACGAAGTATTCTTTTAGCTGCTTTCCAATGACTTTCATGGGGGTTTTTCATGAACTGAGCAACAAGGCCAATAGCAAAGGAAAGGTCAGGACGAGTATGGGTTAGATACAAAATTTTTCCTACAAGTTGACGGTATAAGGTAGCATCAACTTCAGGAGAAGTACAAGTGACTGAAAGTTTGACTCCAGACTGAAAGGGAGAAGGGGCTGGCTTACAGTCTTCCATGTGAAAATGACATAGAATATCACATGCATACTTGGACTGGGAAAGGGAAATACCCTCCTTGGATTGCAAGACTTGAAGACCGAGAAAATAGTGTAAGTGTCCTAAGTCTGTCATTTCAAATTTCCTTTTAAGGCTAGACTTCACATGGTTTATAAGGTTGGGATCACTTCCAGTAAGGATAAGATCATCAACATAAAGAACAAGGATGATAAGAGAGTTGCCCACTTTCTTGGTGTAGACAGTATTGTCAGAATGACACCTAGAAAAGCCAGATTCTAAAAGAAAGCTATCCATTTTGGCATACCAAGCCCGAGGAGCTTGCTTGAGACCATAAAGGGATTTCTTAAGTCGACATACAAGGCTGGAGTCTGTTTGTATGAAGCCAATGGGTTCTTCCATATAGATTTCTTCATGCAAGTCTCCATGCAAGAAGGCAGATTTAACATCCATCTGATGGACTTCCCATTTGAAAGAGGTAGCAAGGGAAAGAACAAGGCGGATAGAGTTCATTTTGGCAACAGGGGAGAAGGTTTTAGTGTAGTCAATGCCTTCAACCTGTGAAAAACCTTTAGCAACAAGACGAGCTTTATGTTTATCAACTTTCCCATCTGGTCCATACTTGGTTCTGTAAACCCATTTGCATCTAACAAGTTTTCATCCCTTTGGTAGAGGAACAAGATCCCATGTATCATTTGCCAATAATGAATGATATTCTTCATTCATAGCTGCTTCCCAATCTGGATGGCCTGAAGCTTCTGCAAAGGTGTCAGGATCATAATTTACTGGAGCTTGAGCCAGTAAAGAAGAGGCTCTTTCGAACTGAGAACGTGTGCGTCGCTGATCTGTAGGATCACCGGCAAGATCACCTACTGCATCTCGAGTAGCACGAACCCATTTTGGAAGCTCAGGAGCTGAAGGAGGATCCTGAGATGGTGGGGGAGGATTGTCATCCTCACTTTCATCATCTGAAGAAGAAATGTTTTCAAAAGTAGAAGAGATAGGGAGAGGTGGCACAACCGCCGAACTAGGCTCGCAGGCCGATATATTTTCATCAAATTTTACATCTCTTCTAATGATAACATTTTTGGACTTAAATGGAATAAGTCTACAGCCTTTGACATCTTCAGAATATCCAACAAAAGTACATTTTTCACTCTTAAGTTCTAAAGCTTTATGCTTTTCATCTGGAATATGGGCCCACGCTTCACTTCCAAAAACACGAAAGTGACTTACATCTGGTTTGATTGAGCTCCATGCTTCTTCTGGAGTGATATTATTTAAATCCTTAGTAGGAGTGCGATTTATTATGTAATTTGCACAGTTAATTGCTTCCGCCCAAAAACTAAGACCAAGTCCTTTAGATTGTAGCATACAATTAACCATTTCCTTTAAGGTGTGATTCTTCCTTTCAGCTACACCATTTTGTTGTGGAGTATATGGAACAGTATGTTGCATTTGAATTCCATTCTCAGTGCAATAGTTGATGAATGTGTTTTTAACATATTCTCCACCATTATCAGATCTTAACTTAAGAATTTGATGTCCAGATTGTTTTTCAACAAAGGCCTTGAAGGCCAAAAAAGTGTTAAATACTTCACTCTTGAGTTTTAAGAAGTATACCCAAGTGCGTCTGCAGAAATCATCAATGAAAGTTAAGAAATACTTGCAGCCAGGGATGAAACAACAGGAAGTGGACCACATAAATCACTATGCACAAGCTGTAAAGGGGCTGAGGCGTGCCAAGAGGCACGCTTTTCAAAACTGTCCCGATGATGTTTTCCGAGTACACATCCGGAACAAACACCATCTCTGCAAGATACCATAGGAAGACCTGTCACCATATTTTCTTTACATAGATGTTGAAGGGAGCGATAGTTTAAGTGACCAAATCGCTCATGCCAAAGTTTGCTCACTTTATCGTTATGAGCAACAAATACTGAGGGAAGATTTGATGACCCAAAGTTGTGAAACTTATACAACCTTGTGGAATCATCAGCAATGCCAGTAGCCAAAATCTGTTTAGGATCTCTTAAGTCCTTGATTACAACATCATGAGGTGAAAATTTACCTTCACCTGAATGAGTTATCCGATATACAGATAGAAGGTTGCAGGATAAGGTTGGAACACATAATACATCATTAAACTGACCATTGTCTAGATGAACAGTTCCAGTCCCTACAACATTAAGAGATCTATCATCACCAACATATATATTTTTGGTGTTACAATCATTTAAAGAAGAAAACATGGCTTTGTTTTTGGCCATGTGATAAGAAGCTCCAGAATAAATGAGCCACTCATGAGAATGAGAAGAAGAAGATACATTTAATGCATAGCCAGACCGAGATGCTTGACAACCACATGCAGAAAGTGCCATTCCTGAAGATGAAGTTGAAGTTGAAGATTGCCCCAAATGGATGCTATGCTTCTTCATTGCTGCTTCCAAGGCTTCCATCTTCTTAAAGAATTTTGATTCTAAGTGGCCATCTCGATTACAAAAATTGCAATGTCTATCAGTCTTCTTCCCTTTGTTTTTATTTGTCTTATCATTTTGTTGAAATGATTTTTCATTTTGGGGCTGAAATTTCTTAGGACCCTTGTTTGGTTTAGGACCATTCTTTTTAGGATATGACTTCTTGGGATTCTTTGAATTTGGTTGCTGCTGGGCGGCTAACGCTTTCTTGGAAGAGTTTCCAAGATTAAGAAGACCAAGGTGTAAGAGTTTTTCTTGTTCTCTTATTAAAGAATCACAAAAAGAGTCAAAGGAAGGGGACTTGTAGTCTGTTCCTTGAGAAATGAAGGCTTCTCTTGTAGAATGGAATGTGGAAACAAACACAGAGTAGGCTGGTCCCAACTTTGTAAGAATGGAATAGATAAGATTACTATCTTCTTTCTTAACTTTAACACCTTCCAAAAGATATCTAAGGGTCTTGAACTTGGACAAGAAATCTTCAATGCAAGAAAAATTATTAGGGTCCAATGTAAGCAACTCATTTTCAAGTTGATGGGCTCTAATTTCATTTTTAATGCCAAAAACTTTAATGTTTTGTTTCATTGCTTCATCAGGAGAATCAATTTCTGCAATATGGAATCTAAGATCTAGAGAAATAGACATCCCTATCAGTCCACGTGCTTGATCTTGCCTATTTTCCCATTTAGCAGCCTTATCTTCATCCTTCGGTTTCTTTTCTTGGCCTGAGGTTATTCTGAAGAGACCTTTACTTCTAAGTAAATCCTCAATGTAAGCCAACCATTGGAAGTAGTTGGTGCTGTCAAGGGTAACTTGGTATTAACTTTCCATTTCAATGGAAACTGAAGCTAAAGATGCTGAAAATAAGTGTTCCAATGGATATATATCGAAAAATTAGGATGGTTTAAAAAAAACGGCTCTGAAAACGGCTTCCGGATGAAGAAGTTATGGCTTTTTGAAAAAAAGTTGTTGAAGTTGCCGACGAAGTGCGGGAATGTGCGGAAATGAAAAAGTCCGCCCCCACAAAATGGAGACTTGAACCCAAGACCTCTACTCTCTTAAAATAGCTTTGAACCAGTTGATCTATACAAAAAATTTGAGAGAGAGAGAGAGAGAGAGAGGGGGGGGGGCTTTGGGTTGCGTGCTTGCCTTGAGAAAGCTCTTTTTCCCTACAAAACACAAAACACAAAACCCAACACGGACATGCAAAGAAAACGAACCTTATGGCTCGAAGTTAGCTTTAGCCGAAAAACTAAATATTTTCAAAAATGAACCTTGCGGCTCAAAGTTAGCTTTGACCGGAAACTAAATATTTTTCTCAATGTTTCTGATTTTCCGAGATCACCCTAAGGCGCAGGGAAAAGAGCATACGCATGAGAAAAATCCTTCCTTTCTGTTTCTGATTTGCCCAGATCACACAGAGTCGCAGGGCAAAGAGCATACACAGAAATGAAAGGTATAGATCCGGTAATAAAAAGGCTAAATAAACCGTAACCGAAATAAACAGAGAGAAAATAACAGTAAACTGCAAATAAACACTGTATACCTCCAGATCTTAAAAATGACGCAGCTAGGGCTACCAGAAACCTTTTCGCGTGAAACGAAAGGGGTTCCTCACAGGAACAGATGCTCCGAACACAACAGAGTAGTCCTCTCGGCCCGAAAGCAGTCATAAATAACAGATCTAGGAAACGGTAGTTGGATGCAGTTCTACCGGCTTCAGATTTGGATCACCAACGGACGCGACCCTCAAATAGCTCTGATACCATGTAGGAATTTACAGGGTAAGTTCCTCAGACAGAACACCAAAAGGACACCGCTCACAACTAGATCACAGATCAATACACCAGTATTTTGACGTGGTTAAAACCCTCAAAGAGGGAAACAGTCCACGGCCTGAGCCAACGCGGCCACTTCAGGCAATTTATTAATAAAAGAATGAAAATTTACATATGTTTCTCTCATGCACGGATTACCCTACGAATGACCCTCCATGCGCTTTAAATAGAATTCATGGACCAATCGGGTGTCAAGCCACAGATCAAGTGTCGGTAATACCGAGGAGAGAATGAACCGTCGGATCACTACATATTGTGACCGTCGGATTGTAAATTACAAAATGTACAACGGTAAAGAAACACACTTTACCTAACTCTATACCTAACTCTACACTAGACCAAGTTGTACTTAACTATTTCCTATGTGTCAGAATATCCTAACATTTGGGGTACCTTTTCATACTGGGTCCTTCCCTTCGGATTGTGCAATGCTCCCACCACTTTCCAGAGAGCTGTATTGAGTATATTTGCTGAACTGGTTCATGATTCAGTGGAAATCTATATGGATGACTTTACCCCTTATGGTTCTAACTTCCAGGAAGCTTTGACTAACCTGGGAAAAGTTTTAGACAAGTGCATTGAAATGAACTTGTCCCTTAGTCCTGAAAAATGTGAATTCCTGATGACTGAAGGGACCGTGCTAGGTCATACAATTTCTCAGCAAGGATTACAGGTGGATCCCAACAAAATTGCCATCATCCAAAGGGTCCCACCTCCTCAAAAGGTAAGAGATGTTTGAAGTTTCCTAGGTTTAGCAGGGTATTATAGAAGATTCATTAAGGACTTCAGTAAGCTAGCCTCTGCATTGTTTGGTCTTTTGGGAAATGATGCTGAGTTCACATGGATTGACAACAGTGAAGAGGCTCTGGATACTTTGAAAAGTAAACTGGTGACTGCCCCAATTTTGAGAGGTCCAAACTAGGCCCTACCTTTCCACATTCATATAGATGCCTCGAACAAAGTGATAGGAGCAGCCTTAGGGCAAGTCGATGAGAAGCTGCCTTATGCCATATATTTTGTAAGTAAAAAACTTGTCCAAGGCAGAATTAAACTCCACTGTAACCGACAAGGAGCTCCTAGCTATAATCCATTCCCTAAATAAGTTCAGACACTACATCACCGGCTATCAAACATTCGTACACACTAATCATACTGCAATTAGGTATTTAATGAACAAACCAGATGTAAATGCTCGTATTATTAGATGATTAATTTTATTGCAGCAATTTGATTTAACCATTGTTGATAAGCCCGGTAAGGAAAATGTTGTTGCCGATTTTTTGTCTAGAATAGATCTGCCTACAGGTGAAGAAGGAATGGTGGATGATCAAATGTCGGATGAACACCTATTTGTTATCTCAGTACTCTCTCCATGGTTTGTTGAGATAGCAAATTACTTGGTTTCAACACAGTTCCCGCCACACCTGTCATCAAAAGAGAAGAGCAAGATCGTGAGGAAAAGTGCCCCATTCACCTAGATTGGGGGCAATCTCTTCGAACTTGGCCCAGATCAGACTTTGAGTAGATGTGTCAGGGAGGAGGAAGTTTTTGACATTCTCCTAACCTATCATGATGGGCCCTGTGGGGTCTATTTTGCAGCAAAGAGGACTGCCTTCAAAATTCTGCAAGCAGGTTACTATTGGCCCACTCTTCATCAAGATGTAAGGAGATATATCAGCCAATGTGACCAATGTCAAAGGATGGGGAAACCTACTCCAAGGGATGAGATGCCCTTGCAACCTCAAGTGATTTTCGAGCCATTTGAGAAGTGGGGTATGGACTTTGTGGGTCTTGTCAACCCTCCTTCAAAACAGAAAGCTTACATCATTGTGTGCACTGATTATCTGACAAAATGGGCAGAAACAGAGGCGATCAAGGCAGCAACATAAGAAAAATAGCTGAGTTTTTGAGAGAGAATATATTCTACAAGTTTGGCTATCCAAGAGAATTAGTCACAGATCAAGGGATTCAGTTTACCTCCAATCTGATTGAAGAGCTACTCACACATCACAAAATTAAGGACAAAAATTCCACCCCTTATCATCTGCAAGCAAATGGACAGGTGGAAGTCACTAACAGAGCTTTGGAAGGGATTTTGACCAAGGTAGTGAACAGCAGCAGAAAATATTGGGCAGATCGATTGGTTGAGGCCACTTGGGCCTATAACACCACCTGGAAAACCACCACAAGTTTCACACCCTATGAGTTGGTCTATGGGAAGAAGGCTTTGCTGTCAATAGAATTTGAATATAACACACTAAGTATGGCAGCTCAGCTGGACCTAGATCTTAGCCATGCACAAAAGGAAAGGTTACTTCAGCTAAATGGATTGGATGAATAGAGATTGCAAGCCCTTCTCCATTCAGGTAGTCCAGCTACAAAGGAAAATATGGCATGATAGACACCTCAAAGAGAAATAATTCCAGGAAGGAGATTGGGCGCTGCTATATGATTCAAGATATAAAGATTTCAAGGGAAAACTGAGGACAAGATGGCTAGGACCGTACACAGTAGAAAAGTGCAATGACAATGGTTCAGTTCTGATCTGGACCATCGATGAAGAAGCCATTCCCATGCTCGTCAATGGGCATAGGTTGAAGATCTACAGGAAGCCCCTCTCCAAGCAAGAATTCATTGAGAATCTGAGTAAAACAGTGTTGGTAGTGGAGCAGGTCTCTGCCTCCACTCCACCCACACCCTAAACAAAAAAAAAAAGGAAAAAGGAGAATAAAAGATCCCTGGGTGAAAACCTCCCTTTGGAGGCACCTAGGGCAGGCAGTGAGGGTGAAAACCTCCTGGAGGCACCCCAACTGTCTCCTAAAAAATAAAACAAAGAAAAAAAGAAAAAAAACAGAAAAACTAACTTCTTTTGAATGTATTGCAGATTACAGGAGGGCCACAGAAGAAAAAGGGACATGGTCAAGCCAAATACACCTGATATATCATTTCTCCATTGCCATTGTCTTTTCCCAGGCCCTGGTCTCACTTCTTCTGGAAAATATGCATCCTATAGGAAGCTCTGTGAATTCTACAGGAGGCTTTTGTAGAAACCACAGAAAGCTCGAAATCAAGTCCAGAAAAGGATCAGAGAGCTAGAGACTTGTCCAAAAGGCCTATGGACCTCCCTACCACCATTCATCCTCCCAACTCTCCATTCCATACCTGCACCACTGCATTTCCACTCGCTTCTTCCTTCCCTGCACAGAAAACACAGAAATCCTGTTTCTTTTGTTTTAAAGAGAAAAAATGAAGAATAAACCACAACATCCTTAACTTATTTCTTACCTGGTGTATGCCAGCTGCTTTTCCTTTTCCTTCAGAACATTCCTCAGCTATCTCTTCAGTCCCTGCTCAAACCTCAACCAGAAATTTTAGAGGGAGAAGCAGTTACAGGAAATCCTGTAGGATTCCTGTAATAGCTGATCCCCTTAAAAATCGAGCTCCAGAGGCAGGGTCAATGCAACCACAGATGATAAAACACCAGCATGAGGTAGCCAAGCCACCAGTTCAGAAGCCACGAGTGCCAACAGTAGCAGCAATCCATGAATAGAGTGCCAAAGTCTGAGCATGCAAAGCACGGTAGCGACTAACAGGTAAGTGACGAAACCCGTTCCTCTATTGCATGAGTATAATTTAGAAACTACATGAACCATTGAGATGGTCACGATTAAATGAAATTAGTGGCCAGCTAACTAGCCACCCTCATCCAATTCAGATAGTGCCTCATCCAATTCAAACAGTGTTCAGTGGGTGCAATCGGCACGTGTGTTTAGTCAACTTGGGAAGAAAACTCAAAATAGGTAGTGGTGGCTGCGTATAACGGGAATGATGGACGTGATTGGGGACAGACAGCATGAAGTATCATAATGGCACTGGAGTAGGGACCAATGGTCCAGATGGGGATAACGTACCCTTCCTGCCACCTCACCTCGTCACCGCAGAACACGCTCGTAAGCTTCCCGTAAGCTTAAGTACGCTGCAGTCGACGCCTTCATCACCTTTGTTTTCATTTGCATCATCGTGCTCTCGACTGTAACAACCTACCTACCACCTTTAGAACCTCGTAACAGCCGCTCTCTATCAGTTTCAAAACCCTGCCGCTTATCGGGCTCTATAGGAGCATTATCGCACTCTACAGGAGCGGAAACACAGTCTACAAGAGCCTTTCTACAGGAAGGCCAGTGAGCAACTCTACAGAAGGAAAATTCGGGATTTTATGCCAAATTTGAGCTCAAAAAAGGTAGGCTCAGTAAAACCCACTCTGCATTTTATATATCTGCAAAAGGTGGTGGGATTTGAAGTGAAGTATTGAGTTGAAAAGAAAGAAAAAGTGAGAACAGAAGTCTGCCTGTGTTTTTTGAAATATATACAGTCTCTCCATTTTACTCTCTACACTGAAATTTTGTCTCTTTCTCCTCCATGGTATTCTCCTGTGTAAAGAAGTGATGCAACCATAGGAAATTAAGCCTGTAAAATAGTGAATTTGCATTGGGTGGTCTACTTACTTTGTGAAAAGAAAACAAACACTGTCTTGTATACTCTCTGTTTAAAAAAAAAAAGAAAAAGATATTGATTTCCTCAAACAGCCCGAGAAGTAAATTAAGGTTGAGAACAGAGTTTGAAGGGCAGGAAAGTTGCAATTTTTTTTTGTTAAAAAGGAAGAACACGAGAAACTCTCTCTGGTTCCAGCAAGAAAACCTCAGTTGTTCCTCTGTTTCCGGGTTTGAAAATTTGTTGCCTTCCTCCTCACCTGAACATTCCAGCAGTCTCTAAACATCATGACAAGGGGTTTTATGAGGAAGGAGCCTTTGAATTCAACTAAATTGCATGAACATCCAGAAGTGGTGGCCCTCTTTACCAGGGCAAATTGGATGCCTTTCTTTGAAAAATTTCATGGGTATGATGAGGAAGTCACAGAGGAATTTTTATTATCTTTAAGACCTCATTCAAAAACCCATGCCACAGTCAGTTTCAGGGGTCTAACCATAGAACTTACACCAGAGTTCATCAGCAGAATTACAAGTCTTCCACTTGGGCTCCCCTGGAGCAAAGAAGAAAAACCACTAGGACAGGTTGCTAAGAAGACCTTTTTCCAGCCTGATGAACATCCCGTGGAGGATAAGAATGGGATCAGGAGGACAAGTATACCTTATCCATGGGGTGAGGTCAGCTATCAGATCATGAAGTATATCTCTTGTGAAGGAAGATACAACATCATTTACGGGTATCATTTCAGACTGTTGCATGAACTAATATATGGCATGGACCTTCCTGCATCCACAAAACTCAGTCTTCCATACTTTATCCTCCAATTCTTAATAAAGTGTAGCACCAAATTGAATGCAGGGGTTCCAGACCAACTGGCTCACCATGGGTTCATTAAATTGCTAGTGAAGGATGCCCTCCACACTTAGACAATCCCTATAGCCTAGGAGATTTTCAGGAACATGACTAAAGAAGATGATATAAAAACTCTCACTGATGACCTTAGTCCATCTGGAAGTGAAGAGGAGGAACAAAAAGAGGAAGCTGAGAAGGAAGTCCATGAAGAAGAACAGAACATTCAATTGGAAGAAGAAAAAGAAGAAAAACAAAGAGGAAAGGAGAAACATGACACCACCACCACAGATGAACCTAAAGTAGAGAAGAAAACAACATCAAAAGCAGAAAAAGGGAAAACCACAGCAGAGAAAAAGAAGAGGACAAGAACTGAAAAGAAGAAGCCCAAGACAGCTCAGAAAAAGGCTGCCATAGGAAAGGTAGAAACTCAGCAAGCAGAGGAGAAAACAACACCAGAGACAGCAGACACAGGAAAAACAACAAATGGAAAAGAAGGAACATAGCAAGAAGAAGTGTCTCCTAAGACACTAGCAAGAGAAGCAGTCGTTGTTCTTGCTGCACTTAGTTATCCAGCCAAGCCCAAAGGAAAAAGAAAGAGACAACCATCCATGTACTTCAAGGCTCGAAAGAGCACCAAAATCGAGATGGGGAAGCCTTAGCCACCTTCAAAAGAGCCCATCATCATTGAGGATGTCCCTACTGTTAAGGGAAATGTTCCCCTAGGGCTTTTGGGTTGAAACCCTAGCAAACTGAAAGTTGTCTATACAGAGAAACACACATTTACACAACCATTACGCTATTATAAGAAAATTCTATGATAAGGGGCGTACCCGAGGTCCTACGTTCGAGAAGGTCCTTTAGGGTCCAAACGCTTCTTCGAGTTCCTTTTGCTCCTTTGTCCTGCAAAATAACCAATTCCGGAGAGCACAACAGTATATGGACAAAACCTTATAAAGAAACTATCTTCATGTTATAAGGAAAGGTAGTTAGTTATGAAATTTAAACAACCATTCACATATGAATTGCAACATGAATATCATAAACAGAAAGAAGATTTATATCAGGAACCAAGACATGTGTTTCTTTTATTATAGACAAATAAAGTACAGAAAAGGAATAATTTCACTTGAGTCGTCCTTTCGCAGGCTCTAAGCAAAGCCTTCTTCCGGATTCGTCCAGCCTCAAGCCTTTAACAAACTCCTTCCATGACTTACTCCATGATGTCACAAGTAGTGGATGAACATCAACACACAAGGAAACAAGGGTTTCCTGTACAAATGGGGGAAGTGCAGGAGGCACAAGGATCTTCAGACTTGGTCAGGGAAAAATCTCAGCATAATAACCTTTCTCTCTCTTCTCTCCTCCCTTAGGCCTTCCCATTGAAGCCTTTTTATACTTCTCCCAAAGTATTTTTTTAGTTGGGAGTTGGTTGGGAACAGTTGAGCCACGGGCACTAACAGGTGATCAACAGGTAAAACCCGCGATCTCTGCTCGAAATTAAGGAGTTTTATATTTTTTTAAGTGTTTTAATACATATACGCAGGTTGGGTATATGCCTACCCGTGTATACACGTGTTTAACTCGGGGAAATGTCGCGTATAAGGGATAAAACACTGTTTTTTAAATTTTGGACCAGGTCTGGAAGGAGGGGTTGCCCTAGGCCATGAGTGCAGCAACACAAACCATAAGAGTGAGATTTGGAGCTATAACGCCTACCACAACAAGGAAGGAATCTCCCTCTAGAATCTCCATCACTTACAAAAGAGGGAGGCCTAAGACCTCTACCTGGAAAGAAAGGATCAAACTAATGGAATCTAAAGCAGTCCTACAGGAGGCGCAAACCTCTCTACAGGAGAAATTGGCAAAGCTCAAAGAAACTGAGAAACTTGAAAAGAAGGCAGAAGAACATACCCAGGAGGAAGACAAGGAAAAAGAGATACCAGAGCCTGGACCTCAGCCTAATTTAGGCTCCTACTACAACCTTCTGGAATGTGGGAAGATCATCCCACAAAAGTTTGCAGTGCCTCTTTTCTTCGAGCTGGAAAAGGAAAGAATCAGGACCCATACATGGATGCAGATTGCAAAATAAAAAAGGGTAGAAGACATTGGGCACATGGAAAACAAGTTGAGAGAAATGGGTAAAGAATTGAGCATGGTCAGGTATACAGAAAGCATCGGAAGAGCTCAATTGGAGGAAGAAAATGAAATGTTGAAAAAGCAGCTGCAAGAAAGGGAACCTTAAGGAGGAATGGAGCTTCCAATCTTAAAAAGACAGCAACAGGAAGGGGAACCCCAGACAGACAGTGAGGTATTAAAAAGACAGCAACAGGAAGATGAACCCCAGACAGACAGTGAGACATTGATACAAAAACAACAGGAAAGGGAATCCCAAGCAGAAAAAGAAGTGTTGATTTTGAGAAGGCAGCTACAGGAAAAGGAAGCCTAGTTAGCCTGCATGGCCAACTAGGCTATGGAGGCATTACAATGCAGGCAGCCAGCCAAATCATATGCACTGTACCTCAAGGATTAGTGGCTCCAATTTCAGAGTAAGACCCTGGCCTAGAGGGGCACAATACCTTTTCAGGATTATGGCCAATTTATAGATTTATGTGATCACAACTCAGCTAAGGACAAAGCAAAGCTAGCAGAATTTTTCTTGTACAACATGGCACTTACTGACATGAACTTGTGGGATCCAAATGCTACGTTGGGAGACTTGCAGCTAATGGCTATGGCATCTTGGATGAGCCATGAAGAGAAAAGGGCAGTAGAAATCTAGAAAATGATGGAAAAAGAGCTGAGTGAACCTTTGATGATTAGAGCAGAACCAGCAGAACCCTTGGCTCTCATTTATGCCCACCAACACCTTGCAGCTAATTCTAAAGTTGTCCCTGACTATGTTGACAAGCAAGCCCAGGCTATTGCTCATTTCGAGGACATGGAGAGATTGTTTGGAGATGACTGCATCCATGCCTGCATGAGAAGGTGGAATACATTGCCACAATGCCTAAGGATCAGGGAGTATCACTCCCCAAACAGGATGAGGGAAACCATGAAGAGAGTGACCCTGTATAAGCACTCAATGCAAAGCTTGAAGGAAAATTGGATTGGCCTTAAATTTAGTCCTCCACTGCTACTAGGATTGCTGGAAGGAGTAAAGGAGAAGGAAGAACAGAAATAATGGGAAGAAGTGGATAGGAAAGCAGGTTTCCATGATAAAGAGGAAGACATCACATCAGAGGCTTGGGATGTCAAGGAATCTGTCAGAGCCGTCAACGATGAAGAGTTAGATTAGTTTCTCAGAGGATGAGCAACCCATTCAGTACGGGGGTGATGATGAGCCCCAGAAATGGGTAATTATATGGGCTCATTCTGCCTCTTATTTCGACTTAATCGACCATTCTCATTATTTTATTGCATGTTTCTGAATATATTTATGCTAATAGAGTGAATTTCTGGGTAATTATATGGGCTCATTCTACCTCTTATTTTGACTTAATCCACCATTCTCATTATTTTATTGCATGTTTTTGAATATATTTATGATAATAGAGTGAATTGGGTTAGTCATTTTGCCATGTAGTCTAATGTGTGCCTTATGCAGATTTTTTGGTCAATTTTGGACAAAGTCAAGGGATTTATGAGCAAATGGCAGCCAAAACTCGAGGAAAACAGGGAAGAGGACTTGTAGGGGGGGTGTATCCTTCATTTATGACCCCTTTCCTTGAATCCTCCATCAGCAACTCGGAGCACAAAGGTCCACATTGATGATTCCAAGGGGCAGCCAAGCAAGTAAAGAAGGACTGTTGTTTATCTCCAGTTCTAGGAAGTTGAGTTCCTTGATTTTAGGAGGACTGTTGGAGGAATCCATTTGTATAAATAAGGAGGCTTAGAGCCTCAGTAGGTTAGCCAGTTATTAGTAGATTTTTGCACTTTTTTGCAGCATTATGTTCAGCTCATTTTTGAGTTCCTTTTTGAGAACAGTTTATGTAATGTGACTGCTATTTTTTATAATGAAGATGAACCATTTTTTGAGCCAGCACTAATCTCTTTCAGAGGGCTGAATCTCTTGGGTTAGGGCCCAACCCAAGCTGCCCAGCACCTCCTACTCTGTACTTATATGTTTTTTTTTCAGTTCATGAGTTAATTTCTGTTGCATAGATTCATTTTACTTTTTTAGATTAGGTTTCTTTTGATGGTTAGCATAGTTGTTTTTGTTTCAGTTGCTTAAGTAGGTTACTGCAGTGATAGAATAAGATTCAAAAAGGCCAGCAACAGGCTCTGATCTCCTTTCCCTGTTGTGGGGAAAAGTATCCGACTCGGATGACCCTATCCCTACTCTAAAGGTGACAGTCTTTAGCAACAACTGAAAGTAAAGCTTTGATGTTTTCCTTTATGAAAGTACAGAGAGAAGGAAGAAAAGATTAACCAACCTGGTGTCTTTCGCTTAGTCGATCCTTGTCCTCTCTCTTTGTCTCTTGTTCCCAGCTCCTTGCTCTCTTTTCCGGTCCAGCTACACACAGATCCTGCACAAACAAGAGAGGAAACTACAAGATACAAGTACTCATAACTGATGCACGGATTAGAGTGAATCAAATATACATGTAAATACAATACATCAATGCAATACAAGTATATAGGAGAACATGCAAAAATTTATTGATAGAAGTAACAGGGTTCTGAGAAGGTTACAACCAATGATGGCTCCAATCCAGCAGCACCTCCCCAGCAGCAAGAACTCTCCTCTTCACCTCTAGTAAAACAATCACCCAATAGCTCTAACTGTAAACCAACAGCACCTCCTTGCTTTACACGAAATTCCAGCCTCCTTAGACCTCATAGAAGAGTTCTATATATAGGAGAGAAGAAGAGAGGATGAGTCAGCTTGAGGCTGGCATAGAGCTGACTGGTGTCCTCTCCCTCTTCAGTTAATCTTCAGTTCTTGAGTCCACTTGGAGATCCTTGCTTACACATGGTGATCAAGTACCTCTTACTCATCACAGGGTGAATCTCATGAACCAAGTGTCAGTTTGGAAGCTTCCTGGGTAGTTGACACCTTGCAGAATGACTGTGCCACTTGGCCAATCTCGCCCAGCGCAGGTAGCCTTCATTAGATTTGACTTCCAGCGCAGGTACAAGGAGGAGCAGTTGCATTCCAGCGCAGATGCTCAGTGGAGCAGCTGACATGATCCAAAATTAGCCTGTTTTGAAGTGTTTTCAGGTGGAGAACTGATTGGGAGTGCTGTTGTTTGATGACCTTGTTCTTTTAGGGGTAAGAACAACATGTTTAGGGACTGAGGATCCCTATAATTATTGACATTTCATGCTCCATGTCGCGAGGCACAAAAATGTCTATAACAGTTGCCCCCTAAAGTATGAGGCCGTTTATCGGGTGAAATGCTTTATCTAGAGGGTCCGAAGTTCATTCCAGTGCTGAGGAGGCGCCCTGTAATACAATACAATACAATACATTATTTTTCATTCTATTTTCATGATCTAGCTGAGGCGGGCATTCCCATGCTCAGCTTTTATAAATACATTTTGGTACATATGACAGACGATCGTCTGAAGGTAGACTGATAATTTTCTGCTGAAATTATCATCCTTTGAATAGGATGATCATCTGCTGCAATGATGTACATGACAAATGCTTTTATATTTCCTGAATATATATCGCAGCCCGGATGGATGAAACTAGATCCGGGGTCTTCAAACTCGTTCGATCTTCACTCTAAGTACAAGTCGATCCATGTGAGAATTTCGCTGAAGTCGAACATGGAAAGACATCGCTTGATTACCGGCCAATAATGAAAACCGTTAACAAGCGCGAGAGGAATCACCAATAATGACGATGACCCTCAAGGTACTGCAGTACAATTCACGTGGCGTGAATAAAGGACTTGGCGTCGAATGCCACGCAAAATCTTCTGGTCGAAGGTCATTGATGTATACCTGTCGCCGGAAGTGAGAAACTTGCCATTGAGGCATGCAAGCTTCAAAGTACTGATGGGGGTGTTCCTAGATCAACTTCTTGGATAATGAGCTGAAGTTGACAAGAAGCGATCCGTCAAAGGAGGGCCTTAATGAATCCCACATCAATGACACGGAACGGAGCTAATGATTTTAGTGGAGGTGAAAACAAACTGTGACATATGATTCAGGGTGGCGATCACGAATGGATGAAGGATAATGTATGGCAGTGGATGGGACACGGTTGACACTTTCAGAATGACCCCTCTTGAACATATAACGACACTGATGCGATGGATCGGTAGCATTACCCCAAATGTGGATGGTTTGGCGAGGACCATGGTGATGAGACCGGCGAATGAAACAACCCAACCCGATGTGGTACGGAGGAAAAGTGTCATGTTCAAGAGTGAAGTGCTACCATTAAACTTTGATGTTCTCCCAATTTTTCCCCAGTCATTTCTGACCAGTACCTCTTTATTTTTGTCAAGCTTGAGGAGGATAACATATGCTTGTTCTATAACCTGCCCTTCGGGCAAGCCCATCGCTATGATTTAACGAGCCTAGCGATAGGGAAACTCGTTCTCGTCTAAAGACAAGTTTGTCGCTATTTAATCATTTTAACGAGTCTAACGACAAGGAAAACTCGGTCCTTTTCATTTTTAGAGAGTCTGAAAAGGTACAGAAAGTCGACTCCATAATTCCTTTTTCGTCAGCTAATCCCTTAAGTCCGAAAAAGTATAAAACAATACAGAAGGGATGGCTGTTCGGTACTTTTAACGAGCCGAACAAGACAAGCGCTCGATCCTTTTGTGCAATAATCCCTCAGGTCCAAAAAGATTAAAATTTAGAGGAGGGATAGCGTTCCGGTCATTTAACGAGCTGGAAGGCCAAAACTCGGCAAACTTTTCATATTTTGCGAGTCAGTGAAAAGAGCTCAAAGAAGACTCGTCTTTTGAGGAACGAGTGATAAACAGGGATAGCAGCAAATTCCAGGTACAGGTTGGGATTTTCCAATCACGGCAGTGTCACAAGGATGGCTAGGTGAAATCACTCTTCGCAGCTGTTTCTCAAAAGAGGTAAACACACAAATGGAAGTGAATGATCGGCCAAATGAACAGTGGAGGTGATGGATGAAAACACGATCAGGGTTCTTATCGCTGATGAATTTACGATCTCAAGAGGTTATTTACCGGTTCATTTTTTCTGAATGAGCTTGAACTCTGAAGGGAAGCCTGCTCATAAACTTATGTTTATTTTTTAACGAGCATGAACTATGTGCTAAAACTGCTCGGATCTTGCGTTTATTTTTTAACGAGCATGAACTATGTGCTAAAACTGCTCGATATACCAGTCATAAGAACGCCTCCTGTGAGATAGCTATTTTTTAAGGAGCTTTATCTCACGAAGCTATGCTCCAATTTTGGCAAGTTTTACCTTTGCCCCACAGGCTTTCTTCATGCAAGGTCGGAAACAGCTAATCCTACGAGTTTAAAGGGTTAGACCTACAGGTTTAAAGGGAGGACCTAAAAATTTAAAAAATAAATAGTCGTCCCTTGCTTGCATTCCAAAAGTTTGCATGCCCCCAGGTATAGGATAGAATTTCGAGGCTGCCCCTCCTCTCCCTTACCTCTGCTTTTCTTTGGGTGTTCACAGCTACTTGTCATCTTGCCAATCTAATGTTAATGATACTTGTCTTCTCGTTATTTTAAGGGGTCTTACGCGGTACTTGTCTTCCCGTCGGCCCAACTTTTATCGAACAGCTATTTGTGACAAGAGAAGAACACTACTCAAAGACAAAACATTGGTATTATTGAGGGAGGCTTGCCTCTTTCTTATTATCCGAAGAGGGTTCTATTCGCTGCCGCAAATCAATCTCTTTCTTCGGCGGTGTCTATCATTGGGTTGTCCAAAGATGGTTACCCTCTGTCACAACAATATAGTCCTCTTCTTTGCAGGCTGCCCCTGCTTATCCTTCAAAACATATGTTTCGATGGGCGAGGCTTGAATTCAAAGATGTTTACTACTTGTTTGCAATAAGGGAATTCCTACTTGGGCATTGCCCACTTTTTTAGACAAAGGTGAATGACTCTTTTGTCAAACACATAACTTTAACAAAAGAACACTATTCCAGAACAACCCCACTTCCTTCCACGGACGGGGTACGGACTAGTCATATTCTTCTGCGGAAATTCTTCCTTATACCCGGGGTTTCTTCTGCCCGAAGCAGACCAGGGTGCATGCCCCCTGGATCCTAGTCTTTCTTTCCGAATCACTCGCATTCATCGGGAAGGAGGACTGGGGGTGGAGGCGAATCTTGAGTGAACAGACCATTTAGGAATGGTATTTGACTATTTGCGATGCGAGATCCCAGAAACGAAAGTTGGTCTACGAGCTTGACCACCCTTCCTTCGTGTGGAAAACACATTACTCTAAAGAGTGAGGAGACTATCGCTCCCATGCCATAAATATAGTCGCGTCCAAGGAGTAGGTTATAATCCAAGGGTCCTTGGACGACCATCACGTTTATATTAACGGTCTTCCCTTTCAATGTGACAGGTACATTGGGGAGGATTCCTAATGGTCGACTGGTTCCTTTATCAAAACCTGAGAGATTTCTCAACTCAGGTAAAAGCGCTGGGGAACCCAGTGCTTTCCAAGCAACAGAGGAAAGGATACTCACAGACGCCCCTTCATCAATGATAGTACCAGCCATAATCATTCTATAGATCTGGACAATGATTCTGAATGGTATACTGGCTGGTAACCGGGGTCTGCCTAGTTGATTCCAATCAAAGGATACAACCAGGTTGCTTGGTGGTGGGACCGAATATACGGCCGGGTATGACTCTGATGATGTTCCTTCCTGCGATAAAGGAATGGGCGCATTGCCCTGACGCTCATCGGAGTCGGTGCTGATGAAAAGAACCTGGATGGTGTCATCCTTATTCTCTTCAGTGAGGATGTCGCATGAAGATGACTCTTCGGCGACGGTGTCATTTGAAGACGGGTCTTCAATGACGGAGTCATTGGACGATAGAACCTCTGAAGGAAGAACCGGGTCAACTGCCGTTTCGACCTTTAGACTTTCGTCTGGTCTAGATTCAGTAGGTTCATTCTCAATGACCGACACTTCAGCTGACCACTTGAGCGGGTCAACTGGATTTTCAACTATTGAGGGATTAGGCGCGAGTTTTTGATATCCAGGAGGAAGTCGCAACGGTGAAACCGGGCGATCTTCCAAAACTCTCTTTGCCTCATCTAAGAATGCACATTTGTGGATGGCATGATTGCCTTCACACAATAGACAGGGTGATCTTGGTCCCCTTCTTCGTCCTTCACTCTCGCTAGTTGACGGAATGCAATCAACATGACAATCAGAGGTTGATGCTACCAGACTGTGCAACCTTGGGGACCAGTCCCTTAGTATCCGGGGAATACAAGGACAATCACGATGGAAGTGGATCCCTTTGCAAATGACACATGGCGATTTAGGCCCGGTCGGTGCAGTGTGTGGGTTTTTGTCAGCTTTCTTCTGCTTGCCCCCAGTCGCCTTCGCCATAGGCTCCTTCTGTTTCTTTTCTCTCTTCTTCTTTTCCTTCTTCTCCTTGGGAGGCTGACTTTTGCCAGCTCTACCTTGCGAAGATGAAGGATCAGAGGAAGTATCATAAGAAGTGGAAGGCTGGTGGGTAGTTCTAGATTGTTCTGACTGTCGATTCGACTGCTTAGGATTAGTGGCGATCTGGACTACATTAGTTGAAAAGAGCCATACAGGGAGGCCGATTGTCAATCCTGGAAGTGACAACGTAGCCATATGAGGCGCACCAACATCTCCCCAAGAGGAGAAGGGATTTGGACTTCCGCCAAGGTTACTTCCTTGGTTGGTGGGCTCCATACTTTTCAACTGAAAGATCAACGTGGGAATAACAGGTGATTATGTTCCGCTTAAAATAAATTTTATTAACGACGCTTTTAGACACAAACTTGCTTTTTCATGTTTTAAGAGTCGAGAAAAAGCTAAAGATGACTCTAGTCGCCTTCGATGTATTAACGAGCCCGAAGTGACAAATGCTCGGTTGGACTTTTTTAGTTATAGAGTTTGAAAAAGGCCAAAAGAAACTGCTCTGGAGATCTAGGCAGAGGGTGTGCCAAACCTTTCGCGAAACCACAGAATACGTTTTACGGTACGGGTGGTCGATCTTCGTGAATGCTGTGTTCACTGCATCGCGATCAGTAGGGCGGCCGACACGGTTTCCTAAGGATAAAGGATAAAAGCCTATAGGGGTCTCCCAATATACGCGACGGTACGCGGGAGCACAAGTCCGTGTTAGTGCCACCGACTCTCAGGAGGAATCACCCACCTTCGTAGAGATCGACAATCACTATGTTTAACGACGCCGGAACACGTCTCTACCTAGACCTCTAGATGTTTGCGTTATGTTACAAAGCGTTGTTATGTAAATTGAGTTTATTTTAATGTTGATCTTGCTTAACAGTTTGCCTTTCAGGGTCGCCACGAGATGTATATATACAACTTCCTATATGCAATCTAAGATGAGAAGCAAATCTTTTCAATCTTTCAACTTTGAAAACCTTAATCTACTGAGGGAAAAGAAAGACACAACTTTTCTCACAGATCATAGAACACACACTAAAATGCACATTTTCCTAAATCGTCAAGCACACAGTCAAATGCAAAATGCACAATGCATGTATTTCTTTTCGTTATCCTTAATGTTGATGTAAGACAGAAAGGAAACTGTTGTATAATTTTGAATCTAATTTCAATTAGAAATAAACAAGCTTGTCCAATAATAAAAAAGACACCTTATGATCGACTTGTTTAAACACGGGAAATTTATAGATCCAAACCATAAAATGAAAAACAAACAAACTCAAACAGCCATGAACAGTAATAAAACTAGCTCTTAAGATCACAAAGACACTTTTACAGTTCAGGATCTAAGAGGCCACAGCTATACTGGTTCGCTTTTCACAATGGGAAACTGTAACTGAAACAAGAAATACTGAAAGAACATTCACAGTTTCATCACACAACTGAGGCGGAATAATGTCAAGGAGAATGGTTTACAGCAAGTACAATGACCAGCAAGCAATCAGCAAAAAATCAGTGAAAACAAGGCTCAGACACAAAGGGAAACCTCAGCAAGACACTGGCTAACTGGACCAGCGCAGGCTCTGGTCTGTCAGTTTGATTCTTAGCGCAGTTCCCGAAGGGAGTACCTGCGCTGAAATGCAGACTGCCTGTGGACAGCCTGCACTGAGACACGAGAGTTGCGTTTACAAGGAATTCCGGGTCATAAAAAGCTCAAAAATGCACTGTTTTTGCTGAAATAAAAAGCTATAGGTCAAGTACAGGCTAAGGGATGATCAAGAGGATGAAAAGCTATCACAAAGAGTAAAGAGTCTTTTGTAGATAAGCTCTTCAAATCTTGAATTTTCTCAGCAAATGAGCAAGAGTAGCAGTCCCTCTACTTCGCTTTTGATATAGTCAAAAGCTTTTCGATTTGGTACTCTTTTCTTCAAGAAATGAATAGCAAAGTACTACAAACACCAACAAGATACTAGGCTCCCCAGTATGGTCGCCAGTTTGTTGTGGGGAAAAGTATCCGACTCGGATGACCCTATCCCTACTCTAAAGGTGACAGTCTTTAGCAACAACTGAAAGTAAAGCTTTGATGTTTTCCTTTATGAAAGTACAGAGAGAAGGAAGAAAAGATTAACCAACCTGGTGTCTTTCGCTTAGTCGATCCTTGTCCTCTCTCTTTGTCTCTTGTTCCCAGCTCCTTGCTCTCTTTTCCGGTCCAGCTACACACAGATCCTGCACAAACAAGAGAGGAAACTACAAGATACAAGTACTCATAACTGATGCATGGATTAGAGTGAATCAAATATACATGTAAATACAATACATCAATGCAATACAAGTATATAGGAGAACATGCAAAACTTTATTGATAGAAGTAACAGGGTTCTGAGAAGGTTACAACCAATGATGGCTCCAATCCAGCAGCACCTCCCCAGCAGCAAGAACTCTCCTCTTCACCTCTAGTAAAACAATCACCCAATAGCTCTAACTGTAAACCAACAGCACCTCCTTGCTTTACACGAAATTCCAGCCTCCTTAGACCTCATAGAAGAGTTCTATATATAGGAGAGAAGAAGAGAGGATGAGTCAGCTTGAGGCTGGCATAGAGCTGACTAGTGTCCTCTCCCTCTTTAGTTAATCTTCAGTTCTTGAGTCCACTTGGAGATCCTTGCTTACACATGGTGATCAAGTACCTCTTACCCATCACAGGGCGAATCTCATGAACCAAGTGTCAGTTTGGAATCTTCCTGGGCAGTTGACACCTTGCAGAATGACTGTGCCACTTGGCCAATCTCGCCCAGCGCAGGTAGCCTTCATTAGATTTGACTTCCAGCGCAGGTACAAGGAGGAGCAGTTGCATTCCAGCGCAGATGCTCAGTGGAGCAGCTGACATGATCCAAAAGTAGCCTGTTTTGAAGTGTTTTCAGGTGGAGAACTGATTGGGAGTGCTGTTGTTTGATGACCTTGTTCTTTTAGGGGTAAGAACAACATGTTTAGGGACTGAGGATCCCTGTAATTATTGAAATTTCATGCTCCATGTCGCGAGGCACAAAAATGTCTATAACATTCCCCCTTCTTGGAACTATGATTTGAGGTCAAGGCACTACTGTTGCCACCAAAAACACAGTTTTTGCTCTTCCATGCAACTGCTAGTGTGATACTTTGATTTGGAAAGATTGATATTGGTTCAGATTCAGTTGCCTAAATAATTTTCTATTCTTTTACCATAGATCTCTCTGCATGTTTTTCTGTTCACAGGTTACTGTTCAACATTTTCTGTTTGTAGGTCAGAAATTAGGTCAAGCTAGAGAAATTTCAATTTTTAGTCCTTTCTTTGAAAAGTTTTTGTAAGTAGATGTGCAGATCTCTTGCAGGACACCTCAGCTCACCATACATCCATAAACCAGCTAGCACCAGCTCACTTCTCATAGATTTCCCGAGTCATTCGCAACATTTCACCAATTTGCCTAATTTCTGCGTTTTTCTCCATAAAGTTGCTTTCTTACCATTTGAACAAATCCAACCATCACGTTCATGCTTGATCTTCCTTGACAAGTTCTAGACACCTCAACACCTTCATCTAGCCTTCAGTTACCCTTTCCCATCATTTTTCCACCTTCAAAACTCCAAAAATAGCTCTCAGCCTCCTGTAGATCCCCTGCAGCCTCCTATAGAATTTCCTGTGAGTGATTTTTCGGAGTCCGATCATTATGGAAGTCTTCAGAAGGGTACTAGGGGCTTCTTAGGACCTCTCCACACCTTACTCACCCTCTACAAAATCCAACTCCATCTTTGTTTGCCACCAAACCTCTACACAATCACAACTAGATAAATCACAAGCATAATAATTCCACATAAAAATACTCAAAAGCACAAAAAGATGATTTCTTCTCATTTCTTTTCAGAAGTAGCTTGAATAAAAGAAATTTACCTTTTCAGTAGTCAATGACACTCATTTCATTAGTTTCCATCTCTTTTCTTGCAAAAGTAGGGTTAATAGGTAAATTAGGGTTTGTTAGGGTTTGCATTACATTTCAGTTTTCCTTCTCTTTCTGCAAGTAGAATAGTCCCTGTAGTGTTAGCTTTCTTTCATCATAGTTAAAAGCTTCTTCTGAGAACTCATAGAAGTTGGCTTGAGCTCCTAGCGAACTCGTGTCAGCTGACCAAGTGACAGCCTGCAGTAAGAGCTAGTACTTGTGTATACAACACCATCGCTTCCAAGTTTGTTACGAACTATCGGGTTGAGAAAAGTAAGGAAGGAAGCCCCAGGAGTTGCAACATTATTGTTGCAATACTCTTGCTCACCAACAACCTCCTAGAATATCTCTTTTTTGTTTACTCTGAGATTCTGCACTCAAATTATCTCAAAATTGCTTCAATTCTTGCATTTAACACACATTGGGCCACATGACATAGAAACACATCTTTTACTCCTCACACTAAGCATAATATAACAAATTTTGTAGATAAATCTGAGAAAAAGATAATTTACTAAGCTGGAGGATGGCATTGTGACCCTTATGATATACCTATCGATGAGCCTCATCATCATCCCCTACTAAAATTGTTGCTCATCCTCTGAGAAACCCAGTCATCTATGTCCAAGTCTTTCATGGCCCTGGTGGTCTCTCTGACATCTCAAGGTTCTGCAGATCGTGTGCCCCCTTGAGCATAGAAGCATGCATCCTTTTATATGTCTGCCCACTTCTTCCTCTCCTCTTCTTCATTCCTTCATTCTTGTAAACCCAACAACAAAGGTGGTTTGAGCTTGAGTCCAATTCAGTTGATCTCTAATATTTGCATGGTCGTTTTATATAGGGGTGTTATTTCTAATGCATTCCTCAACCTTTCAAGAGAGTGATACTCCCTGATTTGGAGACTGTGTGGCAAGGAATTCCATCTTCTTTGACATGCTTGTTGGCTCTTTGTCCCTAATAGCCTGAGAGTGTCCTCAAAATGGGAGATGGCTTGCTCTTGAGTGGCAAGGTATCTAGGTGCTAGCTTAGCATCATTGGAGATGATGTTGTGAGTATTGATTACAACCATGGGACTTATCTGCTCTGCCTTGATATAGAGGGGTTCTTTTTCTTCCTTTTCCATTACTTTCTTCACCTCCTCAGCTCTAGCCTCCTCATGAGTCATCCAAGATGCAAGGGCCATCAGCTGTAGGTCTCCCAACTTTGCATTAGGATCCCAAACATTCATATCAGTTAAGGTGAGGTTGTGCAAGTAGAACTCAGCTAATTTGGCTTTGTCTTCTATGCTACTTTGGTCACACAACTCAATGAACTGCTTGTAATCTTGAAATGGCATGGATCCATGTTGTGCTAATGTCTTGATTTGGAACTGCATCCATTGTTCTTTGAGGAATAGTGCATAAGACATGGATGGAAATTTGCACGGTAGTGCCTCCATGGAGAGGCTTGCCATTGTGGCAAATTGGGTTTCCTTTTCTTGCAATTTCTTCTTCAACCATCTATTGTTTGCATGCAGTTGTTCTCTCATTATGGATTTATTTTCCCTTAACTCACTTAACTCCTTGTCCATTTCGATGACCTTCTCTTCCATGAGGCCCACATCTTCCACCTTCTTGGATTTAGCAATCTGCATCCATATGTGGGTCCTTCCTCTTTCTTCTCCAAGTTCAAATAAAAGTGGGACTGCAAATTTTTTTGGGATCACTATGCCTCCTTCAATGAACTTATAATAGGAGCTCAAACTAGGCTATGGACTAGGCTCCTGTAGCTCTAGGAAACCATTTTCAAATGTTCTTGGGGAAGTTTCCCCCTCCTATAGCTATTGTGTTTCCTTTTTCGCTTCTTTTTTCTCCTCCTGCTCTTCTTGTGGCATTTTTTGTTATTCCTGTAGCATGCTTTGTCTTTCTTGTAACATGTTATGCTTTTCCTATAGCTTCCCTTTTCCTTTTTATTGGAGTGTGGTAGGTACCTTGGGTTGTTTAGAGGAGGTTGATCTAGTGGTAGGTTTCCTTACATATGCTATGGGAGTCTTTGATATGGCTGCAGGAGAGGTGACCTCCTCAACTTTCCTTTCAATGGGTCCTAGCTCCTCTTTTTTACTTGGGGATTCCTCAATTGTAATAGGGGCCTTTGTGGGAGTTTGAGGCCTCCCCTATTTAATCCTGGTGCTTTTCATGGTTTTGAAGTAGAGGAAAGTTTGTCTTTTCCTTTTATTTTTAGGTTTGATTGTTGTGCTCAAGGTAGCTAAGGTGGAATCTACCTCTTTTTTAGTAGGTCCTGGAGACAAAGTTGTTTGCTCTAAGGATACCTCTTCTTCTCTAGATTCAGTGGTTTTCTCAACGCTTGATTCTTCCTGCTCCTCCTCCTCTTCTTCTTCATCTTTCTCTTTCTCTACTTATTCTTCTTGCTTTGGTTCTTTCTTTTTTTTCTTTTCCTCCGCCTCTTGTTCCTCTTGTTTCCCTTCTCTTCCTCCAACACTAGAGGCTGGGGTCTCACCTAGTGTGAGGGTTTGAGTGTCAATGAAGGCTTCTTTGTCTATATCCCTGAATTTGGACCAGAGGAAAGGATCCTTATTTTATTCAAATCATATTCCACGATCAATTTAATGATGCCATGATGGCCTAGGTGTTCGTGCTTGCCCTCTCTCACATTTTGTTTCATGTCCTTGATGGACTGTAGGAGGAAAAAACGTACACTCAGTCATTGGGCTAGGGGTAATTATGCTTGAAACCTTAGTTCATGGAGAAATCTAAAATGGTAGCCATAGACTACACTTAGTCTTCCTTCACAGGAAATGAACTTGAGGATATGGTAGGCCACCTCATCCCAGGGATAGGGTAGGATTTCCCTCCTGACTCCATTTTTATCTTCAATAGGTTTCTCGTCAACAATGAAGAAGTTATTTTTTCCAATGGCACTGCTACTCTTGTCTTCTCTCCTCCATTGGATCCCTAGCGGAAGGGTTGTCACCCCGCTAATTAGCTCAGGACTGACGGAAATGGCTAATCCCCTTACCACAGTGGTTGCATTGACTCTTTTCTGAGAGTTTAGGGCCATGAAAAATTCATAGGTAATGTCATCGTCATATCCTTTTAGTAGCTCAAAGAAACCTAACCACTAATGCCTTATGTAAATGTCTAATACATGAGGGTGAATGTGAATTGTTTTAGTGTCAGTAAGCTCCCTTCTATTGAACCCCCCTCCCATCTTTTCCTTTGTTTTCAATTAAGTGTAGGAGGGTTGCTTCCTATAATAGATCTGTTGTGTAATTCAATGGGAACAGAGGGTTGGAATCTCTAGTTGATGACCATTATATATATTCCCTCTAATCTATACCCAGAAAAATTATTTTAATTCACAAGATGACTGATATTACTTGTAGAATTCAGGGTGCACCAACATGTAAATTATGGACAGATGAATGAGAGGGGCCACTTAATTTTCAGCACATGACATGGGATGAGGATAATTGGAGACCAAATCAACCCTTGGCAACGTTCTTTCACCCTTGGAGGTTTCTTGTAGCAATTTTTCGGGCTTCATGTAGTTTCATTTAGCTTCCTATAGCTTCCTCCTGTAAAAATGACAGAGTAAGGTTCGAATCTCCTCAATGGATCCCAAATCTCGTCCTTACCTTAAATGTTTTTGAAATGAGTGTATATGCAAGATAATTTGAGCCTCAATATGTTATATGCTATTTTGAGCTAGGGCTTAGAGTGTTGTGATGACTTGGCAGAGGTACAAGCTTTCCTCATTTGGACCTCTATCCCACTTCGAGTGATCATATCCTTGTCCCTCGTAATCAACTACCACTCTCTGTTATCTAATATTGAGTGATGTGACACTCCCATGTTGCATGATGACTTATAAATCACTTTTTGTTCACTGACCAAAGGTGGCCAAGTTAACTGGCCACCTCCAACTTATAAAAAATACCTTACCTCAACATTCATACATTTTTCATTGTTTTACACACAGGGAGGAGCTGAGAGATTTCCATACTTTTTCATACCTTATGTTCAATTGATGCACGCTCGAGTGCTAGACCTTTGTACTGTTACCTAGGGAGTTGTCTTACTGTATTTTTCTACTCCTGCATATATTTTCTTTGCTCCTGTATGTTTGACTGTTGTTCTTGCTATGCATGTAGGTCCTCTGTTGATATCCTAGATGTTGGTGTTGTTGCTATAGATTCCTACTTGGAGTGGCAAAGTGCCTCATGAGATGGTATCATCCCCTCAACTTGACGGGAAGGAAAAAACTAGGCTTCTAGCTTCTCTGTAATGGTTGCATAGGTTGCTACAAGAGAATCTTGTAGCGGTCCTTTTCTTCTCTTCCAAGGTCTTTTAACTTCAAGGTAGTGATGATAAATAATGTATATGGCTTGGAGGATAATGTTAAGGCCCTGATTGATTAGTGTAGGGTTATGGAAATGGAGGGAATGTACTCTATGTTTTTTCAGAAATTCTCATGATGAGACATAGTTCAGGGTTAGTTTTGAAATACATTGATTTATTTGTGAACAAGGATGTATGAAGGATGGATGAGTGGTGGATCAAGGTGGGAGGACCTCATTTAACTTTGGCAAGGTAATTCTTGGCGATTTTATCATTCGGATCCCCTTCCTGTAGTGCTACAAGATCTTCCTGTAGAAATTACAGTCTTCCTGTAACAATCCAGAGAGGGCCTGAAATTGGATTTTTAAGCCACTAGGATGGTGGAGAGTGGTGAGGAAATGGGTTGCATGGAGGATATGGAGTGGATGGAGGGATAAGTGGATGGAGACTTGAGGATGTTGGCCCTATAGCCCTGAAATTCACTATTGTCCTCAAAACTTGCAAAATGAAAAAAATTATTAACAGATGTGTTGTGGCTCCCTGTCATGAAATTTCCCTTTGTTTTTTATATTTTTTCTTCTTCCTCTTTTTTTAGGGAAACACATGCTGCCTCAGGAGAGTATTTCAACCTATATGCCTTCCCTAAGCACCTCATGGGAGGTTTTCACCCAAGGGTCTTTTATTTTTTCTTTTAATTTTTTATTTTTACTCCTGGGCCGCCTGAGCTGCCTCAGGGAGGTTTTCAAGCCAAGAGTTGGCCTCAAATGTCTCATAAAGGTTTTTATCTAGGCCTTTTATTATTATTTTTTTTTTTTTCACAAACAAAAACAATATCTAGGAATGTTGTGACTTGGAAGCTATGACACTTCCAATCACATTCACCTCTCTGTTGATGGTGTTGATGAATTCTTCCTTGGACATAGGCTTTTTGTATACCTTCAATCTGTAGCCATTGATAATCAAGGGAGTCCCTTCCTCATCAATGGTCCTAATTTGAACAACTCCATTGTCATGGAATTTCTCTATCAGGTATGGGCCTAACCATCTTGTCATCAATTTTCCTTTGAATTCCTTGAACCTAGAGTCATATAGCAATGCCCAATCCCCTTCTTGAAAGACTTTGTCCTTGATATTCCTATCATGCTAGACCTTCCTCTACAATTGGATAACTTCAGTGTGTAGGAGGGCCTACATTCTGAATTCATCCAAGCCATTTAATTGGAGCAGCCTCTCCTGTTGTGCTTTGGTGACATCTAAATCCAATTGGGCTACCATTATCAAAGTATTGTACTCAAACTCAATATAGTGCAGAGCCTTCTTTCCATAAACCAAATCATAAGGGGTAAAACCAATAGTTGTTTTCCAAGTTGTCTTATAGGCCGAAGTGGCCTCCACTAATCTTTCTACCCAATCCTTTCTTCTTCTACTCACAACCTTGGTGAGGATGCCTTCTAATGCCCTGTTTGTGACCCCTACTTGTCCATTGGCCTGAGGATGATATTCAATTGATTTTTTGTGCTTGATATGATGTTGCCTTAACTGATTCTCGATCGATGTGATTTGAATTGAGGTCCCTGATTGGTGACTATCTCTCTCGGGTACCAAAATTTGTATAACACATTCTCCCTTAAGAACTCAACCACTTTCTCCTCTATTTCTACCTTGATAGCTTTTGTCTCAACCCAATTTGTCAAATAATCAGTGCACACAATGATGTACTTTTTCTGCCATGATGGTGGATCAATTGGCCCAATGAAATCCATGCCCCACTTGTCAAATGGCTCCAAATCCACCTGAGCTTGTAAGGGAATTTCATTCTTGGGGAAGGTTTCCCCATCCTCTGGCATTGATCACATAAACTGGTGTATCTTCTTACATCTTGGTGGAGATTGGTCCAGTAGTAGCTAGCTTTTAAAGCCTTGAAAGTTGTCCTCTTGGCAGTGTCATCACTCTTATGGATCTCCAAGGCTGAGGAAGAGTCCAGCTGAGGTAATCACAAACCAATATTTTGACGTGGTAGATAGCCCTACCAGGTCGGAGAGGGCTCTCTCAAAGAGTCACAACCAAGAGGGTTGGATGGATTAGGGTTTTAGGCTAGGTATAAAGTGCATAGGGTTTTTTGATTTGATTTGGTGAGATTATTGCTGGATGAGGGTATTAGGTCAAAGAGGCTAGGTCAGGGCAAAACATATATGATTGCAGACATTCAAAGGGGCAAGGTAGGCAGGAGGCTCAGCACTTAAAAGGTGATTTGATGAGATGATTTAAGACTGGTGAGGAGTTAGGAAGATCATATGAGATGTATTATTCCTAAACTGAAGAGAAATGGGCAAATTATGATAACTTTCCCAAAACAGAGAATGAGCCAACATTTATTCTGCCTATCAACTTGAAAATTACCATATAACAGACCAGAAATGGTTTATGACTTACAAAACATTCATATAAATGATAAAAAAATAAGAAACAATGCTAAACATCCATACCCCATGTATCCCAAAAAAATAGCTACAACTCATCTATTAAAACTGGCCAAAATTTGATACAATAATGTCTTTGATCACTAGTACAACATCCAACCGAGTCCAACCTCTGAAAAGAGTGAAGAAACGGAAGATATAGACATCAAAACAAACTACTCCCAACATCAGGGATCGAATCCATGAGAGGAGGAGCAGTTCCACCAAAATTTGAATTGATAGCTAGAGTGTAGAGTGGTCAAAGTGACTCATCCCTAATTACATTGAAACTGATTCATTTGACTTGATGAAAACTATTAACCTAATGTATTTACCACTAGGTAATAGTAAAATACCATAATTACATTTACCATATCAATTAAATCATTAAAAATATTATTTCCATAGATGAAAATCAAATATGGAGAAGAACAATTAAAAATCAGGCAAATTGTCAAGTGTGCCATCTTTCTGTCAAGTTCACCCTCACAGTGTCATGTGTGCCATCCATCTTGCAAGCTACTTTTGACTACCTTCCCGGTGTCCAAATTGAGCACAGTATAGATCATTGGAAAGCTTGTCCTGTATAATTTTCAAACCCACCTTTATTTTCCAAAATGGACATGATTTGACCCTCCAAAAATTCATTCTCCCAAGGCTGTTCAAGTGCGCAACCCCTGGGTAAAAAATGAGGCAGAAACATGACTTTTTGTTAGTTTTTTTTCCCTTTTCACTTGCTAGTTTTCCAAACTAAGGCTGGAAACATGGTATTATTAGATATATTTGTCCTTATGCATCTAATGGTGGTCTCTATTTCTTCAAAAAGTTCCCCAAAAAAGTGCACAACGCCTAGGGCGCTGGGCGTTTTACCATGTTGCTGATTTTTGGGCAAGTGCATAGCGGCAGAAGGAAGTGCACAACACCGACTTAAAATTGAATTTTGAGTGCCTTCCCGAAGTCCAAATTGAGTCTGTCATAGTTTGTTGGAAATATATCTCTATTGGCTACATAATGGACTTACCACGAACTTAAAATGATCAATTATAGCCCCTCCAAAATGAATTCTCCCAATACTGGTCAAAAAGTGCAAAATGAGGGTGCAAAAATGAAGTGTGCTCTTGAAGGAAACTTTTGGAGGTCTTACTCAACTCCAAATTTATCTCAGGATAGCTCATTGGAAATATCGTTCTATCTAGTTATCACTTTATGCATCCATCAAGTCATTTGGACCCTCCATATAGGGGAAAAATTGATTTTCCCAAGGTCACTCTAGAAGTGCAGAAAACCTCTTGTAGCACCTGTATGTTTTATATTTCTCCAAAAAAATAACACTGGTGTAAAAAATGAAGGAGTCTTTTCATCCTTAGCCTATTATGGACAAAAGCCTCTCTCACTTTTGTCAATTTCATCTCTGGTTGGTCAGAAACACAGTTTGAAGAAAAACTAGTCCTATTGGTGGCAAATGATTTGTCCCTTGGAATGACTTCTTGAAAAATGATGGAGACGTGATGTCTATGAGTTGGAATGGCCTCATACTTTCTGAAATGACCTCCCTTATGCCTCCTCTACTCAGATGTCTCTAATTCCATAGCCAACCCTAGTTCAATGGGAGAGGAAATTAGGGTTTAGTGCTTGTGGAAAATTATGATTTAGGCACCCTTGGGAAAAGACAAATTCCTTTGGCATTCACTTAACCTTTTGAAACTTTACCCTTTCACTTGAATATTCCCTTTGAAAAATTGTTCTTTTGATGGTATTTGAGAACTCTTTGAATTTGACTTTTCTTTAATGAAGTTGGCATATAGAGATTGAGTTAGCAGCTTAGGAAAAATACTTATTACATATAGTGAACATAAAATTACATGATGAAATAAGAATTTCTCTTTAAAAGTCATCTTCACATGGTGAAGAGAGGTTACTGATCATTTTGACACTAGCTAGCTTTATGCAATGGAAACGGTGTTTTATTGGACCTTGAAAACCCTAGGACCTAATGGTAACCTTGACTGACCAGAATTGATGGTGTCATGACTGATATGATGACATGATGACTTTCACCTCGTGACTGATATATATTCAGCAACATATGACAATGTGCCAACAAGAGGTAAATTTCTAAAAGGAGTAAAGGAAACCCTAATTCAACCTTCAGTGACCAAATTTTTGCATGATGACCTAGTGCAATGACAAAAATTTCAGAATGGGGCCCTAATATGATATGAAAAGAGGATTTTGATCACTAATGGTAGTATCCAAATATTGACACTAACAGGCAGAAAAGTGACCTCCTCAGGGCCCATCATAACAGACTGAGAGGATGTCAAAGACTTCCTCTTCCTTGACACATCTCCTCAAAATTTGATTTGGTCCCAGCTTGAAGATATTTCCCCCAATCCAAGTGAAAGGGGCACTCTTCCTTACAATTCTGCTCTTCTCTCTAGATGATAGATTTGGATGGAATTTTGTAGCAACTAGGTAGTTGGCTATGTCAACAAACCATGGATAGAGAACTAAGATAGAAAATAAGTGCTCATGTTGAAGTATATTATCAACCATCCCTTCATCACCTGTAGGAAAACCAAGTCTAGACAAAAAATATGCAACTACATTTTATTTACTTAGCTTATCAATAATAGTTAAATCAAATTGTTGTAATAGTAGCAACCATCTAATAATTATAGCATTCACATCAGGCTTGTTCATCAAGTACTTGATAGCTTCATGGTTAGTATGCAAAAAAGTTTAATATCCAGTGATGTAGTTTCTGAACCTTTTCAAAGAGTGTACAACAACTAGGAGTTTTTTCTCAGTTACAATGTAGTTCAATTCAGCCTTAGACAAATTTTTACTAATGAAGTAAATGACATAAGGTAACTTATCATCTATCTGGCCTAAAGCTGCTCCTACAACTTTATCAGATGCATCAACATGGATATGAAAGGGAAGATCCCAATTTGGGCCTCTAAGTATGGGTGCAAGTGGTTAATTTGTCTTTCAAGACCTATAGGGTCTCCTGGAAGCTATATGACCAATAGAATTTTGATCATTGGCCAACAATCTAAACAATGGTGTGGATACTTTGTTGAAGTGTTTGATAAGCCTCCTATCATATTCATCTAAGCCTAAGAAGCTCCTAACATTCCTCTACTTTTGAGGAGTAGGGACCCTTTTTATTATGGCAATTTTGTTTGGGCCCACTTGTATTCCCTCTTGAGATATTTAATGGCCAAGAACAGTCCCTTAATTCATCAGTAATTCACACTTCTAAGAACTAAGTGAGAGGTTCATTTCAATGCACTTCCTCATAACTTTCCCCATGTTAGAGAGAGCCTCCAGGAATTCACACCCATAGGGAGTTAAATCATCCATGTAGATCTCTACAGAGTCATGGGCCAGCTCAATAAAGATGCTCAAAACTTCCCTTTGAAAAGTGGCGGGGGCATTACATAATATGAAAGGAAGGACCCTATAAGAAAAGGTACCCCAAGGACAAGTGAATGTAGTTTTGTCTTGTTCCTCTGGGCTGATATGGATCTAATTGTAACCACTGAATCCATCCAGGAAATAGAAGAATTTCTTCCTTGCAAGACCATCTAAGACTTTATCAATGAAAGATAAACGGAAATGGTCTTTCTGAGTGGATTTGTTCGGCTCCATGTAATCCACACAGATCCTCCACTCCCCATTCTTCTTTAGGACCAAAACTAGAGGGGATACCCACTCACTATCTGAGATGGGGTATATGAACCATGCATCCAACAACTTTTGAAACTCTTCCTTCACCATGTCTTTGAGGGTTGGGTTCATTCTCCTCTGAGGTTGGTGCATAGGTTTGCATCCATCCTTGATGTAGATGTGATGACTACACACTAGCGGATGCACCCCTTTCATTTATTTATAGATCCAAGCAAAGGCATCTAAGTGCTTTCTTAGCATGTTGCACAAATTATCTTCTTGGTGGGCTGAGAGAGAGGGGTTAAGATCCAAGGTTCTAAATTGACCAAATTCTACCATTTTGACATGTGCAGGACTTGGTTCCACTAGGAATAACTCAATCCAAGGATTACCCTCATATTCCTTCACAAGCTCATCAAGAGGTATGGTGTTGGGGGGTTGGTTCTGGAGGATTTGGTCAATGAGGTCATCTTCATTAGGTTTCCCCCATCCTATAACAACATCTAGGGTATATATTGGATGGGATGTTGTATGATACACTTCATATTCCTCCTCCTCCTCCAATCATAGGGGTAAGTCATTCTCAATGGATGGCTGAGAAGGAGGGTACAATACCAACTGTTTGGACAAATGCCCATTCTTAATGGTCATGTTCCCAACCCTGCAACTTATGTAAGCATCAGCAGTGCCTAGCCATGGTCTTCCAAGGATGAGAGGATAACCATTGAATTTGTTCTTGGGATGGAGAACTAGGAAGTCAATAGGATACTCCCAAGAGTTGATAGAGACCATTACATCCTTAACAACTCCCTCAGGAGCCACTGTGGACCTATCTGCAAGTTGCAACACTGTGGTGGTCTTTCTAGAGGATCCTTGGAGGTTTAGCTTGAGCATGGTTTCTTTAGTCATCACATTGATGGCAGCCCTAAGATCAATCAAGGTGTTATCACTCAGGTTGTTCCCCAAAAGCTATGAGAAAAGGGAATACGACCGAGGTAACCACTAACCAATCTTTTAGATGCAAATTCTAGCCAATCTGCAGCCAGAGAGGGCTCTCTCTTTATGATTTAGCATTGTTTTGCTATATGTTAGGCTAGTTATGAAGTGCAAATAGTTGTTTGATGTTTGGAAGGTGACATTCAATAGAACAGGGATGAAAAGTATGAGAAGTTCAGACCATTAGGTTGATGGAGTCAGTGAGAATAAACTTTTGGGTATGGTTTCTTTGACCAAGGAGGAACTACAGAGCAAGATAATTAACCATGGAATAATTTTCAAGCTGGAATAAGATGAAATGAAGTCAGGGAATGAAATGCAATTAAGGATCTTTCATTATGCTAACAGAGGGAAAGTGTGTGAATATTACCAAGGAGTAGTTAAGAATTCCTCAATTATATTCAGGGTGCAAGAACCAGGGAGACAGGAGCAGTTAAGAATTCCTGCCTATGCTAGTCCTGAAGAAAACATAAAAATTTACAGGAATTGAACACAGAGTACAGTAAAGTAAAACCTGGGTTATTCTTTTTTCCTGCAATTTAGAATATGATATGTAAATGACATATAAACACAGAAACAATAAAACAAGAGTTTAAAAAAACTTATTGATCCATGAGATAATCCAAGAATTTTGCAACATGGGCTTCTGCCATCAATTCCATAACCAGAGAGTTCATCAGCAAAGCATTCTAGCAATATTTATTCAGAATAGTTCTCAAAATATACAACGCAAGTCCAAAATGATATTCACCAACCAACAAAAATACATCTCACGGGGAGGTATTTATACAAAAAGAGTTACAAAATATCTCATAGAGAAAATATCAAGCAATAACTCCATCCATCTACTTTTACAAGGGAAGTAAATGACATTGAAAACAGAGCACAATGAATGTAGGAGTAATTTCCACTGTACTGGCTACCTTAGGTGGTATGATATATTTGACTTTTTGACTCAACAAGTCAGTTGGTAGCTGTCTCTTTAATTTGCCTTCCTGCGTTGTTGTCCCGGCCCTTTCATCTCTGCGTGATCTTGCTTTAATGAGCCACAACTCTAGCTTGATTTTCCCCTTATGCCATTTTCATCTTTATGGTATGTGCCACGTGTTTGAACTTTGATTAAATGCAGATGATAAAGGAAAATCAACACTACATAGGTAAAATCTCCAGCATGCTCTGCCACCATTGGTCTGTTGGCAACTGGTGTCTTTTCATTTTTATTAATGTTTCTTAAGCTTCAGTATACCTGTAAAAGTTGGGCTCGACTGCAAAAAGATGTCTTATTTCATGTTCAATAGAGAACAGATTTTCCAATTTGTCATATAAGCTCTGTCCAGAGGGGGGGTGTTGTTTCTTGTGAAGTGCTTGATGATGCTGTGATTTGATTTGCAGCAAATGTGTTTACCCTGTGAGCATATTGTTCATGTGTTAACAGTCTCTGATTGCTGGTTAATAAACTGGGTAGACCCTTTTGCTGCAAGACTATAAACTTCTCTGTAAAAGCATTTATTTCTATCTGCATTTCTTGGCACTTCCTTTCCAGATTCTGTATAAAATTCCTCATGGTCAGCACCTTTTTCACTGTCAAAATGGTGCCTGTTCTGTCCCTGATCTTCAGAGCTGCTAGTTGTTCTTTGGTGTGAGTGTTCAAAAATTGAATTAGTCTATTGGCCAGTTCGGGCATGTTTCCCAATAATGCTGTGGCCTTTTGAATCTCTACTCAGGCCATTTCTATCAAATCAATTTTCTCATGGATTGTTTGAATTGATTGCCATTGATCAGTGATAAATTTGCCAATGTTAGTCCACAAGATTGTTCTGATTTCTACTAGAGACTTATGAAGAGTAAGATCTTTTTCCAAGGATTTTACCTTATTTTCCAAGGCCTTTACCTCTCTGGTTTTTTTTGCTACAGTTATCTTAGATTTATCATAGCTTACCTCCAGCTTGGCCAATTTTTCTTTGGCTTCCTTTAGCTCTGCCATTTGGAGTTCTAACTGTTTTATTTCCTTCATCATCTCTTCCATGCTCATGCTAGTATCTGGTACTGTTGTTGTTGTTGCTGCTGAAGTATCTGTGACTGATGTACCTGTTGCTGGGGCAATATGAGGTACAACTGTTGTGATTGTAGGAGGAGCTGTAGTAACTATTGGAGCTATTTGTGATGGCTGGGAGGTCGACACTCCCTGCCTTTCCTGCAATGCTTTCTCTAATTCCTTCTCCATCTCACTTATTCTCTGATTCATCTTCATCAGTAAGTCTATCATGTCTTCTTCTTCCTTTTCTTGTGCAAGTTCTGTAGTTTGTGGATGCATGGTAATAGGCAGCTTCAATTGCTTCCTAAGCGTAGCAATATCTTCTTCCTTTTTCTTTATCAGTGCTTTGATGCCCTTGGCATCCTTGGGATTATGTCCCAGCTCAATAATTATCTCTTCTAAGGTCTTTATTCTGTTGTCTTTGGCTAAAGAAGATATCTTTTCCAAATCTAATTGGGCAGATGTATTGCTTAATGAGTCTTGCAATTTGTGGGCCAGCATTGCCTTATCTGCCAATGTAGAATAAACCATTTCACCAGTTTGTTTGTGCAGCTCAATCTGGTCCATTGGATGTATGTCTTTGGCGAGGACCTCTAGGTTTTTTCTTATATAGTCAGCTGCTGTCTGTGGTTGCTGAACTTTAGGTTTAAAATGACTTAAGATCATGTTTTCCTCCTTAATGTCATATGCAGACATTAATCTTTGCTGTTTGGAGGGAGTCATCCTCAGAAATTGATCATATAGCTGCATTCTGATTGGTTCATTCTGTGCCTTGACGTCCATGAATTTTCTTTTAATATCTGAACCTTGCTTGTTTTGTGGCCTTGCTGAAGAAATTTCCACACTATGCTGTTTTCCCAATTGCTACCCATGAGAACTGGTGGATGTTTCTATCATTGGGGAAGTTAGTGGGCTGGTTGCTCTTTCAGTTCTCAGACTTTCTATGATCTCCTCTATAATTTCCTCTTCATATAGAGGATCTGTTCTCTGCCTCTTTTCTTCTGGTTGCTTTGGTGGCCCACTTATGGGTGTGGCCTCTTCTCGGTCCCTTTTTCTGCCATTTTCCTCATTGAGAGGAGTTTGTAGTGCTGATGTTTCTGGTGCATTGGTCTGGGCAGGTGGAATTTGCCCTTGGCCTTGCTCTTTTGATGTAGCTGGGTGGTTTGTCAACATGTCCTGCTCTGAACCTATTACTTCTTTGCCCTTTGTTGTACCTGCAGTTGGTGTAGTGCTCTCTTGGGCTGGTTGTTGTGAAGTTGTAGCAGTTGATGTGCCCACTCTGGTTTGCTGAGGCAACTTGAAAGAGACCTATCCAAAAGAGTCCAAGTCAAGAGTCTTTTCAAGATTTTTCATTGCTTGTTCCACCTTTTCTTCCTCAGTTATCTGTTCTACCAATGTGCCTTCTACCCACTCATTTTGATTGGTAAATTGTTCTATTTCAGGGATCTTGCAATGTTCATAGGCTGACAACCTATATTTTATTTTTCTTTCGATGATAAAGCCATTTGGGTCATAGGGTACCCACCAAAAGCTTCTTTTTAATCTGAGTTTTTCACCCAATATCTTATCAGCATCTTGCCATCCTTCTTTTTTGTTCATGATGTAGGGGCCTAACTGGTCTCTCAATTTCAGTTGAGCTTTTTTCTTGGTACTATGAAAATGAGTCAAATATGAATTGATAAATTGCCTGTAATATTCCAAGGCAAACAGTCTCATTGGCACATATTTTGGCAGCTTGTAGGGGCACAGCTCACAGCCATATATCCGGATCTCAGTGTGATTCTGGTAAAAGTACCAGTCACCTATTTTGTAGCTTTTGGAGAGATGTAGAATTTTCTGCATATCATAAGATAATCTCGGAGGAGGAGCCCTCATCAGTAGAGAAGAGGCTGGATATATAAACATGTCAATAAACTCACAGTAAGAGTAAGGAGAGTTGTGGACTTCATGAAAGACTGGGGTCCAAAAAATCACAGATCTCTTTTCTCCTTTAGAATCCAAATTTCTAATGGGAAATTGGAAACTGTCTGGCTGATAATATAGGAGCAGATGGTAGATATAGGATGAGTACTTGAAGACTCCCTCCCTGTCTAGATTTAAGAGCTGGTCATGGATCTTGTTGGCAATGAATTTAGCATAGTTGTATTTGACAGCAAGGGGCTGCCCTGGAGTGAATATGGACAATAAAACTAACACAGTCTCATCAACAAATTCACTTGTCTTGAACCCCAGAATATAAGATATCATATCAACAAGTAATCTACCCACTTCATTGAACCATGCATGGTGAAAAGGAGGTGGCCCAGTGGGCTGGCAGTCTGGTTTCATAAATGTTTGAGCAATGCGGGCTACCTCTGAACTGGGCAATTTGGGGCCTTCATCAAGCAAGGATTTCATAGAAAGAGGAGTCAAAGACTGAGTTGGTGTGAAATTTAGCATTTGGTTTATGGACTCAGGAGTTATATGGAAGAGGATAGCTCCAGATGGAGCTTTGACTGCCCTTTGGGTTGGCTCATAGTTGTCACAACAGAGGTGAATGATATCAACGAAGACATTAACAGAGGGGAGGTAGTACATAGGTAAATTTGATTCCCATATCCCATAGAAATCATTTTTGTTTAGATAACTGTTCCTGACTTCATAGAATGCTTGTATATGGTTTTTGTACCCAACTAAGTCTTGGATCTAAAAATCCTTATCAACCAAAGGCAGCCATTCCAACTCCTTGTGGGGTGTATTGAGAGGAGTAACACTCAAGGCTATTGGAGCCTCCATGGCTTAATTATGTGCTTTTGAAACTTGAAACTTAGGTCTGTGTCAGTGAAACAGGCAAAACAATAGCTCTGTGTATTTTCTTCGGGAACTGCAGACTGAATTCGACTCAGAATTAACTCAGTGGGTAAAAATTGTAGTGAAAAACGTAGCTTGCAAGGGTTTTTGATAGGAAATGAATAGAAACAGTTCGAGGCTTCTTCTTTTGGTAAATACAGACCAACGTGAACTCAAGTTCGACTCGGTGGGAGGAATTTGCAGAGGGAGACGAAGTTTGTAGGATTTCTTTTGAAAAATTTTGTAAAAGAGTAGCTATGATTGCAGAGGTTAGGCGGCACCGCGTTTTAGTTCGGATTTTAGTTCTCCAGGTGATTTTTACAGAGAGAGCTGGAAAAACAGGGTTTATGAGCAGGTTTTGGGTAAATACCTATTTAATGGGTTCCTGTTGTGAAATGTGGGTAGCAGACCGAGCTGTGGGGCCGAGCTGTGGACTTGATTTCTCTGGGTGGCAGACTGTGCAGTGGAAATGGTGCTTTGAATGAAAAAGACCATGCAGAGCTTGCACAGAAGAAACAAAGCGAAATGAATGAAAAACGACGTTTAATGAATTTTTAACACAAACTTGATTTTGGTGGGTTTTTGGCGTGCTTTGGTCGAGTGACGTCAGCATGACGTTATCTTTATCGGGTAGCGGGGGTATAGAAACTGATTTGGCAGACGACGTGGCGGGTGACACGGAGATGAGGTGGTGATGTAAGCAGGTGACATGGTGCTGACATGGGTGCGATGACAACTGATGACGCAAGGGTGATGTCAGCAGGGAGGCAGCGGGGCAGTAAGTGGTATTCCCCGCACCGCCTTTGGGCTAGGGTGGTATTGGAGGGGGGGCTCTGATCACGCTGGGAGTCTGCCACCTGTCTTCTGTACGGCGGCAATACCGCCCATTCCTCGGATGCTATTGTTCGGTGATTGGGGGGGTCCGATATTCATGTGGGCCGTCGGATCTGTGGGCTATGATCCGACGGTTGGCGGCATATAAAACAGGCGAAGGGATAATATATGGGACCCGTGCAATATATTTAACATTTTATAAGGTTTGTGCGGGGAATAAAACTTTGGTTATAGGGGTTATGGGGTTATTACATGGTTTATGTTGGCGGCTTTCGTTATTTGTTTAACCAAATGTTAAACAAATCCCAATGGAGCGCGTGGAGGGTTGTTATTGGCCCTGGGTGGACCAATAACTCCCGACAAAAATTAAAATATGGCCATAACTTTAGCCGAGGGAGGGATATTTTAGAAACTTAGGGATTTAGGTATTTACATAATATGGGAAAGGGGTTTTGTATAGGAGTTATATAATAGAGTTAGGATGTTAATGTGGCTTTTTGAAGGGGAGGCGCTAAGTTGTAGAGTTGGGAACTTAGGCTTAGGGAAATGAGAGGGTTTTTAGTAGCAGAGTTGAAATAGCTTAGTCTTAATAGAAGATAAATGTTTTACACAAGAAATGTGGCTTCTTTTGCCCAAGTAAACACAAAGTTTTACTTAGTATTTCTCATAAAATGAAATGGACTAGGACCACTGAGAAAATCCCAATGTCCTTGAGGGGATGTTAGTAAATGTTCTTGGATAAATGATAGTGGAAATTAGTCATGCTTCCACTATTCTGCAGCCACCTTGCCATGGTAGTTGTGATACCCATGAAATAGATCATATTCAAAAGGACAAACTGCTCATACACTTGTTTCTGCAACCTCAAACTGCCTACCCAGCCTATTAAATCATAACATTTTTTCTTCCTTTTCCTTGGGTGCATTTGAACTAGCAAACCTTGATTCTCTTCTTTTCTTTTAGCTGCCCTCCTATCTAAATCTACCCTTGTCTCTTCCAAGGGCTGAGATTTAGTTGTTGAGCTCCTTTGCTTCTCCACCTAGCTAATTACTTGCCAAGATTGAATAGTTTGGACAGGTTTCATTCTCTATTCTAAGACAAGTAAATTTAACTATGAACTTGGCCAAGATTGAGCTGTTTGGCCATTCATCAATTGTGACAAAAGTCAACTGTCTGTACACAATGAAAATTTTCAAAAATGGAATAGTAGTGGCATTTGAACTGGCACACTTTCCTGGTCTTTTGGTTGGGGTTCATTTCTTTCATTTTTCTCTTGACCATTTCCTTCTTTTTTGCCCTTTGATTTTTCTTTTAGGGCATACCCTCTTTTCATTTTTAAAATTTTTTGATTGTTGGGAAATATGGAACCTTTGCAGCATGGAAAGGATGATCATATATGGCACTTCTCCAGTCAATCATGAAAAATGACACCTATTGGTATAGGAACCTAATAGTGGCTCCATTGGGGATGGCTTTTCCAGATGAAAAGCCAAGAACAATAGGTCAGATGGCCTTGAGTTCAACTCTTCCTGTAACCTAAGATTTCCTTTTGCTGGAAATAGACAAAATATATCTTTGTGACATATATACACTTCTCATAAGCTGGTTTGAATAATTACAGCTATGTTTTAACAGTTTTTCTGAGTATTTTCCATCATGTTTTCAGCTCCTAAGTCTCCTTCTTCAGTTCTTCTGATAAACTCAAAATGTAATACCAAAAGGTGGCACCATTCCCTGCCTTTTCCTCAAAATTTGTTGCATATCCCTATTATCTAATGGCTGTAAAAACTGCAGAAAATAGACACTATTATGTACAAAATAGAGTGTTGTCATCTTAACAAAATGGATCAAAATAATGCTTAAGCATTCGACCATTGACTGGCCCATCTCTTGCTTCTGTACCATCCAGGCTTCGCAAAAAGTAGGTGTTGTTTCCTTGTACAGCCTGAATAACAAAAGGTCCTTTCCATAGGAAATCAAATTTGCCATGTTTTCCTTTATCTTCCCTTCTGGAGTCCCACTTCAGCACTTTGTCTTCTATGAAAAAATCTTCAGCCTTTGTCCTTTTATCAAAAATCTTCTTTAGTTTCTCTTGTAGAATCTGAGTTATCTGATACACTTCTTCTCTAGTTTGCTGTAAATAAATTGTTTGATTGATTCTTCTCTGAATATCATTGGGTTCTGTCTGTATTTCTTGCAGCAATTTTATCACAGGGATTCCCAAGGATGAAGGGAATACTGCCTCCATGCCATAAACCAACTCATAGGGGCTTGTTCCAATAGATCTCTTTGTAGTTAACCTGTCTGCCCAAAGTGCATTAACAAGCTTTTTGTGCCAATTCTTCTTGTTTTCCTCCAATACTTTCTTTATGATGTTGATCAAGCTTTTGTTGGATGACTCAGCTAGACCATTACCTTGAGTGTAATAGGCTGTGGAATGGCCCAAGGTAATATGGTATTTGTGGCAAAAATTGATCATTCTTTTGGATTTAAAGGCAGCAACATTGTCAGTGATAATCTTTTCCGGACAGCCAAACCTAGAGAGGATATTTGTCTCTAAAAATTGCATGATCACTGAGTCATTGGCCTGTCTACAAGAGATGGCTTCTATCCACTTGGTAAAGTAGTCTATAGCTGTAAAAATCCATCTATGCTGGCTAGAAGAGGGAGGGTGAATTTCCCCAATGAAATCTAAACCCCATTGTTGAAATGGTCTTTCAGTGGAAATGGGTTTTAGGGGTAAAGGTAACAGCTTTCTCTTGCCTTCAAAGATTTGACATTTATGGCAAGAACCTACAAATTTCTTTACATCAGCAAACAGGGAGGGCTAATAAAACCCAGCTCTTAGGATTTTATCAGCAGTTGACTTCCAATACAAATGTCCATCACAGTCCCCTGCATGAAATTCCTTAAGCACTTTGTCGGTTTCATCCTTTGTTAAGCAATTTAGTAAAATGCCTTCATGATTTTTCCAAAACAACACATTATCTATAATACAAAACTTTGAAGCTTTCATTTTCAAGAATCTGTTTTTAGTTCTGGACAACCTTGGAGGAGCCTGCAGGTTTAACAATACATAACATATGTTAGCATACCAAGGTGATTGTAAGAAAGCTTGATTGATCTATGGAGTCACCATCTCCTGCTCGTTATCCAGTTCATTGATATCAAGGGCTTGAAAGTTGGTTTCAGTCATCAATTTAGCTAATCCTTGTCCTTTTATCAGTTTTGTTGGTTTGATTTCAATGTCATATTCCAAAATGTGAGCTATCCATTTGCCTCTCTTGCCTTCAAGTCACTCTTGAGTTAGAATGTCTTTGACCATAGCATTTGGGACATAAGCTATTACATGAGAGTATAAGATATAAACTCTGAAATCCTTGATGGCCTTTACAAGGGCATAAGCTTGTTTCTCCATGATTTGATATTTAAGTGGCGCATCTCTAAGTGCTTTGCTGAAAAAAGCAATGGGTTCTCACATCCTTGGTCATCTTTTGTAATAGGACAGCAGCAATAGTATGTTTAGATGCAAAGGAAAAAATTATAAAATCTCTATCAAATTTCGGGCTTGTGAGGACCAGTTTTTTAGTCAAATCTATTTTGATTTGCTCAAAGGCTTGTTTAGCTTCTATTTTCCACTTTAATTTGGAGTCTTTCTTCAGCATATTATTCAGCAACCTTATTAGTTCAGCCAAGTTGGGTATGAATCTTCTTAGAAAATTGATCTTCCCTAGGAAGGCTTGCAGTTCTTTGATGTTTCTTGGGTGAGGTACTTGGAGAATGGCTTGTATTCTGTCTGGGTCAATTCTAATGCCATCTTTCAAGATTAAGTGACCTAAGAGCTTGCCCTCTTCTAGGCCAAATAATGATTTCTTTGGGTTCAATGATATGCCATATTTTCTGCAAATTAAGAATACTTGTCTTAAATGCTCTAAATGTTCTTGGTCTTATTTTGAAAAAGTAGTGAGATCATCAAGATATATGACTATAAAATCATGAATCTCTTTTGAAAAGGCTATGTCCATTGCTCGTTGAAATGTGGCCCCTGCATTTTTAAGTCCAAAAGGCATTTTTACATATTTGAAGGTTCCCAAGGTGTTGTAAAAGCAGTTTTATCTTGATCATCTGGGTGAACTAGGATCTGATTAAAGCTTGAGAATCCATCTAACAATGAAATCTTAGAAGCTCCCACTACTCTTTGCAAAATGTGATCCATCTTGGGTAAGGGGTAGTGATCTTTGAGAGAGACTTTATTCAAATTTCTTAGGTCAACACACAGTCTTATCTCTCACGTTTTCTTCCTAGTGGGCACTAGATTTGAAATCCATTCTGAAAATCTAATAGGTGCAATTATTCCAGCTTCGTACATTCATTTGACTTCCTTTTCAATAAGGGGGGGGAGGACAGGATTCACCCTTCCAAACTTTTGTTTAAACGGTTTTTGATTTTCTTTCAAAGGTATTGTATGTTGGATCACAGAAGTATCATAGGAATTGAGGTCTTCATAGCTCCATGCAAAAACATCTTGAAATTCTTTAAAAAACTCAATGTATTTCAGCTTTTGGTCAGGAGGCAATGTTTTAGACAGTTTTATCATTTTGGGATTTTCTGTGGTTCCAATATTGCAGTCCTCAATTTCTGCGTTTAATGGTTGCATTTTTGGCTTTCTTGGAATATCTTTTGAGTCAAAAATATCCTCCAATGGAGTCAAGCCTGTGGGTAAAAAATTATCTTTTAGCTCAATTACTTCGGATTCTCCCTCAGCTACTTCATCAAAGTCCATTTGCTTTAGTTCTTGTAAATTTTTGGTGGTAAAAATTGTTGGATGCAAAATCTGATTTGTTGTTTCAGCTGATATAATTTTCTCAATTTTGCCTATTTGTTGTTCTTCACAAATGGTGCTTGTATCTATGTTTGTGCTTGAGAATTCTTCTTTCAAAGTCAGGAAATTGTTAATTTGAGCATCGTTTTCAAACACCTACCAATTTTTAACATTTTCTGGAATAGAGTGCCTGTGTTTAATTTCAGTTGTGAAATGATGATTAGGGTCAAATGGCAGCTTGCAAGTGCTGGCAAAAGTTGCCAAACTATGCGCATGTAAATTGTGGTTTCTTGGAATTTTAGTGAGCTGTGATTCTAGGAAGGTATTAAGTATTTCCATGGCTGCTCCCTTGTAAGCTCTTAGCCTGAGATCATTTGTAACAAAGTTTCCCTTCATATGTTAGATAATCAAGTCTGAGTCTCCCAGAATTGAAATCCTAGCTGCCCCTATACTTTTAACCAATTTGAGACCTAGAAAAAGGGCTTCATATTCGGCCATATTGTTTGTACATCTGAAATTCAGCCTATATGCATGTCCTTCAGCATGATCATTTTGCATGTTATGTATCCAAATCCCTGCCCCTGCTCCTAACTTATTTACTGACCCATCAAACTCTAAGTACCATATGATTTCTTGTTTGCAAATAGCATTAGGAGTTTTGAAAACTTGCTCAATGGGAAAATCTGGATTTTGTAACTCATATGGTTTGCCTTGTGCTTGTGTCACATCAATCACTTCAACAATTTCTAGATCTTGAGCAGTGGATTCTTCATTAATGCTTCTCTTTTGTGCTGATTCTAGAAGTTTGTCATCAGTTTTGGGACACATTTCAGCATTGTATAAGATGAAGGAATCCATATCAGAGTGCATGGAATAAATGGGGAAATTTTGGGGCTTCTCTTGACTGCTGACCACATATTTCATCAATGTTTCCCGGTATAATCTCTTTGGCTGGCCAAAGACTGAAATGGTGGCATAGGACATGTCTAGCTGCAAAGATCCTTGGAGTTTAGAACCCCAAGATCTGGACAAAAGTATTCCATACTTTGGTGGGATATCAGCTACCACTACATCTATTAGAATAGTCTTGGTAGGGTATTGCACTAGAGATACACACAAATCTTTGATTAGGCCTAGACACCTGACCTGGCTAGAATCAAATGAAAAAAAGTCTTTGTATGGCCTTGTGATATCTAGGTCCAATATTTCCATCACAGACTTAGGCATTAGGTTATGTGAAGCTCCCGAATCAAACATTGCATTATGCAGTACTTTGTCATGAATGTTTAGGCTTACACAGAATGGAGGAACTCCTCCATCTATTGATTTACCATTTACCTCAGGACCAAAAATTAGTTTTGGTTGGTCATCTAAAACATTCACTGCATCTCTATTCTTTGATTTTTGAAGTGACCTGCTGATTTGTTCACTATAAACCTCATGTTTAGCCAATTCAAACAGTGGAATGGCTATTTTTAACTTGCCTATTTCTGTTTCTAGGTTGAAAGGCTTTTCCACTTGAATTTTTGTATTGCGGGCAGCAAGGTTTTCCTTTTCTGCTGTGTTTTCAGTGGTTTTTTCTTCATCATGAATATTGTTATGACCTAAATCTGCTTTGAAATTATTTTCAGGAGAGCTCTTTGCATTTTCTTTTGGAGGAAAGGAGGTGGATGGCTGGTCACTTGATGGCTGCGAGTCTGATATGTCCTCAACCATAGGTTCTTTAGGGTCGAGGTCTGTTTTAGCAGGGAGTTCTGTAGGGGCGGTTTTATCCTTTGAATTTTTAGGCTGCTTGATGTCTTTCTGTTTGTTGGGTTCAGGGACATCTATTATTCTGCTTCTCAATTTGTATTGTTTATGAACCTCATAGATAGTTTCATCATATCCTTCTCTGAAATCAAACGATTCTCCGGATTTGGTTTGAAATTGGTTGAAAGTGTGAGCCTCTTGGTCATCTTGGGTTAAAAAAAATTTATGTTCACTGTTTAGACCCATTAAGTTGATTTGAGTATCCTCTATCGGCTCACTAGAGGTTGAGGCTTCGACATAGTTCTCTTGAAATGGAGGTCTGACATTCTGATCAGGGCCAGCCTTCCCGGTGTTAGGATTTTGATTTTTTCTAAAGTTTGGATTTCTGGTGGTGTTACTTGGTTGACCTTCCCAAGAGGATTTTCTTTCAATGGTTTCCACTCTATCACCTAATCTATCCATTCCTTTGATGATTGCATCTAGTTTTTGCTCAAATGCAGAAGGCTCTTCTTTGAAGGGAGTCCTTCTTTCAGCTCTAGCTCGAGCTCTTTTAGAGATCAGATTGGCCTCTACACTAACAACTATGCTCTGCATGTCTTCTAAGCTTGGAGGAGCTCTTTCCCTTAGTTGATATGCCATGTCAGAATCAAATCCATCAGGGAATTTGATCAAGGCTAAGTCAGGTGGAGGTCTAAGGTTTTGAGGAATAACATTGTACACATTATTGAATCTAGCACAATAGTCTTGGACAGTTTCTTGTGGGCCTCTTTTCAGGCTTTCATATTTAGATATGATATGTAATGGATCCTTCTTCTTTTCCCATTTGTTCAAAAAGGTTTGGTAGAGGGTATCTGGACCAGCGATTGTGTTTACAGGGAGTGCCCTAAACCAAGTCCTTACATCACTAATTAAACTTTGAACAAAGACTTTCATTCTCACATCATCCGCATCAATTTCATAGTTCTCAAAATAATCCATCATTTTCTTGGTATGTTGTTGTGCTGTGTAGGAGCCAATACCATCAAAATAAGTTATTTTACTTTGATAATCTTGGGGCATAGCCCCTGAATTTGCAGGTACCTGTAGAAGAGCATATCGGTTTGCCATATTTACAGAGATAAATGGGACAGAAACGACAACAGTGGAAATATGTGCAGTGGATGGGGGAGTGGAAAGGATACTTTGAGGTGTGGATGAAGAACTCAGAGAGGCTGTAGTATTGACAGAAAGGACTGCTGCTCTCCCAGGAGTAAGCTCAGATTTTGTAAGGTTTTGCTGAAGTATATCAAGATTTAAATCAGCAGAATTTTCTAGACTTTCTTGTCTTCTAAGGTTTTTAGAGATCAAGTTAGGATTTACAAAAATAGCTGGTGGATTGGGATCTGGATTTGATCTAGTGTAACGGACTTTCTTCCTCGGAGCCAGCTTCTAAATCTGTTTATGGTATTTTCTGGAAGCATATGAAGATCACAGTTTTGAGAATATCTTTCTAGGAAACTATAAATTGTGAGGGTGTTGAATTTTCCTAAAGATTTTTTGAAATCAAAAAAGGAAACTGATCAAATCTTTGAGACAGCCATGTAAGGCCTAAAGCTAGACTGGAGATAAACTGAAGCAACTTTTATTTACTCCTGTAATTGCATAGCAAAAACAGTTTCAAAGGCTGACTGGCTAACTTCAAGCTCCATCTGTAGCTTTAGAAAATAGACAGCAGTAACGAACACAGTCATTCAGGTCCCTAGCGGAGTCGCTAATGGTGTTATCACTCAGGTTTTTCCCCAAAAGCTGTGAGAAAAGGGAATACGGCCGAGGTAACCACTAACCAATCTTTTAGATGTAGATTCTAGCCAATCTGCAGCCAGAAAGGGCTCTCTCTTTATGATTTAGCGTTGTTTTGCTATATGTTAGGCTAGTTATGAAGTGCAGATAGTTGTTTGATGTTTGGAAGGTGACATTCAATAGAACAGGGATGCAAAATATGAGAAGTTCAGACCATTGGGTTGATGGAGTCAGTGAGAATAAACTTCTGGGTATGGGTTCTTTGACCAAGGAGGAACTGCGGAGCAAGATAATTAACCATGGAACAATTTTCAAGCTAGAATAAGATGAAATGGAGTTAGGGAATGAAAGGCAATTAAGGATCTTTCATTATGCTAACAGAGGGAAAGTGTGTGAATATAACCAAGGAGCAGTTAAGAATTCCTCAATTATATTCAGGGTGCAAGAACCAGGGAGACAGGAGCAGTTAGGAATTCCTGCCAATGATAGTCCTGAAGAAAACATAAAAAATTACAAGATTTGAACACAGAGTACAATAAAGTAAATTCTGGGTTATTCTTTTTTCCTGCAATTTAGAATATGATATGTAAATGACATATAAACACAGAAACAATAAAACAAGAGTTTAAAAAAACTTATTGATCCATGAGATAATCCAAGAATTCTGCAACATGGGCTTCTGCCATCAATTCCATAACCAAAGAGTTCATCAGCAAAGCATTCCAGCAATCTTTATTCAGAATGGTTCTCAAAATTTATAGCGCAGGTCCAGAATGATATTCACCAACCAACAAAAATACATCTCACAGGGAGGTATTTATACAAAGAGAGTTACAAAATATTTCATAGAGAAAATATCAAGCAATAACTCCATCCATCTACTTTTACAAGGGAAGTAAATGACATTGAAAACAGAGTGCAATGAATGTAGGAGTAATTTCCGCTGTACTGGAAGCCTTAGGTGGTCTGATATATTTGAATTTTTGACTCAACAAGTCGGCTGGTAGCTGTCTCTTTAATTTGCGTTCCTGCGTTGCTGTCCCTACCCTTTCATCTGTGCGTGATCCTGCTTTAATGAGCTACAGCTCTAGCTTGATTTCCCCCTTCTGCTATTTTCATCTTTATGGTATGTGCCACGTGTTTTGACATTTGATTAAATGCAGATGATAAAGGAAAATTAACACTACATTGGTAAAACCTCCAACATGCTCTGCCACCATTGGTCTGTTGGCAACTGGTGTCTTTGCAGTTTTATTAATGTTTCATCAGCTTCAGTATACCTGTAGAAGTTGGGCTCGACTGCAAAAAGATGTCTTATTTCATGTTCGATATAGAACATATTTTCCAATTTGTCATATAAGCTCTGTCCAGAGGGGGGTGCTGTGTCTTGTGAAGTGCTTGATGATGCTGTGATTTGATTTGCAGCAAATGTGTTTACCCTGTGAGCATATTGTTCATGTGTTAACAGTCTCTGATTGCTGGTCAATAAACTGGCTAGACCCTTTTGCTGCAAGGCTATAAACTTCTCTGTAAAAGCATTTATTTCTATTTGCATTTCTTGGCACTTCCTTTCTAGATTCTGTATAAAATTCCTCATGGTCGGCACCTTTTTCACTGTCAAAATGGTGCATGTTCTATCCCTGATCTTCAGAGTTGCTAGTTGTTCTTTGGTATGAGTATTCAAAAATTGAATTAGTCTATTGGCCTATTCGGGCATGTTTCCCAATAATGCTCTGGCCTTTTGAATCTCTACTCGGGCCATTTCTATCAAATCAATTTGCTCATGGATTGTTTGAATTGATTGCCATTGATCAGTGATAGATTTGCCAATGTTAGTCCACAAAATTGTTCTGATTTCTGCTAGATACTTATGAAGAGTAAGATCTTTTTCCAAGGATTTTACCTTATTTTCCAAGGCCTTTACCTCTCTGGTTTTTTCTGCTACAGTTATCTTAGATTTTCATAGCTTACCTCCAGCTTGGCCAGTTTTTCTTTGGCTTCCTTTAGCTCTGCCATTTGGAGTTCTAACTGTTTTATTTCCTTCATCATCTCTTCCATGCTCATGCTGGTATCTAGTACTGTTGTTGTTGTTGCTGCTAAAGTATCTGTGACTGATGTACCTGTTGCTGGGGCAGTAGGAGGTACAGCTGTTGTGATTGTATGAGGAGCTGTAGTAACTATTGGAGCTGTTTGTGATGGCTGGGAGGTCGACACTCCCTGCCTTTCCTGCAATGCTTTCTCTAATTCCTTCTCCATCTCACTTATTCTTTGATTCATCTTCATCAGTAAGTCCATCATGTCTTCTTCTTCCTTTTCTTGTGCAAGTTCTGTAGTTTGTGGGTGCATGGTAACAGGTAGCTTCAATTGCTTCCTAAGCGTAGCAATATCTTCTTCCTTTTTCTTTATCAATGCTTTTATTCCCTTAGGATCCTTGGGATTATGTCCCAACTCAATAATTATCTCTTCTAAGGTATTTATTCTGTTGTCTTTGGCTAAAGAAGATATATTTTCCGAATCTAATTGGGCAGATGTATTGCTTACTGAGTCTTGCAATTTGTGGGCCAGCATTGCCTTATCTGCCAATGTAGAATAAACCATTTCACCAGTTTGTTTGTGTAGCTCAATCTGGTCCATTGGATGTATGTCTTTGGCAAGGACCTCTAGATTTGTTCTTATATAGTCAGCTGCTGTCTGTGGTTGCTGAACTTTAGTCTTAAAATGACTTAAGATCATTTTTTCCTCCTTAATGTCATATGCAGACATTAATCTTTGCTGTTTGGAGGGAGTCATCATGAGAAATTGATCATATAGATACATTCTGATTGGTTCATTATGTGCCTTGATGTCCATGAATGTTCTTTTAATATCTGAACCCTGCTTGCTTTGTGGCCTTACTGAAGAAATTTCCACCCTATGTTGTTTTCCCAATTGCTGCCCATGAGAACTCGTGGATGTTTCTATCATTGGGGCAGTCAGTGGGCTGGTTTCTCTTTCAGTTCCCGGACTTTCTATGATCTCCTCTATAATTTCCTCTTCAGATAGAGGATCTGTTCTCTGCCTCTTTTCTTGTGGTTGCTCTAGTGGCCCACTTATGGGTGTGGCCTCTTTTCGGTCCCTTTTTCTGCCCTTTTCCTCATTGAGAGGAGTTTGTAGTGCTGGTGTTTCTGGTGCATTGGTCTGGGCAGGTGGAATTTTCCCTTGGCCTTGCTCTTTTGATGTAGCTAGCTGGTCTGTCATCGTGTCCTACTCTAAACCTATTACTTCTTTTCCCTTTGCTGTACCTGCAGCTGGTGTAGTGCTCTCTTGGGCTGGTTGTTGTGAAGTTGTAGCAGTTGATGTGCCCACTCCAGTTTGCTGAGGCAACTTGAAAGAGACCTGTCCAAAAGAGTCCAAGTCAAGAGTCCTTTCAAGATTTTTCATTGCTTGTTCCATCTTTTCTTCCTCAGTTATCTGTCCTACCAATGTGCCTTCTACCGACTCATTTTGATTGGCAAATTGTTCTATTTCAGGGATCTTGCAATGTTCATAGGCTGACAACCTATATTTTATTTTTCTTTCAGTGATAAAGCCATTTGGGTCATCGGGTACCCACCAAAAGCTTCTTTTTAATCTGAGTTTTTCACCCAATATCTTATCAGCATCTTGCCATCCTTCTTTTTTGTTCATGATGTAGGGGCCTAACTGGTCTCTCAATTTCAGTTGAGTTTTTTTCTTGGTACTATGAAAATGAGTCAAATCTGAATTGATAAATTGCCTGTAATATTCCAAGGCAAATAGTCTCATTGTCACATATTTTGGCAGCTTGTAGGGGCACAGCTCACAACCATATATTCGGATCTCAGTGTGATTCTGGTAAAAGTACCAATCACCTATTTTGTAGCTTTTGGAGAGCTGTAGAATTTTTTGCATATCATAAGATAATATCGGAGGAGGAGCCCTCATCAGTAGAGAAGAGGCTGGATATATAAACATGTCAATAAACTCACAGTAAGAGTAAGAAGAGTTGTGGTCTTCATGAAAGACTGGGGTCCAAAAAATCACAGATCTCTTTTCTCCTTTAGAATCCAAATTTCTAATGGGAAATTGGAAACTTTCTGGCTGATAATATAGGAGCAGATGGTAGATATAGGATGAGTACTTAAAGAATCCCTCCCTGTCTAGATTTAAGAGCTGGTGATGGATCTTGTTGGCAATGAATTTAGCATAGTTGTATTTGACAGCAGGGGGCTGCCCTAGAGTGAATATTGAAAATAAGACTAACACAGTCTCATCAACAAATTCACTTGTTTTGAACCCTAGAATATAAGATATCATATCAACAAGTAATCTACCCACTTTATTGAACCATGCATGGTGAAAAGGAGGTGGCCCAGTGGGCTGGCGGTGTGGTTTCATAAATGTCTGAGCAATGCGGGCTACCTCTGAACTAGGCAATTTGGGGCCTTCATCAAGGAAGGATTTCATAGAAAGAGGAGTCAAAGACTGAGTTGGTGTGAAGTTTAGCATTTGGTTTATGGACTCAGAAGTTATATGGAAGAGGATAGCTCCAGATGGAGCTTTGACTGCCCTTTGGGTTGGCTCATAGTTGTCACAACAGAGGCGAATTATATCAGGGAAGACATTAACAGAGGGGAGGTAGTACATGGGTAAATTTGATTCCCATATCCCATAGAAATCATTTTTGTTTAGATAACTGTTCCTGACTTCACAGAATACTTGTAGATGGTTTTTGTACCCAACTAAGTCTTGGATTTGAAAATCCTTATCAGCCAAAGGCAGCCATTCCAACTCCTTGTGGGGTGTATTGAGAGGAGTAACATTCAAGGCTACTGGAGCCTCCATGGCTTAATTCTGTGCTTTTGAAACTTGAAACTTAGGTCTGTGTGAGTGAAACAGGAAAAACAATAGCTTTGTGTATTTTCTTCAGGAACTGCACACTGAATTCGACTCAAAATTAACTCAGTGGGTAAAAATTGTAGTGAAAAACGTAGCTTGCAAGGTTTTTCGATAGGAAATGAATAGAAACAGTTCGGGGCTTCTTCTTTTGGTAATTACAGACCAGCGTGAACTCAAGTTCGACTCGGTGGGAGGAATTTGCAGAGGGAGATGGAGTTTGCAGGATTTCTTTTGAAAAAATTGGTAAAAGAGTAGCTATGATTGTAGAGGTTTGAAGGCAGCACCGCGTTTTAATTCGGATTTTAGTTCTCCGGGCGATTTTTACAGAGAAAGATGGAAAAATAGGGTTTATGAGCAGGTTTTGGGTAAATACCTGTTTAATGGGCGCCTGGTGCGAAATGTGGGTAGCAGAATGAGCTGTGGGGCCGAGCTGTGGACTGGATTTTTCTCGGTGGCGGACTGTGCAGTGGAAATGGCACTTTGAACGAAAAAGACCATGTAGAGCTTGCACAAAAGAAACAAAGCGAAATGAACGAAAAACGACGTTTAACGGCTTTTTAACACAAATTTGATTTTGGCGGGTTTTTGGTGCGCTTTGGTCGGGTGACATCAGCATGACGTTATCTTTGTTGGGTAGCGGCGGTACGGAAACTGATTTGGCAGACAACGTGGTGGGTGACACGGAGATGAGGTGGTGATGTAAGCAGGTGACATGGTGCTGACATAGGTGCGACGTCAACTGATGATGCAAGTGTGATGTCAGCAGGGAGGCAGTGGGGCGGTAAGTGGTATTCCCCACACCGCCTTTGGGCTAGGGTGGTATTGGAGAGGGGGCTTCGATCACGTCGGGAGCTTGCCACCTATCTTTTGTACGGCGGCAATACCACCCATTCCCCGGACGCTATTGTTCGGTGATCGGGGGGGGTCCGATATTCATGTGGGCCGTCGGATCTGTGGGCTATGATCCGACGGTTGGAGGCATATAAAATAGGCGGAGGGATAATATATGGGACCCGCGTAATATATTTAACATTTTATAAGGTTTGTGCGGGGAATAAAATTTTGGTTATAGGGTTATGGGGGTATTACATGGTTTATGTTGGCGGCTTTGGTTATTTGTTTAACCAAATGTTAAACAAATCCCAATGGAGCGCGTGGAGGGTTGTTATTGGCCCCGGGTGGACCAATAACTCCCGACAAAAATTAAAATATGGCCATAACTTTAGCCGAGGGAGGGATACTTTAGAAACTTAGGGATTTATGTATTTACATAATACAGGAAAGGGGTTTTGTATAGGAGTTATATAATAGAGTTAGGATGCTAATGTGTTTTTTTGAAGGGGAAGCGCTAAGTTGTAGAGTTGGGAACTTAGGCTTAGGGAAATGAGAGGGTTTTTAGTAGCAGAGTTGAAATAACTTAGGCTTAATAGAAGATAAATGTTTTACATAAGAAATGTGGCTTCTTTTGCCCAAGTAAACACAAAGTTTTACTTAGTATTTCTCATAAAATGAAATGGACTAGGACCACTGAGCAGATCCCAATGTCCTTGAGGGGATGTTAGTAAATGTTCTTGGAGAAATGAGAGGGGAAATTAGTCATGCTTCCACTGTTCTGCAGCCACCTTGCCATGGTAGTTGTGATACCCATGAGATAGATCATATTCAAAAGGACAAACTGCTCATAAACTTGTTTCTGCAACCTCAAACTGCCTACCCAGCCTATTAAATCCTAACATTTTTTCTTCCTTTTCCTTGGGTGCATTTGAACTAGCAAACCCTGATTCTCTTCTTTTCTTTTAGCTGCCCTCCTATCTAAGTCTACCCTTATCTCTTCCAAGGGCTCAGATTTAGCTGTTGAGCTCCTTTGCTTCTCTACCTAGCTAATTACCTGCCAAGATTGAACAGTTTGGACAGGTTTCATTCTCTATTCTAAGACAAGTAAATTTAACTATGAACTTGGCCAAGATTGAGCTGTTTGGCCATTCATCAATTGTGACAAAAGTCAACTGTTTGTACACAATGAAAATTTTCAAAAATGGAACAGTAGTGGCATTTGAACTGGCACACTTTCCTGGTCTTTTGGTTGGGGTTCATTTCTTTCATTTTTCTCTTGACCATTTCCTTCTTTTTTGCCCTTTGATTTTTCTTTTAGGGCATACCCTCTTTTCATTTTTTAAATTTTTTGATTGTTGGGAAATATGGAACCTTTGCAGCATGTAAAGGATGATCATATTTGGCACTTCTCCAGTCAATCATGAAAAATGACACCTATTGGTATAGGAACCTAACACAAGGTGCGAGGGATAATGATGCCATCAGTGTGCACATCTACCATAGGACTTCCAAGATCTAGATATTTTGGGAAAATCACTCTCCCCAGCATTAAATCAGATAATTGACCAATAAAATTGATGGTAGGGGTGTCTTTATTTCTCCTCCTAGGATGTTTGAAGCATTTATCTTTTATAATCTTATTGTAGATGGGAACATCCTTGATAGCTTGGAGGAGTGGAATTTTAACACACAGGTTCTCCTATTCTCCCAGAAGTTGAGTCTCTTCTAGAGTGTGATGGTTAGGATGGATCAATCTCTCAGGAAAAGGAGGTCGATTTACTTGAGGGTTACTCTCTTCCTTTTCCTCTTCAAGCTCCTCAGGTGGAGATGGAGGCTAGTTATCTGGGAGCACTCTTCCAAACCTGAGGTTGATTTCTTGAATCTCCACAACATAGGCAGGGTAAGATGTATCTCCACTATAGACCTGTTGTGCTTTCTTATTGTTCGGGTTTGTATTGGGTTGAGCAGGGATCTGAGGTTTCTTAAGTGGAGTAGGATGAATGGGTTGTGGCTGAGATGGAGGTGGAGATAGTAAAGTAAGAGGTTGTTTGAGTTGAGGCCTCCACCCTTGTGATGGGTTATTCCACTGAGGATGTGTAGAAGCATATGGCTGAAATGTTTGATTGATAGGTTATGGAGGATAATGAGGTGCATAAGGCCAAGGAGAAGGTGTGGAGCATGATGGATGAGTGGAAGAGTACCAAGGTGGCAAGGGTGCATTCTGTTTGGGATGGTAATAAGGGTAGGATGCACCTTGCATGCCCCATTGGTATGGATGAGGTCCTCGAGGCCTCCTTTGATTGATGAAACATTGTTGTTCAACCCCGCCTTCTGCCCCTTGGTATAAAAGTTTCAATCCAAGCAAAGAAGGACACTTATCTATGGCATGGTTTTCCTCACAGACTAAGTATACCTCTATAACATTTAAAGGAAATTCACTTCTAGGGTGCCTTCTAGTGCATTTAAGGAAAAAGATAGCTAAGTCCATCCCTGATTCCTCTTGTCTCCTCTTGATATGCATGGTGTCATTTTGCAGGGAAAATGTATGCATCATTTCACTTTTAAATTCCTCCAACATGTTACCAATTTCATTCTTAATGGATGTTGTGGAGGGAGAGGAACTAACTAGAGCTTGACTAGCCCTACCCTTCTTACTAGAAGCCCTAGAATGATTTTTGAATATTGTCTTGATGTTTTCATAGGGTAGCCGATAGATGTCTACCCTAGACAACATGTTCAGGGTTTCCAGTATGTCCTCCTTGATTCATCTAAGAAGGTCTAACTTGAGTGATTTAGGATCAAGGGTGCATCTGGCCCTCCTATAACTGAGTTACAATCTTTCCTCATAGTATTCCAAGGATTCATTGGGTCTAAGAGTCATTTTAAAATTTTACTCTTTGTTGTCTTTGGACCTACAATAGTTCTTGTACTTGTTGTTAAATAATTTTTGCATTTGAGCCTAGGTAGTGATGTTATCCCGAGGTAGACCCATGAACTAGCTCAAGGTTGCATCCTTGAGGGTGGATGGGAATAAATTCATCTTCTGGTCATCAGAGGTATAGTCATAAGTCCTACAGACAACAACAAACTCAAACATGAAAGTATCAGGTTCCTCAGAAGTCAATCCATGGAAGTGAGGAAGGGCATAATGGCTTATATTCTTCATCCTAGCATCTCCATTAGTTTCTATGATGGGAAATACCTCTTCATTCCTTTTTTTAGCCGTGGTGTGGTTATGTGGAATGGGTTCTTCTTCTTCTTCTTCCCCAATAGGTTCTTCCAAAATCTCAGACTGTTCACCCAAGGGGTCTTCTAACTCCCCTGTAGTCAGAGAGGGAAGTTGATAGTCACCGAAGATGAGTGAAGGTTGACTGTTTAATAGTATGGGGGTATTTGGCAAGAATTTTCCTAGAGTGTCTCTACTCCTACGAGGCATGAAAGAAATTATTTTCCTTTTATGTGATTTTTTCAAAACTGAATGCAAAACAGAAAGAAAAGAAGAAATAAGATATACTTAGACACCTCCTTGGCAACGACGCCAAAAAGGGGTGAGCGTTGGTATTGCACCAAGAGTGCTGCAACTTCAATAGGATCTTCAACTTTACTTATCAACCTGGGGTTTGTACAAAGTTCGAGGTGATAGTGCTACATACACAGTAGATGAATTCTACTCATGCCACCCTCAACTAGGTCACTTGATCATTAGGGCTCCAAGACCATTCCTCTACTGAACGTAAAGGAGACTAACTATTGAAAGCATAATGTAAAATCTAGTCCTAGTGCAGAGAAAGAAAAAAAAATTCAACTCTAAATTGTAAATGTTGTCAATTTGTAAATGCTATTGATTCCAATTATGCTAACTGCAGAAAGGAAACTACTCTAATTTGCAATCAATCATCTAGCTATCAGGTTTTCTTGAAAACAGAAGATCATCCTACCAATTCATAACTAAATAATGCATCCATTGTTTATCTAATTCAAACTTGCAGATTGAGTAAGGTCCTAATTACCAAATTCGGAATGAAAGAACTAATGATATTCACTCTTGCAGGGAAGAGAAAGGAATGAAGGGAATGGAATAGGTGGTACTTATGGTCATGGAATCCAAGATTAAGGGTCAACCTACTCCTAAACTAAGCTATGCTATCATTGTAGGTCAAAATATGGTCAAAAGAGGCTGTTACAGGTATGTTGCAGGATTCTTGTAGTGCTACAGGCAGTTCTGAAATGCTACAAGAAGTTGGCCGAGAGGGTTTGGAGGGTAAGGATGATGAGATGAAGTGATGGAAAGCTGAGTGAAGGTTGTGAGGAATGTAGGGAAGGTGACCAATAGGCATAGCCAAGCCCAACATTTTAAGAAGGTCGGATTTGGGCTAAGAGAACTACTTGCCATGACAAAAAACAGAGAACAAGAACATGGATTGGAATGCATCAAAAGAGGGTGGAGAATTTCTAAATAGATTTGGTGGAAGGATTCCTTACCTTCAGATCCAACAACCCTGCAACATCATATGCACCTGTTCCTCTTTTCATTTTCAAAACATTACAATTAAGGGTGGAAAAGATGAATTGAATTTAAAAATATCTAACAAATGCTGAGAACTTGATATATGCAATGAACTACATTCTAAGCTACAACAATCATATGTGAAGAAAGATACCAATTGTAAACCTTTCCAAGAAATCATAAACAAGAAATCACACACTGTTTTGGGATATGATGGTGGGGTCCTCTAATCACGCTCCCATGAGAGAGATGAGATAGGGATCACAGTCACAGACTTTTTGAAGGATTATACTCTATCGAACTGGAACAAATAATCAACATTCTAAGCTAAAAGAAATATTAATAAACTCTACTAAACTACAACAACTAATCAACATTCTAGGCTAAGAGAAATATAAGTACATAAGAGGGACCTAGGCTGCTAGGTTTGGGCCCAAACGCAAGAGCTTCAACCCTCTGAACTAACTCAGTGATGGATCAAGATAAAACTTCTCATTATCATTCCAGAAATGTCAAATACATCAGCAAAATACTAGTCACAAGTGGTTCAACTCAATGGTGTCTTAGCTATAATAAAACTTTGAATCCTAATGAGTTCCTTAGCATGTTTATTTATACAAAAGGGTAGCTACCAACAACTCCCTAGAAAATAGAGATGTTTGTCTCCCTAACTCGAGAATACGTGGATCTAGATCTCCCTTGAACTACACTAACTTGCCTGTCAATGACCTCGATTTGATGAGAGATAGAGTGGTGATATTTTGTCGATTTGAGGAGTTAAGGAGGTGGACAACCTCCTAGAATCTCTCTTTGATGTTTACTTCGAGCTCCTACACTCAGATTATCTCAAAATTGCTCCAATTCATGCATTTAACACACATTAGGCCACATGACATATCACCACATCTTGTACTCCTCACACTAAACATAATATAACAAAATTTGTAGATAAATGTGAGAAAAAAGATAATTTAATAAGATGAAGGATAAAATTGTGACCCTTATGATATACATATTGATGAGCCTCATCACCAGTAGTGAGGTTTGTTGAAATAAGCATGCCATCTTTTGGGTTACTGCGTTACATTATCGTTATGATAAATGTTAATACTTGTGTGAACAAAGAATATGTATATGTATATGTATAAGTGTATGTGTGTGTGTATATATATGTGTGTGTGTGTGTGTGTGTCTGTGTTTTAAATAATTTATAGTATATATAGTTTCTTATAAAAAGACTGTAAAATATAGCTACTGCAAATAAACAAATAGAGTATTGTTGGGATAGTTTGGAGTCACCACTAAGGGGTTTGTTAAAATTGTGCTATGGAGTAAGATAAAATGTTTATAGAAAGGTTAAATGTCTTTAGAGTGTTTTAACAGCTTACCCTTAAAGGCTTACCCTGTAACTGGACTGCCATAATCAAATAGATAGAAAAATTCTGATTTATTTGGTGAGAGGTTTGTGAATGTTTAATGATAAAAGAAACATGTAAAGCATTGAATGTCCATATAATAAATCTTTATAACTATAATGCGAGAATTTGTTGAATAATTATAAGTAAAATTTCAATAAATATTGCATATATTGATAATCTTTAAATAACAATGTAATAAATATTTTACATAGAGTATGTATATATATATATATATATATATATATAGAGAGAGAGAGAGAGAGAGAGAGAGAGAGAGAGAGAGAGAGATATTAAATTTGAAATTATTTCATATGAAGTGGTTTATATCTCTATATTCAATATTAAAAACATTGCTAAAAAAATGGCTAAAGTAATTTCTAGTTATACTTATTCATTGTATTATTATATATATATATATATATATAGAGAGAGAGAGAGAGAGAGAGAGAGAGAGAGAGAGAGATTATTAAATTTGAAATTATTTCATATGAAGTGGTTTATATTCCTATATTCAATATTAAAAACATTGCTAAAAAAAATGGCTAAAGCAATTTCTAGTTATACTTATTCCTAGTATTAATACAAATAATCTTCACACTCAAAAAGTAGCAGTCAAAATTCTATATATATATATATTAACAACATTGCAAAAACAAATATGGCTAAAGCAATTTCTATTTGTACTTATTTATAATATTAATACAAATAATAATTCACACTCAAAAAGTAGTAGTAAAAATTATAAGTGTGTGTGTGTGTGTATATATATATATAGAACAACGAGGGAAAATTTGGATTAAGAGATTAGAGGGAGGAGAATCAGGGAGTAGGTGAAATGGAATCTAGGGTTTCAATATCTTTGGTTCTATGAACATTGTGACCACCTTCATCTTTCATGGAACTTGTTTTGTTCTCTAGCCAGGGTTTATCTCATATTAGCTCGACTCTCAGGTTTGAGTCAAATATTTACATCTCACATTGGAATTTTTAGGAGATGCTGTCCATGCGGGTGGGGCTTACGAATCATATGTGAACTCTTAAAACCTGAGTCATGGTCCACTCAAATTCTCTGAGACGCATGGAGCATTACAATAGGCCTTAGAATCTATTCCCCTAATGGGCCTCATCCAGAGATGAGTCAACACCATTTTAAGGCTTACACTCCACATTCAAAGAGGAAAATACCATGGAGCAAAAACCTCATTGATACATTTCATAGCTATTCCTTTTCTCTTGATCATTGATAAGATTTTACGCTATGTATGTTGCATCACATCAGAGTTCTGTCTTGAACACACGATCCCTGTTTTCCTAGGGCTTTCAAATTTTAAGTGGCATGCCTTTATGGGTTCACAATCTACTGGTGGGCCTCTTCTCCCCTGCTTTCTATGGCGACATAGAACAAACCCTTTCAATTTAAAAAAAAAAAATCTCAATGGGGTTTCAGCCCCCTTCTGGATCAACAATAATCTCCTTAAAACAAAGAATTGTACAGGATTAGGGCTTTCTTGTATCATTCTAGTGTTTACCATTTGAAGGGAAAATACTTCAAGATTTAAACTTGTCTCAAGAATACAAAATCACAAAAGACTCAACAATTAGTCTTTGCACTAAGTTGCGAGGGGGGTGCACTTGGTTCAAAACCAACAGTTGGTCCATCCAACTCCTTTAAGGATACAGTTCACGTGAAGGCACAAAACCCTACAAACAAAACCAAAACATTTGAGGACCATACATTATGGATTAAATGGAGCAATCTCCATCCATGGACGTAAACATCACTCAAGTATCCTCCCTATTCACAACTCTAGATTCGAAAGCCATTATTTGTAGGTTTAATGGCTTCTGGCCAAAACTAGAAACATGACATCAATGGGTGTTCTCATCATGGTCACCTAATTTTGACATTTAGCTTTTCTCTAAGGGATTATTTATGGTCCTATTTGATACACAAAAAGAATTGAATATTGTTCTAAATGATAGGCCATTCTTATGAGGCAAAACTGGATTATCTGTTACTCTGTGGTTCCCTAGTTTTGATGCGACCTCCATGGTGGTCACTTTTATGCTAGTTTGGGTTAGGCTCTCAAATCTTCCTCTTCCATTCTGGCACCATCAAGTCATTGAAGATATTGGGAACAAACTACACAAATTTTAAAAAATGGACCTAGAAAGAACAAAAAAAGGAATACTTACTTTTGCTAGGATCTATGTGGAGATAGATCTAAGTAAAGGGTTACTAGATCATATCAATATGAAGCATAAGGGTTTTCAGTGGTCTCAAATTCTTGACTATGAGAACACAACCTTCAGATGCCACTTCCAAACAAGACATCTCCAGAACTCATGTCCTATGGCGAAAAAGATCCCAAAAATAAAAAATAAGCTGACAAATAGATCCAAAGGATGGTAGTTTAGTGATCTTACTCTCTCGAAGGAAGAGGAGGATGAAAAATACCGAGATACATATAGATAAAATCGAAGAGATTGGGGAGGGGGAGAATGTGGTTCAGGTTGATTCTGCTCCTCCTACATAGCCGAGACTAGATCTTGATTAACAACAAGCCACAACCGGTTCGGGGGGGGGCACCAAATGAGCTCATTTCTTAGAGGGTTCAGACTTTGATAAAGACCTCCATCATTTGGAGGCGGGAAAAGATACATAGATTTGGCTTTGGTTGATCCAGATCCTCATGGGTGGAAACAAGTCCAAAGAAGAGAGGGAAAAAAAGAAAAATCCAGGTCAAAATGATTCTTAAAATTACCTTTTTATTTCTTTTTTTCTTATCTATGCTTGATTGTACATGTTCATATCAGCTTCTTCCATGCATTGTTCTACTCACAATTGTATTAACATTCTCCAGTCATGAATCTCACAACATACACACTAAGTGTGTCTACAAAATGTAATTTTTATTTCTATTAATGAAAATTACAATTTGTTTTCTTGCTATATATGTATATATATAATAATCTAAGACAATATCTTTTCATAAACAATTTTAAACATGCCATACACTATATCAACGCCTCCAATGTCTATAAACTAGGTATATTTAAATATAATAGACAATTCAAATACTTAGACTACACAATTCTGGTTTGAAATTTCTTTTAGTTTTAACTTCTTATATTATTTTATTTTACTTGTCACTAATTGTTGAAGTTTCAAAAACCTTATAATCATTAAATATGTTTAAATTAAACACCTTGAATCATCTTAAACTTCTAATCATCAATAACCATTTTACTATATAATGTTAAATATTTATTAATATTTTATAAAATCACTATACACATTTCCATAAAATAAATAAATAAAACATAAAAATCTTTGATTGATCTTTATATTTCTAATTCCTGATTTGATCTTATCAATCAATATTAGGTTAAAGATTTAACAACTCACATAATCATTAATAACTCAAGTTATTTTTTATTAAATGTTTCATAAGAATCCCTATACACCATCTCACACCAAAATAAAGATGATATATCATCTCACACCAAAACAATTTTTCTATAATCACACCAAAATAAGGATGCTATATCATTTCACACCAAAACAATTGTGCTTTATAATGACTCTATATTATAGAAGTTTGGTGGGAAAGGAGCAGTTAATTTTTTTTTACCTTTATTGCTATATTTTATTTGAGGGATTGTAAATTATATTTTTTTAGGGGATTGTAAGTTTTAAGTTTTTAAATAATTTTATTGTGTAATTTTTAAAATATTTTTTAAAATATAAGTAAGTTTAGCATTTTGAAAATGATTGAACATTTAACTTATTTTTTCCTATTTTTATTACTATATTTTATTTGAGGGATTATAAATTATATATACGACAAAACTAGTCTCGCCCCATTTGAAACTGCATTCCGAAAAAAATAACGGCCCTAATTCCTTTGTTTTTCACTTTATCTCTTTGTATTTAAGGTTTTGTCCTTGATCGTGTATGTGTTACTTTCCTGCAGACTGGTTCTATCTATTCAAGAGAGCCCATGGGATTGATCCGACGTATAATGACAAAGGTGTTTCCCAATTCAAGACAACTATCTTGCAAAAAATCTGAAGGGTATGATTATTTTATTAGACATCTAATAAAAATTGTGATTTATCATCAATGTTGCTTCACTGCAACTCTAAGAGAAATCTTTAATTGAATAATCTTCGAAAATATTAGCTTAATTATTCAAAGTTTATCATTCTGTAATCTATTCAAAATCAATTGTTTGATGGATTAATTAATTGTTTCAGTCTTATTCTTACACATTTCAACATCCTAAATTATGAAACTCTTACAATACCAGAATTCGGAAATCGAATGAGAAATAGTGCCAAATATATCTCCCTCCTCCCTCTCATCATGTATAATGCTTTATTCTCATCATGCATAATGCTTTATTCTAGATATTCAATGATTTAGTGAATATATTTTATTACTCAAAATATACACCAAGAAATAGTGCCAAATATATCTCCCTCCTCTCTTTCATCATGCATAATGCTTTATTCTAGATATTCAATGATTTAGTGAATATATTTTATTACTCAAAATATACACCGAGAAATAGTGCCAAATATATCTCCCTCCTCCCTCTCATCATGCATAATGCAAAATTCTAGATATTCAATGATTTAGTGAATATATTTTATTACTCAAAATATACACCACATTTAATTACCGTTTGTTGGTTTGGTGTAAGACTAGATGTTTTTTTGGTAACTTAGTAGTGGATTTCTATTAATATAAAAAAATTTACAATTTTTCCAAAAATTACATTTCCAAAATTTGCTTCTTATGTGCCATAACAATTTTGTGGATTTACTTGACTGAGAATATGGAAAAAATCTAGTTGGATATAAGAATAAAGAGGTTAGCTTTGACAGTTAGCCAATCATACTACAAACAACTTAGACCAGTATACTACTAACAACTAGACAATCACTATAGACTAATAACCATATATGCTAAAACATAATTTGAGATACAAAAACAAAATGAACAAAACCAAGAGTAATATTTCCTTCATATAATCTAGCATGTCAAAATCTGATTTGACTCCTTAGTCCAAAATGATGAGTGGTGAAGCAGTGGAGTTGGCTTTGGGGGGAGGTTGCGCTGGTGCATTGATGACCCCAGGTCCTTCTTGGTTCTAGTTTGATTCAGTGTTTGAGTTTTGGACGATATAGCCCTCAATGCTAGAAAACTGAGCAACTATGTCATCCAAGTTATATATGATGTCTCTAAGAATGCGCTTGATGTCTTCTTGACTTGCAAAAACTTTGAAGTTGTCTATATGCTTATCTTTGATGACCATGCTAAGAAGAGTTTTCATTTGGTGGTGATGAGAGATAGAGCGTAGGAAGCGGATCCTTCTCCTAAGAAACTTTCCTGGATCCAAAATCCATTTTAGGCTAGTGCCTCCAACGTGCGAGTTAGAGAAATGAGCTCTATCACGAAGGTTGGGCAAGGCTTGGTGTAATGCTTTATCACATGTAGCGTCATTTTATTACTCAAAATATACATCGGATTTAATTATCGCTTCTCGGGTTGGTGTAAGCTGGGTGTTGTTATCCCCTTGTGATTTCAGGTCTATACAATCACATGCTTTTGTGTGGGGCACTTATGGTTTCTTAAAACGAATGGTGCCAGTATAGACAATTTTGGTGAAATATACATATTTCATTAATGCTTTTTTAGCCCAACAAAATTTCCATAGCGTCATCCATTAGATGAAGTCCCTGCTACCACTGACTTCTCTTTAAAATATTATATTTTTTTTCTGATTTTCTCTCACGATGAATTTACTACATTTTAATACAATAAATACCTCGTTAGACAGACGCTCAAAGAGCGACCTATGATACTTAGTTGGCCATTTATATTTGAAGGCATATCATCATTGACAATAGGGATTAGCCTTCTCATATAAATATAAGGTGAAGCATGTGGGATCCGACACTGTGCGAAGGACCACATGAAACTGCAAATTTTGGAATAAAATATTAACATTTATTGTTCGGGTAGAATCATAAAAGGAGTTAATTTTAAATATGTCATTTTATTAGATTATTAATTGTTTTATATATTTTTGGAATATTTTTATTTAAAATATTTAATAATTTTTTATATAAATATTATTTGCCGTAGTTTAATTAGCCGGAGGAATTGTCCAGAAAGTTATGGAAATTCCAGTCATATTTAGAGAAAATCCGGCAAGGATTTTTGTAAATCCAAGTTATAATTGTTAAACTTCAAAATTTTAGGTGTCCTAGACATTTTTTATGGTGTTGAATCCATTTCCACCATCAAAAACGCTATTCAAACACTGCCTCTACAAGATTTTTTGAAATTTTTTTTGTCGGGATTCCCCACCCCAATCCCTAGGAGGCGGAGGTTTTTCAAGATTCCCCTACTATTATAGCATTTTCAAGAGGCGGAGGTTTTCACATCTTTCCCTTAATTTACTTATTGGGTGGGGGGCCTGGTCGAGCGTTAAAACCCTACTAATTTGGCCATTTCAGGATGCGTAAGCAGGCTCGACGTTAAGGAGAGGACCTTTAGGTACTCGACCATAGGACCTTTAGGTACTCGACTATTAAGGATGCGTAAGCAGGCTCGACTGTTAAGGAGAGGACCTTTAGGTACTCGACTCTTTTTTTACTTATTTGGGGGGGCCAATAAGTAAACCCAAGAGGGAGAGGGTGCGCAAGCAGGCTCTCAATCTAGGGAGAGGAGGCGGAGGTTTTGAAGCGTAATGACATATATAATGAATGAATGCATAATGACATATCTCGAATGACGTAATTACGTATATAATGAATGACTGGAATCACTGGTCGAAATGAACCAAGGTCCCGTAGGGGCTTGCGCTTCCTAGTGCAAGGAGACACGAACTAGTCTTTCTTCTCCCCGTACGGATGGTTGAGCCTTAAAGCGTAATGACATATATAATAGCAGCTATAATGAATGAATGGAAGGCCCCCATCGTTTCGCGCAGAGGTTCGCGAGATCGATCTAATTGCTTGCGAAATGACATATATCGAGTCATTCATGCATAATGAAATATGCCCATATATGCATTATCTGCTAAAGCGTAATTACGTATATAATGACTGGAATCACGAACAAGTTTCAGTGATTGATGGGTGCGTTAGCACACTCGGCCAAAAGGCCGCCATCGGTGGTGCGGTGTGAAGCAGGTTCAATGCCTGCTGTATCGGAAAGAATGCATCGGATGGATGCCCGGGCATTGAGAGGGAAGGACGCTTCCAAAGGCGAAAGGCCGTGGGGAGATACCGTCCGTGATCCATGGATCTCCGATCGGGAAACCGTATCCAAGCCCCGTGGCTAGTCCGCGCTCCTTGGACTTGAAAGACTTAGCGAACTGAAACATCTAAGTAGCTATGGGAAGGGGAATCAACCGAGACCCCGTTAGTAGCGGCGAGCGAAAGCGGATTGGGCAAATACTAAGCAGCGGAGGTTTTCGTTTCGATCTTGGTCTCATTTTCCTAGCCTTGCCTTCTCTGCGTGATTCATTTCAGTTCATTGGATGATGGAAGAACCAGGCATGCCGATCTTTGCCCTTTGATTTAGGCTATAAGGTGCCGTAAGGAACTTGAGTTGCTCGACCATAAGGACCTTTAGGTGCTCGACCATAAGGGCCGCCATCGAGAGGTAGGCAGAATTGTGAATGAAAAGGTTGGAAGATCTGGCCAAAGAAGGTGATAGCCCTGTAGAGAGTCCCATGGTTCGATTCTGTAAGTAAAACGCAGCGTGTTTGAATTAGGGTATGGGCAATTCCTCCCCCTGAGTAAACGACTCCATAATATTTTCAAACAAAATTATTTAAATTTCATTTATTGTCTAGAAATAGTTGAAAATTTTAAAAACCATATACTAAATATATTTGACATTTGGGTATTGATCAAATAAAAAAATTCAGGCCGATACTTACTATTATCTCATTTACGCTGTGTAGATTTAATCTAGACTCTTAAATTTACATGCTTGTGAGCTATCTTAATAATATCCATATCTCTCAAATTATCATGAATTAGTTGCCATCATAAACAAATTTATTTACTTAAATTTAATTATATTTAGACTAAACAAGAGATACTACTATATAACACTTGTTTATTAATAAATCATCAATAAATTAAAGTGAATTATATTTAAAAAAGTTAAATTTAATTAAAAAAAAATAAAAATCTAAATGTAAAAAGAAAGGAAAAAAAAAATAGATAACCTACTTAGTAATGTAATTAGGGAGTCACTGCTCTATGGGCAAAATTCTAGGGGACGCAATTGAGTCGTGTTGTAACTACGATACCGTTCGACAAATTAAGGTATAGCCTCACATACATACTTCCCAACCTCAGCTTGTTCGTTCATCACGATCTTCACGCACATTCCAATTTTGCATGAAAGGCACATGGATAGATGGATCGAGTAAAATCGTTATTGAATAAATAAATAATGACGTCAAGTATTTTTTTATTTTTATAATATAATAAAAGAAATTTATAATATAGTTTTTATGATTTTAATTTAATTTTTAATAATTATTAGATTTATGGTAAACATTTAAGTTTTATAAAATATTTTAGAATAAAAAAATTTATAATTTAGTTTTTATGATTTTAATTTAGTTTTTAATAATTATTAGATTTATGATAAATATTTAAGTTTTATAAAATATTTTAGAATATTTTTAATAGTATTTACAAATTAAAGATTAAGATTTATCCAAAAAATAATTAAAGTTTTTATTTTAATTAAATTAATTAATAAATAAAAAATCATATAAATTTTAGTTATAGATTTTTTTGGATTGTGATTCATGGTATTGATCTATATATTGTAACAAAATTTATTTATATGTTAAGAATCTCTATGTTAAAGTGGAGATGAATCTTTATGGTTAAGATCATGTTAATTGTTTTTATATTTGTGTGTCTAACTCATATATTAATTTTTTTATAATAATAATAATAATAATAATAATAATCATAAATTAGTTTTTTAGTTTTAGCAAAGTGAGATGTATCATGAATAAGTGTTTTCATGAGCCATTTGATTAATATGGATGTTTATTACATTATCATGAGCCAATACCATGGCTTATTAATACCACATGCCCAAAAGACCATAACACATGTCAATATGACACATGTTCATATGACCTTTTTTTAATTAATCAATTTAATTATAGAATTAATATATAAGTTAAACACATATATACATTTTCTAAAAACATGTAACAATATTCTTAATCACGGAAATTCACCCTCACTTTATCATGGAGATTCTTAATACCATGGGCCAACAACCATGTCTTATCAATACCATATGCCCAAAAATGATAAGTCATTTCATATAAATCCCCGTATATCATTTTTTTTAAATTAATGAATTTTTGTAATTAAAAAAAAAAAAAAAATGCATAACTACTTTGGAAATAAATCACAACCTTTGATTTATGTATACTATTAAGAATATTCTAGAATCTTCTATGGAGGTTAAATCCATACAATCCAACCAATAATTATTGCATTTGACTACCCAGACCAAGGCATGTAACATTGGGGAGCTTCCGAAATCTAGAGATTAATTGAGCCCACTACGAGCATTGTTCAACTCCTTGGAGAGAAATGAGAGCGCCTTAATGATCTTATTTGATTGGACCCTTTGCACAATATAATGCCATGTGGATAACTACCTCAGATATTTTATCCCATAATTTCTAGATATTGTTGTGATATTCATGCATGATGTTTAAATATTGTATAATGATTTTTTATTCTTAAGATTTGCAAGAAAATTGTACAAAATTAAAATCTTTAAAAATAGTTCATACTTAGATAAATAACATATTTACCATCAGTTACTTCCCACTATAATTTAAGCAAGTCTTTGCATAAAAAAGGATAGGAATAAGATGTTAATAAATATATTTATCAAGAGTTACTTCCCACCATTATTTATGTAAGAGGAAAATTGTAAATATAAAGACATTTCAATTTATTAGTTCCTGCCAAAGTAAAACTAATGCAAGTTATAATGTTTTATACATTTTTTTTTAAACATAATTTCTAACCTTAGTGGAAAACATTAAGCCACCCTTCAACACTTGTTCTAAATAAATTATTAATTTTACATTCAATCCATTTACATATAATCAAAATATAATCATAGTCAAAATTTAATCTCTTACCGTAAGGTGTGCTAGTTTACAAGGTATGCTAGTTTACAATATAAAGACATGTTCTCTTAAAAGTTATTTTACAAAATTCAAACAATGATGCACCAATGTAGCATCTCTTACCAAGGTTAAAATAGTTGTGTATTTATTTGTTTTTATCTTCTTTAATAACTATATACAAAACATGGTTATTAACATCTTGCAAATTTTATTTTATTTTGTGCGTGTGTGTGTGTGTGTTAAAAGTATTAGTTATATAGTAAAATGTTGATATAACTAGCCTAGATCTATTTTAACTTTGGATCCACCAAGTGTCGAGGGGATCAAATATCTTCAGGTGCAAACTTATTTTCTCAGGGCAAAACTTGAAGAAAGGTTTGATCCCTCTGGGAGCTTGATAGGTCCCAAGTCAAGATGAATCTAGGCTGGTTTAATTATTAATTTTATTTTGTAGGTTAATTTTTAATTTTATGTAATCAAAATGTTTTAATTAATAATTTTATATTTATTTTCATTTTTAATTTTATGTAATTTGACCGGGTCAAAATGTTTAGATAACATAATATAACACAACATTACTACATATTTTCCATACTAGGACGGAGAGTGTCTCTATTAAGCTTAGCGCGCACACACACATAATATTTTGATTGTAAAATGAGAGCTAATTTTTGGGCATGTAGTATTGATAAGCCATGGTATTGTCCCACCGTATGGTATGGTTAATAATATCCATGGTTAAAAAATCTTATTATATTGTAAGTATTATTTTGATTCTGAAATGAGAGATGGTGTTTCGGCATGTGGTATTGATGAGACATAAAATGAGCTCATGGTATGGTATGGTTAATAACATCTATAATAAAGTGGGGGTGAATATCTATATTGTAAGTGGGCCTAATTGTTAAGAGCAGGTGTTTCCTCCTAAGAGTTCACAAGTTCAAAAACCAAAGGGGGTTAGAGAATGGTCCCTTGTCACACAAACAAAGGGGTCTCATACACCAATTTGGTGTCTAGCTTGGCTGTGACCTTAAAATTGGATAGTAATAATTAAGTTTTTATGTGCTTATTAATGAAACCTATTTTTTTTTGGTCAAGTAAGAGTGGAGCCTTCTATTAACCGCAAGAAATGCTACATATATTACATGTCTTTTACAAGTTTAAATACCAACAAGGGCTAACTCGATGAATATTAACCCTAAACAACCCGAAACAAACTCGCAACCTTATACCTTAATCTTACATCTAAACCTCCACCCATTATCCAACCCGATGGCCATTCGATAGGACCCCCAGTGATCCAACGATCATTAAAGAAATCGCTTCGAAAATATGTGTGACCTTTACCAGCTTTACAGAGCCGACAGGGTAAATAAGCTGTCAAAGTATAAAACTTCGGGTCCGTTCATGGACTTAACCTCCTCCCATGTTGAAACTTGATATCCCTTCGATCCAGTTCCTGAAAGAACCAACGGTCACGAACATTTTCGCCTCGGCAAAAATCACCCCTTTTACCCGGTTCATGGATTCGATAAGGATTATGAGCCATTCGTTTATGAATGTTTGGGTCCAGTCTAAGACTTAACCTTCCATTTCTTTTAGAACCCAATATCCATTCGATTAGGTCCCTGATGATCTGATGGTCCTCTGAGATATCGGATTGGAAACTTGCATGGTCTTTACCCTCTTTACGGACCCGATGAAGATTATGAACCGCTGATCTAAAAATCTTCAGGTCCCCTTGGATAGTTAACCCTTGATCACTTTCCCACCTGATAGCCATTCGATGGAGAAGGCTATCAATATCTTTGGTCGGCGACTTGCTAATAAGCCTATTGTTTACCATGTGCCCCTCCCCTATAGAAAGCTCTGTTTTACGCATTTTGAGGGATCAACGGTTTAAAAAAGAATTTCGCTTCCGCTCAATCCTGCTTCCACTAGTCTTCTTTCTTGTTCATTCTTAATAGTATGGAAGTTCTCCATGTCTTTGGCCACCTATGTTTGACAATCCTCACGCAATTTTCCGGAGGGTATTGAATCCCAAGCATACCTGTTGTAACTTTCTTTGCATAACACTCCTTCATTCGCTAGACAATCAGCTAGCATGTTGGCTTTTCTTCGCACATAAACAAAGCTAACCATTATTAGGGTTTGAAGGTGGGTATGAATGCGCTGAAAGACCTGCAAAAGCCGCCAATGTTTTGAAACTTTTCCGGGTGCTTTTCCATTACATATCTTCTTGGTTGCATTACTAATCAATTCAGAGTCTGCTTCAATGATGGCATTATGAAAATTTGACTCAATCAGTATTTCCAGGCATTTCTCTAAGTCCATGAGCTCCGCCATGTTATTAGTGGCAGTCCCCAAATGACTGTGAAAGATATCCTTAATGCACCTTTAGAGGCTCCATCTATATTGAATTTCAAGAAACCATGAGGAGGAGGTTGCAAGAAGCCTTTACCAACTTTTATCTGGCTCACACCCTTGTTTATGCTCTAGGGAGCTAGCGAATGGAGACCCAGCTACAGTAGTATACGAGTGTCCTGGGGCAGAGTAGGGTCCTCAGGAGGTTTTCCTAAAAGGGCTCCAACAATGTCTTTGAGTTGTCTTAATATTTGTGCAATAATGTTCTGGGTTGAGCCAGTTTTATTCTTGAAAATCCTGCCATTGCGTTCTTTCCAAACATCCCAGATTAAGAAGCCTGGAACCAGAGTCCAAGCTTTGTTGATGATTTCATTTCCTGAGAAGTCTTTTCTCCAATTCTTCAAAGTGTTTGCAATACTGAGTCTGTCCCTGTCAATCTGCCTAAAGATCGAGGCCACCCAATACCACAAGGTAGAGGTGAAAGGGTAGAGGTTGAGTAAGTGTTCCATCGTCTCCTCTTGTGTACCACATAGATGGCATTTGGATGGGCCAACAAAACCACTTTTCAGAAGATTTTCCCAAGTTAGAATTTTCTTTTGTTGAACCAACCACATAAACAACTTTATTTTCATCCAATGCTGGTTCTGCAAAAGGTCCTTCCATACCTTATCAGGGTTTTGATAATCAAACCCTAGGGCTATTCGTTTAGCTTCTTTGAGGTTAAAGTTACCTTCTATGTTTCTTCCCTATCTCAGTTGGTCAGACAAGGATGATACAAAAATCTTCCTCTGTTCCAAGTCCCGAGCAAGAGAGCCTACCTGAGCTTTCAAAGGGCTCTCTTCAATGTAGCCCAGATCCTTACATATTCTCCATTTACCATCATTCCTTGCCTGATCCCATAAGTCACTTATCATGCATAAGCCTTTGTTTTCAGTGTCATTCTTGAGAGCGGTTAGTTCTTCCCTAAACAAGTTTGGTTCCTGTCGCCAATTGTCCTCCTAGAATCTTGCCAGGTTTCCAGCTCGGATCTCCCAGAAGCTATGCTGCTGGAAAATGGCCCTGTTTTCCCAAGCAATATTCCAAATGTGGGAGCCCTTGATAAGCCCAAACATTCGGATATGATCCCTCTCCTGCCAATTATTTGCATATTTATGTTTCCAAAGCTTGGCCTAAGGGGTTACCGATTCCTTAAGCCACCTCCACCAGAGTTTTGAACCCGAAACTCTGCTAAGGGTTTCAGGGTCATGATGCCCCAAACCACCATGGGCCTTAGGTTTGCAGATCTTGTGCCAAGCTACCAAAGCCCATTTATTTTTCTCTTCCCTTTTTCCCCAGAGAAAATCTCTTTGAATGTTCCTAATCTGTTGCATAACTCCTATAGGAGCAGGAAGAGCTGACATCATAAAAATGGGTATGGCCTGCAGGACAACCTTTGTAATGACAAGGTGCCCTGCGAAATTGAAAGATCTGCATGTCCATTTCCTGATCCTATCCTGAATCTTGTTAATTACCGGCTCCCACACTCCCCTGCTTAGAGGTTTGTCCGTAAGAGGGATTCCAAGGTACTTAGAAGGTAACTGATCCCTTTGAAACCCTAGAATTTTGGTGAGGTTTCTTTGGATAACAATGTTAGTGTTAAAAACGAAAAACTTTTGATTTGTCAAGGCTTAACTCTGTACTAGCGGCCATAGCAAATTCGTTCAAGATTTGTTTAAAATCCTTGGCTTCCTTGACCGTGGGAATGCCCTGTAGCATAGTATCATCTACAAATTGCTGGTGAGTTGAAGCATCTCCATCTATGGTAAGTTTTAGTCCCTGGATTCTTCCTTCAGCACTTGCACTTTTTATCGCTCTACCTAGCCCTTCCATCCTGAGCACAAAGAGGAAGGGGGAGAGCGGATCTCCTTGTCTGAGACCCCTAGAAGGCATAAAGGTTCTTGAGGGCGAGCCATTAACCAGGATTGAAAAACTAGCTGTGGATACCAGGGCCATAACCCATCTTATCCAGTTATGATCGAAACCATAAGCTCTTAGTACTTCCCTGATGTAAGACCAACTTAGTTTGTCATAAGCTTTCACTAGGTCAAGATGTATGATCATACAAGCTTGCTTATTTCTCTTAAGAGAGTGTACCACCTCATGAGCTTATATGATGTTATTGAGAACCTGTCGTCCTTCCACATAACTAGTTTGCTCCTCTAAGACAAGAGCTGGAAGAAGGGTCTTGAGTCTATTAGCAATCACTTTGGAAATAATCTTGTACACCACATTACATAAAGCTATGGGTCTGAATTTGTCCGGTGTCATAGCTTTTTCTTGCTTTGGAATCAAAGCTATGAAAGAGGCATTGAGAGCCTTCAAAACCGTTTTGGATCTTCTGGAGTCTTCCACTACATCAAGGATGTCTTGTTTGACTATTTTCCAGCATGCTTTGAAGAAGTCCACATTGAATCCATCCGGGCCAGGAGCTTTCCCATTTTGCATCTCATTGATAACTTCACTGATCTCATCTTCAGACACTGGCCTGTTAAGATTGTGATTGTCTTCCCTTGTTACAAGCTTGGGAATGTACTTTGTGGAATTGTTAATGGACGTGACTTGTCTATGAGAGGCTCTTTTGCAATGCTAAGGAAGTGTTGAACTAGGATAGATTCCATTTTTTTGTTGGAGACAAGCTGTTTCCCTTGAGAATCTCTGAGTTTTGAAATTCTGTTATGTGACCTGTGATCGAAAGTTTATCTATGAAAATTTTTTGTGTTTCTTTCCCCTTCTATAATCCAAAGCACTCTCGATTTCTACCTCCAGAATATCTCCTCTTGGATGCACCTGTCTTCCCATTCCTTCTAGAGAGAATCAGCTTGAGTTTTCCTTTCCTTGTGAAACCACCTGAGATTATAATATGATTAATCCCCTGGAGTTTCTATTCAACTTCTCTTTTGGCTTTAAAAATATTGGCAAACTCTTTTTTGTTCCGATATTTGAGTCTGGATTTGATGTGTTTAAGTCTTTGTTGCAGCCTGAACATTTTAGTGCCTTGAATGGGCATATCTTCTATCCACCATGAGTCAATATTGCTGGTGAAGTCAGGGTGAGAGAGCCAAACATTTTCAAACCTAAAAGGTTTGTTCCTCAGTGTACCCATAAAAGAGGCTTCAAGTTGGACAAACCAGTGGTCCGAGCCTCCAAAGGGGAGGATTAGAGCAGACATGCCAAGGCCTATGAGAAGGATGTCCTCTAAGATTATGAATCTATCTAGCTTAGAGGAAACTTGAGAAGCCCCTCCTCTCTTGTTGTTCTAGGTGAAAGTGCCATTTATTGTTTCAGCATCCACTAGTCTCATTTTATTTATGAAGTTGTGGAAGGCAATGGAGTCTCTACCTAGTGTTCTGGTACCACCTTTTTTTTCTGTAAGAGATTTGATCATATTGAAATCCCTTACCAAAATCCAGGGCATATTAGCATATCTCTCTCTTAGCTCCTCAAGGGAGGTGAGAAGCTTGAGTTTGTCTTCTAGTTTTTGAGGAGCATAGACATTTTTAATCATGTAAGTCTCCCTATCACCCAAAGGTTGAATCACCAATGATAGATAGTTCCTGGACGCTTCCACATCCAGGATTCCAAGTTTCTGGGGATCCCAAAGTGTAAGAATACCTCATGCTGAGTTATCTACCTTAAACTCTAGATACTCATACTTGCTTAACCATTTTCTATGTATTTCTCTGACCTTGTCCATCGAACACTTAGTTTCTTGAGTAAAAGCCATATTTGGTTTTTCTTCTTTTATTCTACTGCTAAGATTTCTTTGTTTCCTTTTACTTCCTAGGCCCCTAATGTTCCATGTTGTAGGCTTCATTAAGAAAGGTTTGTAAAGGAGTAGTTGATGAGATCTCTCATCTTACTTGAGTTAATCATGAGTTTTCCACATTCGGTTAGCTACTCATTTCGTCTTTTTCTTCCTCTTTTCCTACTCGGAGTCTTGGAAGAGTGCCCCGGTGTTTCCTCCATTGTTTTCATCCGTCTATTCTCCTGGTTGTCATGGTTTCTCTTGACTCCAGAGCCCTTCGATTGGGATCTCCAAAGGAAGAGCTGTTGAACCCTGTCAAACTCCTCCTTTGGCAGGGAGTCAACCACTTTGGCAATACCCTACTCCAAAAACTTTTCTAGATCTAAGTTCTCCCTCTCAAGAATCTCTTGCAGTTCATGGTCCTCCATTCTCGCCTATCTTGGGGTCATCTCATGGTCCCTACTGAGCTCGAAAATGCTTGGTGGATCATCCTTTTGCTAGTTGTTCTCTGGTATATCCTCCATGCTAGCATCCTTATCCTTCTCATTGGTATTGGTCTCCGATTCCTGGTTTTCCCCGTTGTTTCCAACTTCTTCTTCTAAGATTTTGAAACTATTGTGGCTCAGTTGTCCGTCCTCATTGATTTTCTTTTGGTACCTCTTTCCTCCTTTCCCTTTTCCCCCTGTTATAAACATATTTTGGCACTGCAACCCCAATCTTATATGTCAATAAACCAAGGGCTATTTAACCCCTAAAAGTGTTGTTTCATACCCTAAAGGATCATGGTCAACTGATTACATCATTCCCCAGAAGTTCCACCTAAAAAACTACTCAGAACTGGCCAAAACTGGACCATACTGACTACTCCACTGTCAAGGTGCGATGCACACTAACTGCTACACTATCCAGGTGCGATTCATACTGAAGAGGCCTTCTGTAGGGTGCGATGAGCGAGGATGGACAAATGTCCGAGACAGTTTGCTAAGTGGATGCTCATGGAATATTCTAGAAACTTCTCCTATGACACTTGCCTCTCTGAATTTGCCCAGGGATGAGTAAGATATCAATGAAATCTCCAAGTGGAACCAAGAACTACAAGTGGAATGACACTAATAAAAAACCCAGAGATGACTCACACCTTGTAGACATCTATAAATGGATCCCTCATCTGAGAGATCTAGGGACTGGAATGTTGTAATTTGTAAGGAAGTGCTGATAGTTTGTCTTTGAGAAGGAACATTGTATTGTTGGGTGATCTTGCTTTTCATGAGGTGAAGAGGGCTTTGATACTGGGAAGATGATGCTAGATTAGACAATTGGGCTGTAATTATATTTTCTATTTTAATAAAGTTCTTTGAGTTTTCCTCCATGCAACTGTGTACTTGTGAATCTTGTTATTTGTGAATGCCATTGTATGTTCAATGTATTTCTGATTCTACATTGTTTATGATATCATAGATCAAGATGCTTTGATGGTGTTTTGTTACTTTGTCTCTACAGGTATTCTCTAAGCGGGACAAGTAGGAGAGGAGTTGCAAGCTCTATCAAGGGGGAGAGAAATCAAGCAAGGAGTCAAGTGGAAGATCTAGGTTGGTCCCTTTGCTTCTCCCTTATCTACCATACATAGTGGGAATCGCAAATTGCTTTGATTGTTTGTTTCTAAGATAGCTTCCAATCTTAGTGGGACTAGCAGATCGAAAAGACACTAGTTTTCCCAGAAACAAAATGGCGAATCCGCTGGGGAACAAATAGTTTGTTTGTTTGATGTTGATTGTTTACTTTATAAACTATAGATGGAGCCTGAAGTTAGCCAGATATCCTTCAAGCTGCTCTTGCTCTGCAATTGCAAAGTAGATGAATGATGCTTCAGTCAATCTCCAGTTTAGTTTATGATTTGAACATCTGACTTACAAGAATTCTAGATGCCCTTTTGGTAGCTCAGTAACCTCCCAAGATCATACCCCTGTACTTTGTTCTTTACTGTCCATAATAGCTCAGCTTAACTCACTAAAATTAGCTGCAAATTTGAGCCAAAACCCACCTCAGTTGCGCTCCTTGGCCCATCGCACTGTCTGTAACTGGAAGCCAGTATGCATCGCACCTCCTGAGTGTAGCAGGTGAGATGCATCCCTATTTCTATGAAGCATAAGTGCGATGACTGAGTAATCCTATTTCTCTCTTTGAAATTTGGGTTTTTTGTCCTTGTTTTCAGCTCTATTTAGTTGTTTTGCTGCTTATGATCAGTATCTCATTGTTGAAGCCTCCTTGCTTTACATAGTTCAGCCTCCATTGGTTAGGATTAGTAAATGTTTTTATGTATTTGTCCATCATTTACAATCCTTTGTCAAAAAGTAGCTTAAATCGAATTGTCGTTTTGATGCAAAAAAGTGTCGTAACTGTCGTTTTGTGTCAAAAAGAAGAGTGTCGTAAAGTCTTCCTCCTCTAGATAGTCGATTGAACTTTTTGTCATGTATTTGATTTGATTTGTTGATATTTGAAGTGTCGAAAGCATCTTCTATTCGAAATTGAAAAGTGTCATTTAAGTCTTCCTTTCATTTTGAAAAAGAAATTGTCGAAATGTCACTTTGAAGAAAATATTTCAGATCTATACTTAGTTTTCTTTTTTGGCATTCTTCACATTAAGGGGAATGAAAAACAAATACATGCATTTGCATTTGCATTTAGACTGTGTGCAAAAAATGATTTAGGAAAAGTGCATTTAGTGTGTGCTCTTTGCTCTTTGTTTGAAAGAATCGTAATCTTCTTTCCTTAGTAGCTAGGATTTTCATTGCTAAAAATAAACAACGATTGTTTATCATTTTAGATTGCATATTTAGGAATTTTACATCTACATCACACGATGAACCATTGAAAGGAAAACTTCTAAGCAAGATCAACTCTAAAATAAATTTCAATGTACTTAACAACGCTTTGGAACCTAACGCAACACATCTAGAGGTCTAGGCTAGAGACGTGCTCCGGCGACGTAAAATCTTGTAACTATCGTTTTCATTAAAGGTTGGGTGATTCCTCCTCCTTGATACGACAAGTGCTAGCACGGACTTGTACTCCCTGTACCGTCGCGTATATATTGGGAGACCACAATAGGATTATATCCTTTATCCATAGGAAGCCGTGTCTGTCTCCCTATCGATCGCAATGCACTGAACACAACATTCAGGAAGATTGACTGCCGTACATAAGTCCTTGGTAATTTCTCTTTAATTTACCACCAAGGTGTATATTGCAGTTTTGTGATTGGGTTGGTAATTCCTCTATCTAGATTTCCAGAGTAGTCACTTTTGTTCCTTTTCGACTCCTTAAAAGAAAAGGTCCATTTGAGCACTTGTCACTTCAGGCTCATTAAAAATCGAAGGGGACTAGAGTCACCTTTAGCTTTTTCTGGACTCTTAAAAATTGAAAAAGCAAAGTTGTGTCAAAGCATCATTAAAATTTATTTAATTCAAAATAACATTATTTTCCCCTTAATTTTGAGTCGATCACGTAATCAGCAATCGTGGAAGAAAGTTAATCAAAACCCTGTTGTTCGTAGAGACTAGCAAGTCAACCATCTTTGACTCTGGAAACGAAACCATTCCGGGCAAAATGGTCTCGTTTAATTGAGTCCAATTCACCTGATTTATTTGAAACTTGTGTTTCAACATCGTCAGAGACTACAGTTACTCCAATCATTTCTGGTACATCTGCCTTTAGAGAAGAAGTTCTGTAGTTGCAAGAGGACATTAGAACTAATCCTAGTGTAACGGTAGACACTTCTATACCTAAAACAGCTCCAGCTAGAGCTAATCCAAAGACTAAAGTTCACTTACCTGAACATCTGGAAGTTGATTTCCAGAATTCAGAAGGTGTCACCCCTCCAGTATCTATCACTACAGAAGCTATACCTTCTTCAGCTCCAGAAATATTTTACGGACTTGATGGTCTACCTCTTCCACCTGGACTTATTGCTATAGAGGAGATAGTAGAGGATCTCCCATCCAATGCCCCATTACATTTTGGAACTGGGATCCACTTATATCCTTCTACTCCTGAAGTTAGTTCTTTTAATCATCCTTCATCGCAAGTTCCTATCGAATCGCTAGGAAATCTTTTGGATAGACTAAATATGTCTGAGCAACCATCAACATCTAGGACTGTGTCATCTGATACAACCACAACAAAACTTCCTGCTGCCATTCCAACAATGTTTGCTGGTATACCATCTATCCCAACTAGTTATCAATCACTAGATGGAGTCCACTCAGGGACTGTTTCGACGACATGGTCTATTCCTATTTGTTCATCCGGAATCCTATCTGGCATTTCTTATGTTGAAACTCAATAAATTGATCTTGCATGCCAATATCAATTTGGGTAGTCCAACCTTCAAAGACCAATATATCCTTTGAACACTGGATTGTCGCCATATGGAGGGTAGTATGCTTTTTCATTGTTCCCTCCTGGAGAACAACCATATGAGAGTTCACAGCAAAATTCAAGTCAAAATGGTATTACATCTAACGGTTGGGTACCAATACTGCCTCAACAACCAAGGGTTGTATATTTAATGCAACTGGCTGAACCTGTGTCGAATATTCCCACCACACCTGCAATTGTGACTGTGTCGCAAGTACAAGCACTGCCTGTTGTGTGTCAACCTCAAGTCTCTTAGGTTTCAATACAACAACGTCTTATCTCTACGGCTCAAACAAAACCTCAGGTTAGTGCTTCCTTACCTGGAACGACTCAGGCACAAATGGGTACTATAACTCCACATATTGGTAAATCATCCAGTATTGGGCAACAGAAAATGGTCCAACAACCATGGCTGATACAATATCAACAACTGCAATTCCAACAAACATACCGAGGACCTAATCAACAAGGCTTTGTAGGTAATGGACAACCGCATTTTCAAAATGGTTATAAAAAACAATACTATAATGGTTATGTCCATCAACCTTATCAAAGTTACCAACATCAAATACATTTTGGATTTAAGACCTCTGTGGTTTATCTCTTTCGACTTTGTTACCGGAGAATCCACAGTAAGAACCATTTTCTGCCAACGTTTCAAATCCCAATCGGGATCCATCATCAGGACAACTTGAATGCATAATTTCACTCTAGGTATCCCCTCTGTACAGGGAAATGATTCTGGATTTAAGACCTCTGTGGTTTATTTCTTTCGACTTTGTTACTGGAGAATCCACAGTAAGAACCATTTTCTGCCAACGTTTCAAATCCCAATCGGGATCCATTATCAGGACAACTTGAATGTGTTATCACCTAGAACTGCAGTCACATGTATATAAGTCGAGTCCAAAGTTTCATTGTTAAAGATGGATGTCAAATGGTTGTTATCCTATGTTTACCACTTAGGGGTCATGTTTTTCAATGATATTGATGAGAATCATTTTCAAAACCATTAGTCATCCTCCATCATGATTGATTAAGACATGTCTTATCTCGTATATGTCATTTGTCCTTTTCGCATTTTCGCAGCGCAGTTTGATTAGTTGATTTTGAAGCGCAATGATGTTTTAGCCTTTTCGTAGCGCCAACCATTTCGCAGCACATGTCGCTAAGTTATAGCTGTTTGCTAAAGCTTCGTTAAAGGTACTTTATGACCGAATTGTTAGGGTTCTGGTTAAGGTTACCGGAGATTTTGGTTTGTACACCTGTTCAGTCCACAAGGTTTCCAGCTCATTGGGGAATATGGTGATATTCGTTGTTTTTGAAGAATTAAAGAGCTGGGAACATGTTCTTTAAGTAGTGAAGAATGATGGGAGACAAGGACCGTGAAAACAGGGCACTTATCTTGATTGATTAATGAGCCATCTACGCAGCCAGTATCCAAAGCCAGCTTGTTCAGTGTATTCTACTCCAAGATATCTCGACCAAAACAGAAAGAAGACATGTGTCAAGAGTCAGGAAGGAATCATGCTACGAGGAGGACAGATTTTGAGTTTTGAATAAATTAGGACCCTTTGTAATTACAGTTCAGCAATTATGTAATTAATGAATTAGTTACACAGTAGATAGGGATAGTTAATAGCAGCCTTCGATGCTCCCCTCATGCTAGAGGAGGAAGCTCGAGGTGGTTAAGCATGTATTCCTATATATGGATCAGACTTGGATGTAATTGGGGTTGGATGTTTTGATAGAGAACAAGTCTATTTTGGTTTATGTAAAGCAGATTTCAGTAATGCAAATGACTGTTGTTTTTTCTCAGGATTCTCAATAGATCTTATTGTTCAAATGTATGGTGGTTTATTCTCTTAGTGTTCTTTTACAGTCTTGTCATTGCATAATCACTCAGAACTCATGTATCATGCTCTGAATTCCTGTATGTTTTGGCAAACTGTGTTTTATGTAAGTTGTGTTTGAACATTACATGTAAAGAGCCCTGATTTCTATGAAAAGATGGTGTTTTTGTTTGCTGAGATGTGTGAGACTCCATAAGCCCAATGGGAATTAATTTGATATTTGTCCAGCCAGCATATTTTTTTCATGTGTCTTATAAGAGTTAGCCATCTTTCCTTGTCATTAATCAATATTCATAATCTGTGAGAGAGCCCTCTCAGACTAAGGAGGCTAAGCCTTAGTCCAAAGCTTGGTTTGAAACAGTTACACATAATCTAGCTTATTGGCAGCCTTCAGTGTGTGATTTTGTGATAACAGAATGCATAATTTCACTCCAGGTATCCCCTCCGTATAGGGAAGTGATTCTGGATTTAAGACCTTTGTGGTTTATTTCTTTCAACTTTGCTACCGGAGAATCCACAGTAAGAACCATCTTCTGCCAACGTTTCAAATCCCAATCGGGATCCATCATCAAGACAACTTGAATGCATAATTTCACTCCAGGTATCCCCTCCGTATAGGGAAATGATTCTGGATTTAAGACCTCTGTAGTTTATTTCTTTCGACTTTGTTAACGGAGAATCCACAGTAAGAACCATTTTCTGCCAACGTTTCAAATCCCAATCGGGATCCACCATCAGGACAACTTGAATGCATAATTTCACTCCAGGTATCCCCTCCGTATAGGTAAATGATTCTGGATTTAAGACCTCTGTGGTTTATTTCTTTCAACTTTGTTACCGGAGAATCCACAGTAAGAACCATTTTCTGCCAATATTTCAAATCAGAATCGGGATCCATCATTAGGACAACTTGAACGCATAATTTCACTCCAGGTATCCCCTCCATATAGGGAAATGATTCTGGATTTAAGACCTTTGTGGTTTATTTCTTTCGACTTTGTTACCGGAGAATCCACAGTAACAACCATTTTCTGCCAACGTTTCAAATCCCAATCGGGATCCATCATTAGGACAACTTGAATGCATAATTTCACTCTAGGTATCCCCTCCGTATAGGGAAATGATTCTGGATTTAAGACCTCTACAGTTTATATCTTTCGACTTTGTTACCGGAGAATCTACAGTAAGAACCATTTTCTGCCAACGTTTCAAATCCCAATAGGGATCCATCATCACGACAACTTGAATGCATAATTTCACTCTAGGTATCCCCTCCATATAGGGAAATGATTCTATATTTAAGACCTCTGTGGTTTATTTCTTTTGACTTTGTTACCGGAGAATCCAAAGTAAGAACCATTTTCTGCCAAAGTTTAAAATCCCAATCGGGATCCATCATCAGGACAACTTGAATGCATAATTTCACTCCAGGTATCCCCTCCGTATAGGGAAATGATTATGGATTTAAGACCTCTATGGTTTATTTCATTCGAATTTGTTACCAGAGAATCCACAGTAAGAACCATTTTCTGCCAATGTTTCAAATCCCAATCGGGATCCATCATCAGGACAACTTGAATGCATAATTTCACTCCAGGTATCCCCTCCATATAGGGAAATGATTCTGCATTTAAGACTGTTAAAAACACATGGACAGTAAAACAATGTGAAAGATAAAACATTGAGTGCAATTTTTATTAACAATAGATATACATTTATAGTACACATATGTGACTCTTGGGATTCAGATCCCAAGGTCTCTTGGACTGCTTTGTCCATTCAACTTCCACGCTAACCCATTAGGATTAGGTGTCCAACATTCCCCCCCTTAATCCAAAGGGTTATGTATGAGTCCAAGAAAAGAGCTGTAATACAAAATGTGCAAAAAATGCATGGCAGCACTAGGCTGAATGTGCTCTATGAAATGTTGGTATAAAAAGGGCGGTGGTTTAAGGATGACCACCAACACTGGAACGCTTAGTGCAGTTCCCGGAACTCTTCCAAAACTGGCAAGAAACTGAAGTCTTCTGCTAGAGGAAGTGATCCTATTGTTTTAAAGAGGGAAACCTTCAACCATAAAAGGGAGGCCTCACCTCGCATAAAAGGTAAAACTTCAACCTGAAAAGGGAAGTCTCAACCTGTGATCGTTTAAGGATAACCAACAACTCTGGAATGCTTAATGCAATTCCTGGAACTCTTCCAAAACTGGCAAGAAGCTGGTGTCTTCTGCTAGAGGAAGTGTTCTTAATCTGTGATGGTTTAAGGATGACCAACAACTCTGCGATTCCTAGAACTCTCCCAAAACTGGCAAGAAGCTGAAGTCTTCTGCTAGAGGAAGTGTCCCAGATTGCCAACTGAAGGCATGTTCAGGCATCTTTGTCTCTGGCTACAACTCTGAAACTGGTGTGGCAGGTTGTGGCTCAGGCTCGCTTGATGTGACTTTGAAGCTTGTAGATGACCATCATTTCCCCCCCTGTCAGGTACAAGGTGAGAAGATGGAGAAAACTCAACTGCAAGACTGTTCAATATTCTGGAACAAGTTCTGACATGTGCTTGGAATATCTTCTTGGCTATTGATGCCCATTGCCAAGAAGCGATCCATCCAAGATGAATCTTTGTTCTTGCAGGACGTTTGTTTCTGAAGCATCTGTGTGAAGAATGACTGGTTTTATGACAGTGCTTACATGGGTGAAGATCAAAACAGTGATCTTTCATATGGCCAACTCGATCACAGTGTTGGCATTTCTCAATCTGTTGTTGTTGTTGATGTGGAAGAGGAGCAGATTCTGGAATAGCTGAAACTGAACTGTCATAAGGAGCAGGTGAACTATCATAAATGAATCCAGCACTCTGAAACTGAATGGGCTTGGCATAGTCTAGAATATGAAAGGACAAGTCCTTGTCATATCCAAGACTTGTTCTGTGCTTGTTGTGAACAAGCTGTTCCCAAGGTCTGATGATGGGCTTGGGAAGTGCAGAATGAGTTTCTGCATCTGCATGTACGACTGCTGCTTTATTGGAATGAACAGTAACATTAATGACTTGCTGCTGATGGGTGGTTGTATCAATGTTCTGAACAAAAACAGGTTCAGAATGGTGTCTATTTTGATGTAGCTCTTCTTGCTGTAGCTGTGATTCAATCTGTAAAAAATCAATCTTTTCCTGTGCACTATATAAGCATGTCTGAATTTCTGAGAGAGATCTTTTGCTGATTTGTAATGTGTCATCAACAGTAGATTGTATAAGAGTTTTCATGAACTCTAATACTTCACTGATTCTGGCCATTTATGCATTAAAAACTGATCAAAACTACTACTTAATGCAGAAAAGTAGTACCCACTCACAGTACACAGCAATATTCTTTATAAATGTCAGCAAATGATCAGTGTGCAATATAAAGGATTACAATCAGCTCACCAAAAACTTTATGCAGCAGTGGAATCAAGAAATGAATGCACTATAATGAGTTTTAAATACAACAACTGGGGCAGCAGCAACTGCAAACTTGTTTGGATCCTTCACTTTCAAATCAGCGTCAGCAACAAATAAAAAAAACTCAATAGCTGGCAATTTCACAACTGTACCATTGCATGCGGAAGCTTATCTTTCATGTGATTCAAAATCATTCACCATTGGTTTCTTACTTTCATTAAAAGCCATCATATATGGAATTATCTCAATTCCAATATCTACTCATCAATAGGAAAATTCATAACTTCTTAAATCCAATGACTCAAATCATTCAGATGCTCATCAACCAAATAAATATCATTCATATATGACCAAAATTTAATGAAACAATGTAACCAGCTTCATCAATCCAGCTAACATCCCTCATCTCATCTAAGTGAGCCAACAAGTTGTTTGCATCACACTTGATGTTTGCAGGCCTTTCAAAAAAAATAAACTTCCGGTTAGAATCTCAACCTACCTCCGAATACAAGGCATCAAGTAAATAGACCTTGGACCTTCATGCCCAAATTCGCATTAGGAAACTGACCTTATATAACCTTATAGCCAAATGAGCAGACGGGCATCCAGAAAACAGATTCGAAACAAACTTGAGAATCCTATCTGCATGTGGGTGTCAAAGTAGTCTCAAGCCAAAAACTGTAAAATTGGACTTTTTCTACCGTCAATATCACAAGAGGATTTGTGGGACATTACTGTGCAGAGACATTTTCCTGCTTAAAAATCAATGCGGCAAATGCTTTTAATTTCTATGCAAACTCTTCGTTGTTGTAACGAGAGTTCAAATCAAAAGACTCGAACCCTTATCTGGTCATGCCCTTGTCTTCTTTCGAAGAGGAAACAATTAATGAGCGCAAAACAACGGGATCTATTCTCAAATTGCTTTCAGTGTTGAAACAAACAAAGAGAATTGATTGCCTCACTAATCTTTACAATAGTACAGACAAGCTGCAGACTGTGTTTATGATTTCCAAGAAATCTAACTTACTAGAGCCGAGGTTATACCTAACCTTTCCAACAAAATCCTTCGAATACAGTTGGAAGACACGACACCCACACCCACAGTCTATTACATTTGCAAATACCTACAAAAAAAGGCGGTACCCACCATATGACCAGTCAGATAGGCGACAGGCGTTCCTGCGGCAACAATACGAGCTATCAGGTGCGAAGACTGCCTTCGAACAATCGCTGGTCTCCAACGGGTGCTTCTATGCTTTTTCACAACGCCAGCGACAGATCACAATTCCATCAATTGCACTGTCCATGAAAAAAAATGCAACTCTTCCTTATGTTGCCGTGAAGGGAAACGAGAAACTCATGAAGTATTTACTTGAGTCTGGAAGGAATCCAAATGAACCAGATAACAACGGTCGAACTGCATTGCACATCGCAGCAGCAGAGGGCTATACTAAATGTGTAGAGACATTATTGGAGCATGGAGCGAACGTGAACAACAGAGAGAATCAAAACAACTCGGGAGTATCACCACCTGGTCTTCGCAACGCTCGGCCGATGAAAAAACTCTAGGTTACGCAGCTACCAAGCTTCTGTGCATATTAGTAAAGTCACAAACTAAGTGCTACACAGCAGGTCCGTGAAGTCCTTACGCGAGCTAGGCAAAAAATCGAGAGGTTTGTTTGATCTGAATAATGTCGAAAGTAACATGCAGGTACATGTTGGAGCTTCATATTCAAGCAGATTCCTTCACAGTGTTCATTAAATGCACGACCAATACAGGGCAGTCAACTTGTAACTTACTTGAATAGCCTCCCATCATATATTGAAATACTCTGTAGTCGTTCCCAGAAATACTCTTATGAAACTTATGAAACGTATGACTGTCACTTGAATGTCAGAGAATGCAGATGCGTTATGCGTTATGGACAGAGGTGGTGCATAAACTTATGAAACGTATGACTGTCACTTGAATGTCAGAGAATGCAGATGCATTATGCGTTATGGACAGAGGGGGTGCATAAACGTATGAAACGTATGACTGTCACTTGAATGTCAGAGAATGCAGATGCATTATGCGTTATTCAACTAAGTTTGAATTCAATGGTAGCAGCATGTCAGTAGCGCTGGAAAAGAATATGGCGGAGGGCCAGGACTGACATGCACATAACAGGCCACAGAAAAACAAGTGGCTCTGATACCATGTTAAACACACATGGACAGTAAAACAATGTGAAAGATAAAACATTGAGTGCAATTTTTATTAACAATAGATATACATTTATAGTACACATATGTGACTCTTGGGATTCAGATCCCAAGGTCTCTTGGACTGCTTTGTCCATTCAACTTCCACGCTAACCCATTAGGATTAGGTGTCCAACAAAGACCTCTGTGGTTTATTTCTTTTGACTTTGTTACTAGAGAATCCACAGTAAGAACCATTTTCTGCCAACGTTTCAAATCCCAATCGGGATCCATCATCAGGACAACTTGAATGCATAATTTCACTCCAGGTGTCCCCTCCGTATAGGGAAATGATTCTGGATTTAACACCTCTGTGGTTTATTTCTTTTGACTTTCTTACCGGAGAATCCACAGTAAGAACCATTTTCTGCCAACGTTTCAAATCCCAATCGGGATCCATCATCAGGAGAACTTCAACGCATAGTTTCACTCCAGGTATCCGCTCCGTATAGGGAAATGATTCTGGATTTAAGACCTCCGTGGTTTATTTCTTTCGACTTTTTTACCGGAGAATCCACAGTAAGAACCATTTTCTGCCAACGTTTCAAATCCCAATCGGGATCCATCATCAGGACAACTTGAATGCATAATTTCACTCCAGGTATCCCCTCCGTATAGGGAAATGATTTCGGATTTAAGACCTCTGTGGTTTATTTCTTTCGACTTTGTTACCGGAGAATCCACAGTAAGAACCATTTTCTGCCAATGTTTCAAATGCCAATAGGGATCCATCATCAGGACAACTTGAATGCATAATTTCACTCCAGGTATCCCCTCCGTATAGGGAAATGATTTTGGATTTAAGACCTCTGTGGTTTAATTCTTTCGACTTTGTTACCATAGAATCCACAGTAAGAACCATTTTCTGCCAAAGTTTCAAATCCAAATCAGGATACATCATCAAGACAGCTTGAATGCATAATTTCACTCCAGGTATCCCCTCCGTATAGGGAAATGATTATGGATTTAAGACCTCTGTGGTTTATTACTTTCGACTTTGTTACCGGAGAATCCACAGTAAGAACCATTTTCTGCCAACGTGTCAAATCCCAATCGGGATCCATCATCAGGACAACTTGAATGCATAATTTCACTCCAGGTATCCCCTCCATATAGGGAAATGATTCTGGATTTAAGACCTCTCTGGTTGATTTCTTTCGACTTAGTTACTGGAGAATCCAGAGTAAGAACGATTTTATGCCAATGTTTCAAATCCCTATTGGGATGCATCATCAGGACAACTTGAATGCATAATTTCACTCTAAGTATCCCCTCCGTATAGGGAAATGATTCTGGATTTAAGACCTTTGTGGTTTATTTCTTTCGACTTTGTTACCGGAGAATCCACAGTAAGAACCATTTTCTACCAACGTTTCAAATCTGAATCGGGATCCATCATAAGGACAACTTGAATGCATAATTTCACTCCAGGTATACCCTTCGTATAGGGAAATGATTCTGCATTTAAGACCTCTGTGGTTTATTTATTTCGACTTTGTTACCGGAGAATCCATAGTAAGAACCATTTTCTGCCAACGTTTCAAATCCCAATCGGGATACATCATCAGGACAACTTGAATACATAATTTCACTCCAGGTATCTTCTCCGTATAGGGAAATGATTCTGGATTTAAGACCTTTGTGGTTTATTTCTTTCGACTTTGTTACCGGAGAATCCACAGTAAGAACCATTTTCTGCCAACGTTTCAAATCCCAATCGGGATCCATCATCAGGAAAACTTGAATGCATAATTTCACTCCAGGTATCCCCTCCGTATAGGGAAATGGTTCTGGATTTAAGACCTATGTGGTTTATTTCTTTCGACTTTGTTACCGAAGAATCCACACTAAGAACCATTTTCTGCCAATGTTTCATATCCCAATTGGGATCCATCATCAGGACAACTTGAATGCATAATTTCACTCCAGGTATCCCCTCCGTATAGGGAAATGATTCTGGATTTAAGACCTCCGTGGTTTCTTTCTTTTAAATTTGTTATCAAAGGATCCATAGTAAGAACCATTTTCTGCCAAAGTTTCAAATCCCAATGGGGATCCATCATCAGGACAACTTCAATGCATAATTTCACTCTAGGTATCCCCTCCGTATAGGGAAATGATTCTGGATTTAAGACCTCTGTGGTTTACTTCTTTCGACTTTGTTACCGGAGAATCCACAGTAAGAACCATTTTCTACCAATGTTTCAAATCCCAATCGGGATCCATCATGAGGACAACTTGAATGCATAATTTTACTCCAGGTATCCCCTCTGTATAGGGAAATGATTCTGGATTTAAGACCTCTGTGGTTTATTTCTTTCGACTTTGTTACCATAGAATCCACCGTAAGAACCATTTTCTACCAATGTTTCAAATCCCAATCGGGATCCATCATCAGGAGAACTTGAATGCATAATTTCACTCCAGGTATCCCCTCTGTATAGGGAAATGATTCTGGATTTAAGACCTCTGTGGTTTATTTCTTTCGACTTTGTTACTGGAGAATCCACAGTAAGAACCATTTTCTGCCAATGTTTCAAATCCCAATCGGGATAAATCATGAGGACAAATTGAATGCATAATATCACTCCAGGTATCCCCTCCGTATAGGGAAATGATTCTGGATTTAAGACCTATGTGGTTTATTTCTTTCGACTTTGTTACCAGAGAATCCACAGAAAGAACCATTTTCTGCCAACGTTTCAAATCCCAATCGAGATCCATCATCAGGACAACTTGAATGCATAATTTCACTCCAGGTATCCCCTCCGTATAGGGAAATGATTATGGATTTAAGACCTCTCTGGTTAATTTCTTTCGACCTTGTTACCGGAGAATCCATAGTTAGAACCATTCTCTGCCAACGTTTCAAATCCCAATCAGGATCCATCATCAGGACAACTTGAATGCATAATTTCACTCCAGGTATCCCCTCTGTATAAGGAAATGATTCTAGATTTAAGAACTCTGTGGTTTATTTCTTTCGACTTTGTTACTGGAGAATCCAGAGTAAGAACCATATTCTGCCAATGTTTCAAATCCCAACTGGGATCAATCATCAGGACAAATTGAATGCATAATTTCACTCCAGGTATCCCCTCCGTATAGGGAAATGATTCTGGATTTAAGACCTCTGTGGTTTATTTCTTTCGACTTTGTTACCGGACAATCAATAGTAAGAAACATTTTCTGCCAACGTTTCAAATCCCAATCGGGATCCATCATCAGGACAACATGAATGCATAATTTCACTCCAGGTATCCCCTCCATATAGGGAAATTATTCTGGATTTAAGACCTCTATGGTTTATTTCTTTCGATTTTGTTACCGGAGAATCCACAGGAAGAACCATTTTCTGCCAACGTTTCAAATCCCAATCGGGATCTATGATCAAGACAAATTCAATGCATAATTTCACTCTAGGTATCCCCTCCGTATAGGGAAATGTTTCTAGATTTAAGACCTCTATGGTTTATTTCTTTTGACTTTGTTACCGGAGAATCCACAGTAAGAACCTTTTTTTGTCAACGTTTCAAATCCCAATCGGGATCCATCATCAGGACAACTTGAATGCATAATTTCACTCTAGGTATCCCCTCTGTATAGGGAAATGATTCTGGATTTAAGACCTCTGTGGTTTATTTCTTTCGACTTTGTTACCGAACAATCCACAATAAGAACCATTTTCTTCCAACGTTTAAAATACCAATCGGGATCCCAATCAGGACAACTTAAATGCATAATTTCACTCCAGGTATCCCCTCCATATAGGGAAATGATTATGGATTTAAGACCTCTGTGGTTTATTTCTTTCGACTTTTTTACCAGAGAATCCACAGTAAGAACCATTTTCTGCCAACGTTTCAAATCCCAATCGAAATCCATCATCAGGACAACTTGAATGCATAATTTCACTCCAGGTATCCCCTCCGTATAGGGAAATGATTCTGGATTTAAGACCTCTGTGGTTTATTTCTTTCGACTTTGTTACTGGAGAATACATAGTAAGAACCATTTTTTGCGAACGTTTCAAATCCCAATCGGGATCCATCATCATGACAACTTGAATGCATAATTTCACTCTAGGTATCCCCTTCGTATAGGGAAATGATTCTGGATTTAAGACCTCTGTGGTTTATTTCTTTCGATATTGTTACCGGAGAATCCACAGTAAGAACCATTTTCTGACAACGTTTCAAATCCCAATCAGGATCCAACATCAGGACAACTTGAATGCATAATTTCACTCCAGGTATCCCCTCCGTATCGGGAAATGATTCTGGATTTAAGACCTCTGTGGTTTATTTCTTTCGACTTTGTTACCGGAGAATCCACAGTGAGAACCATTTTCTGCCAATGTTTCAAATCCCAATCAGGATCCATCATCAAGACAACTTGAATGCATATTTTCACTCCAGGTATCCCCTCCGTATAGGGAAATGATTTTGGATTTAAGACCTCTGTGGTTTATTTCTTTCGACTTTGTTACTGGAAAATCCACAGTAAGAACCATTTTTTCCCAATGTTTCAAATTCCAATCGAGATCCATCATCTGGACAACTTGAATGCATAATTTCACTCCAGGTATCCCCTCCGTATAGGGAAATGATTCTGGATTTAAGACCTCTGTGGTTTATTTCTATTGACTTTGTTACCAGAGAATCCACAGTAAGAACCATTTTCTGCCAACGTTTCAAATCCCAATAGGGATCCATCATCAGGACAACTTGAATGCATAATTTCACTCCAGGTATCCCCTCCGTATAGGGAAATGATTATGGATTTAAGAACTCTGCGTTTATTTCTTTCGTCTTTGTTACTGGAGAATCCACAGTAAGAACCATTTTCCGCCAACGTTTCAAATCCTAATCGGGATCCATCATCAGGACAACTTGAATGCATAATTTCACTCCAGGTATACCCTCCGTATAGGGAAATGATTCTGGATTTAAAACCTCTGTGGTCTATTTCTTTCGACTTTGTTAACAGAGAATCCACTTTAAGAAACATTTTCTACCAACGTTTCAGATCCCAATCGGGATCCATCATCAGGACAACTTGAATGCATAATTTCACTGTAGGTATCCCCTCCGTATAGGGAAATGATTCTGGATTTAAGACCTCTGTGGTTTATTTCTTTAGACTTTGTTACCGGAGAATCCACAGTAAGAACCATTTTTTGCAAACGTTTCAAATCCCAATCGGGATCCATCATCAGGACATCTTGAATGCATAATTTCACTCCAGGAATCCCCTCCATATACGGAAATTATTCTTGATTTAATACCTTTGTGGTTTATTTCTTTCGACTTTGTTACCAGAGAATCCACTGTAAGAACCATTTTCTGCCAACGTTTCAAATCCGAATCGGGATCCATCATCAGGAAAACTTGAATGCATAATTTCACTCCAGGTATCCCCTCCGTATAGGGAAATGATTATGGATTTAAGACCTCTGTGGTTTATTTCTTTCAACTTTGTTACCAAAGAATCCACAATAAGAACCATTTTCTGCCAACATTTCAAATCCCAATCTGGATCCATCATCAGGACAACTTGAATGCATAATTTCACTCCAGGTATCACCTCCGTATAGGGAAAAGATTCTGGATTTAAGACCTCTGGGTTTATTTCTTTCGACTTTGTTACCGGAGAATCCAGAGTAAGAACCATTTTCTCCCAATGTTTCAAATCCCAATCGGGATCCATCATCAGGACAACTTGAATGCATAAGTTCACTCCAGGTATCCCCTCCGTATAGGGAAATGATTCTGGATTTAAGACCTTTGTGGTTTATTTCTTTCGACTTTGTTACCGGAGAATCCACAGTAAGAACCATTTTCTACCAACGTTTCAAATCCCAATCTTGATCCATCATCATGACAACTTGAATGCATAATTTCACTTCAGGTATCCTCTCTGTATAGGGAAATGATTCTGGATTTAAGACCTCTGTGGTTTATTTCTTTCGACTTTGTTACTGGGGAATCCACAGTAAGAACCATTTTCTGCCAACGTTTCAAATCCCAATCGGGATCCATCATCAGGACAACTTGAATGCATAATTTCACTCCAGGTATCCCCTCTGTATAGGGAAATGATTATGGATTTAAGACCTCTGTGGTTTATTTCTTTCGACTTTGTTACCGGAGAATCCACAGTAAGAACCATTTTCTGCCAACATTTGAAATCCGAATTGGGATCAGTCATCAGGACAACTTGAATGCATAATATCACTCCAGGTATCCCCTCCGTATAGGGAAATGATTTTGGATTTAAGACCTCTGTGGTTTATTTCTTTCGACGCTGTTACCAGAGAATCCACAGTAAGAACCATTTTCTGCCAACGTTTCAAATCCCATTCGGGATCCATCTTCAGGACAACTTGAATGCATAATTTCACTCCAGGTTTCCCCTCCATATAGGGAAATGATTCTGGATTTAAGACCTCTGTGGTTTATTTCTTTTGATTTTGTTACCGGAGAATCCATAGTAAGAACCATTTTCTGCCAACGTTTCAAATCCCAATCGAGATCCATCATCAGGACAACTTTAATACATAATTTCACTCTAGGTATCCCCTCCGTATAGGGAAATGATTCTGGATTTAAGACCTCTGTGGTTTATTTCTTTCGACTTTTTTACCAGTGAATCCACAATAAGAACCATTTTCTGCCAACGTTTCAAATCCCAATCGGGATCAGTCATCAGGACAACTTGAATGCATAATTCCACTCCAGGTATCCCCTCCATATAAGGAAATGATTCTGGATTTAAGACCTCGGTGGTTTATTTCTTTAGACTTTGTTACCGTAGAATCCACAGTAAGAACCATTTTCTGCCAGCGTTTGAAATCCCAATCGGGATCCATCATCAAGACAACTTGAATGCATAATTTCACTCCAGATATCCCCTCCATATAGGGAAATGATTCTGGATTTAAGACCTATGTGGTTTATTTCTTTCAAATTTGTTACCAGAGAATCCACAGTAAGAACCATTTTCTACCAACGTTTCAAATCCCAATCGGGATCCATCATCAGGAGAACTTGAATGCATAATTTCAATCTAAGTATCCCCTCTGTATAGGGAAATGATTCTGGATTTAAGACCTCTTTGGTTTACTTATTTCGACTTTGTTACCGGAGAATCCACAGTAAGAACCATTTTTTGCCAACGTTTCAAATACCAATCGGGATCCATCATTAGGACAACTTGAATGCATAATTTCCCTCCAGGTATCCCCTCCGTATAGGGAAATGATTATGGATTTAAGACCTCTGTGGTTTATTTATTTCTTCTTTGTTACTGGAGAATCTACAGTAAGAACTATTTTCTACCAACGTTTCAAATCCTAATCGGGATTTATTATCAGGACAACTTGAATGCATTATTTAACTCTAGGTATTCCCTCCGTATAGGGAAATTATTCTGGATTTAAGACCTCTATGGTTTATTTCTTTCGACTTTGTTACCGGAGAATCCAGAGTAAGAACCATTTTCTGCCAACGTTTCCAATTCCAATCGGGATCCATCATCAGGACAACTTGAATGCATAATTTCACTCCAGGTATCCCCTCCATATAATGAAATGATTCTTGATTTAAGACCTTTGTGGTTTATTTCTTTTGACTTTGTTACCGGAGAATCCACAGTAAGAACCATTTTCTGCCAACGTTTCAAATCCCAATCGGGATCCATCATCAGAACAACTTGAATGCATAATTTCACTCCAGGTATCCCATCTGTATAGGGAAATGATTCTGGATTTAAGATCTCTGTGGTTTATTTCTTTCGACTTTGTTTCCGTATAGGGATTTGATTATGGATTTCCCTATACGGAGGGGATACCTAGAGTGAAATTATGCATTCAAGTTGTCCTGATGATGGATCCCGATTGGGATTTGAAACATTGGCAGAAAATGGTTCTTACTGTGGATTCTTCGGTAACAAAGTCGAAAGAAATAAACCACAGGGGTCTTAAATCTAGAATCAATTCCCTATGCGGAGGGCATACCTGGAGTGAAATTATGCATTCATGTTGTCCTGATGATGGATCCCGTTTGGGATTTGAAACGTTGGCAGAAAATGGTTCTTACTGTGGATTCTCTAGTAACAAAGTCGAAAGAAATAAACCACAGAGGTCTTAAATCTAGAATCATTTCCCTATACGGAGGGGATACCTGGAGTGAAATTATGCATTCAAGTTGTCCTGATGATGGATCCCGATTGGGATTTGAAACGTTGGCAGAAAATGGTTCTTACTGTGGATTCTCCGGTAACAAAGTCGAAAGAAATAAACCATAGAGGTCTTAAATCTAGAATCATTTCCCTATACGGAGGGGATACTTGGAGTGAAATTATGCATTCAAGTTGTCCTGATGATGGATCCCAATTGGGATTTTAAACGTTGGCAGAAAATGGTTCTTACTATGGATTCTCTGGTAACAAAGTCGAAAGAAATAAACCACAGAGGTCTTAAATCCAGAATCATTTCCCTATATGGAGGGGATACCTTGAGTGAAATTATGCATTCAAGTTGTCCTGATGATGGATACCGATTGGGATTTTAAACGTTGGCAGAAATTGGTTCTGACTATGGATTCTCTGGTAACAAAGTCGAAATAAATAAACCACAGAGGTCTTAAATCTAGAATCATATCCCTATATGGAGGGGATACCTAGAGTGAAATTATGCATTCATGTTGTCCTGATGATGGATCCTGATTGGGATTTGAAACAATGGCAGAAAATGGTTCTTACTGTGGATTCTCTGTTAACAAAGTCCAAAGAAATAAACCACAGATTTCTTAAATCCAGAATCATTTCCCTATATGGAGGGGATGCCTGGAGTGAAATTATGCATTCAAGTTGTCCTGATGATGGATCCCGATTGGGATTTGAAACGTTGGCAGAAAATGGTTCTTACTGTGGATTCTCTGGTAACAAAGTCTAAAGAAATAAACCACATAGGTCTTAAATCCAGAATCATTTCCCTATACGGAGGGGATACCTGGAGTGAAATTATGCAATCAAGTTGTCCTGATGATGGATCCCGATTGGGATTTGAAACATTGGCAGAAAATGCTTCTTACTGTGGATTATCGAGTAACAAAGTCGAAAGAAATAAACCACAGAGGTCTTAAATCCAGAATCATTTCCCTATACGGAGGGGATACCTGAAGTGAAATTATGCGTTCAAGTTGTCCCGATTATGGATCCCGATTGGGATTTGAAACGTTGGCAGAAAATTGTTCTTACAGTGGATTCTCCGGTAACAAAGTCGAAAGAAATAAATCACAGAGGTCTTAAATCTAGAATCATTTCCCTATATGGAGGGGATACCTGGAGTGAAATTATGCATTCAAGTTGTCCTGATGATGGATACCGATTGGGATTTGAAACGTTGGCAGAAAATGGTTCTCACTGTGAATTCTCCGGTAACAAAGTCGAAAGAAATAAACCACAGAGGTGTTAAATCCATAATCATTTCCCTATACGGAGGGGATACCTAGAGTGAAATTATGCATTCAAGTTGTCCTGATGATGGATCCCAAGTGGGATTTGAAACGTTGGCAGAAAATGATTCTTACTGTGGATTCTCTGGTAACAGAGTCGAAAGGAATCAAATACATTATGCTGGTATGCAAAGACCTACGGATGAGGCGATCCCATCTTATCCTGGGTATGCTTCTCCAAACCTGAATCAACAGTTGTCTTTTGTATCAACTCTAGAATTACCAGATTTGAACCGGCTGACGAATTATCCAATTACATACGCCCCTTGGTGGCCGACGATTCCTCATAAGCTTCCCTCCGATATTTCTAAATTCAATGGAAATCCAGGTGAAGATCCATCGAATCATGTAATGAATTTTCATTTGTGGTGTTCATTAACACGCTGAATGATGATTTGATTAGGCTTCGCCTTTTTCAGCTAACGCTAATTGGTCTGGTAGCAAAATGGTATATTGAATTGCTTAGAGCTTCATTCGATAACTTCAGTGCCCTTGCCACTATTTTTTAACCCACTTTCAGTTGCCCATAAGGTACAAAATGGGGACAGAACTCCTTACCAACTTTAAACAGACAACAGCCACTCACATATGTGATCATATTCATGAGTGGCGATGTCGTCGTCGAATGGTAATGACGTATGTTGCTAATCAGCTTCTAGCTGAGTGGTTTATTAAGTCATTATTTCCTTCTATTACTGAGGATGTGGCGAATGGAGGATTTGTCACTGAAGAGAAAGTCATTGTTCGTGCTCAATATTTAGACCTGATCTATACTCAGTCTGGCATGCTCTACGACAAAATTCCTGGCGCTCCTATACCGGAATTTTCCATTCCTCCCCCTCCTAAATCAAACAGGGACTCTCATGCCGGCAATGGCGTGATCGGTACCTCAAGTATGCAGACCACAAAGGCTCCATATGGTAAAGCCCTTGCAGTTTCTAGTCCAAAGGCAAATGACAAACCTCTTGCCTCAAAGATTAATGTCGTGTCATCTGACAAAGGCAAAGATCCAAAGCAACCAAGGGGCAAGAAGAAAGGGAGTAGTACATAAATTGACATTTAATCCTCGTGCCCGAGTAGCACAGAATTATAATATAGTGGAGGATCTGGCTCAATTTCCATCCGCTATGTCGACACTTGAAGTACTGCAGAATTGCCCCTCCCAAAAGCAGGCTTTGTTATCAACAATAGGTGGGATTGACCCAGCGGATTCCAATCTTGTGGCCTTTAACCATAACGGATATGAACCTCAGTTACCGGCCCAACTTGCTTTCATTATACAGGTAAACGCCCTCAATAAAACTATTCATCGAACAATCATTGATGAAGGGGCATCTACCTATATTATGTCAATGAGTTGCTGGAAAACTCTAGGCTCACCACCCTTGTCATGATCATCAACAACATTAAAGGCATTTGATGGAAGAACATACACGCCATAAGGGATATTAAGTAACTTGCAAGTTGACTGGGGGCAAGACAGTAGAAATTGAAGTCGAGGTCATTGATGGAAACCTTTACTACAATATCTTACTGGGAATGCCCTGAATTTATGCCATGGCCGCCATTGTGTCAACATATTTTAGAAGGATTGCATTTCCCTTCCAAGGCGGAATTACAATAGTTGACCAACTAACCTTTTTCCCCAACAGTTCACAAGCTACTGGAAGCATTCCATTGATCCATGGAAGTTCTCAATCACTTCAAAATGTCAGAGTAGGTCTCCTAAAATACCCTTCCTTAATGGGTACTTTTTCCCTCCCGCCACCGAGTATTCTGGCGGAAGTGGCCACAGTGGAAACATGTCATATGATATCTTCTACATCATCAAAGATTAAGAAGAACTCCGACCATTTTGATGGTGTGGATCATTGTGAGGTGTTGCTCCCAAGCCCTATAGAATCTTTGTAGCAATCAATTTTCTGGGCCTGGGCGATGAACCCAAAGCAACACTTAGTGAGTGTCTGGATAGATAGGTCTCTAGAGTATGGTACCTCTTCCGATCCTTGGTCTCGTATACATTCTACAAATGAAAGAATCATTTAGTTGATGATGATAGGAGAGACACCATGGGAAGATTACCACCATCGTTCCCAACTTCAAGATAACAATGAAGATTATTCCAGCGACCTTAAACATGCTTCAGTTTTTGATTTTCTATCAAATACTGTAAATATGGTGGATTCCGAGTGAAATCTATCCAATATTGAGGAAACAATCGCCATTAATACCTCGACCAAACCTAATGTTGTAGAGAATATTCATGTTGGCAAAACTTGTTCTCCTTCAGAACTGGAAATATACTGCGCTCTCTTTCGCGAATTCAGAGATGTCTTTGCATGGTCATATGAAGAAATGCCAGGCATTGACTCGAGCATCGTTGAACATGAAATCAATATGTATCCAGATGTCAAACCAGTACAACAACAGATTCGACCGGTCCACCCAAAGAAAGCTGCTGCCATTAAGGCAGAAGTTGAAAAATTTTTGCATGCTGGTTTCATTTACCCTGTTCCTCTCACTGATTGGGTATCGAATATTGTTCCTGTGATGAAAAAGAAAGGAATGATTAGAGTGTGCATCGATTATAGGGATGTAAATCAAGCATGTCCAAAGGACAACTACCCTACACCCTTCATCGACCAGATAATTGATGAATGTGCCGGATGCGAAATCTTTTCATTCATGGATGGATTTTTTGGGTACAACCAAATCAATATCTGCCCACAGGACTAGTCGAAGACTGCATTTATATGTCCATGGGGCACATTTGCGTACCGTAAACTACCTTTCGATTTGAAGAACGCAGGGGCAACCTTTCAGAGGGCAATGAACTATGCCTTCCATGACATCAAGAACATCGTTCAACCATATCTCGATGATCTACTAGCTCATTCGCAAAAACGGACTGATCATCCGTAGCATTTGAGAGCCATATTTCTACATTGCTGACACTACAAGATATGAATCAATCCACACAAGTGTGTGTTTTGTGTTGGTTCTGGTCGATTACTTGGTTTCATAGTTTCTAAGGACGAAATTCGACTCGACCCATGTAAGGTTCAGGCAATCCTTGACATGCCTCCACCTTCAAATTTGCTTCAGATTCAGAAACTCCAAGGGAAAGCAAACTTTCTAAGGAGGTTCATTCCAAATTACGCTGAACTTGCTAAAGGTTATACGCATCTTTTGAAAAAAGAAGTACCCTTCAACTGGGATCAGGTTGCGCAAGCTTCCTTTGATGCTTTAAAAGGTTCCCTAGTAAAAGCATCATTAATGTATGCTCCTGACTATCAAAAAGACTTTAACCTGTATCTTGCCGCTACAGATACAACCATCGCCATGGTTTTAGTGCAAGAAGACAATGGAATAGAACATCCTGTCTATTATTTAAGCCGCAACTTAAATGATATAGAAAGAAAGTACTCCTATGTTGAAAAGTTGGCTTTAGCAGCTGTTCAAGTAGTATAGAGATTTTGACACTATATTCTCTTTTGCAAAACTACCATTTTGTCAGATTGCAACCCTATGACCTACATTCTGTCGCGTCAATTGCTAGGGGGCAAATATTCCAAATGGATAGCCATTTTGCAAGAGTTTTATTTGGAATTCACCAAATCCAAATCAAAGAAATCTCTCGTCTTCGCGGAGTTACTTTGTGACCTCCCATCGTCATCCAACGATTTAACATCTAAAGCATCAATCGTGGATGAGACTCTGTTTCTGATATCATCAAGTAATCCGTGGTACGGAGATATACTGGTCTATCTCCAAACCCAAACTTTTAGGCCAAATACCTCTCACTCTGAACAACGACATATTCGATACCAAGCCAAAGACTACATGATCGTCGGTGATACACTTTACCGACGTGGTGTCGATACAGTTTTGCGAAGGTGCCTCATGCATGAGGAGGCTGAAAAAGTCCTGAATGATTGTCATTCAGGAGCGTGTGGGGGGCATCTATCTGGTTATGCGACTGCACAAAAGATCTTACGAGCTAGTTACTTCTAGCCCACTATATTCAAAGATTGCATAATTGCAGTGAGAAGTTGCCATGCTTTTCAGGCTTTTGATCGCAAAACCAGATTACCAGCTATACCACTGCATCTAGTAGTTGCTGTTGGGCCATTCACTAAATGGGGCATAAATTTCATGACATGTAACCCCACCTCGGTCGGGGGGCATGGGTATATTATAGTCACTGTCAACTATTTTACAAAATGGGCCGAGGCGATGCCTACATTAAACAACAGCGGTGAAACGACTGCTTTTTTTTTAAAATCATGTAGTCTCTAGATTTGGTGTTCCACAGGCTATAGTCACAAATCATGGATCACATTTTTACAATCACATGATGGTTGAATTGACTGCCAAATTAGGACTGTCCCACAATAGTTCTACTCCATATTATCTGCAAGCTAACATACAGGTTGAGGCAATCAACAAAGGCCTGAAGCATATGCTACAAAGAATGATTGGAGTCCACAAACGGAATTGGAATTTAATCCTGTACTCAGCTCTGTGGGCATATAGGACATCGGTGAGAAATGCAACCAGATTTACACCCTTTCAGTTGGTGTATGGTCTGGAAGCTGTCTTACCAATTCAGTGCGAAATTTCATCTCTCAAGCTCGCAATTGATCTGCTTCCCGAAACTTCGGAGGAAGAGGCTCGTTTCTTGGAACTAATCCACTTGGATGAAACCCGTTGTGACACCACACTGGCTAATGAAGCACATAAGAAACGTGTCAAGGCACAATTTGACAAAAATGTCAAGCCTCGTGTCTTCTCAGAAGGTGACCTGGTCTTGCTTTACGATCAAGACTCTGACAAATTGGGAGCAGGTAAGTTCGAACCATTATGGATGGGCCCCTACATTGTTAAGCGAGTATTGACAAAAGGAGCCTACGAGCTGGTAGATTACGATGGGATTCCACTGTCGTAGCCTCGAAACGTGTTGTATCTTAAATGTTACTATGCTTGATTAAAGTGTAGTACGCTCTTTGTATATATGCTTTTGTTACATTTTTTTTTTCTTCAAGAGTTATCATTTTGGTTAGGTAATCCACTTTGCATTTGTTGCAGATGTCAGACCTTTTGGAATCATTTGTTGGGTATGCCGACGGAGCTAGTCGTAGTACGCGGAACCTATCTTCTGCAGCCTGGGCCATTTTTGCTCCAAGCAGCGAGTTAGTAAGTTTCAGGGGGATATGTATTGGTCGATCAACGAACAACATCGCTGAGTATAGCGCATTGATTGAGCTTCTCTCTGATGCCATTTCACATGGCATATGCCGACTTGTTGTCAGGCTAGATTTGCAACTCGTCATTCTACAGCTTATTGGCGTTTATTCCGTTCGAAACCCAGCTATTTATCGCATGTTCCTAAGAGTCAGGATTTTGGAAAGACAGTTTGATTCCATTCAATATCAACATATTTCCAGAAACTTAAACACATTAACTGATTCATTAGCAAACTATGTGTTAGATAGACATTTACAACATTTGTAAAGAAAGCATTTTACATTAACATTTGCATCAGGATTGCATAACTTAACCAAGATAAAACTCCGAAAATAAAAAATATATAACTATTTATAGTTTTTACAAAATGTTTTGTGTCCAAGACAAAATCGGTCACATGACCAAGAAACTCAAAAATGAATGTAGAAAAGCATCCTAAACTAATGATGCTGGTGATAACATGTCACTGCTTGTGCGATCATACGTAAGAGCCTAGTCCATCGACTTGGCACGCCAATAGTATGGCACTGTAACCTCAGAGGTAACTCGTCGGTCCTCACATCCTAAATACCAAGAGTGAGGCCCTCGACCTGATCTTGCAGCACTGCCAGGGTCTCCGCTATGTCCAGATCATGAAGGACAACCCTCCCTATAGCCTCTCCTGTTGGAGCGTCAGCTGCCGCCCGTGGGTGTGCCACTGGTCGCACTGGCCCAATATCTGCACACACATATGAGTTCGATTAGTCTTGATAACATTTAAAAACAAAAAAACATTATAAAATTGATAAACAAAAATGTGGTCGAATCATTTTACCTATGGCACTCCATTGTTCGCCAGCTAGTAACGCTAAATCTGGGTCGCCTCGGAAATCCATCCCAACGTATGGATACTCTGCAAAGACCATCTCTTGATGGTTGAACCACTCAAAGAAGGCATCAGAGAAGGAAATCTGTGATTGACCAGCATGTCTGGCCATAAGATCAACCCACCTCTGCATCCGTGGTTCCCTCGGTGCTGGAAATCCTAGTGAAATGTACTGAGGCTGCATCAGTGGAATCCTCTCCAAGGAAAAAGTAGTCAAGATGGAACCATAACCAAAATTCTTGGATCTTCCATTCTTTACCTTGGAGAGCTGTTCTTTTATGACCAGAAGCACCGCCTCACACCGTTGAAAACCTTTGGTTCCAGGCATTCCAGGGCATATTGCATGTAAGATCTATTTGCCAAATGAAGGGTTGTGCTACCAGCCAACCTAGCAAAGGTAAATAAAATGGTCCTCAATGATCGATCAGTGATATCCTGGATATTGATCTTGCCATCCCTGCTGGGCTGAGATCCATCCCTACAAAACTGGCGAATATAATCTCTCACAGATTCACCCCCATAGGCGGATCCTGATAGTGAGAGAGGGGCACCACGCCTTGATAACCCCATCCGAAAGTAGATATCCTCGACTGTCAATGGAATAGATTTGCCTCTAATCTGGAATACTTGGTTGATTAGATCGCAAGCATCGAGAAAATTCTGCAACAAATTGATTTGTTGCCTCATGCTGGATACACGGAAGAATTTTAGCAAGCCACAATTTCTTAATGTAGTAACTGTACCCTGGTCATGTAAGGAAATCATGTCCTCTTCTTCATGTTCGCGTTCATGCCATGTGATGACCATCTTGATCCAGAAAATATATGAAGCACAGACAAAAGATAAGTTAGGATCCAAATTTGAGAAAAACAGGAAAAAATTTCATAAAATATCACTGTGCAAAGTTTCCCTTTTGCGCCCATCGTACCCTACCTTTGAGCAAGGTGAGATGCATACTGACTGGCTAGTGTACAACTCAATATGCATCGCTCCTTTCGATGTGGGATAGGTGCGATGATGGGAGAACGAATTCTTCAAACCCCAGGGGCCCAGAAGAATGGGAAAACTTGCTCAAAATCAAGAAAGGATGGAATGAAAATGAAGAGCTCAGGGTTAGCTCCTACCTAGTCCTGACGGCACAGAGAATAGTCCACTGGATCTCCCGAAATCAGCTGGTGAAATTTGAGGGGGAAAACCACTCCAGAGCTCCAAAATCCCAAATTTGAAATGAAATGATGAAAATGAAAGGTAAAACTACTTTTTATGTTACTATTCACGTACTTCAAGTAAAATGTTAGTTTTAATTCAGTTTATCATGCATATATATGTATTTCTAATCAATTTGATGGAGTGATTGAGCAGGTTGAATGACCGATGAAAGAATCTAATGTGCTAAATGGTGAATTGAACATTTCTGACCACTATAATGAGCAATGTTTCCGCAAGGTTCAAGCTCGTTAAAAAATAAACCTGCCAATGAGCATATGTTCCCCTAGAGTTCAAGCTCATTAAAAAATGAACCCACCTTCGGTAAATAACCTTTGTGATTGCCATAATATTAGCCTTTTGAGCCTTGGTTGTGTTCTTTCCATCACCTCCATTTTTTTGGCCGATCATACGCTTCTGCTTAATTGTTTACCATTTTGAGGAATAGCTACGATGAGTGGTCCTACTAGCCACCCTCTTCACATCACCATGTTTTGAGAAGTTCCAAGATTACCTGGAACCAGCTGCTACCCTAAACGCCACTCGTTCCTCAAAAAACGAGTCTACTTTAAACTCTTTTCGGACTCGCTAAATATGAAAAGATTGTCGAGCAATTGGCCTCTCTAGCTCGCTAAAGTGATTGGAAGTGCCATCCCTCCTGTATATTTTAATCTTTTTCAGACATGAGGGATTATCCCACAAAAAAATCGAGTGCTTGTCTTTTTCAGCTTTCTAAAGTGATCGAAAAGTCATCCCTTTTGTATTATTTTAATCTTTTTCGGACTCAAGGGATTATGCTATGAAAAAGAACTGTTGGAGTTTCCTTTTCATCCCTTTTCAAACTCTATAAACATGAAAAGGACCAATTTATCTTTGTCATTGAACTCGTTAAAACAATAGCGACAAACTTGTCCATCTAGACAAGAACGAGTTTCACTGTCACTAGACTCGCTAAAACATAGCAACAAGTTTGCCCGAAGGGCAAATTATAGAACAAGCATATGTTATCCTCCTCAAGCTTGATAAAAATAAAGAGGTACTGGTCAGCGATGACTAGGGAAAAGGGAAGAAAACTTGAAGAAATTTATTGGTAGCAGGTCACTTTTGAACATGACACTTTCACTCCATCACCATGATTGAGTCGGGTTGGGTTATTTCGTTCACTCGTCATATCACCATTGGTCCTCTACACCATCCGTCTTTTGGGGTTAACGCTACCAATCCATCTCAGTGTCGCCAATATGTTCAAGAGAAGTCATTCAGAGAATTCACCATCTAGCCAATGCCTCATCCACTGCAATACCTTCACCCTCCATTTTTCATGACCGCCATTCCTGAACCTTGTATCATCAGATCGTTTTCACCTCCAGAAAATCATTTGCTCCATTTCGTGTCATAGATATGGGATACATTAAGGCCCTTCTACGATGAGTCACTTCTTGTCCACATCAACTCATTATCCAAGAAGTTGACTTAGAAACAACCCTTTTAGTACTTTGAAGCTTGCATGCCTTAATGGCCTTCGACCGAAAGATTTTGTGTGGTGTTCGACATTGGATCATATATTCACACCACATGAATTGAACTGTAGTACCTTGAGGGTCATTATCATTATCAATGATTCCTCTCGCATCTGTTAATAACTTACATTACTAGCTAGTAATCAGGCGATGTCTTTCCATGTTCGACTTCAGGACATCTTTTCACATGGATTGACTTGTACATCGGGCGAAGATTGAACAAGTTTGAAGACCCTGGATCTAGTTTCATCCATCCAGGCTGCGATATATTTAGGAATATAAAGACATCAAATGTACATAGAAGCTGCACAGATGATCATCCAAGCTAAGGGATGATGACTCTACATATAAAGAATCACCAGTCTGCAACTGCAGACGATTATCTATCCTATGTACATGAAAATGAATTTATAAAGTTGAGCATGGGAATGCCCGCCTCAGCTAGATCATGAAAATAATATGATGATGATGTATTGTATTGTATCTTATACAGGTAAACTTTCACTTCAAATGCCTCGGATCCTCATGATAAAGAATTTCACTCGACATCAAAAGATTTACGACTTCATGCTTTAGGGGGAAACTGTTATAGACATATTTGGGCACTGCAACCCCAATCTTATATGTTGATAAACCAAGGGCTCTTTAACCCCTAAAAGTGTTGTTTCATACCCTAAAGGATCATGGTCAACTGATTACATCATTCCCCAGAAGTTCCACCTGAAAAACCACTCAGAACTGGCCAAAATTGGACCATACTGACTGCTCCACTGTCAAGGTGTGATGCATACTAACTGCTACACTAGCCAGGTGCGATGCATACTGAAGAGGTCTTCTGTAGGGTGCGATGAGCGAGGATGGACAAATGTCCGAGACAGTTTGCTAAGTGGATGCTCATGGAATCTTCTAGAAACTTCTCCTATGACACTTTCCTCTCTGAATTCGCCCAGGGATGAGTAAGAGATCAATGAAATCTCCAAGTGGAACCAAGAACTACAAGTGGAATGACACTAATCAAAAACCTAGAGATGACTCACACCCTTGCAGACATCTATAAATGGATTCCTCATCTGATAGATCTAGGGACTGGAATGTTGTAATTTGTAAGGAAGTGCTGAAAGTTTGTCTTTGAGAAGGAACATTGTATTGTTGGGTGATCTTACTTTTCATGAGGTGAAGAGGGCTTTGATGCTGGGAGGATGATGCTGGATTAGATAGCTGGGTTGTAATTCTACCTTCTATATTAATAAAGTTCTTTGAGTTTTCCTCCATGTAATTGTGTACTTGTGAATCTTGTTATTTGTGAATGCCATTGTATGTTCAATGTATGATCCGGATCTTGGAGGGAGGCCCCCAAGATCTAAATATTGAAATGGATCTTGGGGTAGAGAGACCCCCAAGATTTGAAAACTTGAATTGCCAAAAGAAAAATAAGGAGAATGCCCAATAAACAAAACCACAAAGAAACTTTTTATGAAAACCCACTGATCTGGATTTAAACATGAATGCAACAAAATACAGAGGTAACCATAAAGATAGTTATGCAGCAGAAATAATACTTCATTTCATTAATGGAAAATACTGAAATATGCTTATCTCTGAGAAGAGATGTGTGGCTACATGCCTCTGAACTGTAAAGGCTACATTGTGGCAGACAATCTGTCATTTTACAAAATGTGACTTGTTACTTATACTATTTTTCCATTATAATACCACGGGTCAATTGCATGGGTGAATGAATACCATGGGTGGATTTTACAATACCACGGGCAGATGCCATTTACAATACCATGGATGAATTCCATGGGTCGATGAATAATATGGGTGGATGAGTACCATGGGTTGATTCCATTTTCCATTCGGATCATTCCTCCCTCCTTAAGAAGCAATGGTCCCCATTGCGTAAAGTTCCCTCCTGCGAAGCCTTTGTTGAATATGAAGAGCCACTGAAGATAAGGGTTTTATGTGGTTAACCCAAAACCCTGATAAACGAAGATCCAAGGATAGAGATACCCTGTAATGCTTGTGACCAACTGTGATTCTGACAGTGTGCGGCCTAGCAAATGGACTTCGATGACAAGGATTTTATGCGGTTGACCCATAACCATGATGTTGGTTGCTGATGAAGTAGCAGGTGTCTACATAACCTGGGGTGGGAGGGGACGTCTCCAAATAACCCAAGCAGAATGTTGCTATGTTGAAACTCATGAATGTGAAGCAGGTGCCTACTAAAGTGGGGTGGGAGGGCACGTCTCCAATGGAAACCCACTCCGAATACTGCTCCAAAATTAAAATGGACATAACTCGGCCAATATAACTCAGAATATTTATTATAACCTGTTTTTAGAAGCAGAAGGATCATTTTGAATCTTCCCATGAGTTGGAAATCCTTATCTGGACACTCTGAGATCTCAGATTCGCGCTGCAACAGTTTCGCCGTCACAAAAATTCTGATAAAATAGCTGATTTTAAATCAGTGATATCTCCCACATCTGAACTCCGATTCGACCCATTTTTTTTTTGAAATTAGGTGATTTTTCAAGAGGAATCCAGATCTGGTATTGTTTTTATAAATTTTGTACTAAATGTTTTAGATCTCATCTGCAAAGTCGCCACCAAAAAAAAAATTCCTGCAAAAAAATGAGAAAAGAAAAACTCTTCCTGCTTGACCCAAGGAAGTGCTCTGTGGGGGTTGTAGCACATGCCTGAAGTTTGTTGAATATTGTTGCAAAATTTGAAACTGAAATATGCATCAAACCCTCGTTCCCATGGAATGATAACCTTCTCTGATACCACTGATCCAGATCTTGGAGGGAGGCCCCCAAGGTCTAAAAATTTGAAATGGATCTTGGGGTAGAGAGACCCCCAAGATCTGAAAACTTGAATTGCCAGAAGAAAAATAAGGAGAATTCCCAATAAACAAAACCACAAAGAAACTTTTTATGAAAGCCCACTGATCTGGATTTAAACATGAATGCAACAAAATACAGAGGTAACCATAAAGATAGTTATGCAGTGGAAATAATACTTCATTTCATTAATGGAAAATACTGAAATATGCTGATCTCTGAGAAGAGATGTGTGGCTACATGCCTTTGAACTGTAAAGGCTACATTGTGGCGGACAATCTGTCATTTTACAAAATGTGACTTGTTACTTATACTATTTTTCCATTATAATACCACGGGTCAATTGCATGGGTGAATGAATACCATGGGTGGATTTTACAATACCACGGGCAAATGCCATTTACAATACCATGGGTAAATTCCATGGGTCGATGAATAATATGGGTGGATGAGTACGATGGGTTGATGCCATTTTCCATTCGGATCAATGTATTTCTGATTCTCCATTGTTTATGATACCATAGATCGAGATGCTTTGATGGTGTTTTGTTACTTTGTCTCTACAGGTATTCTCTAAGCAGGACAAGTAGGAGAAGAGTTGCAAGCTCTATCAAGGGGGAGAGAAATCAAGCAAGGAGTCAAGCGAAAGATCCAGGTTGGTCCCTTTGCTTCTCTCTTATCTATCATACATAGAGGAAATAAAAAATTGCTTTGATTGTTTGTTTCTCAGATAGCTGCCAATCTTAGTGGGACTAGCAGATCGAAAAGACACTAGTTTTCCCGGAAACACCCCCCACCTTAGTGAAACCCTTGGGATCTTTGCTTGTGGTGGTTTTTGTATTGCTCTCCTGTTTGTTCGATGGACAGTCTCTGTATAGGTGCTCGTGTTCATGGCACTTACGGCACCTGAATGGAACATGTTCATAGTCCACCGCCTACACCCATTCTTCATCATACACTTCTAAAATGATCTCATCTGGAAGTGCCCCAGATAAGTCCATTTCCACACAAATCCGGGTGAATGAAGTGTATCTACCTCTTAGAGTCGCATCTGATATTTTTATAAAATGCCCTAGTTTATTGCCGATAGCCTTTAGAGACTCCGGAAACCAATAATCTAAAGGAAGGGAGTAAAGTCTTATCCATACCGGTACCAATGTGAAAGTTTCTTGTTCTGGGACAAAGTTCATCATCCATGGTTGCATGTAAAGGCTTGCAGCAGCATAAAAATAGGGTCCTCCCTTGAACACTCTGTCTTTATCCTCTAAGCTTGTGAACACCACCGTAAAGAAGCCCTTGGGCCCAAGTTGAAGGTTTATTCCCCCCTTTGGTTTCCAGTGGTTCCTTATCCATGCTTGCAAAGCCTTTTTCGCTAGTCAAATCCCCATAAATTTACATATAACCACGTATTCCGCCATGTGATCTCTGTGCACCTGTAGCGCTGGGTCACTTAAAACAACTCGAGGAATAATGGTCGATTTGGGTTTATAGACTCCTGTTGTACTCATAGGAGCAACTTTCTGACTATTTCCCCCTATCCTCCTCTCCCTACTAGCTTCCTCGTGCATCCCTTCCTATCCATGAGGTCTGATATTTTCCAATTTTTCTGTGTTAATAGCCTCTATTGCCACCTCCATTGGTTTCTTGAAGCGATACAATCCAGCTCCCTTACTTCTCCCCACAGCTACTTGACTGTAAGAGGGAGCAGAACTCCCTCCTCTGCGTCCTGCCATGGTAACCAACAACAAAACTCTAACACAAAAACCCTAGTTTAGATTGCAGAGCAGAGATATTTTTTCGCCCGTCCCTATCGCATCCTCTCAATAGATTGCATATTCATCAGTGAAGTCTTATTTAGGAAATTTAAATATAGTAATAAAATTATTATTTTAATATATATGGTAAAATACATCTTAATTTATAACTAATATTTATAGCTTATATATTTTAATGTGATAGATGTGTAGATATATTTGAGAAGTAATTATATTTTTTTTTTCTTTTAGATTTAATCAAAACAATGTCATAAAATTAAATTCAAATAAATATTTATAAAATATTTTGATTGTGAAATGAGAGATGGTTTTTGGGCATGCTGTATTGATGAGGCATGGTAAAGCATATTTACAAATTAATAATATCTATGGAAAAGTGGATGTGAATATTCATGGTTAAACATATTGTTATATTGTAGTTTATTTTAAGTATTAAAGTTTTTATGTGCTTATTAATTAAATCTAAATATGGTTATAGAATCCTTATTCTGTTTTATAAGGTAAACTGGATCTTAATTTATTGTTGCTACTTACATTATGTATATTATGATTTTTTTTAATCTAAAAAGTTTTTCTTAATTTTATTAATAAAAACAAAAAAATTACAATGTAAGAAAATGAGTTTTATTATTTTTATTACTTTTAACTTTTTATAACAATTTTGTGACACTAGGCTCTATATTACATTTTACTGACATGTAAATGTTTAATAATTATAAATTAGACATATTATTATAAATTCAATATATTAAATCAACATGTAAAAATGTGACAAATTTTCTTATATTATACTTACACATCACTAGTATAACTTAAAACACCTCTTAACATAATAATTATAAAATTATATTATAAATTAAAAATATTATTTTAGGAACTTTAATGGAAGTGGTTGATAAGTCAATTGTTATCTTCAATTTGGACCAAAACTTTTTAACAATGTAGAGATGTGAGTAACTTGGTTAAAATTAAACGATCATTTTTATCAAAATGGTTTATATGTATTTAAAAGTAAAAAATATACATGCGCATGTTGTACTTGTTCTTAGTTATTATTTAATTATTTTGATATTATCTTTGAGAGTGTAGTTTTATTCCTCACAATAACATAGTATGATTGTAACAATCAATTGAATTCAATGGATAGTGATTATTTTATAGGCGGTTTGTGGTCATTCTTAATTGTATATCATATTTTTTATGTTTGATTATTAGATATTTTAGTATAATTTACAAAGGATAAAGTGTTTTAGGGTGCTCTGAGATGTTTCGAGATTTTAATTTTTTGGGTTTATACAAATTTATGTGAGAAGGTAAGAAATCTCATGTATTGTATTGTTTCATTTTGTGATGTTTTATTAGATTAAATATTTTTTATTATTTTTTATTTGTGACTAGGAAAGATGTTGTATTTGATGTGATGTAGAGCATTGGAATATGTAATTTTACTTGTTTTTATGTATGATCACATTTGATTGTTAGGATTATTGATTATTATTAGGTAGAGTTCATTTTCAAGAGGAGTGTACTCTTATTTTCTTGTAGGTGGTTAAATGTAGTTGGTTTGAAATATATTTTCTCACTAGTTAGCTTCATAGATTACAATGTGGTTGAGATATTTTTTCAACTAAATTATTTGAGTAATTAAAACCTTAGCACATTTTTTTGTGTGTAATAGGTTTCTATTGTTCCATTCTAACCTGGTATCAAAGCGGGTCTAGACTTAACTCCCCCATAGGAGTGGGAAATAATATGGAAGTTGGAAAAGTGAGCATGTGTGGACACTGATTATCCACGATAGCATTTATCTATCTATCATCCAAACCATAGTTACATTTAGTTGCTAATGTTTTAAGGAGGTGTTATTGCTACAAATGTTCTTGGTGAGGGGGCATGCCTACTTCCATATGTTTGCCACAACCTCCATATTGAAATGCATCAAGCTCAAAGGCCAAGACATGAGATGAGTTCAAAACATTGATTGAGAGGAGAAGTAGAGGGAGGTTGTTACAAGGGCCACTTGATGAGATTTGGTAAAGAAGGAAAGTGTTGGGATTGAATCGAGGAGCTTGGCTTTTGTGATAGAAGTACCTATTATCAATGGATTCCTGAATCCATCCATGTATAGTGATATAGTTGTATGTGGTCCATGAGGTCAGGTGATCTTGTGGGTGCTACTTATCTTTATGACAAAATTTCTTTTCAAATTGGCTTTGTGATCTATAGGATAAGAATCAATGAGAGAAATAATCCACTACATCTCATCCCACATTCCATTATGATTTTGGAGGAAGAGACTTGGTTTCCCCATTTGAAATGAAGGGATTCCGTGTTTGTGAGTGAGAGGAGAATAAGATAGGAGGGGAAATATTGGTTTCTTGTAATCATTAACCTTTCATTTGGGTGCCCAAACTAGTGAATTCATGACTCACACTTCTTCTTGATCTCTTGGAGCATTTTACAATCATGGTCCACCAGGCATGAATTACAGGTCGAGTGTTTAAATGTTGTGAATCCAAAGAGCATTGAAGTAGTGATCGAGAAATGTACATGAACCAATTTATATCTATGGAAAGAAGGATGGATCTACAAGTATGTATCCATGGAAATATTACAACTTCGGGGAAGTGCCCATACAAAATTTGGGCTAGGCTGTGATGCATGATGAATGATGGTGGAAATTTGTAATGACATAGAGATGATAATGGTGGAGTCTATTTTTGTGCCTATGCTAGCTTTGATAACAGAAAAGGCATGATGTGTCTCAAGTAGCTTATGGCTATTGGAAGAAATTCTTAGATTGGATCCCAATTTCTGAACGTTAGTGTTGGAGATTATTCATCTTAAGCTTTACATTCAAGTAAGATACTGAGGATACCAAAGAAAATACCACAATTTATTTGTGCCATGGGTTGTTGGAGGACTCTAGAAACTATTACAAATTACAACAAACCAAATTGAAATACCAAGAAGTGGCTTGTTGGAGCCCAAATGCTTTTTACAAAAATTTTGTAAGTGTGGGACCACCCAGTAGGGATAAAGAGCACAGAAAGGTCAAGATGGAGCACAACATAGGGATGGAGAAATAGGTGGAGAACATCAAGGGCTGACATAGTAGGTAGAATGTGACATAGATGGACGTTTCATAGGAGGATTACAGTGGTGCCCAAGGATGGAAGGCATGTACAAAGGAATATAGGCAGTTCTGATTTTGTAGAGGGTGGAGTCAGCCAAGGAGATTGTGGCAAGTAGGAGGATGTAGATATTTTGAGAAAAGAGGAGAGGGTAAAAGTGGAGCCAAATGGAGGGAAGGATATTTTGGAAAGTTTTTGATATGCATGGGATGACTTAGAATAATGAGAAAAATATCCTAATGGTTTTTCAAGACAACTAGAGTGGTCAAGTGGAAGGCTGAGAGGATTCAAGAGGCTTTGAGGAAATGATAAGAAGGCTCCCTGAGGACAGAGTATAGGTTGGTAAAGGAAGAGTAGATCAACATTAGCAACAGTTGATGGTTGTGGAATGTTATATATTTTCTATCGTACAGTCGAGAATAGGAAAATCCAAGTTATAGAATCTGTGTTTAATGTTTGTGTCTACGTATTGTAGGTCATGGGTATGTAGTTGAGTTTATCACTACTAGCCAGTGTGCTTATAATGAATATGTTTACTATTATATGATTTTTTTCCTTTATGTTTGTAGTTTGGTTTATGGCAGTGCATAGTGCTATTATTGAGGGTCGGTGAGCCCATTGACTTAAAGTATGTAACTCTCGGCATCAGGTCTCTTTTGCTAATATGAATATAATCCAATGAATGGATAAGTTGCTCCATTTTTTGATGTGCATCTCTATGAACGTTTTATGATGGTTCTATGAGTTATTGTATTGTATAACTTGTGATAGGCTAATTGTTTGTAACACTGGTTAATAATCTGAATGTTTGTGTTAATAACGTAGTATGGGATTGTCGCATATGGAGATGATATGTTCTGGTTTCGACTTGTGATTTTTTTTGTTCTAAACCTTTATGAATGGGTGTGAAGGGTCGTATGACTAACAGTGGGTCAAAGTGCTAACTAATGTTTCTTGTCAATAATATATTTGTTAGGGTATAATGTTGATTTTGTCCTTAATAAATGAGCTTGTGTCTGAGGTCATATACCACGTGTGTTTGTTTTGGACTTGCATTGTCTGATGGGTAAAAAGGATTAACCCCCAATGCAGTACATGATGACAGGTATACGATGAAGCATGTGTCAGCTAGAGGTAGTGCATCATGAGCTATAAGATAGTCCTATCAGACTACCTAAACATGGTTCTGACAGTCACCCATTAGCGTCTTAGGTGAGTCTTCACTCACTTTGTGGGTGTGGCCTAAAGGGCCAATGCTAAGAAAGTATGTTTTGGCCCCTACGTCACAAATCTCGAGTCTTTTAAAATCCCACGCGCTAAAAAATGGTTCCATTTTTGGGACTAGGATGGTTGTGTGACAAGATTGCCTTATATGAATGTGGAAACTATGGAAGCCAATGAGGGAGGAAATTACACAGTGGTTTAGATGGAAGTTGTGTGAGTTTTCTATGAAAAAGATAGGAGACAAGAACCTAAACTTAGAGAAATGGCTACAAACTTACGTGTTTACTGACTTCCATGAAACTTTCTTTAGAGAGTTTCCTAACATCTTGATGGAGTGGTTTCAGTGGCTGAAGGAAAATAACTCAATGTATCAGCACGACTGGCCAAGGAAGTAAATATCGGAGGAAGTATGTCAGCTTCAAGTGGTAAAAAAAAAAACTTCCCATGTTATTGATTTTTTGTTTGAAATTGTGCTCGAAGGATAATTTATGGAGTTTTTAGTGGAAGTGATGGTGTAATATACTACAACAGAGAGGAAATTTCTAAAGGGACGAAGAGGTAGATTTATAAGGTCAATAACATTGTTGATAAAGATGATGTTGTATGACCATGGTGTTTTTCCTTTGGAGTCCAACACAATAAGAAAATAATATGCCCGTGTGAACGGGGATGTGGGAGAGACATGGAAGATGGTCTAAGGAGCATAAAAGGGGAGGAGGAAGAAGCACTATAGTGGAGGCTGACCGGGGGCCCAAAACTTCGCATAAAAAGGAAAAGGGAAAGGATGGAGCAAGAGAGTTACGAGGATGGAACTTTGACGAGTGGGAGGAGGTATTGGAGGAGTGATACAAGAGGAGGTCAATCAATTTTAGTGCCTATTGAAAGAAGGAGCCTAGAGGGAGTGGCTAGGAGAGGCCATTGTAAGACATGGAGTAGTGCTAGTGACCAAAGCTATGAAGGGACACAGTTCAACACACCACAAAGGAAGCAAGAAAAGAGGGAAAAACTGAGTCCATGTAATATGAAATATTTGGCACTAGAACAACATAATTAGACCATGCCTAGGGTCAAACCCACCACCCCACATGCATCCATAGAACAGGAGGTACGCACTCAACACACTGATACAACTAGTGTAGAAGGTAATTGTTGTTAGGGAGGAGGAAATAATAGCAATAATGGAATTGGTCTAATTGCAGGAGGGACAACATAAGGTATCAAAAATCAGAGTGGTGAAAAGTCAGGCACACAGGTTTCTAGGAGCACAATAAGAGTAGGTGGACGAACTTCATCAGGAGGCACCACACAAACTACCATGGTGGGTGTCGATTTGCAGATGCCCATGTTTCATAGTGCTCGAACTGAGGACCTAGAACACCATTGTTTGGTTGTGTTATATTCTTTCCATGACTAGCCCACATAGTTAACTCGTTGCGCTGATTGCATAGCGGGGGGGTCATAGGGGGTTTGAGGGGTGTAGGTAACCCCACTCTATGGGGTCCGGGCAACGCCCCAGAAAATTTTGGTTTTGGAACCTATGTTAGGTTGGGCGGAACCATCTATGGTTTTGTGCATGATTTTCACACATGTTTTTGGACGCGATGGTTTTTGGTCCATGGTATTGGATGCTTCAGCATGTATAAATATGTATTATGACATTGAAAGGACTATAATGAAAAATCAAGCTGGTAGTCCCGGTTTTGGGATCCAGGGGAAAATCTTTGTGTATATGTGTTTTATGTGTTATGCTCTCGCATTGTTTATTTTCTGTGTTTTAGAATTCATATGCAGGTAATTTCTGTACAGGGTTAAAACCTACATTTGGTATCGAAGCTATTTTGGCTTCAAGGGGACACCTTTGGTGCTGAGGGGTTTCACTTGGGCCTGTGGTAGTCCCTGTTCAGTGGGAGATCTGCAAGATCGATTCTGGTGCTGAAAGAAGATGGCGAGCAGTGGAAAGATAGAGATCAAAGAATTTAATGGTCAGAGTTTTGTGTCGTGGAAACTCAAGATGGAGGATATGTTGGTGGATGAAGATCAGTGGATCACAGTAGATCTGGGTACTAAACCAACGGGAGTGTCCGATGAAGAATGGAAGAAGTTGGATCGGAAGGCAAAGAGCACAATACAATTATGTGTCTTAGAATCAGTATTGCTAAATGTATCATGGGAAGCTACGACGAAGGCTTTGTGGGACAAGTTAGGGACTTTGTACCAATCTAAGTCTCTGGTGAATAAACTGTTCCTACGGAAAAAGTTGTATAACCTGAGGATGAAAGATGGAGACTCAGTGATATAGCATCTGAACGCATTTAATACTGTGGTAAGTCAGTTAGCATCTGTTGATATTAAAATTTCAGATGAAGATAAGTGCATCAGTTTGTTGTGTTCTCTACCAGATTTGTGGGATAGTTTGGTTATTATAATAGGTAGCAATGCAACTACCTTACAGTTTGATGAAATAGTCTCATCCTTGCTGATGGAGGAGGTGAGACGGAAAAATATGGAGAGCTAGAATGGTGATGCCTTATCTACACAAGAACAGTCCCAGAACAGAAACAGAAATAAGTCATCGAGTGGGAGATCTAAATCTAGAGGGAGATCTAAATCTCCAGGAAAACCTATAAAGGTGGTGTGCTGGAAATGAAGAAAGGAAGGGCACTACAAAAGGGACTATAAATCTAAAGCTCTTGATAAAGGAAAGGTATTTGATGATGCTCCTTCTGCAAAGGCAAAAACCACCTCAGATGAAGGTGGGGATGTGTACTTGGCTTCTTCAAGTACACATGTATATCATGAGGCATGGTTGATTGACTCAGGTGCATCCTTTCACTTCACTCCCCATAGAGAGTGGTTCTATGAGTATAAGAAATACGATGGTGGTGATGTCTTCTTAGGGGATGATAGGAAGGCTAGAATCGCTGGACGTGGAAAAGTAAAGTTGAAGTTGCAAGGTGGAAGGGTTAGAACACTTATGGGTGTCCTACATATTCTTGCATTGGCCAGAAATCTGATTTCTGTAAGTAAGCTAGATGATGTAGGTGTAAAAATAGTGTTCGAGAAGGATACCTGCAAGATGGTTCAGGGAGCACTAGTATTGATGCGGGGAGTTCGGATTGGAACTCTGTACAAGCTGCAATGCAGCATTGTTGGTGATGGGTGCAACAGTTCTGTAGTTCTTGAAAGTGGAGCAGAAAATCTAGTGGTCTCTGGAGAGAAGACCATGCTATGGCATCAAAGGCTTGGACATATTGGAGAGAAGGGCCTACGAATACTTCATGGTAAAGGTATGGTAGAAGGTATGAGTAATAGCTCTCTGGATTTTGATTTCTGTGAAAATTGTGTATATGGGAAGCAGAATCAAGTGAGTTTCCCCTCTGTTGGTAAGAAGGCGAAACAGATATTAGAGCTTGTGCACAATGATGTGTTTGGACCTATGAAGGTTCCATCACTAGGTAAGTCTATGTACTATGTATCATTTATAGATGACTTCTCAAGGAATACATGGATATATTTCCTTAAGAATAAATCTGAAGTCTTTGATAGGTTTAAAGAATTCAAGGCTCTAGTGGGAAACCAGATAGAGAAGAAGATAAAGGTGTTGAGGATAGATAATGGTGGAGAGTTTTGCAGTAAGGAATTTGAAGAGTTCTGTAAGAAGTGTGGTATAGCATGGCAGAAGACTACTCCATATACACCTCAACAAAATGGAGTTGCAGAAAGAATGAACAAGACGTTGATGGAAAGGGCAAGAAGCATGCTCAGTGGTGCCAGGTTAGGATAGGAATTTTGGGCAGAGGCAGTGGAGACAACATGTTACCTAGTCAATAGATCACCTTCATCAGCGTTGGAGGATAAGACTCCACAAGAGGTATGGACTGGTAAGAAACCCTCTCTTTCACATCCGAGGGTATTTGGATGTGTTTCATATGTACATGTTCCAAAGGAGAAATGAACCATGTTGGATAGTAAATCATAAAAGTGCATCTTTATTGGGTATAAGGATGGTTTAAAGGGTTATAAGCTTTGGAACCTGGTAACAAGGAAGGTTGTGTACAACCGAGATGTGGTGTTCAGAGAAGTGAAAGATGTTATTAAACATGAAGTCCAACCAAAGGAACCTAAGAAGATAGAGTTTGATCTAAAGGAGGAAGAATCAGACTCTACAACAGAGAAGGAATCAGAAGATGAAGAGCCACAAACTCCGGGTGTGAGAAGATCAGTTCGAGAAATAAGGTAGCTAGAAAGGTATAATCCATCTACTTTCTATTCAAATTTTACTTATCTATTACTGATGATTATCCCAGAACTGTGAAGGAAGCAGTAGATTCAGAGGATGGAAAACTTTGGAAAGAGGCCATGGTTGATGAAATGGCATCTTTGCAAAAAAATGAGGCTTGGGATCTGGTGGAGTTGTCGGCTGGAAGGAAACCCATTGGCAGCAAATGGGTGTTCAAGAAGAATACAAATGCAGAAGGACAGGTGGAGAAATAGAAAGCTCGGTTGGTAGCAAAAGGTTATTCCCAGGTGCTGGGAATTGATTTTGGTAATATTTTTACTCCTGTTGCCAAGGTAACTTCTATTAGATTACTTTTATCTGTTGCTGTTGCTTTTGATTTTGAGGTAGAACAGATGGATGTGAAGACAAAATTTCTTCACGGGCATCTGGAAGAGGAAATCTACATGAAGCAACCTGAAGGCTTTGAAGGGTAAGAAAGCAATAGTATGAAAGTTAAAGAAGTCTCTATATGGGTTAAAACAATCACCAAGGATGTGGTATCAGAAATTTGATACATTTATATGGGGACTTGGCTTCACCAGAAGTAAAGAAGATCACTGTGTGTATTTTAAATTAATTGGTGACCGTGTTATTTATTTGGTCTTGTATGTGAATGATATGTTGCTAGTTGGAAATGACAAAGAAATTATCTAGGATTTGAAGACCCAATTTTCCTCCAAATTCAACATGAAATATCTTGGTGCTGCAAACTATATTTTGGGCATGGAAATTAAAAGAGATCGGGCAAAGAGGAATCTCTGGTTAAACTAGAGGAAGTATGTCGAGACAATATTGCAGAGATTTCATATGCAAGATAGTAAACCAGTGAAGGTTCCTATTCCTGTAGGTGTAAATTTATCTGTTGAACAGTGTCCCAAGACACAAGAAGAGAAAGAGGACATGTCCCGTGTTCCATATGTAAGTGCAGTCGGTAGCTTGATATATGCAATGGTCTATACTAGACTAGACATTTCACATGCAGTGGGAGTATTGAGCAGGTTTATGTCAAATCCGGGAAAGGAGCATTTGACAACAATGAAGCGAGTTTTTAGGTATTTGCGTGGCACTAGTGATTATGGTTTGTGCTACCAAGGAAGACTTGGATTGGACAGAGTGTTGGATATTCATGGCTTTGTTGATGCAAACTGGGCTGGAAATCTAGATCAGAGAAGATCTACAAGTGGGTATGTGTTTAACCTATTTGGAGGTGCAGTTAGTTTGATGAGTAAGAAACAATCTATAGTGGCACTATCAACAACAGAGGTAGAATACATGGCAGCCACTCATGCAAGCAAGGAAGCAGTTTGGTTGCAGAGATTGTGTTCAATTATAGGGTTAGTACAGGGAGCTATAAGGATAGACTGTGACAGCCAAAGTGCAATTTTCTTGGCAAAGAACCCTGCATATCATTCAAAGACAAAGCACATTGATGTTCAGTATCACTTTGTGAGGGATATGATAGAAGACAAAAAGGTGTTGCTGGTAAAGGTGGACACTTTGAAGAATACTGCAGATGCATTGACAAAATCTGTGAGCTCTGAGAAGTTCTCTTGGTGTAGAGAAACAATGGGCATTGCAGGGCTGGATAAATGACTAAGCTCTCTTGTGGCCCCCTATGAAAAGAAAACAACAAGTGGGAGAATGTTGGGTTGTGTTATATTATTTCCATGACTAGCCCATGTAGTTAACTGGGGGGTTAGAGGTGGGGGGGGGGGGGGGGGGGGGGGGGAGGAGCCCCCCCTTTGTTACGCAGATTGCATAGCGGGGGGGTCACAGGGGGTTTGAAAATTTTGGTTTTGGAACCTATGTTAGGTTGGGCGGACCCACCTATGTTTTTGTGCATGATTTTCACACATGTTTTTGGACGCGATGGTTTTCAGTCCATGGTTTTGGACACAATGGTTTTTGGTCCATGGTATTGGATGCTTCAGCATGTATAAATATGTATTATGACATTGAAAGGAATATAATGAAAAATCAAGCTGGTAGTCCCGGTTTTGGGATCCAGGGGAAAATCTATGTGTATATGTGTTTTATGTGTTATGCTCTTGCATTGTTTATTTTCTGTGTTTTTAGAATTCGTATGCAGGTAATTTTTGTACTGGGTTAAAACATACTAACATTTATTTGTATGTGAGTGTTATAGACATTTTTGTGCCTTACAGCATAGAGCATGAAATTTCAATAATCTAAGGGATCCAAAGTCCCTAAACATGTTGTTCTTACCCTTAGAGGAACAAGGTCAGCAAACCACAGCACTGCAAATCAGTTCTCCACTGAAAAACACTCAAAAACAGGTCAATTTTGGATCAAAGCAGCTGCTCCACTAAGCATCTGCGCTGAATGTCAAGAGCTCTATGGTGTACCTACGCTGCATTGCAAGTGCAACAAAGGCTACCTGCGCTGGGCGTACTTTGACATGTGGAGGAATCTTTTTCTCAATGTGCCAGTGCCCAGGAAGCTTCCAAAAAGACACTTGATCAAAAGATTCGCCTAATGTTGAGTTAAGAGCTTCTAAAACTCCAAGTGGAAGACAGAAACTCCGAGTGAAGAACTGAAGAACAATTGGAGTTGAAGAGGACAACGAGTCACACATCAAGCTGACTTATCTTCACTCCAAAACTCTATATAAGGATCTCATCCCATGGGATCTAGAGGGCGGAATTTAGTGCGAAGAATTGCTGTTGGTTTACAGTTGTGAGCATTGGGTGATTGCTTGAGGGAGGTGAAGAAGAGATTTCTCTCCGTCGGGAAGGTGATGCTGGATTGGACCTCTCATGGTTGTATCACCGCCTGAACCTTACTTCCATATATTAATAAAGCATTTGAGGTTCTTCTATTCACATGTGTTTCAATGGTGTATTGTCTTACTTGCGTCTTTGATTTATGCTAATCCTTGAATCGATTATGAATGCATGCTTCTTGTAGTTTCCTTTTCTTGTCTTATTTGCAGGATCTCGTGTAGCTGGTCCCGTGAAAAGACTTGGAGCCGGGAGCAAGCGAAAAACAAAGGAGATTGGATCGACCATTTGCGCAAGACATCGGTAAGTGGATCTCTCCCTTTTATCTCTTGCATGTCATAAAGAAGAAACTTTAGATAGCTTTGCTTTCAGCTGTTGCTAAGGAACTATCACCCTTAGAGTGGGTTAGGGTCATTCCGAGTTGGATACTTTCCCCCACAACAGACTGGCGACTCCACTGGGGATCGTGTCTTGTTGGTAGCTTGTGTTTCTTGCTATTCATTTCTTAAACAAAGGAGTACCGAATCGAACTGCATTCGAGTCCTTCGAATGCAAAGTAGAGGGCAGCTACTCTAGCCCAGTGCTGGGCATGTTTATGATTTGAAGAGCTGATCCACAAGGACTCTTTTTAGCTCTTTGTGATAGTGTTCATCTTCCTTTAATCATCCTCTAGTGTATACTTGACTGATAGCCTCTGATTTGGCCAAAAACCATTGATTTTTGAGCAAACTGTGACCCGGAATCTGAGAGAGACGAGAGTTGTCTCTTCAGTGCAGCTGCAACAAAGGCTACCTGCACTGCAACGCAGGTCCCGAAGGGGCTACCTGCGCTGCATGTCAGATTGACAGTGCAGCACCTGCGCTGATCCAGTTTTGCCTTGTGCAACTGGGATTCCCCACTGTCTGTTGCCCAGTTTTCAGTATTGTTTTTGCAGCCTGTTGTCAACCTGTATACCCAGCTGAAACCACTTCTCTTTGCCTTCATTTCGCCTCAGTTGTATGAAGAAACCGTGATTGTTCTTATTGTATTTCTTGCTGTCATTCACAGTTTCCCATAGCGAAAGTGAACTAGTCTTGCTATGACCTCTTGGATCTAGACCTATGAGAAAGTGTCGTTGTGATTCTAAGAGCTAGTTTATTGTTGTTCATAGCTGCTTGAGAATTTGCTTTCGTTATATGGTTCGAATTTCAGTATTTCTTGTGTTGAAACGAGTGAATCTTAAGGTGTTCTTTTGATTATTGGACAAACACTTGTTGCTTTCGCTTGAAATTGAATTCGAAATTATACAACAGCTTTCTTTTTGTAATACATCAACATTAAGGAAGGAGAAAAGAAATACTTGCATTGTGCATGTGCATTTGGACAGTTTGCATGTCGATTTAGGAAAAGTGCATCAGTGTGTGCTCTATGATCTGTTTGAAAAGATGATGTCTTTCTTTTCCTTCAATGGTTAAGGTTTTCATAAGTTGAAAGAATTGAAAAAGCTTGCTTATCATTCTTAGACTGCATTTAGGAGTTGTATCATACATCACGTGGTGATCCATAAAGGCAAACTGCTAAGCAAGATCAACCTAAAAAGAACTAAATTTATCTAACAACGCTTTGAAACATAACGAAACACAGTAGAGGTCTAGGTAGAGACGTGAACCAGCGTCTTTAAACATAGTGACTGTCGATCTCTACGAAGGTGGGTGATTCCTCCTGAGGGACGATAGCACTAATACGGATTTGTGCCCCCGCGTACCGTCGCGTATATTGGGGGACCCCTATAGGAATGAAGCCTTTATCCATAGGAAGCCGTGTCAGCCGCCCTACTGATCGCGATGCAGTGAACACAGCATTCACGAAGATCGACCACTCGTACCGTAAAACGTATTCTGTGGTTTTGCGAAAGGTTTGGCACACCCTTTGCCTAGAACTCTAGAGGAGTTTCTTTTGGCCTTTTTCAAACTCTATAACTGAAAAAGTCCATCCGAGCATTTGTCACTTTGGGCTCGTTAATACATCGAAGGAGACTAGAGTCATCTTTAGCTTTTTCTCGACTCTTAAAAAGTGAAAAAGCAAGTTGTGTCTAAAGCGTCGTCATATAAAATTCATTTTAAACGGAACATAATCTCCTCCTATTCCTGCGTTGACCTTCGAAGTTAGTCTTTTGGCATCGTAAGTTCTTGTAGAATCGCTAAGAAATCTTTTGGATAGACTAGATATGTCTGAACAACCGTCGACATCTAGGACTGTGTCGTCTGACACAGCAGCAGCAGAGCCTCCTGCTGCTACTCCAATGATGTTCGCTGGTATACCATCTGTCCCGGCAAATTGTCAACAACAAGACGGAGTCCAATCAGGGACGACAATATGGTTAGTTCCTTTTTCTTCATCCGGATTATCATCTAGTACTTCTTATGTTGAAACTCAACAAATTGATCCAATGTGTCTTCAAAGGCCAATTTACCCTTTAAGTACTGGATTTCCACCATGTGGAGGGCAGTATGCTCTTTCATTGTTCCCTCCTAGAGAACAACCATATGAGAGTTTACAACAGGATTCAGGTCAAACTGGAATTACATCCAGCGGTTGGGTACCAATACTGCCTCAACAATCAGGAGTTGCATATTCAATGCAACCAGTACACCCTGTGTCGAATATTCCCACCACACCTGCTATGGCAAATGCGTCGCAAGTACAAGCGCTACCTGTTGTAATACAACAACCTCTTGTCTCAGCGGCTCAATCACAATCTCAGGGTAGTGCCTCCTTATCTGGAGTGACTCAGGCTCAAACAAGTACTGTGACTCCTCATCTTGGTCAATCATCCAGTATTGGTCAACAGCAAATGGTCCAACAACCAGAGCTGGCTCAATCTCAACAACCGCCATTCCAGCAATCATATCAAGGACCTGAACAACAAGTCTTTGTAAGTAATGGGCAACCATGCTATAATGGTTATGCCCATCAACTTTGTCAAAGTTGTCAGCATTATGCTGGTCTGCAAAGACCCATTGCTCAGGCGATACCATCTTATCCTAGATATGCTTCGCCCAACCTGAACCAACAGTTGTCTTTTGTAGCAACTCTAGAATTACCAGATCTAAACCGACTGACGAATGATCCAATTGCTTATGCCCCTTGGTGGCCAGCAATTCCGCATAAACTTCCATCGGACATTCCTAAATTCAATGGAAATCCAGGTGAAGACCCGTCGAATCACGTCATGACTTTTCATCTATGGTGTTCATCGAACACTCTAAACGATGATTCGATAAGACTTCGCCTCTTCCAGAGGACATTGACAGGTCCAGCGGCTAAATGGTACATTGAATTGCCAAGAGCCTCTTTCGACAATTTCAGCTCCTTAGCCACGACTTTCTTAACCCATTTTCAATTACCGATAAGGTATGAAACAGGAACAGAACTCCTTACCAACTTCAAACAGACAACGGCCACTCACATATCTGATCATATACATGAGTGGTGACGTCGTCGTAGGATGGTGAAAACTTACGTTCCCGATTAGCTGTTAGCTGAATGGTTTATAAAGTCGTTACTTCTGGCTATAACGGAAGATGTGGCCAAGGGAGGAGTCATAACAGAGGAGCAAGTCATTGCTCGTGCTCAATACTTAGACTTAGTATATACTCGACAAAATACCTAGCGCCCCCAGACCTGAATTTTCAATTCCTCCCCCTCCTAAATTGTATACTGACTCTCACACCAGCAATGGCGTCACTGGCAAACGCAAAATTTCTAGTCAAAATGCAAATGAGGAACTTCTTGCCTCAGAAGTAAATGCCATGTCGACCGACAAGGGCAAACAACTGAAGCAACCAGGGGGCAAGAAGAAAAAGAAAAGGAAAGGGAAACCCCCGACAGGGTGTCATATATGCGATGAGGATCATTGGACGAAAGATTGTCCACATATAGCTGAAGTTAAGAAACTCTTTAAGAGTTCGAAAACCCCAGCAGTATTGACTGATCTGTTTCCTAACCCAGGTCAAAATCTGGTTGCTAATCGAAATGCTTCCCGATCCCAAGTGCTTATGTTGTCTACCTCAAAACAGCAGAATAATGCTTTGACAAGGAATAAAGATTACAGGAATCCAAAGCAGTTGAACAAAAAGGCAAATAAACAACCTAGTAGTTCAACAACAACTTTGACCAAAGTCGTGCCACCCATCATTCCTAAACCAATGATAAAGTCGCCAAAGGGAGTAGTACACAAATTGACATTTAATCCTCGTGCAAAAATAACACAGAATTATAATATAATAGAGGACCTGGCCCAATCGCCGTCCACTATGTCGACACTTGAGGTACCGCAAAATTGCCCCTCCCAAGAGCAAGCTTTACTCGCAGTGATAAGTGGGATTGACCCAATGGATTCCAATCTTGTGGCCTTTGATCATAAAAGATATGACCCTCAGTTACCAGCTCAACAAGCTTTCCTTATTCAAGTGAAAGCCCTCAACAAAATTGTTCATCGAACAATTATTGATGAGGGGGCATCTACATGCCTTATGTCGATGAGTTGCTGGAAAAGTTTAGGCTCACCACCCTTGTCAAAATCATCAACGACATTAAAAGCATTTGATGGACGATCATACACTCCATACGGGATTTTAAGTAACTTGCAAGTTGAACTGGGGGGCAAAACAGTAGAAGTTGATGTAGAAGTAATCGACGGAAACCTCCATTACAACATCCTACTGGGAAGGCCTTGGATATATGCCATGGCTGCAGTTGTGTCGACCTACTTCAGGAGGATTGTATTTCCTTTTCAAGGAAAAATTACAATCATCGACCAACAAACATTTCTCCCCAACAGTTCTCAAGTTACGGGAAGCAGCACAATGATCCATGAAAGTAATCAATCGCTCCAAAACATTGGAGTAGGTCTCCTAAAAGACCCTACCTTAATGGGTACTTTTGCCCTACCACCTGCAAATAATCTGGCGGAAGTGGCCACAGTGGAAACCTACAATATGAAATCTTCTATATCTAATGGATTCGGAAGATTCCTAAACATTTTGTCAGCATGGATCATCGCCCTAATGGAAATACTGTAAATACAGTGGGCTCCGAGGACGGTTCTTATCTCGTGTCAACCTCGTTAAAAAATGAAACAAGGAGTCATGAGGATAGTTCTTTTACTATGTCAACCTCATTAAAAAATGAAACAAATCCCCAATTCAAAATTCAAAGGTAAACCTTCATTCCAATTGCCAAGTTGAATGTAATGAAGCTTGGGGGGCACCCTCCTTTGACATGCGTTATTATGATGCTGGGGGCATGCAAAAAAAAAAAAAAAAAAAAAAACGAGCAGTTTTGGCAAAGTTCATGCTCGTTAAAAAATAAACGCAAGATCCGAGCAGTTTTAATGCGGAAATTCATGCTCGTTAAAAAATAAACATAAGCTAGTGAGCAGGCTTCCCCCAGAGTTCAAGCTCATCCAGAAAAAATGAACCGGTAAATAACCATTTGAGACCGTAAATTCATCAGCCATAAAAGCCTTGGTCGTGTTTGTGCACCGTCGCCTCCACTTTTCATTTGGCCGATCATTCACATCCACTTGATTGTTTACCTATTTTGAGGAACAGCTGTGAAGAGTGATCCCACCTAGCCATCCTTGTAATACTGCCGTGATTGGAAAATTCCAACCTGTACCTGGAATCTGCTGCTATCCCTGTTTATCACTCGTTCCTCAAAATACGAGTCTTCTTTGAGCTCTTTTCACTGACTCGTAAAAAATGAAAAGTTTTCCGAGTTTTGGCCTTCCAGCTCGTTAAAAGGACCGGAAGAGCTATCCTTCCTCTAGATTTTAATCTTTTTGGACCTGAGGGATTATTGCACAAAAAGATCGAGTGCTTGTCTAGTTCGGCTCGATAAAGATATCGAATATTCATCCCTTCTGTATTGTTTTATACTTTTTCGGACTTAAGGGATTAGATGACGAAAAAGGACCCCTGGAGTCTACTTTATGTACACTTTTCAGACTCTCTAAAAATGAAAAGGACCGAGTTGTCTTTGTCGCTGGGCTCGTTAAAAATATTAGATAGCGACAAACTTGTCTTTAGACGAGAACGAGTTTCCCTATCGCTAGGCTCGTTAAAACATAGCGATGGGCTTGCCCGAAGGGCAGGTTATAGAACAAGCATATGTTATCCTCCTCAAGCTTGACAAAAATAAAGAGGTACTGGTCAGAAATGACTGGGGAAAAATTGGGAGAACCTCAAAGCTTAATGGTAGCAAGTCGCTCTTGAACATGACACTTTTGCCTCCGTAAATATCGGGTTGGGTTATTATCATTCACCGGTCCCTTCACCATGGTCTCGCCATACCATCCATACATGGGGTAATGCTACCGATCCATCACATCAGTGTCGTTATATGTTCAAGAGATGTCTTTCAGAAAGTGTCAACCGGGTCCCATCCACTACCATACATCATCTTTCATCCTTCCATGACCGCCACCCTGAATCATATTTCACAGATCGTTTTCACCATCATCACTAGCTCTGTTCCGTGTCACTGATGTGGTATTCATTAAGGCCCTCCTTTGATGGATCACTTCTTGTCGACATCATCTCATTATCCAAGAAGTTGGTCTAGGAACACCCCCTCAGTACTTTGAAGCTTGCATGCCTCAATGGCAAGTTTCTCACTCCCGGCGATAGGTAGACATTAATGACCTTCGACCAGGAGACTTTGCGTGGTGTTCGACGTCAGATCCTATATTCACACCACGTGAATTGTGCTGCAGTACCTTGAGGGTCATCATCATTATCGGTGATTCCTCTCGCGCTTGTTAACAGTTTACATTATTGACTGGTAATCAAGCGATGTCTTTCCATGTTCGACTTCAGGAAATTCTCACATGGATCGACTTGTACTAAAGTGAAGATCGGACAAGTTTGAAGACCCCGGATCTAGTTTCATCCATCCGGGCTGCGATATATATTCAGGAGATAAAAACATAGACATGTGCAGCAGATGAGCATCCTACTAAAAGGATGATAATTAAAAGCAGAGAATTATCCGTCTATTATCAGACGATCGTCTGTTTATGTACAACAAATGTATTTATAAAGCTGAACATGGGAAATGCCTGCATCAGCTAGATCATGAAAAGAAAGTATGAAAAGATAATGTATTGTATTGTATTTTGTTGCAGGTCACCTCCCGACGATTGAATGAACTTCGGATCCTCCTAATAAAGCATTTCACCCGATAAACGACCTCATACTTTAGGGGGCAACTGTTATAGACATTTTTGTGCCTTACAGCATAGAGCATGAAATGTCAATAATCTAAGGGATCCAAAGTCCCTAAACATGTTGTTCTTACCCTTAGAGGAACAAGGTCAGCAAACCATAGCATTGCAAATCAGTTCTCCACTGAAAAACACTCAAAAACAGGTCAATTTTGGATCAAAGCAGCTGCTCCACTAAGCATCTGCGCTGAATTTCAAGAGCTCTATGGTGTACCTGCGCTGCATTGCAAGTGCAAAAAAGGCTACCTGCACTGGGCGTACTTTGACATGTGGAGGAATCTTTTTCTCAATGTGCCAGTGCCCAGGAAGCTTCCAAAAAGAAACTTGATCAAATGATTCGCCTAATGTTGAGTTAAGAGCTTCTAAAACTCCAAGTGGAAGACAAAAACTCCGAGTGAAGAACTGAAGAACAATTGGAGTTGAAGAGGACAACGAGTCACACATCAAGCTGACTTATCTTCACTCCAAAACTCTATATAAGGATCTCATCCCATGGGATCTAGAGGGCGGAATTTAGTGCGAAGAATTGCTGTTGGTTTACAGTTGTGAGCATTGGGTGATTGCTTGAGGGAGGTGAAGAAGAGATTTCTCTCCGTCGGGAAGGTGATGCTGGATTGGACCTCTCATGGTTGTATCACCGCCTGAACCTTACTTCCATATATTAATAAAGCATTTGAGGTTCTTCTATTCGCATGTGTTTCAATGGTGTATTGTCTTACTTGCGTCTTTGATTTATGCTAATCCTTGAATCGATTATGAATGCATGCTTCTTGTAGTTTCCTTTTCTTGTCTTATTTGCAAGATCTCGTGTAGCTGGGCCCGTGAAAAGACTTGGAGCCGGGAGCAAGCGGCAAACAAAGGAGATTGGATCGACCATTTGCGCAAGACATCGGTAAGTGGATCTCTCCCTTTTATCTCTTGCATGTCATAAAGAAGAAACTTTAGATAGCTTTGCTTTCAGCTGTTGCTAAGGAACTGTCACCCTTAGAGTGGGTTAGGGTTATTCCGAGTTGGATACTTTCCCCCACAACAGTGAGGCCATCTGGAAAGCTAAGCAGGTGCAATACAAGGCCACAAATATCACATAGTTGGAATCCACATTTAGGTATCATGCACTAACATGGTACATGAATTTGAAAAGCACAATTCTAGCTATATAGGACCTTGGTGGAGATCAAATAGGAATTGATTAGGAAGTTCCAGAAGTCAAAGTCTAAATCCCAATGTAATATAGAACTCAAGGAAATCAAGAAGAGTCTAGAGAGTTAGTATGGGACTTCGACCAACGGTTTAAAGCTCTGAAGGATAGGCTAAAGTATGAAATTATGGATGTGCAATATAAAGAGTGGTTTATTACACGGCTGCTACAACACATTATAATACCATTGCTGCAACAAAGGATAGGAATGTAGTTAAAAGATCTACAAGTGACGTTGAAGTTAGAAGCCTCACTGGTAGGCAAAGGGGAGAACAATGGTATGGAATACGTGTAGTCCCAGCTGACTAAATTATCTTCCCAACTTCAAGACTTGACTAAAGGGAAGAAAAATCAAGAGAAATTATGGTGCACCATAAGTCGAACAAAGGGTCACCATAGGAATGAATGTAAATTATTGATTAACTATGTGGTGATTGGTGCATCAAATCCACTTGTGCAAGGCAGAGAATCGTGGTTCAAAATCCGTCAGGTATGGGGCCATATACCATCCAGTTTCCCAATGATGCAGAAGTATGAGTCCATAACCTGTACTCTATTCTCGACTTTTGTAAATCAGTGGGGCACTATATCCACCACTGACATGCACTAGAGATAATGTGCGAGCACACGTTTGACTCATTCTGAGTGCAGGGGCCTAAAGGGACGGAAGCTCTGTCCAATGGGTTTAATCAACCTGGGTATAATTAAGGTGGAAAATACAAATGGTAAGGGCAAGGTCACAAGGAAACTTGGCTTAGGTTTGCACCGATCCTTATTACATTTATATTTATTGCAAATCCTTGTGTAATCCAAAAATTAATTTTCCCGAGTTGATTTCCCAGATGTAGGAGAAAAAGGGGCCCAATGTACAGACGACCGTCATCGAGCCACGTCGGACTCAACAATGGGTAGGCATGGTAACATAAGGAGGTGTCAAGACAAGGGTTGATGTTATGAGACCTTAGATGTTGTAGCCCTAGGGGGTTAGGAGACCTTCTGAACCCCCTTTAAAGTTTGACCCTGTCAAGGAAAAGACCATGTATGAGGAGACCCAATGGGAAATAGTTGTGGAAGAATAGGATAGGTCGGAATCTAGGCACGAAGCAGCTATGTCAGAGACATTTGATGTTAATGTAGGTATGACGTTGTAACATATTCTTGGCATGATAGCCTAAAAACAAATTTGACCCTTTCCAAATTCATTATTAGTTAGATTCTCGAGAATCTACAAAATTTTATCTATTTTATTAAAATATTTGGTCTTCATTCAACTATTACAATTTCTATGTTATAGACTACTGAGTATAGCTAAGAAACAGGGAAACTATCAAGTGACAACTGTTGTAACACCTTCCAGGGTAAATGTGCATATAAACAACATAATAGGAAGATAAATACAATAAACATATCAGCCATAAATATATATTATATCTATATATCTATATATATCTATCTATCTATATATATATATATATATATATATATATATATATATATATATATATATATATATAGATATATATCTATATATATCTATCTATATATCTATATATATATATATATATATATATATATATATATATATACATCAGTACATTTGCACATGAAAATCAAGGGAATGAATTTTTTCATTAATAAATGCAATGAACCAACCGGTGATGGGACTACCACGTTCCACTTGATGATAGATTGGATGAGCCAAGTCTTTCTTCAACCAATCACCCCTATGCCATATTCCAAGCATGAGTGTGGGATCTCAGATAACACATCAATCAAAACTTATCCAGGGCTTCCATAGGCCACCCACCTCAACCCATCAAACAGTAATTCCACCTCACGGTTGTACATCACCAAAAAACCATCATCAGATTGGTCTCCATCCAGGCCTTCTAGCACTTCTAGAGCATTTATCCAACCAAGGCTTCTAGAACTAGTAACTCAACCCACATCTTATACAGGGCTTACAGAGCATTTGTCCAACCACAACTTCCAGAACTAGTAACTCAACCCACCAAGGGCTTCCAGAGCATTTGTCTAACCAGGGCTTCCAGGACTAGTAACTCAACCCAAGCTATTATTCCAGAGCATTTTTGTAACAACAGCTTCCAGGACTAGTAACTCAACCCAAGTTGTGATAGGGCTTCCATAGAATTTGTACAACTAGGGTTTCTAGGACCAATAACTAAACATAAGTTAAGGAAACATGAGAAAACACCAAAACAAAGAATGAAAGTAAACCCAAAATCACCATGGATATCCAAAAAATGGCAAGGCTAGGAAATCCACTATCAATGCTGGCCATCCTCCATTCTAATGGCAGATCATAACCAATAAACTACATGTATGTTCCATGCATGCCAAAACTAGTGAAGAAATCGTACATGCAACTTGGTACCTGCAAGAAATCTGATGTAGTTGCTGATGCTGATTCCCTCTTGTGATTTCCTGCTCTTCCTTTGCCTTCTTGCTCCAAGAATCCATGCATGCCATGTTGAAAAAAGGAAAAAGAAATGCTAAAAACAACATTGCTATAAATAGTAGTTCAGGTACTAGTGTTGGACATAGCAACAAGAAATGAAAAATGGAAGTGCTAAAAATAGCATTGCTATAAATAGCATTTCGGGATGAATTCCAATTTTAGTTAGTCCCTGAACTAAAATAGAGAAGTAAAATTCGAATTTGATCTTAGCAGCTGTTTGTAAAATAATTAATTAATTCATCTTGAGTTAATTAGTTGTAGGAAATCAAACATGAAGTCTATGTGAAGACATGTAATAGTTTCTCCATTGATTGAGGAAGTTATCCCTTGATTAAAGGAGATGAGGATGAGTTGTACTTTGAGTTGTAATTAGTTAGCTCATTTATCTCAGTTAAGTCTAGTTAGATTAGTTCCAACAGTTTGTGGAACTGATTGTGAGTTCAGTTAGTTAATGCATGCATGCATGTAACTGTTGCACTTCAAATAATTGAATATTCTCTCATAGATAACTCATGCATGTCAGTTTAGTCAGAGACCCAGTTGAGATCAGAGGAAGGGACAATGTACTATCAGTTGGAGGATTTTTCCTATATAGGAAACTCATCCATGCAGAAGGAATTATCTCCTTCAGGTTTGTGCAGTTATTTCAGAGGTCAGAGCAGTGCGTGAGGGATTATTACACACAGGTGGCAACTTGAGGACCCAGGAGAAACTGCACAAGGAAATAGGAAGCTTGGAGGACTGAAGGAAGGCATATGTTGTGTCTATTCTATCTATGACCAGCATTCAGTGATTGTACTAAGAGCTGGATAGCTTGTGAGCTAAAGCTTTGTTTAATCCAGAGATATTCCACTTGTATGATAATACAGAGATCGAGGTTTTTAGCTGAGGCTTTCCCCAGAGTATTCTTCTGTGTATTGATTATTCTTCTTTGTTATATGTGTTCTATTTGATCTTGCTCAAAATCGATTAAGCTTCCGCAAAGTTTGATAATAGAAGTAGATAAAGTATTTTGCTTTAGTATATTGCATTATCAGGTGATCTATGGTGAAATTTATACATGGTATCGGAGCTAAGGTGATTAAAGGAGAGAACAATATACAAGAAGGGAGAAGTTCGAAGTTTGAGGTTCCTGAATATAGAAATCGAGTTCTTATCACATCTCATTTCCACCAATGGCGTTCAACGATTTAAGACTCGAATATGCTCATGATGGCAGTTCGAATTATATAGCCTGGAAGGATCACATGGAAGCAGTATTAGAGGATAACAACCTAAAAGACTTCATTGATCAAGAAGTCCCTAAGTCCACAACAACTAATGCTACTGAATTGGCGGAATGGAAGAAATGTGTGGCTAGAGCAAGGAGAATCCTTTTGGAGGGAGTTCGAGACCACATAGTCTCGAGTCTCCATGGGAAGGAGACACCGTTTTCGATGTGGAAAAGATTGAAAGATCTATATTAGAATAGCAGCGACCAGAGGAAGCTGGCATTGAAAGACAAGCTTCGGAAAATCAAGTGTGAAAAGGACGACACGATCTCTACGTATCTGAACAAGCTCATCACCTGCAAGGATGAGCTTGGAAGCGTAGGGATCATGACAGTCGATGAAAACATGGTGAGTCTAGCTCTCCTCGGTCTTCCTAAGAGCTGGCATAGCTACCAAGACTTGGTTAATGGAAGAGAAAAACTGCCAGATTGGAAACGACTTGGTCGGATCTGATGCAGGAGGAGATAAGAAGAAGCACTAGAGATGGATCCTCATCAAAGCAAGATGATGAGGAAAATCTAGCCTTAGCGAGTAAGGAGAGGAAGGGGAAAGGGAAGGCATCCCATTCCAAATTGAGTTCTTCCCATGGTGGGAATATGTTTGAAAAATCGAAAGTGCGATGCTTTCATTGTCACGAGGTGAGCCATTTTGCTACAAATTGTCCACTAAAGAAATCCAAGAAGGGATCCTTGGAAGGATCAGAAGCTGAGGCACTGGCCTCACAGTTCAAGTTGGATTTCACACTCATCGCATGCATGGTTTCATCCATGGTGTGATGTGGTTGGTTTCTTGACAGTGGAGCTTCTTTCCACATGACCGGCGCCAACAGTTTGTTCAGTACCTTGGAGGAGAAAGATCTCTAGATACTCATAGCGATGGGTAATGATGAAAAGTATAGTGTCTCAGGTGTAGGCACGATTGTTTTTTAGAGGGAGCATGGAGCTCGCATTACCTTGACCGATGTCAAGTATGTACCAGGACTGAGGAAAAATTTGGTGTCGATCACAATGCTGGAAGACAAAGGCTATGATGTAGTCTTCAGTAAGGGAAAGGTTTTCCTTCGACACATCACCATGAGACAGGTGAAGCAAATCAGTTCACGAGTCAAGAACCTGTATGCTCTTGAGGTTCAAGATGCATGCAAAGCCTTGAGGAGCAAGGAAACTGTTGGAGACTTGGTGGTTGAGAGGGAGAGTACATTACCTCTCAACATGTAGCACCAGAAGAAGTCTCAGACAATTGTGGAGGATCCACAATCGGTGAAGTAGCTTCAGGAGGTTGTGGAGCAGCCACAACCAGAGAAGCTGAGAGGAGATCGAGTGGAGGCATATACTCATGCAGAGACCTCCAGTAGGGGGGAATTTCGAGCCAAGTGGGCAGAGGGATCACATGCATCCATACCTCCACGTAGGAGGTGGGGCGATGTGGAGTGACAGTCCCAAGAAGGCTGGAATAGGAGCAGGATCATTGAGGTACCCAACCTCTTTGATTAGACCTTGCTATAGGAGCCCTCACAAGGAGTAGCAGGACTAGCTGAGTGGGTAGAGACATATGCGGATAGAGCAGCGGAGAGAGCTACAGTGCAGGAATCCCAAGACGGTGTAGAGCTAGCAGGCTACAACAATGCGAGAGGCACATGAGTGTTGCACCAGTGCAGGATGGCATAGAAAGGTGTGCAACGGTGCAAGATGCATGGAGTGTTGTAGCAACTCAGAGGTCAGAGAGGAAGCACTTGTCAGTGGCAAATGGAGCTTCAACATCAGAGGATGTTTCTAGCCAAATAGGGAGGTCAGTTGGGAGTTTTTTTGTTTCTAGAGTTGTTGGAGTAATAACACTTGGGAGAAGTGCTGCATGCAGAACATTTCAAAGGTTCAGGATCAGGTTCGAGTTGAATCCCTTTCTTATTGAGAGGGAGTGTTGAAAATGGCAACAAGAAATGCTAAAAATAGCATTGCTATAAATCGCAGTTTGGGTACCAGTGTTGGACATAGCAACAAGGAAGGAAAAATGGAAGTGCTAAAAATAACATTGCTATAAATAGCATTTTGGGATGGATTCCAATTTTAGTTAGTCCCTGAATTAAAATAGAGAAGTAAAATTCGAATTTGATCTTAGCAACTGTTTGTAAAATAATTAATTAATTCATCTTGAGTTAATTAGTTGTAGGAAATCAAACATGAAGTCTATGTGAAGACATGCAACAATTTCTCCATTGATTGAGGAAGTTATCCCTTGATTAAAGGAGATCAGGATGAGTTGTACTTTAAGTTGTAATTAGTTAGCTCAGTTATCTAAGTTAAGTCCAGTTAGATTAGTTCCAACAGTTTGTGGAACTGATTGTGAGTTCAGTTAGTTAATGCATGCATGCATGTAACTGTTGCACTTCAGATAACTGAATATTCTCTCATAAATAACTCATGCATGTTAGTTTAGTCAGAGACCCAGTTGAGATCAGAGGAAGGGACAGTGTACTATCAGTTGGAGGATTTTTCCTATATAGGAAACTCATCCATGCAGAAGGAATTATCTCCTTCAGGTTTGTGCAGTTATTTCAGAGGTCAGAGTAGTGTATGAAGGATTATTACACACATGTGGTAGCATGAGGACCCAAGACAAAGTGCGCAAGGAAATATGAGGCTTTGAGGATTGAAGGAAGGCATATGTTGTGTCTATTCTGTCTATGAGCAACATTGAGGGATTGCACTGTTAACTGGATAGCTTGTGAGCTAAAGCTTTATGTAATCTGAAGATATTTCCACTTGTATGATAATACAGAGATCAGGGTTTTTAGTTGAGGCTTTCCCAAGAGTATTCTTCTGTGTTTCATGTGTGTATTGATTCTTCTTCTCTATTATATGTGTTCTATTTTATCTTGCTCAAAATCAATTAAGCTTCCGCAAAGTTTGATAGTAGAAGTAGATCAAGTATTTTGCTTTAGTATATTGAGTTATCAGGTGATCTACGGTGAAATTTCTACATGCCACACCCTCCAAGAGTGCTCCAAGAAAATTCTAAGTATCCAAGAGTATGAGAGAGAGAGAGAATATTGAGAGAGATCCAAAACTGAACTGACAAAAGGTTCACTCTTAAAAGAAGAAGCCTGCCAATTGGTCCTCAGAAACCTTTTTATTAATGAGACCTCTATTTTCTTCATTCTCCATTATTTTCCTTCAATTTCCTCCTCACATGCAACCCGTGACTTCTTACCTTCCTTTTCTCCTAATTTCCATTATTTTCATAAATAATTGTGCCAAGATACCTTTTTGCCTCTTTAATGCCTTAGCCATTGCCTTTGCCAATTTCCTTAGCCATAAACAACCAAATGAACAACCCCTAGGATGTCTTTCCCACCATTAAGCTTGGAATACATGTCCCATCATCCATGGTATTTATATATTTTTACATGGAATTTTCACAAGGGTTGTTACAAATATCAATTCAATAGCTAAGATTTCCCACACATGGAAGGCCAATGGAAGAAGAATAGTCATAGATCATGTTCAGATGAACAAAGTGCAGACTATTTTAATGGGTTTCGATCCTATTTTGAAAACGGATTGCTCAAATTAAATAGCGCTCCCCTAGCCCATTTGATATTTAATGCGAGGGGGGCACACAATTAGTTGTTTTGGTAAAAAAAACTTTGGTTACATTGTTAACCCTTGTGAAATGCAGACCCCCTTAGAAAACCTAGATAGAGCTAGCACCCCCCTCTGTTAATCACTTGTGATTTCAATATACAATTGTTATAACATCAATACAACTATATTTATACTACAAAGACATGTAGATGTATTGGTATACTAGGTGTTAAGCACTTGCCTAGAGTACAAAGGAGTTTTTCTCCAGGTCCAATTTTTATTTATATCATTTCTCGAACTCATCGCTTGTCTAGAGTTATCACAATATGGCTTGTAGGAGGTGATATTTTTTGTAGATGAAATATCTGACAATACTTATAAAGAGGGATCAGGAAAAACATTGGTTATTTTTCATCCAATTGTCCTCGCTTCCCCAAAATATATTCTTCAGTAATGTTCACATTCAGAGTAGGCAAATTCTTATTTACAGGTTACAGTATAAGTTAGGCTCCAATATATGTAAGAAGGATTTAAAACTTTCAGATTAGGGTTTTTTCTATAGGCCACAAACTCATATCATGTGGTTCTTGTAGCCCTTCTTCTCAGGTCAAAGGGTTTCAAGCATTCAAGGAGATAAGGTTGGGAATGATGATATTGTTAGACTTTGATTGTTTTGGGCAAGTTTATAATGAGATTTTTGTCAAAGTTGCAAGCCACTTTTGATTTGGACCTAGATTTAGCTCTTATGTTACCCGCACAAGGAGGATATAAATAACACAACTAGAAATAACACAACATACTCATCGTGATACTGAAAGGTGTGCAAGTGTTGGGTTAATCCAACATCAAGATGTTGACCACCATAAGGTTGGAGGGTGATATTTTCTCAAGTTCACAAGCCAACTTATTATTGTATAAATTTCTCTATGGATCAGCTAGCTCTGATACCATGTAGAAATTCTGCAAATTCTCTACAAATCTACCTCTGAGATCTCTGTAGAAAATATGACTGTAGATTAATTTGATAATGCAATATACCAAAGAAAAATACTATAATCTACTTCTACTATCTATTTGTTTTGCGGAGGCTTAAATATCTAGCTGAATCGGAGTTGAACAAATATAACCATAAGAAGAAGAATAAATGCACATGAAACACAGAAAATACTCAGGGAAAAGCCTCAGCTAAAAATGCCACTATTTGTATTATCATACAAGGTGGAAATACATCAAAATTATACAAAGCCTTAGCTCTCACAAGTAGCCAACTCTTAGTACAATCCTCCTAGATGCTCACAGGCAAACCTAGCTTCTCACAAGCCTTCTCCTCTGCCCTATAAGCTCCTATTTCCTTGTGCAGTTACCTCTGGGATGATCTCCTTCACCCAGTGTAACACTGCTCTCACACACTGCTCTAACACACTGTCAGAACTGTGCAATCCTCAAGGAACCTTAATCCTTCTGCATGCATGAGTTTCCTTTATAGGAAAACACATGCAACTGATAGTACATTGTCCTTGACATTTAACTCAATTGGGCCTTTCTCAGAATAGACATGCATGAGTTTCTGATGAGGGAATCTTCAGTTATCTGGAGTACACTGGCTGAGTGCATGCATGCATCAACTGATTGATGACTCACAATTAGTTCCTCAAACATTTTGGAACTAATTTAACTAGACTTAACTCAGTAAACTGAGCTAACTAATTACAACTCAAATATAACTCAATCTTATCCCTTAATTAAGGGATAATCTCCTTAATTTAAGGGATAACTCTTGCATGACTTCATAAAGACTTCTAACTTGAATTTCTCCAACTAATTAATCCATAATGAATTAATTAATTAATTCCAAGCAACTAGTGAGACTAAATTCGAATTCAATTCACAATTTTAATTCAAGGACAAATTAAAATTGGAATATTATGGATTCTATTTTTATCATTTCTTGTTGTTATTTTCAACACTCCCTCTTAACAGGAAAGGAATTCAACTCGATCCCAATCCTGAACATTTGGAATGTTCTACATGCAACACTTCTCTCAAGTGTTGTTGCTCCAACAACTCCAGAAACAAAAAAAAAAATCCAACCTGAATCAGTATGATGCATCTATCATCAAAGTCTCTAACTGCTATTGCCTCTGTCAACTGTAACCTTTGCGCTTCGGCTAACTCCGCCTTTCTACACTGTTGTCAATCCTTCTCTGTGCTCTTCAGTATCTAACTGCTCTAGCCTCTGTCACTTTGATCTCTGACTTCATCAATCCCACTGATTCCTCCCGCTACTATGTACTTTGGGCTCCCGTAGCAAGGTACGATCCATGAGATAAAACCTCTCACCTTGCCCAATTTCATCCTTCTTGAGACTATCACTTCACATCACCCCACCTCACACCTGGAGGTATGGCTGCATGTGATCCCTCTGCCCACATCTCCAATTGTGTCTCCTCAACAATTGTTTGAGACTTCTTTTGGGACTGCATGTTGAGAAGTAATTTACTCTTCCTCTCAACCACCAAGTCTCTAACATTTTCCTTGCTCCTCAAGTCTTTGCATGCATCTTGAACCTCAAGAGCATATAGGTTCTTAACTCATGAACCGATCTGTTTCACCTGTCTCATGGTGATGTGTCTAAGGAAAAACTTTCCTTTACTGAAGACAACATCGTAGCCTTTGTCGTCCAACATCGTGACCGATACCGAGTTCTTCTTCAGTCCAGGTACATATTTAACATTTGTCAAGGTGATAGAAGCTCCATACTCCCTCTGAAAAGCAACCGTGCCCACTCCTGAAACACTATAATTTCCGTCGTCACCCAAATCTATGCGCATCTTGAGGTCTTTCTCCTCCAAGGTACTGAATAAACTTTTACTGTTGGTCATGTGGAATGAGGCTTCACTGTCAATATACCAGACAAAACCCATCATCAATGACACCATGCATGTGATGAGGGTAAAGACCATTTCAAACTGAGAAGCTAATGCCTCACCTTCCGATCCTACCAAGGATCCCGTCTTGGACTTCTTCGATGGGCAATTAGTCGCATAATGACCCATCTCGTGACAATTAAAGCATCTCACTTTAGACTTTTCAACCTTATTCCCTCCATGAGAAGAATTCGATTTGGAATGGGAATCCTTCCCCTTCCCTTTCCTTGCCTCACTTTCTAAGGCCATATTTTCTTCATCATCAACCTTGGATGAAGAACCATCTCGTGTGCTCCTCCTGATCTCCTCTTGCATGAGATCTGACCATAGCTGTTCCCAATCTGGTAGTATCTCCCTTCCATTGACAAAGTCCTGGTAGCTATTCCATCTCTTTGGAAGGCCAAGGAGAGCGAGGCTCACCATGTCATCATCGACAGTAGTTATTCCCACACTTCCAAGCTCATCTCTGCAAGTGGTGAGCTTGCTTATTCTTCGAAGCTTATCCTTGAGCACCAATTTACTCTGGTCGCTACTATTCTGGTAGAGGTCCTTCAATGTCTTCCACATTGAATATGGAGTATCCTTCCCATGGAGACTCGAGACAATATGGTCTCGAACTCCGTCAAGGATGACCCATCTCGCCCTCGCCACACACTTCTTCCACTCAGCCAACTCTTGTCCATTAGTTGAACCTGGCTTTGGGATTTATTGATCAATGAAATCCTTCAAGCCGTTGTCTTCCAATATAGCTCCATGCTATCTTCCATGCTATGTAATTCGAGCTACCTTCCAAGGAATACTCGAGTCTCAAGCCATAGAACGCCATTGGCCAACCTTGAAGTATGATAAGAATTCGATTTGCACCTGCAACCCCGAACTTCAAACTTCGAATTCTCTTCTCCGTATACTATTCACAGCTCCGATAAACTTGGCTCTGATACCATGCAAAAATTTCTCTATGGATTAGCTAGCTCTGATACCATGTAGAAATTCTGCAAATTCTCTACAAATTTACCTATGAGATCTCTGTAGAAAATCTGACTGTAGATTAACTTGATAATGCAATATACCAAAGCAAAATACTACAATCTACATCTACTATCAATTTTCTTTGCAGAAGATTAAATATGTAGCTGAATCAGAGATGAACAAATATAACCATAAGAAGAAGAATCAATGCACATGAAACACAAAAAATACTCAGGGGAAAGCCTCAGCTAAAAACCCCACTATTTGTATTATCATACAAGGTGGAAATACGTCAGAATAATACAAAGCCTTAGCTCACACAGCTAGCCAACTCTCAGTACAATCCTCCTGGATGCTCACAGGAAAACCTGGCTTCTCACAATCCTTCTCCTCTGCCCTCCAAGCTCCTATTTCCTTGCGGAGTTACTTCTAGGATGATCTCCTTCACCCAGTGTAACATTGCTCTCACGCACTGCTCTAACACATTGTCAGAACTGCGCAATCCTCAAGGAACCTTAATCCTTCTGCATGCATGAGTTTCTTTTATAGGAAAACACATGCAATTGATAGTACACTATCCTTGACATTTAGCTCAACTTGGTCTTTCCCAGAATAGACATGCAAGAGTTTCTGATGAGGGAATCTTCAGTTATCTGGAGTACACTGGTTGAGTGCATGCATGCATCAACTGACTGATAACTCACAATTAGTTCCTCAAACACTTTGGAACTAATTTAACTGGACTTAACTCAGTAAACTAAGCTAACTAATTACAACTCAAATATAACTCAATCTTATCTCCTTAATTAAGGGATAATCTTTTTAATTTAAGGGATAACTTTTGCATGACTTCAGAAAGACTTCTAACTTGAATTTCTCCAACTAATTAATCCATAATGAATTAATTAATTAGTTCCAATCCAATGGTGAGACTAAATTCGAATTTAATTCACAATTTTAATTCAAGGACGAATTAAAATTGGAATATTCTGGATTCTATTTTTATCATTTCTTGTTGATATTTTCAATAGTTATAAACTCAGACCTTCTAGAGGCAAATCAATTGAGAGACTGGTATTTTCAATCATTATTTATTCCAATTAAAAGTGAAAAAGAAACAAGAGAAAATTATTTCTAAAGCAACAAAGTTGAATTCACAAGGATATGGGACCACGTTACATTACAATAATTCATTGGCGACATGCACACTAATTTTGGAAGGGACTTTAATTGGGTAGAGGCCATAAGAGGGACACACACACACAAACACAGACACACACACACACACACACACACACACACATATATATATATATATATATATATATAGAGAGAGAGAGAGAGAGAGAGAGAGAGAGGTTTATGACCCAGAATGACTAATCTTATTATTGTATTGAGCACTTTAAAGTGTTTCAGGTTTATAAATATGTGATAACATTGTGATGCTTTAAGGAAATTGTTAGAATTTAGCATCTCTGCAAATTTTGGTTATAACAATGGCAGTTGTGACATCTATGATTTTTGAAAGATTTCTTATTTAAAGTGTATAGCGTGGAAATGGGATTGTTAGAGGAAAATCTAGATGAATTTGGTGCTTTCGTTACAAATGTCATTGTTGTCATTTATGTGTTAATATGGGTTTCCTCTAGTAGTTACTACCATTTTATAAGGTCTCCTCATTGTTGTTACAACGTTTCCTGCACTTGCAACAAAGAGAATGACAAAGTTAAATGCTATTACATGGTATCTACCTTTTGTTCAGACACTAGGATGTAAAATATTGGTCACAATGACTGATGATGGAGTATATGATGCACCTACTTTCAAAAAGACAGAGCTAGAAATGCCAAGGATTCGTGTACCTATTCAACTACTCTGGACAAATTTAGTGACAAATGGACTACTTGCAACTACTATTGGATTCAATAAGAAAGATTGAAAAGAAATTAAAATAATGAAAAAAAAATTATGGGTGTCCAGTGATACCACAATGGTTAGAGAATTAATTTCAGATTCGAAGACATGCATTAATTACTGAGGATCAAATTCAAAATTCGAAGGGCACCCATAAATTTGAAGAACATAGCTTCTAAGGGACATTATGGATAATGGGAGATTTTCAAGATTTATTCATCAACATAGACCACAGTCAATCATTAGTGAGGTACCCTAACAAAAATTCAATTTCAAATTCATATTCCAGGCAAATGAAAGTGAATTTTACAAATATACAACATGGGTTTTTTACAGATCTTCTTCAATTAGATTGCATGCGGGAATTTATGCAAACACATCAATAGTTTGGGATATTTTTAGCATGTTTGTTTCCACAAGCAATGAATTGGCGTTTCCATCGATCACATCAAACATTTCTCTAGAAGTATATATCAACATCATTTTGGTATATTTTATTGGTTTTATGAAGGGTTTATACCTTGATCTCATAATGGAAGAATTTCTAAAATAGAAACACTCAGCCGAGAGAATTTCATCTACAATTATACGCCTCAAATATTTAGTTATATTTTTGGCTTCTTTCATGTTAATATCTAAAGGTATTTACAAGGAGTTGATATCATATTTAAGTGAAAAGATAGTTGTTACATTTAAAATATAAATTGCAGTATAAATATTCTTGTAATTCAATGGCAATCAATTTGGAAACTAGTCCAAAGATATTATAATCATTGTTAAGCTCTAGGCTTCAATCAAACTCATATGTAATTGCAGGAAGACCAATAAAAAATTATGTTCACATTTTTTATTTTCTCTCACGATTACTCAAGGCTACTAATAATTCATATATAATAGTTTATTCTACAACTTTCATGTCACTTGTTGATGATCAGAAAAATGCATTTGATTCATCTTCAACAAAAAATATTTCTAGTCTTGAGAAGGAATTCAAATACCTATGAGAAACAATCAAAATATGAAGGATACATGACCCAAAGAAATATGTGTTCTTGAGAATGAAGAGAAATGTAAATATGTAGAGTTTCATGTCGAGGAACTACACTATATTCAGGCTGAAGTAATGATAATCAAATGTCTCGTGGAGAACACTGAAGTTGATATTTCCTTACATCATCTTGGTGGATTGTGTACACTTTGATTTCTATAAAAGGTAAATCATCTAATGGGACAAATTCATTTATTCAAGAAGAGTATTATTATAGTTAAGGCCTAGTGATACTATGAGAGTCACAACCTTGGTGCTCACCATGGGTTTATTTCTACCTATGCTTTGGAGATTTTGGTATTGTACATATTTAATGTATTCAATACTTCTTTAATGGTCAATTGGAGGTTCTGTATTGGTTTTTGGCATTTTTCAATAACTTTGATTGGGAGAATTATTGTGTTAGTGTTCAGGGTCCAATACTTCTTTCATCAATACTAGAGATGGAAGAGGAATCACCTCAAAAAGATAGAGGTGAATTACTACTTAATGGGCTCCTTGATGAGATTAGCAAGTTATATGCAGTTTTCCCTGGTGACCGAGAAAATCAATTCCAATCCTTTGTTTCTAAGCATTTCAATGTTGTTGATTCACTACAACCAAGCAATAATCTTTTCATAAGTGTAAACAAAGGAAACTTCTTCAAGATACGCAGTGCATTTGTTTTTAAAGACAAGTAGCTAGCACATATCATTTTTGAATATTGAGGGGATAGTCCACCTCAAAAATTTTGTGAGACTTGTAGCATTATGTTACAACATTCAACAACTATATAAAGGTTGTGGATGAATTCAATTATATTTTTTCTCAAATCAACAACTTGTTGAAGCAATTAGCAAGAGTTAATTGCTTCAATTTTTGCAGATTTTTGATTTGCAGTCCTTACTGTTATAGACATTTTTGGGCACTGCAACCCCAATCATACATGTCCATAAACCAAGGGCTCCTAAGTCCCTAAAAGTGTTGCTTCACACCCTAAAGGAACAAGGTCAGCTGATTACATCATCTCCCAGAAGTTCTCCACAGAAAACTGCTCAGAACTGGTCAAAGTTGGACCATACAGACTGCCCAGTGCAGAGGGTGCGATGCATCTCACTTGCTCAGTGTAAAGGGTGCGATGCATACTGGAAAGCCCTTCTGTAGGGTGTGATAAGCGAGAGTAGACAAATGGCAGAGACAGTTTGCAAGGTCGATCATCATGGAATCTTCCGGAAACTTCTCCTGTGACACTTGCCTCTCTGAATTCGCCCAGGGATGAGTAAGAGATCATCAATCTCCAATTGGAATCAAGAAATATCAGAGAGAAGACACTAATCAAAATCCCAGGAGCTAACTCACCCCCTTGCAATCATCTATATATGGATCCGTCATCCCAGAGATCCAGAGGCTAGAATTTTGGATCTTTTAAGGAAGTGCTGTTGGTTTCTTGGTGGAATATCATAGTGTTGGGTGATCTAAGCTTTTCATGAGGTGAAGAAGGGCTTTCATGCTGGGAGGATGAAGCTGGGTCAGAACAATTGGTTGTAATCCTCTTTGCTATTCTTGATATTAATAAAGCTATTCAAGTTTTCCTCCACAATCTTGTATGTTTGATGATATCTGCATTTGTGTGGTCAATATATATCTCTAGTCCTATATTGTTTATGATTGTAGATCTCTATTCTTTGATAGTATTATGCTTCTTTGATTCCACAGGTGCTCTTTGAAGCTGTGTAGATGAAGGGAGAGTGGCAACGATCTATCAGAAGGGAGAGGAACCAAGCGCAAGACTGAGGTTGGTGTCCTTTGTTCCCCTCTTATCTACTTCTCATAAAGGAAAGCGAAGGTAGTTTTAGTTTGTTTGTTTCTAAGATAGCTACCAGTCTTAGTGGGACTAGCAGCTCCGAATGGAAACTAGATTTCTTGATAACAAAATAGCGGCTCCACTGCGGAGTGAATAGATTGTTTTCTTGTCTATATTTGTTTGCTTTATAAACTTACAGACGGAGCCTGAAGTTAAGCCAACTAGCCTTCGAACTGCATTTGCTATGCAAGTGCAAAGTAGATCAATGCTGCTACAGTCTATCTTCAGGTTTTGTTTATAAACTGAACAATCAGTTTGCAAACCTTCTAATTGCCCTAGTGGTGGCTCTAGTAACCTCATTAGATCAACCCCTGTGATTTATATTTACTGAACATCACTTGCTCGGCCTAAATCCCTGAACTAAGCTGCAAACTGTGACCCGGAACCAAGTTGAAGTCTCGTCCCTGGACCATCACACTTTCTTCTCTTGGGAATCTAGATGCATCACACCTCCCATGTGTAGTAGGTGCACTGCATCGCACTTTCCCTGTGTTGCAGGTGCGCTAATCATACAAGACCTCTTCTGCTCTCAGATTTTGGTTTTGTGTTCACTCTCTTCAGCTTTATTCAGGAGTTTTGTTGTCTGTGATCAGTATACCACTGAAGAAACTCTCTTCCTTTCCATTATTCCGCCTCAATTGTGCAAAGAACTGTGAATGTTTTTATGTATTGTGCACCATTTTTAGTTCTCTTTTACAAAGAAGTAGCGTAATCTAATTGTTGTTTCTTGATTTGGAAGTGTCGCAAGTGTCGTTTTCAGTCATAGAAAAGAATCCTATTGTTCTTGATAGTCGATTATACAGTTACTCTTGAATTTGATTTGAATTAGTAGTTTTTCAAGTGTCAAAAACAATTTTCAATTCAAAATAGCAAAGTGTTCTCATTATCTTCCTTTCGTTTTTGAAGAGAAAATTGTTAGTACTGTCGCTTTGAAAAGATAATTCAGATTTGTACTTAGCATTCTTCTTGTCATTCACACATTAAGAAAGCTGAAAACAAATACATGCATGTGCATTTTCATTTAGACTGCTTGTTGGTTTGATGTAGGACAGTGCATCTAGTATGTACTCTATGCTCTATGTTGAAAGAATATCATCTCTCTTTCTTTACTAGCTAGGATTTTCATTGCAAAAAGAAGATTAAACGATTGTTTATCATCTTAGATTGCATTTTAGGAATTGTATATCTACATCACGCGGTGAACCTGAAAGGAAAATTTCTTAAGAAAGATCAACTGTAAAATAAATTTAATGAACATAAAAACGCTTTGGAACCTAACACAACATCTAGAAGTCTAGGCTAGAGACGTATTCCGGCGTTGTAAAGCCTGGTAACTGTCACTTTCATTGCTGGTTGGGTGAATCCTCCTCTTTGAGACGACAAGTGCCAGTACGGACTTGTGCTCCTACGTACCATCGAGTATATATTGGGAGACCACAATATGCTATATCCTTTATCCATAGGAAGCCGTGTCTGCCGCCCTATCGATCGCAATGCACTGAACACAACATTTGGGAAGATTGACTGCCGTACCGAAAAAGTATTCTGCAGTTTTGCGATTGGTTTGGTAATCCCTCTGTCTAGATTTCCAGAGTAGTCTCTTTCGTTCCTTTTCAGACTCCTTAAAGGAAAAGGTCCATCTGATCACTTGTCACTTCAGGTTCATTAAAAATCGAAGGCGACTAGAGTCATCTTTTGTTTTTTCTCGACTATTAAAAATTGAAAAAACAAGTTGTGTCAAAGCGTCTAAAATTTATTTTAATCGGAATAATATCACCATTCCCGTGTTGGTCTTAGGTTGAGAAGAATGGAGTCCACCAACCAAGGATTTCCCCTTGGAGGAAATCCTAGTCCTTTCTCCTCTTGGGGAGATGTTGGTGCACCTCATATGGCCACATTGTCACTTCCAAGATTGACGATTGGCTTGCCAATATGGCTCTTCTCGACTTCTGTCATTCAGAACACCGTGATTCTTGAACAATCGAGTTAGCAACTAGATGATACTAAAGTTACCCCCCAACCTTCTACTTCGTCTGATTCTCCCTCTCCTCCTTCCTCTTCACTTGATAAAGATGGTAAAGCCAAAATTCAAGTAACTAAGAAGGAGAAGAAGGGGAAGGAGAAGAAAGAAAAGAAGAAGAAGGAGCCAAAGGCGAAAATGGGTAACCGGGCATCGTCTAGTGAAAATCCGCACACTGCACCATCCAAGCCTAAATCTCCATGTGTCATTTGCAAAGGAGACCACTATCATCGAGATTGTCCTTGCATCCCTCGGATCTTAAGGGACTGGTCTCCTCGTTTGCACAATCTGGTGTCATCAACCTCTGAAGATCATGTTGAAAGTACACCATCAACTAGTGAAAGCGAAGCATTTGGACAGAAAAGGAAATGTAAATTTCCTTGTAAACTATGTGAAGGCGATCACGTCGTCCACCGTTGTCCCTTCCTAGACGAAGCTAAAAGAGTCTTGGATAATCGTCCCGCATCACCGCTACGACTTCTTCGTGGATACAAGAAACTCTTGCTGAGTCCATCACTAGTTGAAAATCCGACCGACACGCCATTGTGGTTGGTCGAAGCATCTGTCATTGAAGATAAACCTGCTAAATCCATACCAGATGAAAGTCAAAAGGTTGAGGCGGCAGTCAACCCGGTCTTGTCTTCGGAAGGTCCATCTTCAAATGACACAATCACCGAAGAGAATGAGAATGACACCGTTCAAATTCTTTTCATAAACACAGACTCCGATGAACATGGGGGCAATCTACCCGTTCCTTTACCGCAGGAAGGAAGTTCGTCAGAGTCATATCCGGCCATCTATTCGGTCCCACCTCCAAGCAACCTAGTCATTTCCTTCGATTGGAATCTACTAGGCAGACCCCGTTTACCGGCTAGTGTACCATTCCGAATCATTGTACAAGCTTACAAAATGGTCATGGTCGGTACCATCATAGATGAAGAGGATTCTATGAGTATCCTTTCCTCAACTGCTTGGAAAGCGCTTGGTTCACCATCACTTTTGCCTGAGATGAGAAATCTGACAGGCTTCAACAAAGGAACCAGTCGACCGTTAGGGATCCTTCCCAATGTGCCCATAACGTTGAAAAGGAAAACCATTTATATGAATGTAATTGTAGTCCAAGGACCTCTAGATTATAATCTACTCTTTGGGCACGAGTATATTTATAGCATGGGAGCCATTATCTCCTCACTCTTTAGAGTAATGTGTTTTCCACATGAAGGCCAAGTGGTCAAGCTTGTAGACCAGCTTTCACTCCCCGGTTCACACATAGCTAATAGTCAAATGCCATCCCTAAATGGTATTTTCACGCAAGGAATGTCTCATCAATCTCCAGCCCGTCCACCTGAAGAGCACGAGTGATTCAGGAGGACATGACTGAAACCCAGGGGGCATGCACCCTGGTCTGTTTCGACAGGAAAACCTTGGGTATAGGGTAGGTTTCCGCGGAGGATATATGACTAGTTTGACACACCCGTCCGTTTTGGAAAATTAGATTATACTGGAATAATATTCCCTCTTCAAAGTTATGTGAGTGGAGGCGACCGTGCCTCTCACCTTTGTATATTTCGGTAGACATCGACAAGGAAGCATTTTTTCCGCAACGCGGATGGAGAGCTTTCATATGGTAACCTGGAGCCTCTACTTCGCTATGCCTGGGGACATGCAAACCTTTTTGCATGCAAGTGAAGAGCAACCATTTATTTTCTTAGTTTGTAGTTTCTCGACCCTTTAAACTCGTAGGATTGGTCGTTCCTAGCTTGCATAATGAAAGGATCCGGAGCAGAGTTTCGAATGGTGCAAGCTCCCTAAAAATTGAACCTATCAATGAGACATCCTTATTATATGACTGGGACGAGCAGTTTTTATGTGGAGTTCAAGCTCGTTAAAAATTAAACCTAAGTAATGAGAAAATGTTTTCCCTAGAGTTTAAGCTCATTAAAAAATGAACCAATTTCCGATAAATAACCATTGTGAATGCATTATCATCAGCGTTTCAGCCCTGGTCGTGTTCTCATCATCACCTCCACTCTGTTTTAGCTGATCATTCACCTCCATTTGATTGTTTACCCCTTTTGAGGAACAGCTGCAAAGAGTGATTCTGTTAGCCATCCTTGTGACACTGCCGTGATTGGAAAATTCCAAACCTTACCTGGAATCAACTGCTACCCAAAATTTTCACTCGTTCCTCAAAAAACGAGTCTCCTTTAAGCTCTTTTCACCTGACTCGTAAAATATGAAAAGATTGCCGAGCAATTGGCCTCTCCAGCTCATTAAAGTGACCAGAAGTGCTATCCCTCCTCTAGATTTTAATCTTTTTGGACCTGAGGGATTATTACACAAAAACATCGAGTGCTTGTTTTGTTCGGCTCGCTAAAATTACCGAAAATTCATCCCTTTCGTACATTTTATAATTTTTCAGACTTAAGGGATTATATGACGAAAAAGGATTATTGGAGTTTCCTTTACATCCCTTTTAGACTCTCTAAAATTGAGAAGGACCGAGTTATCTTTGTCGTTAAAGTCGTTAAAACCAATAGCGACAAACTTGTCCATACAGACAAGAACAAGTTTCACTATCGCTAGGCTCGTTAAAACATAGCGACAGGTTTGCCCGAAGGGAAAATTATAGAACAAGCATATGTTATCCTCCTCAAGCTTGACAAAAATAAAGAGGTACTGGTCAGCAATGAGTAGGGAAAAATTGGGAAGAAAAATTGAAAAGCTATATTGGTAGCAAGTCACTCTTGAACATGACACTTTCACTCCACATCCGAGTCGGGTTGGGTTATTCCGTTCACTGGTCATATCACCATTGATCCATCGCACCATCCATATTTGGGGTTAACGCTACCAATCCATGTTAGTGTCGCTGGTATGTTCAAGAGAAGTCGCTCAGAGAATTCACCCATGTCTCATCCGCTGCAATACATTCACGCTCCATTCTTTCATGACCGCCACCCTGAACATTGTATCATCAGAACGTTTTCACCTCCAAAATCATTTACTCCATTCCGTGTCGTAGACGTGGGATTCATTAAGGCCCTCCTACGACGAGTCGCTTCTTGTTGACATCAGCTCATTATCCAAGAAGTCGACTTAGGAACAACCCTTTCAGTACTTTGAAGCTTGCATGCCTCAATGGAAAGTTTCTCACTTCCAGCGACAGGTTTACATCAATGGCCTTCGACCGAAAGATTTTGTGTGGTGTTCGACGCCAAGTCCATTTTTCACACCACACGAATTGTACTGTAGTACCTTGAGGGTCATCATCATTATCGGTGACTCCTCTCGCACATGTTAACAGCTTACATCATTGGCTGGTAGTCAGGCGATGTCTTTCCTTGTTCGAATCTAGAACATCTTTCACATGGATCGAATTGTACTCCGAGTGAAGATTGAACGAGTTTGAAGGTCCCGGATCTAGTTTCATCCATCCAAACTACAATATATTGAAGAAAATAAAGACATCAAATGTACATCATTGCTGCACAGATGATCATCTGAATCAAAGGATGATGGCTCTACCAGAATCATCAGTCTACCACACAGACGGTTGTCTGTCTTATGCACATGAAAATGAATTTATAAAGCTGAGCATGGGAATGCTCGCCTCAGCTAGATCATGAAAAATATTATGAAGATAATGTATTGTATTGTATCTTATTACAGGTCGCCTTCCAGCTCGAAAATAATTCGGATCCTCATGATAAAGCATTTCACCCGACATCAAAATATTAATGACCTCATGCTTTAGGGGGCAACTGTTATAGACATTTTTGGGCACTACAACCCCAATCATACATGTCCATAAACCAAGGGCTCCTAAGTCCCTAAAAGGTTGCTTCACACCCTAAAGGAACAAGGTCAGCTGATTACATCATCTCCCAGAAGTTCTCCACAGAAAACTGCTCAGAACTGGTCAAAGTTGGACCATACAAACTCCCCAGTGCAGAGGGTGCGATGCATCTCACCTGCTCAGTGTAAAGGGTACGATGCATACTGGAATGCCCTTATGTAGGGTGTGATGAGTGAGAGTAGACAAATGGTAGAAACAGTTTGCAAGGTGGATCGTCATGGAATCTTCCGGAAACTTCTCCTGTGACACTTGCCTCTCTGAATTCGCCCAGGGATGAGTAAGAGATCATCAATCTCCAATTGGAATCAAGAACTATCAGATAGAAGGCACTAATCAAAATCCCAGGAGCTGACTCACTCCCCTGCAATCATCTATATACGGATCCGTCATCCCAGAGATCCAGAGGCTGGAATTTTGGATCTTTTAAAGAAGTGCTGTTGGTTCTTGCTAGAATATCATAGTGTTGGGTGATCTAAGCTTTTCATGAGGTGAAGAAGGGGTTTCATGCTGGGAGGATGACGTTGGGTCAAAACAATTGGTTGTAATCCTCTTTGCTATTCTTGATATTAATAAAGCTATTCAATCTTTCCTCCACACTCTTGTATGTTTGATGATATATGCATTTGTGTGGTCAATATATATCTCTGGCCCTATATTCTTTATGATTGTAGATCTCTATTCTTTGATAGTATTATGCTGCTTTGATTCCGCAGGTGCTCTTTGAAGCTATGTAGATGAAGGGAGAGCGGCAAGGATCTGTCAGAAGGGAGAGGAACCAAGAAGGGAAACAAGCGCAAGACTGAGGTTGGTGTCCTTTTTTCCCCTCTTATCTACTTCTCATAAAGGAAAGCGAAAGTAGTTTTAGTTTGTTTGTTTCTAAGATAGCTAATAGTCTTAGTGGGACTAGCAGCTCCGAGTGGACACTAGATTTCCCCATAACACTTACTCATTTTCCAAAGGATGAATTTGTCTCTTAAATAAAAAATAACAAGGTTTTGATGCGAAGGTTTTGAGGAAAAGAACAATTTTTCTAAGTTCAAATTTTCAAAAGTGGAATATTTTGTGGAAAACAATCATTAGGAAGGATCCAATGAATGTGATGGAAATACAACTTTTGATGCAACTATGTCAGAAATTCCAGCGTATAAGTATTTTGACCTTCATCTTACTATTTTAAACATTAATGAAGTCAAAAGGTAAGAGTTGTGTTATAGAAAGATAATTGGTTGACATAGGTGGCAAAATTGACCATGTTTGGATGGAAGTTGGAATAAATTCAGGGAGAAGCTTCAACAACCTCAAATGTATGGGCAATACATAAATTTTGTTGAAACAAATTCAACAATTTAGATTTAAAGGAGGAGAATTAGCATCAGGGAACCAATTCCCATATTTAAAGGAAAAATACTTTCTATCATTTCCAAATTTTCTATAACAAATTGGATATTTTATTTATTTTTGGCTATTAATTAGGATTTTATTCCTCAAAGCTTGTAACTACTATAGGAATATATTTTCCTATATATTCATTGATTTAAAATGTAAAAGGTTTGGATTTTAGGCCCATAATTACTTGCATTTTTTGTAAATTTTGTAACTTTAGAATTTAATAAAAGGATTTTGGCTCTAGTTAATGACAAATATTATTTCATATGTAAGTGATTCCTAGTTTTCATTATTTTTTTCTGCATACATCTAATATTTTATAGATATTTGAAAGGTTGGGTTGAATGTCAACCTCCCTAACATCCCACTACAATATTATGTTCTTTACTAAGTAGATCAAGGTGATCGTGTGTCACTGTCGATCCCTCTGCATCACTAGATTTTTGAATTCTATACCAATTCTTATATGTATTAATGTTTCAACATAGAGACTCTTCTATACACTTTTTCTCTTATTATATAATTGAATATTCAGTGTGAATATATTGATTAGTTACTATCCTCTTCATATCTCCCATCCACATCTTTCAAGCTATGTTACTCTATCATAGTCTAATGCCAACACTTTGATTATGTCTCTGTAGGTAGGGTTTTATTAAGTTAAGCAGGGATTTGTGACTCAATAGCAACCACCCATCCAAAAACCCCTAGATCTAGCCATTGTGATTCATAGGTTGTTGTTCAGTGTTAGTGAAAAAAATAAAACCTCGTAACACTTGAGGACCCCTCTGGTTTAAGGGTTGGGTTGGACCAAAAGTGGTTGAATTGGTTTCTTGGCACACTTTTTAGCTAATAAAATGGATTTGAGAAATAGATACAACATTTTCCATTGTTTCCAAGGAGTGTAGTAACATAGAGATCTTTTCCTCGATAAATGATATTTGATCAGATTTATTCTTTGATGGTGAACAAAGATTAGGAATTGAATATTGATTTCATTTCATTCACTTGCAGGATCCACTTTTTACACTTGGCATTTCCATTAGTTGAATATTCCATTGCTTCATGAACACATGTGCATTGATCATGATATTTTTCTTCCTCTCAGGAATGATAAAAAATCTCAGACATCAACAGAGGATAGTTTCAGAGTTCTTGAACTATGTATGTTTCAACAACTTACTAATTTTCACTAGTGAGTATAAATCACTCATGGAGTTAGAGTTTCATGTTATATATTATTTTTGTATTGTCAACTACATGCAAGGTGGTATGTTAGACAATCCACTCCTCACATGGTTGCACTGGAAGTATGAATACACTTAATAGAGAAGAATTTTAGTGAAGTAGAGTATGGGTGTGTAAATATATGAGATTGTTTCTTGAGAATTTGATGTGCATTATATGGATTGTTTTAGTTTCAACAATGTCAATTTTCAATGTGTGGATTATTTTGATTAAGAAGAACAAGTTGTGGGATATTGTAAGGAGAAGAATTCATTATTGGATATTGATAATGACTCCATAGACCAATCAATAAAACAATATTGTTGATTTCTTTTTGTTTTCAAAAATATTAACTGGTTTCTGTTTTGTTTTAGTATACACAATAGCTTGAGTTTAAAGAATATGGATTTGATATGACATGAATTTTGAGTCATTTGGATAACACGACATTATTACAGGTTGTAGATGGTTGATTTTCTTAAATAGTGACTCCATGCCCAAGGGTTTCAAGGCACTTGGTCTACGGTTCTCTTCATCCCACAAGGGGAAGAAATCCCTAGTTCGAGCCTTGTATGTTGTAAAGTATTCTTGGCATGATGGCCTACATAAAAAAAAAATTGAGCCTTGCCAAATTTATTCTTGGTTAGATTCTTGGGCATATACAAAATTTTATCTATTTAATTAGAAAAACTAGTCTTCATTCAAGTATTACAATTTCTATGTTATAGACTACCAAGTATAGCTAAGAAATAAGGCCAACTATCAAGTGAAAAATACCAATGAAATAGTTGAGAGTTCCCACACATGGAAGGCCAATGGAAGCATATTAGGTGTAGATCATGGTCAGGCGAATAAATATGTTATGCAAGTAGCTCATAAAACAAAAGAAAAGATAGATCAACGACTTTAAAATTAGCATCTTCGAGGGGGAAACCTCCTTTACATCGCATAAATGAAAAATTATTGGATGCTACAAATGAAGAGACCTCCTTTTTATATATATAGGAATCTAAGGGTTCACAATATAATCAAAGCCTACATAACAATAATAATGTAAGGGCACAACAATCACAATATTGGGCTTCTACAGGGCATAACAATAACAATATGGGGGCTACATGTGCCCAACAATAACAATAACGGGGCTACACTAGTATTATAGAGACCTAACATGCCCCTCTCCTTCAAAAAAGTGTTTTCATCAACGCTTGAGTAGTTATGAATGTTTTTGTATAAAATTCTCTTCCTCCCATATGGAATCTTCAGTGGGCAAGTTCTTCCACTTAATGAGATACTCTAAAATTGATTGATTTTGTAGTTGTTGGGTTCTTGTATCGGTGACTACTTCAGGCTCAAATATGATTCTTCATTCTTTGTCAATTTTGGAACATTGTTTGAACTCGAAACTTGTCATCGATAACCTTCTTTAAGCATGACACATGGAAATTTGGATGTACTCGAGAAGATGCATGCATATCCAATTTGTATGCCATAGTACCAATATTTTGCAACACCTTGTAAGGACCATCGTACTTGGGTGATAATTTGTTATCCTTCTTATCTTTCTTGAGGGACATTTGTTTTTATGGTTGTAGCCATAAAAATACCTAGTCACCTACATCAGAACTTCCTTCACTGCGATTCTGATTTTCCTGTTGTTTCATTTGATTTTGTGCCAGAGTGAGGTTATCTTTTAAGAGTTGGAGAACTTGTTTTTGATGCTCGATGTGATCTTCCACTGCTTGAACCTTATAATTTTCTCTTAAAGATGATGTAATGGATGATGGATGATATCCATAAAGTCCCATAAATGGGTCATTTTTGTTGTATTATGGAAGGGAGTGTTATACCACCACTCAATTAGAGGTAACAACTTGACCCATTGCATTTGTTTATTAGATACAAAGCAACAAAGATATCCTTCCAAACATTTGTTCATTATCTCAGTTTTCCCATCAGATTGAGGATGATCAGATGGGTTATGAGCTAATTGAGTACCAAAACAAGAAAATAATTTTGTCCAAAAATTTCCAGTGAAAATGGGATCTTTGTCACTTACTATAATCTTTGGGTTTCCATGAAGCTTTTGAATTGTTCCATAAATGCAGTATGAAGCTTTTGAATTGTTCCCATGAAGCTTTAAAAGGATGAGATAATGCACAAAAGTGTGCATACTTGGTAAGTCTATCAACTACAAGCATGATGTCACTATTTATTTTAGACTTGGGTAAACCTATGATAAAATCCACTGAGACCTCTTCCCAACACTCACTTGGAATGGCTAAAGGTTGTAACAGACATGGGGTCTTAATTGTATAAACTTTATTTTGTTGGAAAACCAAACATTCTGCCACAAACTTCTGAATATTAGATTTAAGGCTATCCCAAAAAAAATTGTTCTTGATCCCATGGTAGTTTTTAAAAATCATGAGTGCCCTCTTAAGGGAGAGGTGTGGAATTCCAAAAGAATCTTTTGTTTGAGTTGGGAATTATTACAAAAATATAAGTGAACTTTGTACCATAATGAATCATTTTTCCAGCTAAATGTATCAGATGTATTCGAATCTTGCTGCATCCTTTGAATGAGTGTCCACACTTCTTCATCATTCTTCCATTCATCCCTTGCTTTGGTTATCCACTCAGGTTGGATAATCTAAATTGCACAAAGAAATGATTTCACATCCTCATCCTTTCTTGAGAGTGCATTCACAACAACATTTTTTTTCCCTTTTTTGTAGTTGATTTCAAAGTCGTAATCCACAATCTTTGTGACCCATTTTTGTTGCTCTTTTTAAGATGATATTTGTTCCTAAAAGTATTTAAGATTATCATGATCTATTTTTAACTTGAAGTGTCTTCCCATTAGGTAAGGCCATTATTTCCTTAGTGTGTGTAGTATTGCCAACATTTCCTTCTCATAAATAAGTTTGTGTAAATAATTTCCTTTGAGTGTACGACTTTCAAAATCAATGGGTCTTCATTCTTGAATTAGAACAACACCAATTCCATTTCCTAAGGAATCACATTCCACAATAAACGTTTTTGTGACATTTAGCATAGTTAAGAACGGTGCTTGGCACATTGCCTCTTTAAGATGTTCAAAGGCCTTAGTTGCTTTTGCAGTCCAAGAAAATGGATCTTTCTTTAGTAATGATGTTAGAGGTGTCACTATTCTCCCATAATTCTTAAAAAACTTGTGATAATACTCTGTCAACCCGAGAAATCCTCGAATATGATTTATGGTTGTGGGGATTTTCCATTCCTTAATGGCTTTAATTTTGTTAGGGTCTAGCTTAACACCCTCATAAGATACAATATGAACCAAATATTCCACCTCCTATACTCCAAAGAAACATTTGGAGATTTTTGCATATAATTGTTTCTCCTCCAATAGTTTGAGCACCCTGTCAACATGTTGGACATGATCCTTCCAAGTCTTCTTGTAGATTAGTATATTATCAAAAAATACTAACACAAATTTTCGAAGGAAGGGTTTGCAAATGGAATCAAACCTTGAAATGTGGAAGCTGAATTAGTAAGGCCAAAAGGCATGGCCAAAAATTCATAATGACCATCATGAGCTCTGAATGTTTTTTTCAGAATTCTTTCAGTCTTCATTCTAATTTGATGATATCCTGAATGAAGATACAACTTGGTGAAGTAAATTTCTCCATGTAATTCATCCAAAAATTCATGAATGACATGAATGGGAAATGTATCTTTAATAATGAGCTTGTTGATCTCCTTATAATCCAGACACATACACCATGATCCATCCTTCTTGTGCACCAATATTACTAGAGAAGAGAAAGAAATTTAAGTAGGTTGAATTACACTAGCCTCTAGCATTTCTACAACCATATGTTCAATTTCACTCTTTTGGGCATAAGGATATTTGTGAGGCCTGCTGTTTGGAGGAACATTTCCTGGAATCAAATGAATAACTTGATCATGATCAGGAATAGGTGGAAAGACTTTGGGAGTCACAAAAACCTTGGAATGATTGTCCAAGGCTTTTTGGATATCAAGAGAAATTGATGATTTTGATGTTTAAACCTCTAGTGAGCATAATTGTGCGATTACACCCCATTTTTATTTATTCACAAGATTTTTCATGACAATAGAGCTAATTATCTTTTCTAGTTTCCATATGATAACCCTTAATTCAACTTCCTTTCCCTCCCAAAAAACATTCAAGAAAAATTATTTAAAATTAAAGGTTATCATCCCCAAATATTGTAACCATTGGAATCCTAGTACAACATTAGCACCACCCATTGGAATGGAAAGCATTGGAGTATTCAATACATATTCCCCCATGGTTAGCTTGATATTATGGCACTTTCCAAAGCAATTTAGAGTTCCTCTATTTGAAACCATCACTTGACACTTTGGTGCTAGATATAGGAGGAAATTCAATTCCTTGGCTATCTTACAATGAATAAAGTATGGGTACTACCTGAACCAATCAACACTATTACTTTTTTCTTCTTGATATATAATTTTATCTTGAGAGTTTGAGGAGTGGTAATTCCTGCCAATGGATTACAATATATGGTTGGATTCATTTCTTCTTTCTCTGGGGCTGGCTCTTAGTGTATATCCTCCTCTTTTGATTTTTTTGTTCCCTTTATTCCTCCTCTTCACAATCTATGTAAAATAATTTCTTATCAGTGAACTTATGAGCTTTAGTGTATTTTCTATCGCAACTATAACAAATCCCTTTTGCTCTTTTTTCCTCCAATTTTTGTGGTGTCAACCTTGTAGGTTTTGGAAGACTAGGAGCAGCAACACTTCCATCTTTATAGTTGTGAGTGGTATACTTCCTTGTTTCCATAATTTTTCTTTCAACTTTTCTTGCCACCCTAAATGAATTCTCCAATGAATTAGGTTCCCAAAGAAGAACCTCATGTTGGATGTTATCCTTTAAATTTCCTATGAAGACATTAATCCTATGCTCCTCTGGAATATCTGTTACCCTGATATTCAATTTTTGGAAGTCCTCAATGTTCTCCACCATTGAACCCTTTTGTTTGAGATTTATCAATTGGCTAAAGAAGGTGTTTCTCTTTGTATCCTCATAATGTGCTATCATTTCCTCCATAAAAATTGAGCTAGTGACAAGTGGTTTACGAGAAAAAATCCATTGATACTGTTAGCCTTGTTGGCATTTGGCCCAAAAATGGTTCCAAAACACTCCTGAAGTCTTCAAAATTTTCTTAAGATCATCCAAAGATGAAACAATCACATGCCAAGAGCCCTTGGAAGGGCGGAAAAACACTATCAGGAGGCTAAAACAAAAGAAAAATAGTATAAAACCATGTATTAAAGACATACACAGTGAAATGCATAGCAGCCATTAGATCTGGCCGATCAATGGGCCAGATCTAAGCGGCAAATTGCAAATCGTCCAACACAGAGGACTTAAGGTCGGGCGGAAGACAGCCTCGATCAACGATCTCCAATGATCGGATCGACGGGTCGCAATCGGCAGGTCACAATCGGCGGAGTAAGCACAGACCGAGGGGAACATGCAATTGTGATCAGTGATGCAATGTGGACCGTTGATCAAGCACGCAGATCGACGACCTACATCGCGTTGCAGGATCGCTATCGAAGATAATTAAGGAGCGCTAACCATGGGCTCAGTGCGACCCGATGAACCGGACCTGACAATATTATACATGATATTTCATAAGATTTCAGGTCTACAGGAAAGACCATTTTTAATGTATTTTGTGTATTTTTGTTATATAACGAAATACAAAGGGAACGAAGGAGCATCGCCGATGCGATAAGGCCCGGAACCGAAAGGGTTCAGAAATGAAATATAAAATATTTCAGGTCCACCAAAGCAAATTTTTAATGTATTTCAACACATTTACAAATACAAAGGGAAGAATGGGAACAGGCCATCAACGACTTGCGATAGCGACCCAGAGGGAACACTCGATAGAGGTATAAACTAGAATTAAGGACTTTTGAAGTCCGGAAGAACAAAGATTGGCAGGATTTTGCTACATGCAGCATTTTCTGTGTAAAAACAAGAAAACATTCATTGTTTGCATTTTAAATGGATTACAAAGGCCCGAAGACCCATTCCAGCACATAACAGAGTCCGAGAGACATATTACCGGGAAATAGAGACTGGAAAGGGAAAAACAAGGGCCACAGGGCATCACAGCTCATCCAAACAAACAGAAACGATCATGGAGCGGACAACGTAACTCATCCAAACAAATAAAATAATCATGGAGCATCTCTGGCATGAGAGAGCTCCCTGCCAGCGCAGCCAAAATACCAGAATGTGGTTACTCTTTTGTCAGAGGAAGAAACCTCCGAGCCATGTGTGCCTAGTCATGGCATCAAAGTTATTGAAAAAACAAAGAGGATAGATTAAGACACTTCGAGCCTTTGAGGCTCAAGAGCATTGTAAAAGGCCTATAAATGGCTGAAAGTTAAATGTAACAGGGGTTCAACTTCTGGAGACTGTTGATACTTTGCTACTCAAGCTTCTCATCTTCATTCTAGCAATATAAGCTTATTTTTCTGTTATATGTTCAATGTCCATTTTCTCTTCTGTTCTAAGCTTGCACTTAAACAGGTTTTTCATGTTTCTTCTGTGTCTAATGCCAGATAACTGTCATCTTATCTCTGCGTTGATAAATTAGATTTGCAAGCTTCTTTTACTTCCTGTAGTTGGCCGTTCATATGTGTTTATATATGCTATAGTCAGTATTCTCCATCTATTCATTAAATCTACAAACTATTGAGCATTAGTGGTCTAAAGCCTTGTAAAGATGAGGGTGTTCATGCATGTCTCGAGTAAAAACAGAGTTGAAATGGTTATCTAGCTTGATCCAAACCATCATTCATTCCAATATTTCAGAGAACAATATTGAAGATTATATGTTACCAGGCATCTCCGAGCTGCAACCTAGGAGAGTTTCCTGGAGTGATAACAGATACCATACAAAATGATTGGGTTCTAAATATAGAGATGCAATGATGTGTGTTTCACATCATGGATATCAAAATATTGTTTCATCTATAGTATCCATACTACCATATCATTGCCATCAAGCTTCCTCATGTCAATCTTTGGAATGTGTTGGGTATTAAACCCAACATTAGAGTCTCAAAAATCATGATTAACATTCTTTTTGTTCTCATCATGAGTTTCATGGAATACCTTTTCACAATTAGGAGACATGTCTTTTAGCAACTTTGTCAAAGCTTTCTTCAAATCTTCCATGTCTACTTTTAAACCATTCATGTCACCTTTTAAACTATCCATGTCACATTTTAAAGCATCCATGTCACCTTTTATTTCTACTCTTACACCATCCATGTCCCCTTTTAGTTCATCTTTGGTTTCTCTTTGTTAGAGCAAAATTTGTTGCTCTTAGTCCCATAATTTTGATATAACATGTTGCATTTTTTCCTCTATATGCATCATAGTAGAGCTTTCTGAGGGATTAATGGGTGTAGAATTCTTTTGCTTGGGAGTAATTTTAGAACCAAATACTGATATAGATGTTTCAATATGCCCTTGGTATCACTTCAAACCAATTTTCAAACAAAAGTTATGCAATTTAAAAAAGAAATACACACATTTTTCTTTCTTTTAGGAGCTCGGTCTTGAAACAGTGTAACTCTATAATTTTATATCTCCAATATCTATAATTCCTTCCGGTGGTATCCCTATGACTCTTCTTTTCAACGACACAAGTCATACCAAAATTGGGTTCTTCAAGATAATTTTATTCTCAATATCCCACAATGACTTGATTATGGACTGGTTCAATAGAGCGAACTTGTAAGGAATACCACGTGTCATTGTTTCAACCTTTGGCCCTAAAAATGATGAAAAAAATACTACAACCTATGAAATTAAAGTCACCTTTTATAAAATTCCAATATGATACTCATAGATAAAGTTATGACACTTTTCCATAGGTCGCTTGTTTGAGACTGATTTCTAGAGCCTGCAAAAACCCTAACTTCCTCAGATCATATCTCCTAAAATATAGCAAACTAAGACCTGAAATTTCTACACAAATTTCATCATGATTTCAGCTCCACATGGTCGCAATTTTCACTTCTGAAGCCTTGTAGAAAAAACGTTATAGCAAAAATTCCAAGATGTCCTATTTGAAGAAGAGAAACCCTAGAATCCAAGTTCTCATAGAAAATATTATGCAACCACACATAAAATAGAAGAAAAGATAGATCAATGACTTGAAAAATAGCCTCTTCAATGGGGAAACCTCCTTTACATCACATAAATGAACAATTCTTGGATGATACAAATGACAAGACCTCATTTGCATATATATAAGAGTTTAAGGGGTCACAATATAATTAGAGCCTACATAAAAATAATAATGTAAGGGAAAAACAATAATAATAGTGGGCTTCTATGGGGCATAATAATAACAATATGGGGGCTACATGGGCACAACAATAACGATAAGGGGGATACACTAATAATAACAGTAAGGGGATTCCACTAGTATTATAGGGAACTAACATATCTTGTAACATGTTATTGGCATGATGTCCGACAAAAAAAATTTCAAGCATTGACAAATTTATTCTTGGTTTGATTCTCAGGCATATACAATTTTTTTATCTATTTTATTTAAAAAAAAGTCTTCATTCAAGTACTGCAATTTATATGTTATATACTACCAAGTATAGCTAAGAAACAGGGCCAACTATCAAGTGAAAACTACCCATGTTATAGCTGAGATCGCCCACACATGGAAGGCCAATGGAATCAAATTAGGCATAAATCATGGTCAGGTGAATAAAGTGATAACTATTTTCAATGGTTTCGATCTTCTTTTAGAAATGGATGGCTCAAATTAAATAATGCACCCCCTATCCCATTTGATATTTAATGCAAGGGGGGGATGCACAATTATTTGTTTAGGTAAAACAATTTTCGGTTACATGGCTAGCTCTTGTGAAATGCAGACCTCCCATAGCAAAAACTAGATAGAGATAGCACCCCCCTCCACTAACCGGTTGTGGTTTCAACATATAATTGTTACAACATCAACATGGCTATGTATATGCTGCAAAGAAACATAGACGTGTTGGTATACCACGTTTTAAGCAATTTCATCGAGTACAAAGGGGTTTTATTCTAGTCAAAGGGAAATGACGAAAACCTGACACCAAAAGTGAGGAGAATTTCCCTTGAGATATGCAAGTTCCAATGCACTGAAGGGAGTCTCTAAGTCAACTTCATAGATAATATGTTGATGTCGATAGGAAGAAACTCGTCATAGGATGGATTTAATGTATCTCCCATCAACAACATGAAATGGGTATCAAGATTTGAGATAGAATTCAGAGTTGGTTCAAGGGCGGTAGACATGAAGGAAGGCTTAAGGTATTGTAGTAGATATCAACTAAGGGTGGAATTCTATTGAACATATCAGTGATACTTCTATGGAGTTGGCAGTGTTGAATCAAAGGCCCATCATGAAGGCTTTCAATAAGGTGTGATAAATAGAGATTCAAGTGGATTCCCACACCCAAAACAATCATGAAAGTGAAAGAGTGTCATGTTCAAGATTTAATCACTACCATAATTAGATTTATGCCTTGTTTCACCAATTTTCCGCACCATTTCTAGCAGGTACCTCTTTATATTTTTACATTCTTGAGGAGGATAACATGTGCTTGGTCTGTAAGTTCATCCTTTGGATGAATCCTTTTGAGTATGTTTAACAAACCCTGAGAAGGATTCGTTTGGTCTCTTCCTATTTGAAGAGTTTATATTTTTATGAGTCCAATGAAGGTATAACTTGACTCGTTTTTTATATTTGTATAGTTTGAAAAAGAGGCTAAAAAGAAAACTCTAAGAGGTTCCTTTTTAGATATTTCGTCTCTTGGGCCTAAAAAGGCATAAAACAATACCCATGAGAACCTTTTAGTCATGCTTGAGTAGAGTATTAATTCTTCATAAATAGTCAATCCAGTACGAAAAAAGGGTTAAACTTATACTGGGCATACATCCTTTCATTTACTTTAGCGAGTGAGAAAGAGACAAGTTCTCAATAATATTTTTATATTTTGAGAGTCTAAAAATAGCTTAGATGGAACTCGTCTTGGAGGAATGAGTGTTATAAAGGGTAGCAACTGGTTTCGGTCATGATCGAACTACTCAAAAAATGTAGAGGTCAAGAGGCAGGCTAATAAGACCACTCATAACAGTGGTTCCTCCAGGAAAGGGTAAAAGACCAAGTGAAATCAAATGATCAGACATGTAGATGGTGATGGTGGAATAAGAAAACCAATGATAATATTACATAAATAGACCGATAAAAAGTGGCATTCATGAAGGATAAAGTGTGGAATCCTTCCAGGGTAAAGTCAAAAATATGACAAAGAAGTGGATAGCTTAGGTTCTAGGTCATGGCAGGTCAAAAGCAGGGATTCTAAAAAGATAATACAAATGATTGCATGGATACCAAGACAACAAAAAGGTGCTATTCTAGGGAATGCATGATTAGGTAGGCTCTACCATCAAGCTATGATGTGCATAAGAGAGAGGGCTAGTGTTGCAACTTGATGGGGTCAGAGCTAATGCTTAATGATGACAAACTACGACTAAGGTCAGATTAGGTTTCATTTTTTACACTGTCTTGACACAGAGAAAAACAATGCTTGAGAGTGGTTTCATTTTTATACAAGCTTAAAACTGAGAAACGTTGTACTTGAGATAAGTACATCACCCTCGTCATAATGGTAGAGGCATTCCCCCCAAATAAATTTCATCTGCCAACTCTCCTCATGGAATCATAAAGACTTCTGGTTATTGATATAAATATGTTCACCAAGAATAAAGGAAGAGGATCATGTGATATGGGTGGATGAAATGAAGGTTCATCTTTGAGATCAAGTAAAAACAACTAAAATCAAAATTTATGAGATCTAGTCAAAGAATCAAATGAACGAGAGGAGATTAGTTTCATTTTTTAATGAGCTTGAGACAATAAAATAATTGTGCTCAAAGGTTTGTTTCATTTTAATGTGAGCTTTTAACATAAAATAAACTATGTTCGTGGAGACCTGTTTCATTTTTTAACGAGCTTGACATAGTAAACGAACTATGCTCATAACACTATTTACCTTGATCATGGCTTCCAATAGGCCAAGGCTATGGAATGAATACATATCAAGGGCTTGATAATGGTTTCCAAAGGTTTCATTGGATGGAAGAACAATTCTCTTCAAGGAATCAAGGGATTAAATAAGGGTAGGAGGATTAGGGTCCAATGCCCCTAGTAAATAATCTACCATATCACCTCTTGGATATTGGTTAAAACAAGTTGAGAAAATAATAGGCTCTTCTTCATCGGTAGTTGCAGGCATAAAATAGGTTGCCACATAATCACCCTATGGTGAAGGGGATACCACTTGCATATTAGGAGCATTTAGGGAAGTTGGATTATTAGCATTCAAATAAGGACAAAAGAATGGAAGTTGTTCAATAGTCACAATTTTTCTATCATAAGGGAAAGACATCACTCAAAAGGGTGCGGACACGAAAACATTCATGGCATAAACATTGTCTCGCCCAAGGAGTAAATTGAAATCAAAGGGGTCTTGAACTACCGTAACATCAATAAATATATTTTTTCCTTCTAAGGTAATAATAAGCTAGGAATAATCCTTAAAGGTTCACTATCTCTTCTGTTAAAAGCCAACAAATTCTAAGTAATAGATGCAAGCTGAGGGGAACTTAAATCTTAGCAAGCAGTTGAGGATAGAATGTTAAAAAAATCACCTTCATCTATAACAATGTGATATATGTTCTTATCATAGGACTTCACCATGATTTCGAAATGCATGTAAGAAGGGAGACAAGGATCTGTTAATTGATCGCAATCAAAGGAAATCGCCTCATTATTTGGAGGGGGTTTTGTGAGAATGGGAGAAATTTCCCCTTGTTTGGTGGAATCTAAAGTAACAAGAAGAACTTGAGTGGTATTAACCTCACTCTCTAATGGAATAATATGATTGACTAAAGATGGAATTGAGTCGAACACTTCCTCAACCAATGGTTGGCTAGAAAAGGACTCATGGGATTCATGCCTAGGGAGAGTGGGATTGACCAAATCTAGATTCAGATCAATCACTTCATCGACTAACAAAGGATTAGGGAAAAACTTATGGTAACCAATTGGAAGTTGTTGCTAACAAATAGTAAGTTTTTTCAAATAATTTTGAGGCTTCAACCATATGAGGGAAAAGGTTAGTTTGATGACTCCCTTCACATAGCCTTCAAAGAAGCCTAACTTTACCATTTTTCCCAGGAACCTTATTATAACTAGTTGATGATTTTTCACTAGCATGATCTCCATAGGCTGACTATAACGTCCGATGTGATCCTATGGACCACACTATTAATAATTGGGGAATACTAGGGAAATCTTGAAGAAGGTGGTCACCCTTACAAATCTTGCAAGGGAATTTAGTTTTACAGGGATTGGAATAACTAGCTACATTCATAGTAATGGTTTGTTGGTTTCCCCCATGAATATTTTGCTTCTTATTATTTTTCCATTTCTTCTTCTTCTTAGCTTCCTAGTTACTAGCATCAAGACTTTCTTTAGGACAATAAGAAGAAAGGGAAGAAGAAATGATTGGTAAAGAAAGAAAAGGGTCAACTTGAGGTTGGTCTTGTTAAGGAGAGCTTTCTTGTGAATCATTTTGGACATTCGAGGCCAAGAATTTTGGAAACAACCATACTGGTAAACCTATCTTGAATCCAGGAAGTGACAACATAGCCATGTAAGGAGGACCAATATTTCCAAGAAAGGGAAAAGGACTAGGATTCCCATTAAAGGGGTTTCCTTGACTGGAAGACTCTGGAATTGTTTCCATCAGACTCAACCTAAGTTATACTAAGGAGTAAAAAGTGATAATTCAATCAAAGAAACAGTAACAGTGAAAAGGTCCACTAGGTGTGAAGGGATTACCAAGTTATTGTGAACTACATTATACCATTAAGTACGTGTAAACAATCTCCCAAATGTTGTGTTTGGTATATCAGGGAAACAAGGTGGATGACTCGGTTACTTATGGAAGTTTTCAACCTAAGGGGGACTTCCAAAATACACCCAGAGGTACATGAAGCGCAGTCCGTAGTAGTTTTTTCTAGTGCATAACTGCATCATGAGGGAATTCTGATATACTCGTTGTATGTGTAACACTGTCCTATATACCTAAAGGAATGTGGAAGAACGTCCCAATATATTCTGATGTATGTGGAAAGCTAACCATCCTAGGGAAAATTTTAGGGGCTAATATTCACAAGTGGGCTAATTTTCTATGTTTTTTATAAGAAAAATATTCACTAATTTCCATTTTTTTTCTAAAAATAATTCACCTAGTATAAAACTAGTTCAACGTAAAAATCGCCAAAATTTTATATAAAAGTTATATAAAATCATTAGAAATTTGAATATTTTTACAAAAATATCATAATTTTTTTTACATGTTGCATATTATGGACTAGTGAGATCCGCCAAGGTTTCTAAAATTTGATATAAATTTCCATGTTTAAAATTTTCCTTGAACCATTCTCGGGATGTAACACTTACATGTAATGACAACTCCTACATTTAGAGACATCAAAACACATCTTCTAGCCTACACCAACTAAATGTGCCTTTAATGTTTCAAATGCTCCTTAGGTTTATTGACAAGTTTTAATGTTTATTTTATCTTTATTACGGTTTTGGTTTCAAGGATCGAAATGAATTCACCTGAAATCCTAAAATGAAACTATTATGAGGAAGAACTCTTTTTATTCGATGAATATCTAACTAAATAAGGGAAGGAGTTCCAAATAATGATGTAGAAAACAACAACTTCCAAACATGATCTTCAAATTCACTATTCGAATTCAAAAATTCAAATCCCTAATGCATGAGAAAATCAAACTCTCTTTTCTTTTCTTTTCAATTTTCAATGTAAAGAAAATGAAAATGTGACTAGATTATTGAATAAAAAAGAATTCAAACATATTGAAACTATAATATGAAAATCCCTTTAAGAGACCAATAACCAAGTCAAATGATAAAAACCCTAATCAACAATAAGAAACAAGAAGAAGCAAACTCTTATCAAGAAGGAAATTATAGTCAATTGCACATATTTTTTTGGCTTTACAGAGATCTTGGACAAATTAAAGACTCAAGAAGACATCGAAAACAAAACAAAACTCAACGCAAGATAGGAAAAATGCAATTTTTGCATTTTTTAGGGATCATCATAGGTACTGTATAGGAACCAGTTTGACAAGTGCATTGGGTTGCAATGTCTCAAAAGAAAAAATGTGATCGGGCTATTTTTCTCAAAAAGTGAAAGAAAAACCCTAACCAAGCTTGAAAATAAGCTTTCTTAAGTCAATTCACTGTCTGAAAAATAAAAATAGAGTCGATTTCAGAGTTCCTAAAAGGCCAGGCAAGGAAAACCACTAAAGAACATCTCGCTTCCCAATGGACTCACCAAGTTGTTATATGGATAAATTCCTTTTGCGGGCAAAAGCAATATTTCTAGACTTAGTTGCTTAGTATAGAAAAGACCAAGACAAAACTACAATTCTTATTGATAAAGAAGTTTTAAATATGGAAAGAAGACCTACCCTGAATCCAATTTAAACTTCCTTCTTCTCCTTACTTGTTAGCTCCAACTCTAAATCTAATTTCTAAAAGTGGAACATGAAAATCATCCAAAACAAGTAAGAGAACCAAACTAACAAAATATCATATACAAACAACTCTAAACAAGAAGTCAAGGATTCATGTTCTAGATATGCATAATTAAGATACAATGTATATGAGAAACAAAGAAATTTTGTATTAATAATGGCAGGAAAATATTATAACCCTTGTAGGCCTTGTCTTTGTAGATCTCTCCCAATCATCTTATCCTTCCTTTTCCATAATAGTAAGCCTTCAATCACACCTTAAGAACCTAGATGGATTATGGACCTCTAGACACAAATGAGAACCATAAAGGAATAATTCAAAGTCTCCAAAATCCAATCCCCGGCTTTATGATAGGTGTTGGATTTGTAGGGTAAATGAGATGGTTTTGGATTCAACATTCTAGGGCTTAGATCCACTTTAGATGGAGGTAAATTCTAGGAGATAATAGATAAGACCTTAATAGTAGTAGTTTGAGATTAGATCCAATAGTAAATGGTTAAATCCACTCTCGAAGCTTTTAGAGAGAGAAAATTTGAAATTATTTATATTTTTCCTCATTTCCAAGTGTTCATCGCACTTCTTGTGAAAGTAACTTACGATGATTAGAGAAGGTTGTATGTGTGCAAACTATGCCACCATAGGTTGTCTTAAGGGAAATTGCAATGATCCACAAAATTAGAGATTTGGCCAATGTAATCCAAGATTCTTATAACTTTTGGAAAGAGACTTCTTTTGGCTTTGTTATGGATGATTGCAAAGTGTAAATGGATGATGATAGATCTAGGTTCAGGATTATTTGTTTGAATGTGAAAAAATGACTTGTAACACTTACAAATGTTATTGTTTTTATTTATGATTTAATATGGGTTTCCCTAGCATTTTCTACCATTTTATAAGGCCTCCCAGTTGTTTTTACAATGTGTCTTGCACTTGCAACAAAGAGAATGGCAAATTTAAATGCTATTACATGGTCTATACCTTTTGTTGAGACATTAGGATGTAAAATATTGGACGCAATGATTGATTATGCTTTTTATGATCCACCTTCTTTAAAAAATACATATTTGTAAACGCCAAGGATTTGTGTACCTGTACAACTACTTTGGACAAATTTAGTGACAAATGGACTACTTGCAACTACTATTAGATTCAATAAGAAACATTGAAAAGTAATGATGATAATGAAAATAAATTTATGGTTGTCCAAGGATACCATAGATTTTAGAGAATCAATTCCATATTTGAAGACATGCATTATGTATTGAGGATCAAATTCAAAATTCAAAGCACAACCAACAATTTGAAGAATAAAGCTTCTATGAGACATTCTGGATAATGGGATAGTTTCAAGCTCTTTTCATTAACAGAGACCACAACCAATCATTAGTGAGGTACCCTAACAAGAATCCAATTTCAAATTCTTTATGGGTAAATGAAAGTGAATTTCAGAAATCCACAACATGGGTTTTCTATAGAATGACCTCAATTAGATCACATTTGAGAATTTCTACAAAAATATCAACAGTTTGGGGGATTTTATTAGTTTTATGAAGGGTGTGTACCCTGATCTCATAATAGATGAATTTCTAAAATAGAAACACTCATCCCAAAGAATTTCATTTACGATTATATGCCTCAAACATTTAGTTATATTTTTGGCTTCTTTTACATTAATATTTAAAGGTATTTATAAGAATTTGCTATCATATTTAAGTGCAAATACAATTGTTACATGTAAAATGTGAATTGCAACATAAATATGCTTGAAATTCAATGGTAACCAGTTTGGTAGCTTCTCTAAATAGATTACAGTCACTATTAAGCTCTAGGCTTTAATCAAACTCATATGTAACTACAAGAACACCAATCAACAATTATGCTCACATTTTTTATTTTCTCACACGATTACTCCAAGATATTGATAATCCATATATAATACTTAATTCTACAACTTTCATGTCACTTTTATATGATTCAAGTGGTGCATTTGATTCATCTTGAACAAAAAATATTTCTAGTCTTGAGAAGGAATGCAAATACCTAAGAGAAAGAACTAGAATCTAAAGGATACTTGGGCCAAATAAATATGGAATGTTGTTGAGAATGAAGAGAAAATTGAATATGAAGAGTTTCATGCCTAGGAATTACACTGTATTCAGGCTGAAGTAAAGATAATCAAATGTCTGGTGGAGAACATTGAAGTTGATATTTCCTTAAATAATATTGGTGGATTGTGTACACTTTACTTTCTAGAAAAGGTAAATCATCTAATGGGCCAGAGTCATTTATTCAAGAGGAGTATTATTCTAGTTAAGGCTTGGTGCTTCTATGAGAGTCACATCCTTGGTGTTTACCATGGGCTTATTTCTACCTATGCTTTGTAGATGTTGGTCTTGTACATATTTAATGTATTCAATAGTTCTTTACTGATCAACTGGAGGTTCTGTATTAGTTTTTGGTGTTTTTTAGTAACATCGATTGGGAGAATAATTGTGTTAGTGTTTAGGTTCCAATAATTATTTCATCACTACCGAGATGGAAGAGAAATCACCTCAAAAAGATGGAATCAAATTTCTACTTAATGGGATCCTTGATGAGATTAGAAAGTTATATGCAGTTTTTCCTAGTGACCAAGAAAATCGAGGCCAATCCTTTGTTTCTAAGAATTTCAATGTTGTCGATTGACTGCAACCAATAAAAAATCTTGGAAGAAGTGTAAAAAAAGGAAATTTCTTCAAGATATGCATTGCATTTGGTTTTATAGACAAGCAACTAGCACATATCTTGTTTGAAGATTGAGGGGATAATTCAACTCAACAAGTCTATGAGACTTGTAGCAGTGCGTTACAACATTCGACAATTATATAAAGGTTGTGGATGAATTCACTTATAATTTTTATCAAATAAACAATTTGTTGAAGCAATTGGAAGGTGTTAGATGCTTCAATTTTTGCAAATTTTGGGTTTGAAGTCTTTACTCGTATCCCAAAAGATGAAGTTGTCTCTTAAATTCTAAATAGCAAGGTTTTGATGTGAAGGTTTTGAGGACAAGGATAATTTGTCTAAGTTCAATTTTTTAGAAGGGTGATATTGTGTGGAAAATAATCATTAAGAAGGATCCAATGAATGTGATGGAAAAATAACTTTTGATACAACTATGTCAGAAATTACAGTGTATAAGTATTTTGGCATTCCTCTTACTATTTTAAAAATTGATGAAGTCAAAAGCTAAGAGTTGTGTGATATAATTAAAGATGGTTGACATAGGTGGCAAAATTGATCATGTATGAAGGGAAGTTGGTTGATATTTGGGGAGCATCTTTAACAACCTAAAATTTATGGGAAACAAATAGATTTTTTGAAAAAATCTTCAACAATTTTATATTTAAAGGAGGAGAATTAGCATCACGAAACCAATTCCCATATTTAAAGGAAAGAAAACTTTCTATCATTCCCAAATTTTCTACACCAAATTGTATATTTTCTTTATTTTTAGGTATTGATTAGGGTTTTATTCCTCAAAGTTTATAACTTCTTAAGAAATATTTTTTTATATATATTCATTGATTTAGAATGTAAAAGGGTTGGCTTTTGGGCCCATAAATACTTGTGTTTTTTGTAAATTATGTAACTTCAGAATTTAATAAAAGGATTCTCGCTCTAGTTAATGACAAACATTGTTTCATATGTAAGTGATTTATAGTGTTCATTGTTTTTTTATGGATACATCTGAGGTTGTATATATATTTGGGAAAGGTTCGGTTGAGTGTCAACCTCCCCGACATCCCATTGCAAGTTTATGTTCTTTACTGAGTAGATCAAAGTGATAGTGTTCCAATGTTGATCCCTCTACATCACTAGATTGTTTCCTTCTATAACAATTCTTATGTGTATTAATGTTTCATTATAGATATTCTTCTATATGCTTCTGCTCTTATTATATAATTGAATGTTCAGTGTGAATATATTGATTAGCTAATATCGTCTTCAGATCTCCCATCCACATCTTTCAAGCTACGTTACTCTGTCATAGTTGAATGTTAGCAATTTGATTAGGTCTATGTAGGTAGGGTTTTATCCAGTTATGCAATGATTAGTGACTCATTAGCAACCACCCATTCGAAAATCCCTAGATCTGGCCATTGTTCTTTATAGGTTGTTTTTCAGTGATAGTGAACAACATTAAAGTGTTGTAACACTTGAGGGAGACCCCTCTGGTTGAAGAGCTAGCTTGGACCTAAAGTGGTCGAGCTAGTTTGTTGGAGTAGTTTCCACTGGATAAATTGCCTTTGAGAAATAGGTACAACATAGGGAACAAATGACAAGAGTTTATCTAGTTCAGAGTCAGCTGCAAAGTGGCTTGGAGTTAGTAAAATATCCTCAGGCCCTAGATAAGTTCAGAAAGATGGTGGATCAATGTGACAGCAGAACTAAGAAGACTACCATGTAAGCTTCACCAAGGGTTTTGGATCAAGTCACTTGTAGGAAGAGAACTAGTAAAGAAATTCGGTTGGAAACATAAATTAGAAAGTACGAAATGGATAACATTATTTTGGACTTGGGTTCATATGTAAATATTATACCTAAAAGCACATGGGTGATGATGGGGAAGCCCATGCTGGATTTTTCTCTAATTCAACTTAGACTTGTCTATTAGCATCTAATTTCTCTTAATGGAAAATTGTCAAGAGTACCAGTGGATATCGATGTGGTGTCAAGAATTGTTAATTTCGAGGTAAGTGAAATTGTGGACGGTACTGATCCTTATCTATATCGTTTTTGGATAAGTATCATCCACAATTTCCATTATCCAAATAAGAGGTTGATGATATTCAAAGGTGGAGATATCCGAGTAATTACACGACTTGATTTGTGTGAATGGGATTGATACTTTGAGCGAGTGAAAGGTGTGCTTAGTCATAAGGAATTGGATAATATTTATAATGTCACAGCTCAACAAGATGACAATATGAATCCTATAGTTGTTGAAATGCTAAGTTGGTGCAACAATGGATTTTGTGCCTCAGACTTAGAATAAGCCTTGGAGAATTGGTAGAATCAGCTACATGAAGTGAACACCAGGAGATGTGTACATGTTATGAGGTTGGTGCACTGGATAGGAATTGAGGTGCATAATATGCGTCACTTCAATGGTTTATCGGAAGTAGCCATTTTTTTCGGGAGTATGAGGAGAAGGTACCAGAATGTCAGAGGATTCTCGCATTGGATGTTACATTGTGTGCTACACCAGCTAGATGGTGAGTTGCACACAAGGAAAAAGTGGCAGAATGGTGATAGCGTAAAGACTTGTTGAAGGTTAGATTTGGGACCAACTCTTGGGTCCTTAGAGAGAAATATTGAAGTACAGAATGCACCAGGAATCACCTGAAGTAGTGCGTCACATGATGGACCACGGGTATGATACAATGAAAAGAATGGGTACATCGATTTATACACACCCTGGATGTCATTCCAACCAATTGATATATTGAATTAGAAGTGCACAAAGGAACACTAGATTGGAATGAAATGGCGCAAAATTGCAAGGCTACATTTAGGTTTCAAGTAGAAGAGCCAAAGTTGGATGAAGCTCTAAAAGTGTTGCGATAGAAGATATTTTCGATTGACGAACCCACAATGATCAGGTATGGATCACTATGTTCCACACCTCAACACCACAATGGGTACAATATTTTTTGGACTGATACAATGTAGTAGAGAAGCGAGGGGATGATGATGATACCTCAGAAATTCAAATTCCATATGTTGAACGTGAGTGCGTAGTAGAAGGATCACCATTGCAGTTCAAGGGGTACACATAGTCAATCAAGACTAATAAGGTGAATATTAGAACCAAAGAACATCCAAAAATGACGACCATTACAGCTTATTGGGACAATGACACATTAAAAAATATTGTCAACTGGGTATATGCTTCTAAAGAGGAAGAAGACACTAAAAAAGACAAGGTCAAAGATGTGGGGTCTAGAGGAGTGGCAATGTGTTGCTAAAAGGTGGGTATAATTTATGACTACACCACCTTTCAAGAAGCGGGCTATAAAAACAAGTGATAATGGAAGGGGGTGTCATCCCCCACGTACATATGTAAAGTGGAAGTAAATAAGTTTTAATTGGGTACATGTAATAGTTAGGTTCGTGTTTAGAGATGTTACGAAGAAGAGAAAAAAACCAATTCAACATGCTAGCAGAGGGCGGTCAAGCTGGAGTGAGGTTCGTACCTGAGGGTGGTCAAAGATAGATGACACACTTTGCTGGGGATTGCGCCACAAAGGAGTAATCACATGTAGAATTCATGGTGAGGGATGGGAGTCCAATTTTTTCATACCATGCATACCAATGACAGTATATCTTGACATGTGAAGATCCAGAGATATAGGAAAAAATTCATGACCTCATGACAAAAACTGTAACCCTTGAATGACCATTCCTTTTAGGGAAATTCTTGTTGCAATAAAATAAACTATATGAGCAAATTAATGAATCCCATTCAGTAGCAGAAGAAAGCTCACAAGATTTCAAGAAACACATGGATTATCAGGATGACGTGGCCGAGGAGAGTTAATACTGAGATGAAGAAATTAGAATTAGTTGGGACTAATTGGGACAAGTGAGGTCACTTGTGTGAGGCATCATTAATTTTGATCTAAGATATCATTATGGAATATTTCGATGCTAATCAATATGATTCAGCTAAAAAAACCATAATAACCAGGACAAAATCACCAACAAGAACGATGAAGGAGTGGGAGGGAGTAATGCTATAAGTCACCACCGAAGGACCCTCTAGAGAACAAACGAATGTGTAAGGATGCATTTGAGGCTAACAAAAGAATAGAGGGAATAAGGAGCAATCAGAAGTATATAGGGGAAGGTCGCATAAGAGTAGCATGACAAAGAAAGGATAGTTGTAGAGACACACAAAGGAAGTGAAAGGAAGAAAGAAAAAAATTAAGGGAATGGCGGAATGAACCACCCCAGGAATTGACACTGACAAGAGGATAAAACTATGGAAAAGGATATTATGACAAGGAAGCCTAGATAAAAAACATGGGATTGGGAGGTATAGGTATGAAAGGGTGGATGAGTTTCATCTAGAGGTCTAGACAAAGGAGGATCCCCGTTGCTCACAGAGATGGTTCTGACATAATGCTGCAGTTGCACTAATTAGTTCTTACATAAGCCATATGGACAAAAAATAGTTCCCCTATATTTCCATCACACATGGGGACAAAATCCCTTCCTAAGGCTACAAGTCTGATTCCAATGTTTATTTGTTAAAGAAAATTGAATCCTTATTGATCATAGTACTCTACGTAGATGATCTTTTGATAACATGTAGTTCAGTTTCTGTCAGTGCTAAGATTAAAATTACATTGCATAATTGATTTTCTATGACAAACATGGGCTTGCTAAATTTCTTCCGTGGACTAGAGATCAATCATAATGATTTTGGGATTACCATTTCTCAACCAAAGTATGTTAGATATCTTTTGCCATGATTTCACATGAGTAACTGCAATCCAACAACCACACCCTTCTTATCAGGGATAAATCTTGAGAATGGCAAAGACACACCATTGGTCAGTCGCACATTGTACTGTCAGCTTGTGGGGAGTCTTCTTTATCTCACTCACTCCCATCCTAATCTCTCATATGTTATAGGAGAGTTTTTTAGATACATGCAAGAGCCACATGATTTACATTGGAATGCTGCAAAGTGCATCCTTTGATATGTCTAGGGGAAAATCAACTATGGGATTCATTATGAAAAAAATGGTCTTTGGATCTCATTGGGTTGGTGACAACCTTGATCGCAAGTCCACCTCTAGTTATGTACTTAGTTTGGGATCCGACTTCATTTTTTGGTCAAGGAAGAAGCAAGATACCGTTTCTTTATCATCAGTGGAGGTCGAGTACAAAGGAGTAGTCAATGCTGGCATTGAAACCATTTGGTTGTAACATTTCTTTTCTGATCTTGGTATCATTGTCCATCATCTAATTTGCATATGGTGCGGAAATCAAAGTACACTAAATTTTGCAGAGATCAAGTGCAGCGACAACGGTCCAAACATATAGAGATCCACATGAACTACGTTCAGATAATTGATTCATGATGGGATCATCGATTTGTAATACTATCTAAGTGCTCAACAGACTGACAACATCTTCACCAAGAATTTCACTAAAGTTTCAATTTTTGTGAGATCATCTCGGGGTGAAGGAGACAACTGCTTAATAGTTGTCTTTTTATTTTCTTTTTTGCATTGTATTTTGTGAGGGGAAGTTATTCCCACTAGGTTTTCCATCTTTCCTCTTTAATGCATTGTACATGGGTACCTAAAATGGACTTGTTGCCAGGACTCATTCATTTTACATCATACTTAACTAAGTTATACTTAAGGGGGGGTGTTGGTGTAGATGCACTTAGTGAGCCTTAACTAGCTTCGGTTAATTTAATGTTTTCATTAAGTGTGCACTTAGATTTAATTAGTTAACCCTGGTGCTTACATGTGGTGTACGTATACATTAACATAACATAAAAAACACTTAGATTTCGCTATATTTATTTAGCCTTAGTGATTGAATACAATTAAGCTTAACTTAGTTTCTTTATTTATTGATTCTCTAATCAATATTGAGTAATCGAATTCATTCTCTTTTCCAAATTTTCTTTTCCATTCTCGCAAGTTTATGTAGTCATTCTTCAGCTAGATCCTTATATGTGCTCTAATAATTTTACAAGGTTATTATGGTCCACCACCGCATTGTTGTATGATATCATACATCCATACAACTGTGTAGATTAGACTAATTATGAGAAAGTTAAGTAAAAAATGAAGGCAGCAACCTTTGGTACAATATTTGCCACAAATGTTGTCCATACAATTTCCCACTTAAAAGAAAAAACCTTAATAATTAACTAACTCCTTATCTCCATCTATACTTAGTGAAAATATTTGTAGTCAAGAACTTAACTTATTAGTTTTGTTAATCTGAGAACCTGGGAAATAAACTACTTCACTCCTTAACAAAGAAACTACTTCACTCCTTAATTCCTACTTGCTGAAGTTTTCAAGTCAACCATTCAACAGGATCTGAAGCATTATAGAGCTTTTACTGAATACCTATTGCATTCCTGGTACCTACAAAGACTAGCATGATAGAAATATAAGGTCTAACTCTAATATGAAATTATAGTCTCAAACTACCCACTATAATTTCTTCCTTCGTGGACTCTTGAATTGGTAAGTTTGGTCTCTAGCTACCACAAAAATTTCCTCACTCCTCAGCTCTCGGTAGTAAGTAATACTATATTCATGGTCAACATTTAGCTTAATAAGTGGTAGGACATACTTGAATGGAAACTCTCCTCCATCATTTGGGATACCTAGTTTCTTTTCTAATTCATAACAAGATGCCATCATAGGAAAGATCCATAGGAAGCTAAACACCTGCTATGGGAGACAAGTAGTAGCCAAAAGCAGTAGTTGAGGTTGCTAAAATGTCTCTAGTGTGCCAACTAAAGAAATAAAGGCTCAGTAAAAGCATTCGAGGTTGTTGGTCTATGTGGTTGGTCCAGGGATGTTTACAAATTAATTCAATTCAATCTAGAAAACTACTAATTTAAACAACTCATCCTGCTATGGAAATTCACTGAAACCAAATAAAAAAATCCACAGAATACTAAGCAAAATTACCACAATAGAATGATAAATCTTTAATCCTATAAAAATACCACAGTGCTTCATTCAAGTTCACAACACCCATTTACCTAATCCTATAAACATAACCCAGATGAATAGAGTAGTTTGTAGCGTCAATGTAGTAGATGAAACTACAAATATTCCAAACCTAAAATCTTTCTACAAAATTCTTATTACTAATAAGACAACTAGACTTAATCAAAATCCATGCAGAAAATGTTAATCAAGCACAATCGAATGTGCAAGTATGTAAAGTCAACATAATAAATGTGAAAAAATTGCAGGTTAGCCAAACCAAAATGTTGATATCCATCATACACCCATACAGTAACGAATACAATTGAATAAAAATTCATTCCATAAATCTTCAATCTAGGGCAACCTAACAAGTAAATTTTTGTTTCCACCCCAATCCAATCCATCTGTGAAATATCACACAGCCCAATACATGAATATGCATAATTTGTGATTTTTTTCTTTTACGTTTTATTGATATGAGCTCAAATCAAAGGTTCACGCATTCAACCTTTTCCATAAACTCAACAAAACAAACTATCAAAAGGGTAACGTGAAGGATCACTTGATTATCTGCAAAATAGAGCATTTCGGAAAGCCTTAGCTGATACCAAATTTTACAGTCGAACAACCATGAAAAACAACTATAAAACATACCAAAATTCATCTTCAATTGTGCATAAGAGTGAGAGATATAGACAATACTGAGATTAAATTGAAAACATAAATTCTACAGTATGTCCTTATTGTAGACAGTACTGAGATTGAATTGAAAACACAAATTCTACAGTGGTAAAAAAAAATATGCTCCTAAACCATAAACGGAAAAAAAAAGGATGCATGAGAATTTGTTGATTATTCGAAATTGTGTAGTCCAATGAGGTTTTAAATTTGTCCAGAAAACAATGGAATTTTTGGCAGTAATTTGATAAAATTAGATGGAAATTTTGGCAAATCCCAATTATACCTGTCAAGTTTCAAGATTTTAGATGTCTAAGGGTTTTTTATGGCATTGAATCCATCTCCATCATGGAATACAAGATTCAAGCACTCAAATGGTCAGATTTAAAAAAAAAAAAAAGTCAAATTCTAAATATATTTTTCCATACCATTAAAAATTCTTACAAAATTTTTATTAATTAGAAAATCATTTTAAAGCATCCTGGCATTGTTTTTCTTATAGTATATTTTCAAAGCGGTGGATATAAAAAATTAAACAAAAACTCTTTTGTGGATGGTGTTATAGAAATTTTTGTGCCTTGCATCACTGAGCATGAAATGTCAATAATCAAGGGATCCAAAGTCCCTAAACATGTTGTTCCTACCCCTAGAGGAACAAGGCCAGCAAACCACAACAATTCACAAAATTTCTCCACCTGAAAACACTCAAAAACAAGGCAATTCTGGATCATGTCAACTGCTCCACTGAGCATCTGCACTGAATGTCAACTGCTCCATTGTCTACCTACGTTGAATGTCAACTGCAAAGAAGGCTACCTGCGCTGAGCGAGTTTGGACAAGTGGCAGAGTCATTTCTCAAGGTGTCAATGCCCAGGAAGCTTCCAAAATGACACTTGGATCAGGGAATTCGACTGATGATGAGTAAGAGGTTCCAAATCTCCAAGTGGAAGCAAGAACCTCCAAGTGGACTCAAGAACTGAAGTGGGAGAGGACACTAGCCAGCTTCATACCAGTCTCAAGCTGACTCATCCTCTCTCCAATATCCCTATATATAGATCTCTCCTACAAGAGGTCAGGGAGGCTGGAATTTAGTATTTGCAAAGAATTGTTGTTGGTTTGTGGCTAGAAACATTCGGTGTGTTATGCTTTGAAGGGAATTGAAGAAGGAATTCCATTCTGCTGGGAAGGAGATGCTGGGTTGGAGCCCTATGGGTTGTATCTCTTCCTGAATCCCGTTACTTTCAATAAAGCTATCTTGATTCTTCCCTATATGTTGGTGTATTTTGTATGATTGCATTAGTATATTTGATTTACTTCTAATCCTGAATCATCTATGAATATGTATATTTGCCTTTGTATTGTGTTCTTCTCTTGTTGCAAGTAGCTGTTCTCTTGTCACAGGTAGCTGTTCTCTTGTGATCTCGTGGGATTCAAGTAGCTGTTCTCTTGATCAAGCGAGGAGGCAAGTAGCTGTGGACACACAAAGAGAAGAGGATCTAGATCGAGGGACAACCGGAAGACAACCAATCTCCCCTCTTTCACATTTCATAAAGGAAGGAATCATAATAGCTGTATTCGTTTGTTGCTAAGGCGCTGTCACATCTTAGGTGGATAGGATCGTCCTAAATAGGCATTTTTCCCCACAACAAATTGGCGACTCCGCTGGGGAAGAACTTGTTTATTCATTTCATTTGTGTTTCCGTCATTTGTTTACCTCATAGACTTGACAACAATTCTTAAACTGCATCTTTCCCGGATGCAAAGTAAAAGTTGCTGCTTTGATCCAGTATGTTGGACTTGTCTATGATCTAAACTAGATCCACAAATGATTTGATTGATCCTTGTGATAGTCTTTAGTACCCTATCAAAGCATCCCTCTATTTATACCTTGCTTGTGTTTCTGATTTGGCCTGAAACAGTTGATTTTTGAGCATTTTGTGACCCAGAAACCAAGAGAAACGAGAGTTTCTCTCTTCAGCGCAGGCACTGTGAAGGCAGTCTGCATTTCAACGCAGGTCCCGAAGGGGCTACCTGCGCTGAATGTCAAACTGACAGTGTTGGACCTGCGCTGAACCAGTGTGGCCTTGAGCAGCTGGGGTTCTTTGTCCTTTGTTGCCCTGTTTTGATCTCTGTTTTTTGCAGCCTTTAACCAGCATAGGTGCTAGTCTGATAAACCTTTTCTTTGCCTGAATTCCGCCCCATTTTTGTACAAAAAGATTGTGAATGTTTTTATGTGTTTGTGGCATCATTTACAGTCTTCCTTTGCATGAGTAAAGTAGTCTTTCTGTAGCCTTTGATTCAGATCTGATTGAGATTGATCTTAGAAGAGAGTTCATTGGCTGTTTGTTCAGATTGATCATAGTTTTACTTTTGCTTATTGGTTTGAGTTTGTTCTTTTCAAAGTATCAAAAACGAGTATTTATTTCGAAAATCGCAAAGTGATTGTAATCTCTTCTACCGTTGTTGATTTCGAAGAAAGATAACTTGTTTATTTTGATCATTGTAAAAGAAAATTCAAAGTTGTGCAAAAAACTTTCTTTGTATGCATTTATACTAAGAAAGTTGAAAACAAACACCTGCATTGTGCATTTTGCATTTGATAAGTTTGCATGTTGGATTTAGGGAAAGTGCATTAGAGTGTGCTGATTGCTCTTTGAGAAAAGATAGTCGCTCTCTTTTCCCTTAGTAGCTAGGATTTTCAAAGTTGAAAGATTGTAAAGGTTGCTTATCATCTTAGACTGCATTTAGGAATTTGTATCATACATCTCGTGGTGAACCTTGAAAGGCAAACTTTAAAAAGATCAACCTAAAATAAACTGAATGAACCTAACAACGCTTTGTAACATAACGCACAACATAGAGGTCTAGGCTAGAGACGTGTTCTGGCGTCGTTAAACATAGTGACTGTCGATCTTGAAGAAGGTGGGTGATTCCTCCTGAGAGTCAGTGGCGCTAATACAGATTGTGCTCCCACGTACCGTCGCGTATATATTAGGAGACCCCTATAGGCATATATCTTTTATCCTTAGGAAGCCGTGTCGGCCACCCTACTGATCGCAATGCAGTGAACACAACATTCACGAAGATCGACCACCCGTACCGTAAAACGTATTCTCTGGTTTTGCGAAAAGTTTGGCACACCCTCTGCCTAGATCTCCAGAGCGGTTTCTTTTGGCCTTTTTCAGACTGTATAACAGAAAAAGTCCATCCGAGCATTTGTCACTTCGGGCTCGTTAAAACATCGAAGGAGACTAGAGTCATATTTAGCTTTTTCTCGACTCTTTAAAACTGAAAAAGCAAGTTGTGTCTAAAAGTGTCGTTAACAATTTATTTTAAACGGAACAATCACCCTTTAATCCTGCGTTGATCTTTAGGTTGAAAAGATGGAGCACACCAACCAAGGAGTTCCCTTGGGTGGAAATCCTAGTCCCTTCTCCTCTTGGGGAGATGTTGGTGCGCCCCTCATGGCCACATTTTCGCTTCCAGGACTGACAATTGGCCTACTAGTTTGGCTCTTTTTGACCAATGTCGTCCAGAATACCACCACTCCTGAACAGTCGAGTCAACAGTTATATCAGACAAGAGTTGCCTCCCAGCCTTCCACTTCATCTTCCTCCCCTCCTTCCTCTTCGCTTGACGGAACTGGTCGATCAAAAAATCGGGTTCCTAAGGAGAAGAAGGAGAAGAAGAAGAAAGAAAAGAAGAAGAAGGAGCCTAAGGCGACTGGGGGCAAACAACTGTCATCTAACAAAAATCCACACACCGCACTCGTAAGGCCTAAATCGCCATGCGTCATATGCAGGGGAGACCACTTCCATAGAGATTGTCCATGTATCCTATGGATACTAAGAGACTGGTCCCCCCATTTGCACAATTCGGGAGCATCGACCTCTGATAGTCATGTCAACTGCTCGCCGTCAACTAGTGGGAGTGAAGCTCCAGGACAGAGCGAGAAAGCTAAAATTCCCTGCAGACTATGTGAAGGCGATCACGCCATCCACTGTTGTCCCTTCTTAGATGAGGCAAAAAGAGTTCTGGAAGATCGCCCGATTTTACGAGCGAATCTCCCTCCTGGATATCAAAGACTCCTGCCAAGTCCCTCACTAGTTGAGAATCCGGCTGCGCCACCGAGATGGTCAGCCGAAGCATCTGTCATTGAAGATGAACCGTCTGGATCCATGCCTGACGAAAGTCAAAAGGTTGATACGGCAGTTGACCTGGTTTTGCCTTCAGAGGCTCCATCTTCGAATGACACTGTCATAGAGGAGAATCAAGACGACACCGTCCAGATTCTCTTCATCAGCACTGACTCTGATGATCAAGGGGGCAATGCCACCATTCCTTTGTCGCAGGAAGGAAGTTCATCAGAGCGCTATCCGGTCATATATTCAGTCCCACCACCAAGCAACCTGGTTGTGTCCTTTGATTGGAACCAACTAGGCAGACCCCGGTTGCCAGCCAGTGTGCCATTCAGAATTATTTGTTAAATATATAGAATGGTAATGGCTGGCACTATCATTGATGAGGGGGCATCTGTGAGTATCCTTTCCTCTATTGCTTGGAAAGCGATTGGTTCGCCGATGCTTTTACCTGAGATGAGAAATCTATCAGGTTTTGATAAAGGAACCAGTCGACCTTTAGGGATCCTCCCCAATGTGCCTATAACATTGAAAGGGAAGACCGTTCAAATGAATGTGATGGTCGTTCAAGGACCCTTGGATTATAACATACTCCTTGGACGAGACTATATATATTGCATGGGAGCTGTAGTCTCCTCACTCTTTAGAGTATATGTTTTCCGCATGAAGGAAGAATGGTCAAGCTCGTGGACCAAATTTCGTTTCCCGGATCACACATCACAAATAGTCATGTGCCATCCCTAAATGGTCTATTCATGCAAGAAGTGTCTCAACCCACGGTCCGTCCTCCTGATGAGCGCGAGTAATCCGGGAGGATATGACTGGAACCCAGGGGGCATGCATCCTGGCCTGCTTCGGCAGGGAAACTTTGGGTATAGGGTAGGTTTCCGCGGGAGAATATGACTAGTCCGTACCCCGTCCGTGGATGGAAAAGGGGTTGTTATAGAATAAGATTCTTTTGTCAAAGTTACGTGTTTGACAAAGGTCATTCACCCTTGTCTATTTCGGTAGACATTGCCGAGGAAGTGTTTTGTTGAAAAAATAACAGGACAATCTTTGGGTAACCTGAAAGAGGTAAGCCTCTCTCGATTAAAACAAATGTTTTGGTGGAGGGTAAGTAGAGGTAACCTTGAAACTATGTTTTATACCTGGGGGCATGCAACCTTTTGGAGTGCAAGCAAGGGGTGACTATTTATTTTTTAAATTTTTAGGTCCTCCTTTTAAACCTGTAGGTCTAACCCTTTAAACTCGTAGGATTAGCCGTTTCCAAACTTGCATAAAGAAAGGATGAGTGAGCATAGCTTTGGTAAGGCGCAAGCTCTATAAAAAATGGGATCTTTCATGAGACACTCTTATCTTATGACTGGGTAATCGAGCAGTTTTAGCATAAAGTTCTTGCTCGTTAAAAAATAAACGCAAGATCCGAGCAGTTTTAACGCAGTCTTCATGCTCGTTAAAAAATAAATATAAGCAGTGAGCAGAGTTTCCTCCAGTGTTTAAGCTCATTTTTAACTCAAAAATGAACCTATCCCGGTAAATAACCACTGTGATCGTAAATTTATCAGCCATAAAAATCTTGGTCGTGTTTGCACCTGCCACCTCCACTTTTCATTTGGCCGATCGTTCACCTCCATATGATTGTTTACCCATTTTGAGGAACCGCTGCGAAGAGTGATTTCACCTAGCCATCCTTGTGACACTGCCGTGATTGGAAAATTCCAACCTGTACCTGGAATCAGTTGCTATCCCTGTTTATCACTCGTTCCTCAAAAGACGAGTCTTCTTTAAGCTCTTTTCAATTGACTCGTAAAATATGAAAAGATTGCCGAGTTTTGGCCTTCCAGCTCGCTAAAGGACAGGAAGAGCTATCCCTCCTCTAGATTTTAATCTTTTTGGACCTGAGGGATTATTACACAAAAAGGTCGAGCGCTTGTTTTATTCGGCTCGTTAAAGTTATCGAAAACTCATCCCTTCTGTGTTGTTTTATACTTTTTCGGACTTAAGGGATTAGATGACGAAAAAGGAATTTTGGAGTTGACTTTATGTACCTTTTCAGACTCTCTAAAAATGAAAAGGACCGAGTTATCCTTGTCGTTAGACTCGTTAAAATGATTAAATAGCGACAAACTTGTTTTTAGACGAGAACGAGTTTCCCTATCGCTAGGCTCGTTAAAACATAGCGATGGGCTTGCTCGAAGGGCAGGTTATAGAACAAGCATATGTTATCCTCCTCAAGCTTGACAAAAATAAAGAGGTACTGGTCAGCAATGACTGGGGAAAAATTGGGAAAAATCAAGAAAACTTTGATGGTAGCAGGTCGCTCTTGAACATGACACTTTTCCTCCGTACCACATTCGGGTTGGGTTGTTTCATTCACCGGTCACATCACCATGGTCTCGCCATGCCATCCATATTTGGGGTAATGCTACCAATCCATCGCATCAGTGTCGCCATATGTTCAAGAGAAGTCGTTCAGAAAGAGTCAATCGGGTCCCATCCACTGCCATACATTATCCTTCATCCATTCATGACCGCCACCCTGAATCATATGTCACAGAATGTTTTCACCTCCATTAAAATCATTAGCTCCGTTCCGTGTCACTGATGTGGGATTCATTAAGGCCCTCCTTTGACGGATCACTCCTTGTTGACATCAGCTCATTATCCAAGGAGTTGATCCAGGAACAACCCCTTTTAGTACTTTGAAGCTTGCATGCCTCAATGGCAAGTTTCTCACTTCCGGCGACAGGTATACATCAATGACCTTCGACCAGAAGATTTTGTGTGGTGTTCGACGGCAAGTCCTTTATTCACACCACGCGAATTGTATTGCAGTACCTTGAGGGTCATTATCATTATCGGTGATTCCTCTCGCGCTTGTTAACAGTTTACATCATTGACCGGTAATGAAGCGATGTCTTTCCATGTTCGACTTCAGCACAATTCTCACATGGATCGACTTGTACTTAGAGTGAAGATCGAATGAGTTTGAAGACCCCAGATCTATTTTCATCCATCCGAGCTGCGATATATATTCAGGGAAAAATAAAGACATTTGATATGTACATCATTGCAGCAGATGAGCATCCTATTCAAAGGATGATAATTTCACCAAAATTATCAGTCTACCATCAGACGATCGTCTGTTCTATGTACAAAAATGAATTTATAAAGCTGGCATGGGAATGCTTGCCTCAGCTAGATCATGAAAGCAGTATGAATCATAATGTATTGTATTTTATTTTATTACAGGTCTCCTCCCAACAGATGGATGAACTTCGGACCCTCCTGGATAAAGCATTTCACCCGATAAACGGCCTCATACTTTAGGGGGCAACTTTTATAGAAATTTTTGTGCCTTGCGTCACTGAGCATGAAATGTCAATAATCAAGGGATCCAAAGTCCCTAAACATGTTGTTCCTACCCCTAGAGGAACAAGGCCAGCAAACCACAACAATTCACAAAAGTTCTCCACCTGAAAACACTAAAAAACAAGGCAATTCTGGATCATGTCAACTGCTCCACTGAGCATCTGCGCTGAATGTCAACTGCTCCACTGTCTACCTATGTTGAATGTCAACTGCAAAGAAGGCTACCTGTGCTGTGCGAGTTTGGACAAGTGGCAGAGTCATTTCTCAAGGTGTCAATGCCCAGGAAGCTTCCAAAATGACACTTGGATCAGGGAATTCGACTGATGATGAGTAAGAGGTTCCAAATCTCCAAGTGGAAGCAAGAACCTCCAAGTGGACTCAAGAACTAAAGTGGGAGAGGACACTAGTCAGCTTCATACCAGTCTCAAGCTGACTCATCCTCTCTCCAATATCCCTATATATAGATCTCTCCTACAAGAGGTCAGGGAGGCTGGAATTTGGTATTTGCAAAGAATTGCTATTGGTTTGTGGCTAGAAACATTGGGTGTGTTATGCTTTGAAGGGAATTGAAGAAGGAATTCCATTCTGCTGGGAAGGAGATGCTTGGTTGGGCCCTATGCGTTGTATCTCTTCCTGAATCCCATTACTTTCAATAAAGCTATCTTGATTCTTCCCTATATGCTGGTGTATTTTGTATGATTGCATTAGTATATTTGATTTACTTCTAATCCTGAATCATTTATGAATATGTATATTTGCCTTTGTATTGTGTTCTTCTCTTGTTGCAAGTAGTTGTTCTCTTGTCACAGGTAGCTGTTCTCTTGTGATCTCGTGGGATTCAAGTAGCTGTTCTCTTGATCAAGCGAGGAGGCACGTAGATGTGGACACAAAAAGAGAAGAGGATCTAGATCGAGGGACAACCGGAAGACAACGGTAAGTCTGCCAATCTCCCCTCTTTCACATTTCATAAAGGAAGGAATCATAATAGCTGTATTCGTTTGTTGCTAAGGCGCTGTCACACCTTAGGTGGATAGGATCGTCCTAAATAGGCATTTTCCCCCACAACAGATGGTTCAGAAATAAGTGATTAATAGATGTTAATGGTTAACCGATAAAAGATGTAGCAACCATTAATAAAGTGGTGATATATAAATAGTGTATCGAGGATGATTGGTTTATGAGGAAGGTCAAGGTCCATATCATTATGTTTTGGGAATTTTTCATGTGTCAATGAAATGTTGAAAATAATTGAATAAAATGAGATTAATAGTTCATGGTGTCAACTTTGTATCTAATATAAACACTTTATGGTAGTTAGGTGCAAAAAAAGCAACTGGAATGAAACTCTTGTTATCCCTTGGAAGCAGATGTCTATCAACAAAAAAAAATGAATACTTATCTCTCAATTTTAACATTGTTTTACTTTTAAATTAAAAAAAGCTTATCAACAATGAGATTATATTATTATTAGTTCAAAAACAATAAAAATTGTTATTTTTGATGATGACTTAGAATGAACCCTTGAGAAAATCAAATCACCAATTTATCTTTCACCTTATTTTAACACTTATGCCATATCTTTTACCAATGTCCATCTTCTTATTCATTACTACATGCTAATAAATCATTTTCTTATGGGTTCAATATGGGTTTGAAGCTTAACATGATGAAATAGCATCATTGTCTTTTTCTATAAAAAGTAAATTGTATACTCATGATTTCCTAGGACCTTTTAAACCTCCACGATAATGGTATTTCCATGATCCCAACAATTAATTTCAAACTTGTGCATATACACATTTGTGTTCTAAATCCTTGTAACTTCTAAATATGAACAAATCTTATGGAGACAATCTTCCCCCGATGTTATTATCACTCTTGTAAATGTAAAGATAAACATTAGTTAGAATAATAAATATACATGTAAGAGAGTGGGGAGAAAAATAATAATAACCAATAAAATTTAATGTAATTAATTAGAAGGATGAAATAGAGGGAACTGAAATTTCCCATTACAATTTTACTTCCATCTCATAGTCCTATGTCGTTGAAGGGATTCTAAATCCATTGTCTTGGAAGCATATTATGTCAATACATTTTAACTCTACTAGCATATGAATATAACCATTTTTTCTAAAGACATGTAAATACACCAATTGTAGAAACTAGTTATTTATTTATTTATTAAAATGGTGTTGCTACTTGTTGACATAGGTAAAATGTCCTCTTTGGTAGAAATACTTCTCCTCAATGTGAAGTCCCAATTAGATCTCACATTGTTTGGAATAGGGAAGTCATTTGAATCCTAGCCAAACACCAACTATTAATAGTTCATGTATGAGAATATAAATATGAAATGTAGAATGAAAAATGCCTCTAATTTATGTTCAGAACATTATTTTACTCTACCACTCATAGCGAGGAGAAAATATTTTGTAATAGCCGTGGTTAAAAATCAATGCAATAAAGTTAATAAAGGTAAAATAAGACCTTGGTCATGGGACACATATTCCAAGATGCATGTTGGGCAAAAACATAATGATGGGGATCACTTGTGATTAATTAATGGCTATGGGAATTGGCAAAGGCAATGGCTAACGCTTTGGAAAGGTATAGTGGCATTTATTGGCATTTTATTTATGAAAATAATGGAAAATAGGAGAAAAGGAAGGTGAAAGGTGACAATTTGCATGTGAGGAGGAAAATGAAAGAAAATAATGGAAAATTGAAGGAAATAGAGGACTCATTAATAAAAAGGCTTATGAGGATCAGTTGGTAGCTTTGGTTAGTTCAGTTTTGGAGCTATCATTCTATTCTCTCTCTCTCATACTTTTGGACACTTGGAGCACTCTTGGAGGAGTGTGTCATACTTGGGATGTGGAGCAATAATGTAAGGGAAAAGTAGGAAAGTGCAAGAGGACATCGAGATCAACAACTACAAGGGGTTTTACTTGCAGGTAACGAGTTGCACGTATGATTTCCTTACTAATTTTGGCATACATAGAATATGCATGTGGTTATTTGGTTATGATTTGTCATTGTCATGGAGGATTGCCTGAATTGATAGTGGTTTTGCCTAGCCTTGCAATTTCCTAGATAGCCATGGTGTTATGGGTTTTACTTTTATTTTGTGGTTGGTGCTCATGTGCCTTTGGCTCTGGGTTGAGTTATTAGTTCCTAGAAGCCTTGGTTGGACAAAGGATCTGCAAGCCCTGTAACAACTCGTGTTCAGTTACTAGTCCTAGAAGCCTTCATTGGAAAAATTCTCTGGAGTCCTTAGGGGGTTGAGTTACTAGTCCTTGAAGCCTGGTTGGACAAACGCTTTGGAAGCCTGACAACAACTGTGGGGTGAGTTACTAGTCTTGGAAGCCCTGGTTGGAACAAACGCTCTAGAGCCCTCGACAACTTGGGTAGAGACCAATCTGGTGATGGTTAGTGATGTCTGACCATGAGGTGGAATTAATGGTTAAGGGTTGAGGCGGTTTGGCCTCTGGAAGCCATAGTTCATTTTTGTTGGATTTGGTTAATGAAATCCCACATTCATGCTTGGAATATGGCATAGGGATGATTGACTAAAAGAGAGATTTTGTTCAGCCCAATGTATGGTCTAGTGGTTTGTGGAAGTCCCATACTTGGTCATCCCATGCATTCATTAATATGATTTCATTCTCCTGGGTATTTTATGGGTAAATATATTGGTTCATATGTCGTTTATATGGTTGTTATATCCTTGATATTTATGTTGGTTATATGTCGGTTATGAGTAAGTTTTATGATAGTGATGATGCATGGCTCTCATCATGTTTTAATTAATAAATGAATGTACAATGAATATATGGCTTAATAGATGGTAATCCAACTATTGTAATGAGGCACCAATGTTTCTTAGTGATTCTCAGATAAGTGTGAGACCCCTATGCTCAGATATGTTGTTATGACTTATAGATTACATATTTGTGATATGTTTGACAAAATGTCTGTCATGGCTACTAGGGGTCCAATCAAGTAATTGATCAAATGTTTGCATTATTATCTTTGTTTCTATGTTATTTATCATTTCTAGAAGTTTCATGGAGTTTTGGGTAGTGGCTTGAGTCCTGACCTTAAAAAAGTGGCACAACACCCGGAGTTGCTAGCACAAAACTAGCTAAAAAATACCCCAGTAGCATGGATGCCTTATTGTGGGAGCGAATGGAGGGTCCCAGTCATATGCATGGCTATGCCATGGGAGCGACTAAGACTTTAGGGCAGTGAAATGTAAAGTTGTCCAGAGGATGGTTACATGGAAGGGTAGGTTGGATCCTGGTGGATTTGTTGCATGTAAAAGGTCAGATTGGTTGTGTTTCATTGGTTCCTCTTCCTTATCTGATATATACAGATATGAATCATATCATAGTAACTCTTGATCACATGTTCAACCTGATTGGCCGGTTTCTTGGGTAGATGTGGAAGGATGTGGTTACAGAGTGGTATCAGAGCATGGTTCATCCCTCGGACTGGATGGGTGATGTGTTGGTCATGCATACATGTTAGATTGCATATGTGTTCTTATGCTTTTGGTATATGTACTTATGGTGTATGCATGGTAATGGTCATGGTTTCAATTGTGTCACCATGTGAAAGCTTATGATGTCATTTTTGAATGTATTTGTTGTGAATATATGTTGATCGTGCAATGGTTATGCTTGTCAATGTTTATATGTTGTTATGCATACATTGACTTGATTATGGTTGTTGTGCATGAAATCATTGTATGTGGTCAACATAGTCATGCATTGATAATTACATAGTGGCTGAAGTGATGCTTATCTGTTGACTTGATTATATTTATATATGTATTGTGCTAATTTGGTCGGTCTTGCAAATGGGGTATCTTCCATGAACTATACTAAGGTATGTTGGTTTGTTTATTATTTGGTTTAACTGACATAATATACCTTGCAGGAAGAAGAGATCAAAGATGACTAGCAAGAGGGTAGAACTTTAGATAGAGGAGGACTGACCTGTTATAGAATTTTATGAGCCCAACATTTCAGACTACCAAGTGAGTCCATCATTAGGGGATGCGTCAATAGATTTAATAAGATATTAATTATGTATCTAGGAGTTAAATTTGAGAGTATATATACCGATTATGAAAAGGAATAATGTAATATATTTAGTCGGCCATAATCTGATTAATTTGGTAATATATTAAAAAATTGAAATTTAAAACATTAGGGATTTAATTAATTAATTTCACTATAATATATTTGTATGTATAAATTATAGTGTTAATTAGTTATGATTTGTTTATAATTTGAATTATGAAAGCTTTATTACCCTTTTTTATTTAAATTCATAGATTACTTATAAGATTATAATTAATAAATTATGATTTAATGTAATTTTTTTTTTTTTAAGAATTCTTGATTTTAGATTAATAAATGAATAATTATGAAATTTATGTTGATGTCTTATATTTAATTTAAACCATTAAGAATTTAATTAATTAATTCACTATAATCTATTTGAATATATAAATTCTATTGTTAATAAGTTCTGATTTATTTTAATTTGAATTATTACAAACCTTTTTAATTTAAATTCATAGGTTACTTATAATATTATAATTAATGAAATATGATCAAAATGTATTTTCATTTTATTTATAATAAACGAATAGTTATGAAATTAAATTAACCTTAAAATTGTTTTATTATAAGAAAAATTATATATTTAATAGGATGAGCATTTTTTTTTTGAAGAGGATGTTAGATTAATTTTTATTTTATATGAAAGAGGAGGGATTAAATTATTATAAGGGATATGAGTTAATCATTGGTTTTTTAGGATTTCAAATAAAGGTTTCCAGGATTAACTCATATCCCTTATAATAATTTAATGCCTCATCTTTCATATAAAATAAAAATTAATCTAACATCCTCTTCAAACAAAATTAAAATATGCTCATCCTATTAAATATATAATTTTTCTTATAATAAAACAATTCTAGGTTAATTTAATTTCATAACTATTTATTTATTATAAATAAAAATAAAAATACACTCTGATCATATTTTATTAATTATAATATTATAAGTAATCTATGAATTTAAATTAAAAAGGTTTGTAATAATTCAAATTAAAAATAAATCAGAACTTATGAACACTAGAATTAATTAATTAAATCCTTAATGGTTTAAATTCAATATAAGACATCAACATAAATTTCATAAATATTCATTTATTAATCTAAACTAAAAAATTCTTAAAAAAAAAATTACATTAAATAATAATTTATTAATTATAATCTTATAAGTAATATATGAATTTAAATCAAAAAGGGTAATAAAGCTTTCATAATTCAAATTATAAACAAATCATAACTAATTAACACTAGAATTTATACATACAAATAGATTATAGTGAAATTAATTAATTAAATCCCTAATGTTTTAAATTTCAATTTTTCAATATATTACCAAATTAATCAGATTATGGCCGACTAAATCTCTTACATTATTCCTTTTCATAATCCATATATATACTCTCAAATTTAACTCTTGGATACATCATTAATATCTTCTTAAATCTATTGACACATCCCCTGATGATGGACTCACTTGGTAGTTCGAAACGTTGTGTTCATAAAACTCTATAACAGGTCATTCCTCGTCTATCTAAATTTCTCCTCACCTGTATGGAGTCATTATTTAATAAGATGGTAGAATAAAATTCGTGATATTCTCCCTATGAATCAGATGAGAAACGTGGCATTGGGAACTATTCTAACATAATAGACACATTGAGGAGTTTGAAGGAAGAAATGAGGAGTTGCAAAGTAGATAATAACTGAATCATGGAGGCACAAGAGAAACAAGTAGAAGTCAATGCAGTAATTATTCACAGTTTTTCATAATTGTAGAGACATGTACCAATTATGTACATTTTTTCATAATTGTAGAGAAGACATGATCAAAGTTGGAATATTCCTGGATACTTCAGATATGAGAGGCGATGGACATAAGTTTTATTGTAGTTTTGGTTCAGTTAGGTATCATGGTCATCATTGTTATCATCCTTATAGGACTGACATAGGGTATTTTCCAGAAGAGTTCAAGAAAGAAAAACCACCTACATTTGATGGGGAAATGAAGAAGTCACTGGATACAGAAGCATGGTTGCTTAGGGTCAATAAGTTATTTAGATTGCATGATTACCCAAAGAACATAAAGGATAGAATAACAACATTCAATCTTAAAGGTAAAGCAGATATTTGGTGGGAATATGTAAAGAACTTCATACATATTTATGAGGAGGATTTGACTTGGAGTGAATTTGAGAGACTATTTAGAAATAAGTATCTATCAGAGAGATACTATGATGATAGGAAAAAAGAGTTCTATGAGCTGAAGATGAGATCTATGACCAATGAGGAGTACACTAGCAGGTTCTTGGAGTTATTGAGGTATGTAACTTACCTAAAGGAGGAGAAGAGAAAGATTCAAAGATTCATGAGTGGGTTGCCGATAGCATTAAAAGACATGATTGCATTTGATTAGCCTAGATCATTGGAGGAGGCCATCTGGAAGTTAAATCATTGTTATGAGAAATCAAAGCGCAAACATGAGACTAAGCAGGACTGGAAAGGTAATGATAAGAATAAATGGAAATGGGATAAGAAGCGAAAAAGGCCTTATGATACAAGTAACAAAGAGAATGCAACACCATACAAGAAGTTCAATGCATCTAACAAAGGGCAAGGATATCAGTTTGAGGAGCAAAACAAGGGTGATGGTAGGAAACCTTTACAGTGTTGGACGACAAAGATCATCGAAGGAGATACTTTCCACAACATCAGGGTGGTAAACTACAAATCTATAATGCTCAGGGGGCGTAGACAGTGGGGGATGTTGGAAAGAGTGTTCCTTGTATTTATGCAGCGTTGGATAATAGGCAGGGAAATCACTAGGCATCTATTATCGAGATGAACAGTAAGCTTCGTGATCAAGTTTTTTGTATTTTGATTGAAACTGGATCTAATTATAGTTATGTTCATCCTAACCTAGTGGATAAGTGTGGTATGAATAAAGAAGTGCATTCAGAATATTGGTTAGTGTAGTTGGTAACAGGTACAAAGAAGCAAGTTCATCATTGGGTAAGAACTTGTGCATTTGAGTTGAATGGTATGTCTACATCAACACATTTGAATATATTTTCGTTGGGTTTGTATAACATGTTTTGGGGTATGGACTGATAATATATTTAGAGGACCGAAGTGGACTATTATGACAAGGCTATTGAGTGTTTGGATGACAATGGAGAATAAAGAGTTTTGCAGGGTAAGAAGAAGGAAACATCAGTTAGAATGGTGATAGCTATGTAGGTGAAGCATAGTCACAAGAAAGGTTGTGTGTTATTCATAGTGCATATTTATAGTGATAAAGGTAAGGAAGTTGAGGATGCAAATGTTTTGAGTAGGTACCCAGTTTTAGAACAGTTTCAAGATGTATTTCCTACCAAGATTTCAGAATTTATGCCTTGCAAGGAAGTGGATTTTTCTATTGAGTTGGTATTGGTGGCTGCACCAACATCTAAGGCACCGTACAAGATGAGCACACTGGAGTTGGTGGATTTGAAGTTACAGTTGAAGGAAATGATTACAAGGGATATATTAGGCCAAGTGTGTCACCTTGGGGTGCACCAGCATAATTTTTGAAGAAGAAAGATGGTACCCTCAGGTTATGCATTGATTATAGGAAGATAAACAAGGTAACCATCAAGAACAGGTATCCATTGCTGAGGATTGATGACTTGTTCAATCAATTGAAGGGAGAATGAGTGTTCTCGAAGATTGATCTCAGATCTCGATTACAGAAATTCCTTGTAGATTCAAACTGATAATAGTAATATGTTAAAACAATTGACTTGAATCTACTCTACTCATCAGCGGAAACAATTAAATGATCACGAAATCATGAAGCATACAAGAGAAAGAATTCAATCAACACATTACATGATGATTTCTTGGGGAAATCCACAACTAAAAAACCTTGCTATCTGTATATATCACTAGTCATAAAATTTTAGAAGATTATAATGCTTTTCTCAAGCCCAAGCAACCTTTGCACTATCTCTATATGTCTCACTTCTTCCTAGACAATCCCATGCCAATAATTAACTCATTTCCTACTTTCCCAAGTCCCTATTTCCTTGCATTATTCCTCAAGGAATTAGCCCCTATTTAATTGGTAAATTCCTCAATTATGAATTGCACAATCCTCATAGGCCTTCCTCCGACTGCATGCACCACCCGTACAATTTAGATGATTATACAACTGATAGTACATTGTCCTTGAACTCCAATCTCAACTGGGTCTTTTTTTTATCTGACATGCATGAGTTATTTATGAGTGAATCTCCATTTTCCTAGTTGATCACTCCATGAAGTACCATATTGCACTTTAGGAAACACCACACTATACTTCAGGAAGCACCATAGTACAGTTCAGGAAGCACCAAACTGCACTTCAAGAAACACCACACTGCACTTCAGGAAACACCATACTTGACTGTAGGCAACACCCCACTGGACTATAGGCAACACCACATTATGAGACCTCCCACTAGTTCCTCCATCAGTTGGATCTAGTTTAATTGACTTTAACTCAATTAGACTAAATCAATCAATTATAACTCAAAATAAACTCAACTAGAGATCCTAATTTTAGGATACACTCTACATGACTCTAGTTAAACCCTCAACTCGAATTAACTGAGCCAACTAAGTCAAATTAACTTAGTTAACTAATACATGTTGCCATGAGATGTGGAATTACAATTTTTCTCCTAATTTAATTCAAGGACAAAATTAATATAGGAATTTCTTATTGCATTTTTAACACTCCCTCTCAACAAGAAAGGGATTTGAATCTACCCTAATCTAGTACCTTGGGAATGTATTTCATGAAACACTTATCATTATTGTCGTTGCTACTGCTACATATGTAGCTAAAAATCATCCATGAATAAGTAAACTGAATCAACTATTTTTGCAAATGTCTACTAGGAAAATTGTGCTTCTGATGACTTTTCTACTAAGCCTCCTGCTCCTGAATACTATGGGCCCCTATAGCAGTGTAATGATCCATGAGAAAAAAACACCTCAATGAACCCTGCCCAAATTTCTGTAACTCTTAGGACTATTTATGCACATCACCCCACCTCACAGCAAGAGGTATAACTACATGCAAAGTGAACTATGATCTACTCATATTGTTTTTTCTACTGCTCTATTGTTCCTTTTGCACTACTGTTGAAACTACTGCAATAATGAGTCTGATCTCCCGATATCCTAAAGTACTAGCTTCCCTAAGGTTGCTTCCTCTGAAACTAGACTCCCTCTGAGTCTCGATCTCCTTGTGGGAAATATCTCTTCTCCCCAATCTACCAATGTTAATGATCACAACTCCTTTTTGTGTTATTAAACATTGGCTCAGTGATCTTGTTATAGACATTTTTGGGAACTACAACCCCAATCATACATGTCCACAAACCAAGGGCTCCTAAGTCCCTAAAAGTGTTGTTCCATACCCTAAAAGAACAAGGTCAGCTGATTACATCATCTCCTAGAAGTTCTCCATAGGAAACTGCTCAGAACTGGTCAAAATTGGACCATACAGGTTGCTTACTGTTAAGGGTGCGATGCATCCCACCTGCCTGTTAGGATATTCCGACACATAGGATATAGTTAAGTTCAACTTGGTCTAGTATAGAGTTAGGTTAGAGTTAGGTAAAGTGTGTTTCTTTACCATTGTACATTTTGTAACTTACAATCCGACGGTCACGATATGTAGTGATCTGACGGTTCACTCTCACCTCGGTATTACCGACACTTGATCCGTGGCTTGACACCCGATTGGTCCATGAGTTCTATTTAAAGCGAATGGAGGGTCATTGTTCAGGTAATCCGTGCATGAGAGAAGCTTATGTAAATTTTCATTCTTTGATTAATAAATTGCCTGTAGTACCCACGTTGGGACAGGCCGTGGACTGTTTCCCTCCTTGCACTTTGAGGGTTTTAACCACGTCAAAAATACTGGTGTATTGATTTGAGATCTGGTTGTGAGCGGTGTCCTTTTGGTATTCTTTCTGAGGAACTTACCCTGTAAATTCCTACATGGTATCAGAGCTATTTGAGGGCCGCGTCCGTTGGTGATCCAAATCTGAAGCCGGTAGAACTGCATGTAGCTGTCGTTTCCTAGATCTGCTGTTTCTGACTGCTTTCGGGCCGAGAGGACTGCTCTGTTGCGTTCGGAGCATCTGTTCTAGTGAGGAACCCCTTTCATTTCACGCGAAAAGATTTCCGGTAGCCCTAGCTGCGTCATTTTTCAGATCGGGAGGTATACAGTGTTTTTTTTTGCAGTTCACTGTTATTTTCTCTCTGCTTATTTCGATTTCAGTTTATTTAGCCTTTTTTTAAAACCGGATCTATACCTTTCATTTCTGCGTATGCTCTTTGCCCTGCGACTCTGTGCGATCTGGGAAAATCAGAAACAGAAAGGAAGGATTTTTCTCATGCGTATGCTCTTTTCCCTGCACCCTAGTGTGATCTCGGAAAATCAGAAACATTGAGAAAAATATTTAGTTTTTCGGCTAAAGCTAACTTTGAGATTTTTTTTTTTTATTATAAAATTTCTAGTTTTTTGGCTAAAGCTAACTTCAAGCCGCAAGGTTCGTTTTTCTTTGCATATTTGTGTTGGGTTTTGTGTTTTGTGTTTTGTAGGGAAAAAGAGGTTTCTCAAGGCAAGCACGCAAACCAAGGTCCCCCCCCCCCCCCTCTCTCTCTCTCTCTCTCTCTCTCTCTCAAATTTTTTGTATAGATCAATTGGTTCAAAACTATTTTAAGAGAGTAGAGGTCTTGGGTTCAAGTCTCCATTTTGTGGGGGCGGATTTTTTTTTCATTCCCGCACATTCGCGCACTTTGCCGGCAACTTCAACAATTATTTTTCAAAAAGCCATAACTTCTTCATCCGGAAGCCTTTTTCAGAGCGGTTTTTTTTAAAACCGCCTTTTTTTTCGATATCTATCCATTGGAACACTTACTTTCAGCATCTTCAGCTTCAGTTTTTTTTAAATGGAAAGCCCATGCCAAGTCATTCTTGACAGCACTAACTACTTCCAATGGGTAGCCTGCATCGAAGATTTACTTAGAAGTAAAGGTCTCTTCAGAATAGCCACTGACCAAGAGAAGAAACCAAAAGATGAAGACAAGGCGGCAAAATGGGAAAATAGACAAGATCAAGCACGTGGTTTGATAGGGATGTCTATTTCTCCTGATCTTAGATTCCACATTGCAGAACTTGAGACTCCTCATGAAGCATTAGAAAAACTTGCTAAAGTTTTTGGGATTAAAAATGAAATTAGAGCCCATCAACTTGAAAATGAGCTGCTTACTTTGGATCCTAATAATTTTTCTTGCATTGAAGATTTCTTGTCCAAATTCAAGAACCTTAGATATCTCCTAGAAGGTGTTAAAGTTAAGAAAGACGATGGTAACCTTATTTATTCCATCCTTACTAAGTTGGGACTAGCCTACTCTGTATTTGTTTCCACTTTCCATTCTACAAGAGAAGCTTTCATTTGTCAAGGACAAGACTACAAGGCCCCTTCCTTTGACTCCTTTTGTGATTCCTTAATAAGAGAACAAGAAAAACTCTTACACCTTGGTCTTCTTAATCTTGGAAACTCTTCCACGAAAGCGTTAGCCGCCCAGCAGCAACCAAATTCAAAGAATCCTAAGAAGTCATATCCTCAAAAGAATGGTCCTAAACCATCTCAGCCTCAAAATGAAAGATCATTTCAGCAAAATGATAAGACCAATAAAAACAAATGGAAGAAGACTGATAGACATTGTAACTTTTGTAATCGAGATGGCCACTTAGAATCTAAATGCTTTAAGAAGATGGAAGCCTTGGAAGCCGCAATGAAGAAACATAACATCCATGTGGAGCCTACTTCAACTTCAACTTCCGGAATGGCACTTTTTGCATGTCATTGTCAATCATCTCAGTCTGGTTATGCATTAAATCTTCTCCTTCTTCTCATTCTCATGAGTGGCTCATTGATTCTGGAGCCTCTTGTCACATGGCCAAAAACCAAGCCATGTTTTCTTCTTTAAATGATTGTAACACCAAAAATATATATATTGGTGATGATAGATCTCTTAATGTTGTAGGGACTGGAACTGTTCATCTAGACAATGGTCAGTTTAATGATGTATTATGTGTTCCAACCTTATCCTGCAACCTTCTATCTGTCTATCAGATAACTCATTCAGGTGAAGGTAAAACTGTTGAATTTTCACCTCATGATGTTGTAATCAAGGATCTAAAAGATCCTAAACAGATTCTAGCTACTGGTCTTGCTGATGATTCCAAAAGGTTGTATAAGTTTCACAACTTTGGGTCATCAAAACTTCCCTCAGTATTTGTTGCTCATAATGATGAAGTGAGAAAACTTTGGCATGAGCGATTTGGTCACTTAAACTATCGCTCCCTTCAGCATCTATGTAAAGAAAATATGGTGACAGGTCTTCCTATGGTATCTTGCAGAGATGGTGTTTGTTCCGGATGTGTACTCAGAAAACATCATCGGGACAGTTTTGACAAACGTGCCTCTTGGCACGCCTCAGCCCCTTTACAACTTGTGCACAGTGATTTATGTGGTCCTCTTCCTGTTGCTTCATTCTCTGGCTGCAAGTACTTCTTAACTTTCATTGATGATTTCTCCAGACGCACTTGGGTATACTTCTTAAAACTCAAGAGCGAAGTATTTAACACTTTTTTGGCCTTCAAAGCCTTTGTTGAAAAACAATCTGGACATCAAATTCTTAAGCTAAGAACTGATAATGGTGGAGAATATGTTAAAAACACATTCATCAACTTTTGCACCGAAAATGGAATTCAAATGCAACATACTGTTCCATACACTCCACAACAAAATGGTGTAGCTGAAAGGAAAAATCGCACCTTAAAGGAAATGGCTAATTGTATGCTGCAATCTAAAGGACTCAGTCTTAGTTTTTGGGCCGAAGCAATTAATTGTGCAAATTATATAATCAATCGCACTCCTACTAAGGTTCTAGAGAATATCACTCCAGAAGAAGTTTGGAGTTCCTTTAAACCAGATGTAAGTCACTTTCGTGTGTTTGGAAGTGAAGCATGGGCCCATATTCCAGATGAAAAGCATAAAGCTTTAGAACCTAAGAGTGAGAAATGTACTTTTCTTGGATATTCTGAAGATGTAAAAGGTTATAGACTTATTCCATTTAAGTCCAAAAATGTTATCATTAGAAGAGATGTAAAGTTTGATGAAAATAAATCGGCCTGCGAGCCTAGTCTGGCGGATGTGCCACCTCTTCCTATCTATTCTACTTTTGAAAACATTTCTTCTTCAGATGATGAAAGCGAGGATGATAATCCTCCCCCACCTTCTCAGGATCCTCAACTTCCACGATGGGTTCGTGCTACTCGGGATGCAGCAGGTGATCTTGCCGGTGATCCTACAGATCAGCGACGTACACGTTCTCAGTTTGAAAGAGCCTCTTCTTTACTGGCTCAAGCTCCAGTAAATCATGATCCTGACACTTTTGCAGAAGCTTCAGGCCATCCACATTGGGAAGCAGCTATGAATGAAGAATATCATTCATTGATGACAAATGATACATGGGATCTTGTTCCTCTACCAAAGGGACGCAAACTTGTTAGATGTAAATGGGTTTATAGAACCAAGTATGGACCAGATGGGAAAGTTGATAAACATAAATCTCGTCTCGTTGCTAAGGGCTTTTCACAGGTTGAAGGCATTGACTACACTGAAACCTTCTCCCCTGTTGCCAAAATGAACTCTATCCGCCTTGTTCTTTCCCTTGCTTCCTCTTTAAAATGGGAAGTCCATCAGATGGATGTTAAATCTGCCTTCTTGCATGGGGACTTGCAGGAAGAAATCTATATGGAACAACCCATTGGCCTCATACAAATAGACTCCAGCTTTGTTTGTCGACTTAAGAAATCCCTTTATGGCCTCAAGCAAGCTCCTCGGGCTTGGTATGCCAAAATGGATAGCTTTCTTTTAGAATCTGGCTTTTCTAGGTGTCATTCTGACAATACTGTCTACACCAAGAAAGTGGGCAACTCTCTTATCATCCTTGTTCTTTATGTTGATGATCTTATTCTTACTGGTAGTGATCCCAACCTTATAAACCATGTGAAGACCAGCCTTAAAAAGAAATTTGAAATGACAGACTTAGGACACTTACACTATTTTCTCGGTCTTCAAGTCTTGCAATCCCAGGAGGGTATTTTCCTTTCCCAGTCCAAGTATGCTTGTGATATTCTTCGTCATTTTCACATGGAAGTGTTACACTAAAAAATGTCACCATGGCTATTTACAGTTGGTATGGCTCTATCAACAGTCATACTACCCTCTTAAGCAAGTCTTATGCCTCTGCTATCCATATCAAACTCCAAGAAAGAGAGAAAGTCTTTATAAAACATGTTTATCTCTGGGTACGCAGGTTCTCTCAAGCCTTGCCTGCGGGTACGCACCTTTTGTTCATAAGGTCTGTGTCCAAGAACGCTCTGTATCTAAAGGGGCAGGTGCGTCCCTCTGAAAGGGTTAAAATGCGCAAGTTTTATCTTCAAAAACTTACTTGTGGTCATTTCTAGATCATTCTAGAAGATTCTTGGATGAGTATTGAGCGCCTCCAGATGGTTCATGCACTCCTATCAAAGAGGAACTTATCCCATCAATAAGGGAGTGATCCCATCCAAAGAGGGGACTATCCCATTGATGGTGGACCTGATTAACTTCCTCTTGAGCACTATAAAAAGAGGCATTGAGCCAGAAGGAAGGAGGTTGAAAGCTATAGATTTCTAAGGGTAAATGCTGCAGGAATTAGGACTCCCATTTAGAAACTTGTGAGGAGAGATTGCCATCTTTACTTGTTCTATTTGGAAGTGGGTGAGTTTTGTCAAAGTAGAGGAAGACTCTTGTGGACCCTGGAAGGAGCTTGCACAACACCAAGGCTCAGGTTGTAATGGTTCCTTTTGATTACCTTTAATGCAAATTGGTCCATTCTTCTCAATAGCTTGTTGTTAATGGGTTATTTCATGTACTCCTTGGTCTATGTGTTGAATATGATTTATTTTATGTTATAATCAGGTGCTATTTAATTGTTTGACTGTTGGTGATTACAGGTTTTGGAGAAAAGGAGGAGCTCATCCAGATCAACAAAGCTTGGACTTCTACAACAGCGTTTGGACAAAGGTAAGAACGAAACACTTGATTTCTCATATCATAATGTATGTTTAGAGAAGGATAGCTCCAGTTTGTTTTGTTTGTCATTAGAATGTCTTAGACTTCTAGGAAGGTCAGTTGTGTCCGCACCCTTGACTGATTCCGTGTGACAAATTGGCGACTCCACTGGGGATGGAGATGAAACCAATGGTGTTATGACCCGACTCAACTGAATGCAATCGAATATGATAATGTAATCTTTTCAATTCGATGAATCCTATCTAAAGTAAGGAGAGAGTTTCCATTCGCTTCCAACAATGCAAAAATTGATCACTAAGAGAAAATATAACAAATTCTCTAATGCACTAATTTCATCAAGAAAAACTAATGCAAATCAATTCCAAACCATTTTTTATATTTTTATTTTTGTGTAAATTCAAATCAAAGAAAACTGATCTAAATCTACGATTGATTTTTCAGAATGTAAACTATGCAATTGTAATCTAAGCACAATTCACTTGAAACGTATGCAAAGGTAATCTATGCACATTTTTCATTCATATTCCGAAAATGAGAATTCTAATTATGCAAATGTGATCTATGCAAGAGAATTCTCAAACACAAGAAGATTCTAATGTGATCTAAGAACCAATCAAGTGCAAGTCGAGAAAATTGGGTGAGAGTTCCAAAGATCAAAAAATAAAAACACTCAAAGGCGATTAACACTCATAACAAAAGATGCAAAATTGTGAAAGAACTGAGTCAAACCTCCAAGTAATGACCAAAGGAAATCAAATTAAGAATTTCTCAAAAAAGAGACTCAAAACACCCAATTGATGAAAGCTTAAAGCAGGAATGCCAATGAAACAAGCCTAGGTGAAGATTTATGGCAGGTAACCAGTGGATCTGGGCAGTAAAAACTAAGAAAAAGCAAAATCTAAGAGCAAAAATGCAAAAAATGGAATTTTCTCAAATTTTAGCAGGGGACGCAGGCAACCCGTTAAGACAGGTGCGGGCCCGCACTGTGCACACAGCGACAGTGCATCCAGGGACGCACTGTGCAATACTCAGAGGGTGCGTCCTACTGGAAAATTCAAGAAAAACTAAAATGAAACTAACCCTAAGCTAACCCACCCAAAAACAAAGTCACAGAGCCAAAACCAGAAAAATAAACCAATTTTCTCAAAGCAAAGTTCACACAAAGGAAAAGACTTTTCTCATCAATGGAATCTATCCCCAGTGGAGTCACCAATTTGTCACACGGAATTAGTCAAGGGTGCAGACACAACTGACCTTCCTAGAAGTCTAAGACATTCTAATGACAAACAAAACAAACTGGAGCTATCCTTCTCTAAACATACATTATGATATGAGAAATCAAGTGTTTCGTTCTTACCTTTGTCCAAACGCTGTTGTAGAAGTCCAAGCTTTGTTGATCTGGATGAGCTCCTCCTTTTCTCCAAAACCTGTAATCACCAACAGTCAAACAATTAAATAGCACCTGATTATAACATAAAACAAATCATATTCAACACATAGACCAAGGAGTACATGAAATAACCCATTAACAACAAGCTATTGAGAAGAATGGACCAATTTGCATTAAAGGTAATCAAAAGGAACCATTACAACCTGAGCCTTGGTGTTGTGCAAGCTCCTTCCAGGGTCCACAAGAGTCTTCCTCTACTTTGACAAAACTCACCCACTTCCAAATAGAACAAGTAAAGATGGCAATCTCTCCTCACAAGTTTCTAAATGGGAGTCCTAATTCCTGCAGCATTTACCCTTAGAAATCTATAGCTTTCAACCTCCTTCCTTCTGGCTCAATGCCTCTTTTTATAGTGCTCAAGAGGAAGTTAATCAGGTCCACCATCAATGGGATAGTCCCCTCTTTGGATGGGATCACTCCCTTATTGATGGGATAAGTTCCTCTTTGATAGGAGTGCATGAACCATCTGGAGGCGCTCAATACTCATCCAAGAATCTTCTAGAATGCTCTAGAAATGACCACAAGTAAGTTTTTGAAGATAAAACTTGCGCATTTTAACCTTTTCAGAGGGACGCACCTGCCCCTTTAGATACAGAGCGTTCTTGGACGCAGACCTTATGAACAAAAGGTGCGTACCCGCAGGCAAGGCTTGAGAGAACCTGCGTACCCAGAGATAAACATGTTTTATAAAGACTTTCTCTCTTTCTTGGAGTTTGATATGGATAGCAGAGGCATAAGACTTGCTTAAGAGGGTAGTATGACTGTTGATAGAGCCATACCAACTGTAAATAGCTATGGTGACATTTTTTAGTGTAACAGGAAGACTGTAAGCCAGCCCCTTCTCCCTTTCAGTCTGGAGTCAAACTTTCAGTCTCTTGTACTTCTCCTGAAGTTGATGCTACCTTATACCGTCAACTTGTCGGAAAACTCTTGTATTTAACCCATACTCATCCTGATCTTTCCTTTGCTGTTGGCCTTGTTGCTCGTTTTATGCAAAACCCCCGTGAAAGTCATTGGAAAGCAGCTAAAAGAATACTTCGTTATGTTCAAGGTACAGTACAGTTTGGGATTCATTACAGTGCCAAAGCAGCTCCTCTGTTAGTTGGTTTCACTGATTCTGATTGGGCAGGTGACCCTGATGATCAGAAGTCTACTGCCGGTTATGTCTTCACTCTTGGTTCAGGACCTATTACATGGGCTTGTAAGAAACAGGTTGCCATTTCTCTTTCATCAGCAGAAGTAGAGTATCGTGGTGCCGTGGAAGCTAGTAAGGAAGCCTTGTGGCTTCGTCAGATCCTATCAGAGTTTGGCTTTGAGCAGCAGCATCCAACCACACTTTGGTGTGATAATCAAAGTGCCATTCAGCTATGCAAAGATCCATTTCAGCATCAGCGCAGCAAACACATTGAACTACACATGCACTTCATCAGAAATCTCATTCATGACCATGTTCTTGAAGTGCAATATTGTCTAACAGATGATCAGGTTGCAGACATCTTCACAAAGGCTCTCACGGAGGCGAAGTTCACTAAACTTCGATATATGCTTGGAGTTCAGGAAGTTGTCACTAAGGGGGGATAGGCTCTAGTGCCTCCTTCCTTCTCCTATTGTGTCATATTTGTAAATCCTTCAATCCTATCCCAAGTTGTTCTTAAGGGGGGATGTTAGGATATTCCGACACATAGGATATAGTTAAGTTCAACTTGGTCTAGTATAGAGTTAGGTTAGAGTTAGGTAAAGTGTGTTTCTTTACCGTTGTACATTTTGTAACTTACAATCCAACGGTCACGATATGTAGTGATCCGACGGTTCGCTCTCACCTCGGTATTACCGACACTTGATCCATGGCTTGACACCCGATTGGTCCATGAGTTCTATTTAAAGCGCATGGAGGGTCATTGTTCGGGTAATCCGTGCATGAGAGAAGCTTATGTAAATTTTCATTCTTTGATTAATAAATTGCATGTAGTACCCACGTTGGGACAGGCCGTGGACTGTTTCCCTCCTTACACTTTGAGGGTTTTAACCACGTCAAAAATACTGGTGTATTGATTTGAGATCTGGTTGTGAGCGGTGTCCTTTTGGTATTCTTTATGAGGAACTTACCCTGTAAATTCCTACACTGCCCAGCGTAAAGGGTGCGATGCATACTAAAAAGCCCTTCTGTAGGGTGCGATGGGCGAGAGTGGACAAATGGCAGAGACAGTTTGCGAGGTGGATGATCATAAAATCTTCCAGAAACTTCTCCTATGACACTTGCCTCTCTGAATTCGCCCAGGGATGAGTAGGAGATCATCAATCTCCAAGTGGAATCAAGAACTATCAGAGAGAGGACACTAATCAAAATCCCAGAAGCTGACTCACCCCCCTGCAATCATCTATATATGGATCCCTCATCCCAGAGATCTAGAGGCTGGAATTTTGTATCTTGTAAGGAAGTGTTGTTGGTTTCTTGGTGGAACATCATAGTGTTGGGTGATCTAAGCTTTTCATGAGGTGAAAGAAGGGCTTTCATGCTAGAGGATGACGCTGGGTCAGAACAATTGGTTGTAATCCTCTTTGCTATTCTTGATATTAATAAAGCTATTCAAGTTTTCCTCCACATTCTTGTATGTTTGATGATATATGCATTTGTGTGGTTAATATATATCTGGTCCTATATTGTTTATGATTGTAGATCTCTCTTCTTCGATAGTATTATGCTGATTTGATTCCACAGGTGCTCTTTGAAGCTGGGTAGATGAAGGAGAAGCAGAAAGGATCTGTCAGAAGGGAGAGGAACTGAGAAAGACTAAGTTTGGTGTCCTTCATTCCCCTCTTATCTACTACTCATAAAGGAAAACAAAAGTAGTTTTAGTTTGTTTGTTTCTAATATAGCTACCAGTCTTAGTGGGACTAGCAGCTCCGAGTGGACACTAGATTTCCTGATAACGAAATGGCGACTCCACTGGGGAGCGAATAGATTGTTTGTTTGTCTATATTTGTTTGTTTTATAAACTTACAGACAGAGCCTGAAGTCAAGCCAGCTAGCCTTCGAACTACATTTTCTATGCAAGTGCAAAGTAGATCAATTATGCTTCAGTCTATCTTTGGGTTTTATTTATAAAATGAGAAATAAATTTGCAAACCTTCTAATTTCCCTAGTGGTGGCTCTAGTAACCTCATTAGATCAACCCCTGTGATTCATATTTACTGAACATCACTTGCTTGGCCTAAATCCCTGAACTGAGATGCAAACTGTGACCCAGAACCCAGTTGAAGTCTCGTTCCTAGACCATCGCACCTTCTCCTCCTAGGAATCTGGATGCATCACACCTCCCGTGTGCAGTAGGTGCGCTGCATCGCACTTTCCCTGTGTTACAGGTGCGCGGATCAGAAAATACCTCTTCTGCTCTCAAATTTTGGTTTCTACGTTCACTCTCTTCAGCTTTATTCAGGAATTTTTTTGTCTGTGATTAGTATACCACTGTGGAAACTCCCTTCCTTTCCATCATTCCGCATCCATTGTGCAAAGAACTGTGAATGTTTTTATGTATTTTGCGCCATTTTCAGTTCTCTTTTACAGAGTAGTAGCATAATCGAACTGTCGTTTCTTGATTTGGAAGTGTCGCAAGTGTCGTTTTTAGTCATAGAAAGGAATCCTATTGTTCTTGATGGTCGATTATACAGTTACTCTTGTATTTGATTTGAATTAGTAGTTTTTCAAGTGTCGAAAGAAATTTTCAATTCAAAATAGCAAAGTGTCGTCATTATCTTCCTTTTGTTTTTGAAGAGAAATTTGTTAGTATTGTCACTTTGAAAAGATAATTCAGATTTGTACTTAGCATTCTTCTTGTCATTCACACATTAAGGAAGCTGAAAACAAATACATGCATGTGCATTTGCATTTAGACTGCTTGTTGGTTTGATTTAGGACAATGCATCTAGTGTGTGCTCTCTGCTCTATGTTGAAAGAATATCATCTCTCTTTCTTTAGTAGCTAGGATTTTCATTGCAAAAAGAACATTAAACGATTGTTTATCATCTTAGATTGCATTTGAGGAATTGTATATCTACATCGCGCGGTGAACCTAAAAGGAAAATTTCTTAAGAAAGATCAACTATAAAATAAATTTAATGAACCTAAAAATGCTTTGGAGCCAAACACAAAACATTTAGAAGTCTAGGCTAGAGACTTATTCCGGCGTCGTAAAGCCTGGTAACTGTCGTTTTCACTGTTGGTTGGGTGATTCCTCCTCTTTGAGACGACAAGTGCCAGTAAGGACTTGTGCTCCCACGTACCGTCGAGTATATGTTGGGAGACCACAATAGGCTATATCCTTTATCCATAGGAAGCCATGTCTGCCGCCCTATCGATCGTAATGCACTAAACACAGCATTCAGGAAGATTGACTGTCGTACCGTAAAAAGTATTCTGCAGTTTTGTGATTGGTTTGGTAATCCCTCTGTCTAGATTTCTAGAGCAGTATATTTTGTTCCTTTTCAGACTCCTTAAAGGAAAAGGTCCATCTGAGCACTTGTCAATTCAGGCTCATTAAAAATCGAAGGTGACTAGAGTCATCTTTTGTTTTTTCTCGACTCTTAAAATTTGAAAAACCAAGTTGTGTCAAAGAATCTAAAATTTATTTTAATCAGAATAATATCACCATTCCCGCATTGGTCTTAGGTTGAGAAAAATGGAGTCCACCAACCAAGGAATTCCCCTTGGAGGAAATCCTAGTCCTTTCTCCTCTTGGGGAGATGTTGGTGCACCACATATGGCCACATTGTCACTTCCAGGATTGATGATTGGCTTGCCAAAATGGCTCTTCTCGACCTCCTTCATTCAAAACACCGTGATTCCTGAACAATCGAGTCAGCAATTGGATGATACTAGAGTTACCCCCCAACCTTCTACCTCGTCCGATTCTCCCTCTCCTCCTTCCTCTTCGCTTGATAAAGCTAGTAAATCTAAAAGTCAAGAAACTAAGAAGGAGAAGAAGCCGCAAGGAAAATTTTAAGGATGGAAAATTTTCTTGAAGTTTAAAACATTGGCGAATCTCACTAATCCCTAATATGCAAATTATAAATGTTTATTGATATATTTGTAAAATTATTCAAATTTATAATTATTTTACATATAGTCTCTATATAATGTTGGCGATTTTTAAAGTTAAATAATTTTATATTCTAAAATTTGGGCGAATCATCTTTTATAAAATTGGAAATTGGCGAATCTTTTTTGTGGAAAAATCATGGAAAATTAGCCCACTGGGCGAACATTAGCCCCTAAAATTTTCCATGGAAGAAGGGGAAGGAGAAGAAAGAGAAGAAGAAGAAGGAGCCAAAGGTAAAAAGGGGTAACCAGGCATCGTCTAGTGAAAATCCACACACTGCACCATCCAAGCCTAAATCTCCATGTGTCATTTGCAAAGGAGGCCACTATCATCGAGATTGTCCCTGCATCCCTCGGATCTTAAGGGACTGGTCTCCTCGTTTGCACGATCCGGTGTCATCAACCTCTGAAGATCATGTTGAAGGAACACCATCAACTAGTGAAAGCGAAGCATTTGGACAAAAAAGGAAATGTAAATTTCCTTGTAAATTGTGTGAAGGTGATCATGTTGTCCACCGGTGTCCCTTCCTAGACGAAGCTAAAAGAGTTTTGGATAACCATCCAGCTTCACCGCTACGGCTTCCTCTTGGATCCAAGAAACTCTTACCAAGTCCGTCACTAGTTGAAAATCTGACCGACACGCCATCGTGGTCAGTCGAAGCATCTGTCATTGACGATGAACTCGCTGAATCCACACCAGATGAAAGTCAAAAGGTTGAGGCGGCAGTCGACTCGGTCGTGTCTTCAGAAGGTCTATCTTCAGATGACACAATCACTGAAGAGAATGAGAACGACACCGTTCAAATCCTTTTCGTAAACACAGACTCCGATGAACATGGGGGTAGTCTACCCATTCCTTTACCGCAGGAAGGAAGTTCGTCAGAGTCATATCGGGCCGTCTATTCGGTCCCACCTCCAAGCAACCTAGTCGTTTCCTTCGATTGGAATCTACTAGGTAGACCCCGGGTACTGGCTAATGTACCATTCTGAATCATTGTACAAGCTTACAAAATGATCATGGTTGGTACCATCACAGATGAAGGGGCTTCTATGAGTATCCTTTCCTCAACTACTTGGGAAGTGCTTGGCTCGCCATCGCTTCTACCTGAGATGAGAAATCTGACATGCTTCGACAAAGGAACTAGTCAATCGTTAGGGATCCTTCCCAATGTGCCCATAACGTTGAGGAGGAAAACCATTTACATGAACATAATGGTAGTCCAAGGACATCCAGATTATAATCTACTCCTTGGACGCGACTATATTTATAGCATGGGAGCCATTGTCTCCTCACTCTTTAGAGTAATGTGTTTTCCACACGAAGGCTGAGTGGTCAAGCTCGTAGACTAGCTTTCATTCCCCAGCTCACACATAGCTAATAGTCAAATTCCATACCTAAATGGTCTTTTCACGCAAGGAATGTCTCATCAATCTCCAGTCCGTCAACCTGAAGAGCGCCAGTGATTCGGGAGGACATGACTGAAACCCTGGGGGCATGCACCTTGGTCTGTTTCGGCAGGAAAACCTTGGGTATAGGGTAGGTTTCCGCGGAGGATATATGACTAGTCTGACACACCCGTTCATTTAGGAAAATGGGATTAGACTGGAATAAGATTCCCTCGTCAAAGTTATGTGAGTCGAGGCGACCGCGCCGCTCACCTTGTCTATTTCAGTAGACATCGCCAAGGAAGCATTTTGTCTGCGACGTGGATGGAGAGCTTTCATATGGCAACCTGGAAACTCTAATTCGCTATGCTTGGGGGCATGCAAACCTTTTTGCATGCAAGCGAAGAGTGACCATTTATTTTCTTAGTTTGTAGTTTCTCACCCCTTTAAACTCGTAGGATTGGTCGTTCCTAGTTTTCATAATGAAAGGATCTGGAGCAAAGTTTCGAATGGTCCAAGCTCCCTGAAAATTGAACCTATCGATGAGACATCCTTATTATACGACTAGTACGAGCAGTTTTTATGTGGAGTTCAAGCTCGTTAAAAATTAAACCTAAGCAATGATCAAATGTTTCCCCAAGAGTTTAAGCTCATTAAAAAATGAACAAATTTCCAGTAAATAACCATGGTGAATGCATTATCATCAGCTTTTGAGCCCTGGTCGTGTTCTCATCATCACCTCCACTCTGTTTTAGCTGATCATTCACCTCCATTTGATTGTTTACCCCTTTTGAGGAACAGCTGCGAAGAGTGATCCTGTTAGCCATCCTTGTGACACTGCCGTGATTGGAAAAATCCAAACCTTACCTGGAATCAGTTGCTACTTGAAATTATCACTCGTTCCTCAAAAAAACGAGTCTCCTTTAAGATCTTTTCATCTGACTCATAAAATATGAAAAGATTGCCGAGAAATTGGCCTCTCCAGCTCGTTAAAGTTACCGGAAGTGTTATCCCTCCTCTAGATTTTAATCTTTTTGGACCTGAGGGATTATGACACAAAAAGATCGAGCGCTTGTTTTGTTCGGCTTGTTAAAGTTACCAAAAATTCATCCCTTTCATATTATTTTATACTTTTTCAGACTTAATGGATTATATGACGAAAAAGGATTATTGGAGTTTCCTTTACGTCCCTTTCAAACTCTATAAAATTGAAAAGGACCGAGTTATCTTTGTCGTTAAACTCGTTAAAACCGAATAGCGACAAACTTGTCCATACAAACAGGAACGAGTCTCACTGTTGCTAGGCTCATTAAAACATAGCGACGGGTTTTCCCGAAGGGCAAATTATAGAACAAGCATATGTTATCCTCCTCAAGATTGACAAAAATAAAGAGGTATTGGTCAGCAATGACTGGGGAAAAATTGGGAAGAAAACTTGAAAAAACTTTATTGGTAGCAAGTTGCTCTTGAACATGACACTTTCACTCCGCATCCGAGTCGGGTTGGGTTGTTCCGTTCACAGGTCATATCACCATTGGTCCATCACACCATCCATATTTGGGGTTAACACTACCAATCCATGTCAGTGTCTCCAGTATGTTCAAGAGAAGTCGCTCAGAGAATTGACCTGTGTCTCATCCGCTGCAATACATTCACGCTCCATTCTTTCATGACCGCCACCCTGAACCCTGTATCATTAGATCGTTTTCACCTCCAAAAATAATTTGCTCCGTTCCATGTCGTAGATGTGGGATTCATTAAAGCCTACCTACAACAAGTCAATTTTTGTCGACATCAGCTCATTATCCGAGAAGTCGACTTAGGAACAACCCTTTCAGTACTTTGAAGCTTGCATGCCTCAATGGCAAGTTTCTCACTTCTCGCGAGAGGTTTACATCAATGGCCTTCGACCGAAAGATTTTGCGTGGTATTCAACACCAAGTCCTTTTTCACACCACGCGAATTGTACTATAGTACCTTGAGGGTCATCATCATTATCGGTGATTCCTCTCGCGCTTGTTAACAACTTACATCATTGGCTGGTAATCAGGTGATGTCTTTCCATGTTTGACTCTAGAACATCTTTCACATGGATCGACTTGTACTCAGAGTGAAGATTGGACGAGTTTGAAGACCCTGGATCTAGTTTCATCCATCCAGGCTGCGATATATTCAGGAAAATAAAGACATCAAATGTACATTGTTGCTGCACAGATGTTCATCCGAATCAAAGGATGATGACTCTATCAGAATCATCAGTCTCCCGCACAGACGATTTTCTGTCTTATGTACATGAAAATGAATTTATAAAGTTGAGCATAGGAATGCTCGCCTCAGCTAGATCATGAAAAATATTATGAAGATAATGTTTTGTATTGTATCTTATTACAGGTCGCCTTCCAGCTCGAAAAAACTTCGGATCCTCATGATAAAGCATTTCACCCGACATCAAAAGATTAACAACCTCATGCTTTAGGGGGCAATTGTTATAGACATTTTTGGGCACTGCAACTCCAATCATACATGTCCATAAACCAAGGGCTCCTAAGTCCCTAAAAGTGTTGTTCCATACCCTAAAAGAACAATTTTAGCTGATTACATCATCTCCCAGAAGTTCTCCACAGGAAACTGCTCAGAACTGGTCAAAACTGGACCATACAGGTTGCTCAGTGCTAAGGGTGCGATGCATCCCACCTGCCCAGTGTAAAGGGTGCGATGCATACTGAAACACCCTTCTATAGGGTGCGATGGGCGAGAGTGGACAAATGGCAGAGACAATTTGTGAGGTGGATGATCATAGAATCTTCCAAAAACTTCTCCTATCACACTTGCCTCTCTGAATTCACCCAGGGATGAGTAGGAGATCATCAATCTCCAAGTGGAATCAAGAAATATCAGAGAGAGGACACTAATCAAAATCCCAGAAGTTGACTCACCCCCCTGCAATCATCTATATATGGATCCCTCATCCTATAAATCCAGAGGCTAGAATTTTGTATCTTGTAAGGAAGTGCTGTTGGTTTCTTGGTGGAACATCATAGTGGTGGGTGATCTAAGCTTTTCATGAGGTGAAAGAAGGGCTTTCATGCTGGAGGATGATGCCGGGTCAGAACAATTGGTTGTAATCCTCTTTTCTATTCTTGATATTAATAAAGCTATTCAAGTTTTCCTCCACATTCTTGTATGTTTGATGATATATGCATTTGTGTAGTCAATATATATCTAGTCCTATATTGTTTATGATTGTAGATCTCTGTTCTTCGATAGTATTATGCTGCTTTGATTCCATAGGTGCTCCTTGAAGCTGGGTAGATGAAGGAGAAGCGACAAGGATCTATCAGAAGGGAGAGGAACTGAGCAAGGAACCAAGTGCAAGACTGAGGTTGGTGTCCTTCATTCCCCTCTTAGCTACTTCTCATAAAGGAAAATGAAAGTAGTTTTAGTTTGTTTGTTTCTAAGATAGCTACCAATCTTAGTGGGACTAGTAGCTCCGAGTGGACACTAGATTTCCCGATAACAGATCTGCCCAGTAGGATCCTTCTAACTTAATTAAGAAGTTTGCACATAGGATCTTTTCGATCTGCCCTGAACTTAGAGCTCCATACCTCTACCTCCTAACAACGCATTAGTTATTCAATGATCACTACACATGAGGACTTCAAGGAATGGTTCTAATGTGATTTCAAGGCTCTGATACCATGTAGAAATTCCTTGTAGATTCAAAATTCTAATTGTAATATGCTAAAACAATTGACTTGCACCTACTCTACTCATCATCAAAAATAATTAAATGATCATGAAATCATGAAGCATATAAGAGAAATAATTAAATCAACAAATTACAAAATGATTTCCTAGAGAAAGCCACAACTAAAAACCTCTTCTATCCATATATTGCATTAGTAAGAAAATATGAGAAGATTACAATGTTTTTCTCAAGCCCAAGAAACCTTTGCACTATCTCTATCTGTCTCACTACTTCCTAGACAAGCCCAAGCCAATACTTAACCAATTCTCTGATTGCCAAAGTCCCTATTTCCTTGCATTGTTCCTCAATTAATTATCCCCTATTTAACTAGGAAATTCCTCAATTATGAATTGCAAAATCCTCATAGGCCTTCCTTAGACTACATGCACCGCCTGTACAATTCAGATGATTATACAACTGATAACACACTGTCCCTGAACTCCAATATCAACTGGGTCTTTCTCTGATATGACATGCATGAGTTAATTATGAGTGAATCTTCAGTTTACTAGTTGATCACTACAGGCAGCACCACAGTGCACTTTAGGCAACACCACACCACACTTCAGGAAACACCACACTCAACTGCAACCATCACTCCACTGAACTATAGGAAACACCACACTATTAGACCTCACACTAGTTCCTCCATTAGTTGGAACTAGTTTAACTAACTTTAACTCAGTTAGAATGAATGAATTAATTACAACTCAAAATAAACTCAACAAAAGCTCATAGTTTTAGGATAAACTTTACATGACTCTAGTTAGACCCTCAACTCAAATTAATTGAGCCAACTAAGTCAAATTAACATAGTTAACTAATACAAGTTGTCATGAGATGTCGAATTAGAATTTTTCTCCTAATTCAATTCAAGGACAAAATTAATTTAGAAATTTCTTACTACATTTACAACACGAATATAATCAGGTACGCATCAAAGAAGAGGATATATACAAGACTTCTTTTCGAATGAGGTACAAGAATTACAAGTTTGTTGTAATTCCATTTGGCTTGATTAATGCTCCATCTACTTTTATGTGCTTAATGAATAGTGTATTGTGTCCCCATCTGGACAAGTTAATTATTGTATTCATTGATGAAATCTTGATATTTCCTAAGAATGAGGAAGAGCATGCCAAGAAATTAGCAACAAAGTTGAGAATACTGAGAGAGCATCAGTTGTATGCCAAGCTTAATAAATGTAGTTTCTTTCAGAAAAAGGTAAACTACTTTTGGCATGTGGTTTCCAAGGAAGGCATAGTAGTGGATCCAGAAAAGATAAGGGCTATCATGGAGTGGGTAGTTCCTGGAAATGTGGATGAGGTAAGATCATTTATGGGGCTAGCAGGCTATTATAGGAGGTTCAACAGGAACTTATCTTGCATTGCATATCATCTTACGTCACTGCAGAGGCAATGTAAGAAATTTTATTGGATGGAGGAATGTGTAGACAATTTTGAACAATTGAAGTAGTTGTTGACGAATGCTCCACTGCTAAAGACCGAAGATCCATACAAAGAGTTTGTGGTATGCATAGATATCTGTAAGAGAGGACTTGGCAGAGTTATTATGCAGGAAATATAGGTAGTATGCTATGAATCAAGGAAATCGAAAGAGCACGAGAAAAATTATCCGACCCATGATCTTGAGTTGGAAATGATCATCCACGCATTGAAGATGTGGAGGCATTATATTCTTGGTAATAAGTTTGTACTAATGAGCGATCAGAGTGGATTGACGTATCTACTTGACCAACCAAATCTAAATTCCAGACAAGCTAGATTCTTGGCCATGATAAGTGAGTTTGACTTCGAGATCAGGTACATTAAGGGAAAAGAGAATAGGGTTGCAAATGCTCTTAGCAGGAGGATACATGTAAATCACATAGAAACTATGAGTTCTTATGGGACATATTTAGAGGATCAGATCTTGCAGGTAGGACAATAGGATGCCATGTAGATGGAGCTTATGCACATGTTACAACATGGTATAGGTGTTCAGGACGTGGACTATTGTCTCACAACAGATGACTTGGTCAGATTTTGGGACATGATATATGTGCCGAAAAATAGTAAGCTCAAAAAGGTAAAGTTGAGGGAATTTCATGCTAATCTATATTCAAGTCACCCAGGATATTAGAAGACATTGACAGTAGTGAAGAAGTTTTATCATTGGACGAATCTGAAGAAGGAAGTGGCAGAGTTTGTGGCTATATGCTTGGATTGTCAACAGGTAAAAGCAGAGTGTAAGCATCCAAGTGGATTACTACAACCGATTTCAATTCCAAAGTGGAAATGGGAGGTCATTTCCATGGATTTCATTACAGGTTTTTCGAGGACATCTAGACAACATGATTACACCATGGTTGTGGTGGATAGGTTGACTAACATAGCTCACTTCATTCCAGTGAAGTCTACTTATTCAACTAATGATGTAGCAACAATATTCATTAGAGATGTAGTGAGGCTGCATGGTGTTCCAAGGAAGATTGTGTCAGAAAGGGATGCTAAGTTCACTTCCGGGCTTTGGAAGGAGTTATTTGCAAGTTTCTGTACATATTTGGCTTTTAGTACAACTTATCATCCATAGATAGATGGACAGATAGATCGGGTCAACAGGATATTATAGGACATGTTGAGGATGTATATGATGCATTAGAAATGAAAGTGGGAAGTGTATATTCCATTGGTAGAGTTTTCTTACAACAATGGGTATCAGTTGTCTCTAAGGATGAGTCCATTTAAGACACTCTATGGGCGGAGTTTTAACACTCCCATCATTTAGAGTGATCCATTTAAAAAATAGGACCAGATATGTTGGCAGAGATGGAACAAGAAATGCATGTAATCAAGAATAATCTAAAGGAAGCAAAGGATAGACATAAATGTTATGCAGATTGGAATAGGTTTTTTAAGAAGTTATAGGATGGGGAATAGGTTTACTTGCACATCAAGCCCAAGAATATCTCCTTGAGGATCAGATCATGTGCCAATATGGCACCTCATTTTTGTGGACCTTTCAATATTATTGAGAGGATTGGGCCAGTAGCCTATCTACTTGCAATGCCTCTGACAATGAAATTACATGGTGTTTTCCATGAGTAACTGCTTAAGAAGTATGTTAAATATGTTGATCATGTGTTTGAATGGTTTGTATTGCAGGTGGAGCCATAAGGAGAATTCTAGCTGAAACCCCAATGCATTTTGCAATAAATATGCTCATGCTCTAGAACTGAGCATTGAAGTAGGTTAAAGTGCAATGGAAGCACTATGGGCCTAATGAATCTACATGGGAGATGGCAGATTAGATGTGGGCTATGTATTTTTCTTTATTTTTTGGTTGAGAATTTCTTTTTGATATATGTTTTGGTATATTTATATATGTATATGGATGTAAATATCGTCATGAGATGTGTTATAAAGCTCCAATAAGCAGTATGGGTGTCACGTCATTATGGTTGTTATGATTGTTATGGATGTCATGTTGGTTTTCTTTCCAATAGGTTGATAATCTTAAATACTGAATCAAGCTAAGTTATAAAGCTTCATTGATCCGTAAATTATTGTGGATATTCCATTGGATAGTTTATCACAACATATTTGATGATATTATATTAAAAATCTAAGATTTTACACTATTACAGTTTTATTTAGTTTCTAGATCTGTAAAATTAATTGTAATTAGTGCATGCATGTAAAAGTAAATCAAGCAGAAAAGTAGAGAATGAAAAAATAATCTCACACACACATAATACAAAAGATATTCTCTCTGGGAAACCCTTTCAGGAGAAAACCCAACTGGAAGGTGAGGCCACTTCACTCTCCTTCTTTGTCTAGAAATATGGCTGCACATACAAAGAAATAATGTTTGTGGCCCATGAGCTGCTACAGTGCACATATCCTCTCTGTATTCTCTACCTCCTATCTCTCTTGTCTATCTTTTCTCAACTATGGAACAAAATTCTCTCAAAACAATGGGATGCATCTTCCTCCTAGTGGCTCGGTTATAACACAACACGATAGCCTACTAGTGGTTAATTTTGACTACATCAACTCTTACCTAAAGTTACAAAATAGAATCTTATAGAGTATTTTACATCACAAACACGTGGCTAGCCCCTTTTCCATGAATAATGGGGGCTGATGCGGCATCCTCCTGAACCATAGGTGTGAAAAAAAGAAGGTCAACTTCTGAGTGGCATAACTTTTGCATACAGACTCTGATTGAGGTGATTCTTGCATTGTTGGAAAGTTTTTTGTGTGTAGAATAGAATGGAAAAGTGCAGAGCTAAATAAAATATTTTTTACCCCTAAAAACCTTCATTTGATGCCTCAAAATGCTCTTGGAAGGTTTAAGACCCCGTTTCACCAAACTAGGTCTCACCGGTAAAAACAGTCTCGCGAGTTGATTCCTCCACATTTTCCACTCCAAATGCATTGAGATGGATGAAAAACAATATAATGATCCAATTCTGATCACACCTCCCCATCTTGGGAGGCTTTTGGTCCCAAAAATAGTTTACTGAATGAGGTGAGGAAAATTTTCCCCCACCTCTTTGGTGTACTATTTAGCTTTGACTGGAAGTTGTCCCTTCAACCCAATCTGCCAAAGGTCTTGTTGCCCTTGTCTTATATTTTTGGAGCTCTTATACAAAACTATATCTTGTATCAACTCTGTCTGTCAAGCATTTGGTGCCAAATCCTCCACAAAAGCTAGGACATGTTCCTCTTCCTGATCTAGCATGGAAGGCTCATAGTGTTTCAAATTCTCTACATTTACAACTGAGTAAATGCGCATATATGGTGGCAAACTAAATCAATAGGAATTATCACCTGCGTTTTCCAGTATCTCAAATGGACCATACCTTAGATCCTTGATTTTCTTACTAGTCCCTTGAAACCTCTCCTTGTTCAACTGTAGCCATACTTTGTATCCCACCTTGAATGATTTCTTTGTTCTGTGCTGATCATGCCTGACCTTATACTTCACCTGCGACTTATGTAGTGTTTCTTGTACATGTAGATGGATCTACCTGATCTTATCTATAAATTTTTTAGCCCTCAAAGCATCTCCTGTAAGGTCTTCCTTCACTCCTCCTTGCTGCCCATATGCAATATCTAAAGGTGAAGGTAGAAAATATCCAAAACAAGTTTCAAATGGGGACTTTCCTGTAGAAGTGTGGACTTCTATGTGATAAGAATGTTGTATATATACTAGATTTTCATCCCAGGTCTTCGGATGCTTCTGGTTGTAACCCGTTAGAAGCTACACCAAAGTACTATTGACTACTTATGTCTGCCCAAATGTCTATGGATGGAATGTTGTAGATCTCTTCAACTTCATGTCCATCTTCTCCCACAATGTAGTCCAGAATGCACTGATAAATCTTGTATCCCTGTATGAAATGATTCTCCTCGGTATCCCAAAGTGTACCTAGACCTGTCCAAAGAACATGTCTGCTACTTCTTATCCAATGATGGTCATTTTGCATGGCATCAGAACACACATCTTGCTTAACCTGTCAACTACCACAAATAGGTAGTCATGTCCCTTCCTGGTTGTTGGTAAACCTCCCACAAAGTCCATGGAAATGCTTTCCCAAGGAAAAATAGGTACAGGTAAGGGATGATACAGACCTTGTTTCTTGTTGCTAGGATTTATGGTACAAGAAAGTAGACACCCTCTTATGAACCTAGCTACCTCCTCTTACATCCTCGGCCAATACACATAGCTCTGCAAGTTAGCCACAGTCTTCCCTACACCAATGTGACCTACAACCTTGGAGGTGTGAGCCTCTCTAATCAGCTGTAAATGCTCACCTTTAGGAACACAACTTATCTAGCCTGTAGAGTAACCCATCCTAGAGATGGTAGTCAATGGTGTTATCACCATCGTGCACATGACTTTGACTCTGAAACTGTTTGTACACCTCCTTGAAGTCCTCATCTTCTAAATATGCCTCTATGTATCATCATGGGTGAATGGATCCATGTGCATAAGAGTCCCTCCCCAAAGCTGCAATCTTTGATGTGGGTGGCCTTGTCATCATATCGACCAACTTGTTTGTGATGCCCTTATTATACTTGATCACCAAATGAAGCTATTGTAAAAACCCCATCCACTTGTAGTGCCTGGTGTACTATAGCTTATTCTAGGCCTGGAAGTACTATAACGACTGGTGATATGTGTGGAATATTATCTCCTTTCCCATCCGATAGTGCTTCCAGTTCTTCATAGCTTGCACCATGGAATATAACTTCTTATCATAGGTAGTTTAGTTAAGAATTTCCCCATGAAATACTTCAAAATGGTAGCAAATGGGCCTTCCTCCGTGCATCAAGACAACTCCCATAGCATACCCACTTGCATCTATCTCCACTTCAAAGGGCCATTGCAAGTTTGGTAATGCCAAAAATTTTGCTTCTTTGATCTTCTTATTTAATTCATCGAAAGCCTTATGTTTCCATTTTCCCCACTGGAAACTCTTTCCACTTGCTATTATTGTGTGGAATGTTTCTGCTACCACTGAGAACGAGGCTTTGAATTTCCTCAGGTACTGTGCTTCTCCAATGAAACTTTGAACCTCAGTAACATTAGCAGGCACCGACCATTTCATGATTTTCTCCATCTTTAAAGGATCTTTCTTCAATTCTCCTCCACCAATCACATATCCCAAATACACCAAGGACTACTACGCAAACTCACACTTCTTGAGATTTCCTAGCAACTGGTGCTTCTTCAATGTTTCTAGCAGTTGTGCCAAATGTGAAATATGCTCCTCCCAGGTAGCACTATATACCAATATATCATCCAAATTGAAAATAACAAATGAATCTATAAAATGGCACAATACATCATAGGTACCCCCTAAATACTTTAGGATTACATCTAGGTTCTTTAGAGAGATACCCAACATTATAGCCATCTTTATGAATTATGTGGTGTACTCCTGCACATTTTGGTCTGGCTTTTGCCTGAAGTAATGCCACTGGAACCACTAGTCTTCCACATACCTAATGGGATAAAACTATGACCTAATGAGGCTTTTGAAATCCTCCCACTTAGTCACTGGAGGTTCTCCATCCAACCTCAGGGTTTCTGTGTGGCTATCCCACCAAGTCAGTGCATGGCCCTCCAATTTCAGCTGCATGAATGATATCTTCTGCCGTTCCTCGATCTGATGGCATTACGGTGTATTAAAAACATCCCCATTTTGTCATGAAGGTTATCTTTCTTCTATCTTCAAGCGTGATTTTGATATGATGGTACCCATAGAACCCATCAGTGAAGGAGTACGCTTCCTGGCCACCTACATTATCCAATACCTTATCAGTGTACAAATTTAGGAAAGGATCATGTACGAAAGCGTCATTCAACTTCCTGAGATCTACGCATATCCTTATTTCATCCTTCTGGTTCTTTTCCTATACCACCATTAGGATCACCCAATCAAATTCCTCTACGGGCTCAATGATGCATGCCGCAAGAATCTTATCTAATTCTAAGCAGGCCTTCTCCTTATACTTCGGATTGAGAAAGTAAGGTATTTGCTTAACTAGCTTCGTGTTGGGTTTTAACATGATATTCATAATGCCCAGGTATCCTATTATCCCCTTTAACTCCATAAAATTGGTAAGGAACAAATCCTGGTAATCGAAGAGCAATTTGACAACCTTATCTACCATCACGCCATCCCAGTAATCTCCAATCTTCATAAATTTTGGCTCCTTTGTTCCAATGTTTATTTGTTTAGTTTTCAGCGGCGCAATTATATCAGGGTTCTTGATTGACGGTCCCTCGACCTCGCAGTGACCCTCAGTTTCAGGGATCTTAATATTTCGGGGGTCCTCATCTTCTTCTTCAACAGCCATGTTATAGCATTCCCGCGCGTGGCTCAACTGAGTAGTCCAATCAAGTTGAATCAGATCCAAAGGCTCCTACGGTATCTAAAAGATTGTTGCTTTAAATTCTTGTAGTGCTTCGTAAATACAGTCAAACCCATATTCAAAGCTGAATGTCATTGTGAACCCTTCGCACAAAATATCCCATTCTTCTGTGCCATGGTGGATCTCTTTCTCCAAGTACCATTTCATCGAGATGACATCCAGGGTGTGACAGAAAAAGTGCACCCATTCAAGTTGGGGTTCTGCTCCATAAGACGTAGCCTATTTGGCCAGATGTTTGCGCGGATCATCCTTTCCATCATACTTGTCTTTCACCTGTACCTTCGGCTTCCCAAAGTGTATTCTCATCATCCGCCTATATTCGCGCCAATCATCAAAACTACCCTTGTGCATACCCCACCATCTTGCGGGCGTAGCGTGCAGTGCCCAGTCCAAAGCCTGGAAGCGCTGCTTCTTTGGTACTTCCCTCTCAAATGCATCCAAAAACACATCCACATCATTCAATCCATCATAAGTGCGCAGATTTATTACCTCTAATGACACACAATGCAACGATCGGGTCATCATGTTACATATCAATGTAGTTAGTTCATGTAGCTGATTCAGTGAGCGCTCTAATTCTTCGTTCGGTTTTGAGGCGTAGGAACTCTTGCGATCCCATGTAATTCATCCATCTACTATCTGATTCACCTAATCTTGGTCTCACATTGTTATCTTATATATGCAGTCCAAATTGTCATCACTTTCGTAATCACAGAATGTTTTAGTATAGGGCGATCCTTCTGCAGGATCGAGGGGTACTACTATGCGAAGTGATTTCTTTCAAATATCATCTTTCACTTCTTTAGGTTGATTACCCCGTTCATGTCAGTAGCCCAATCAATGCAAAGGAGCGCAAGGTAGGGGTTGTTGTCATCCATAATTTCTATTATTTCAAAATCAGCTAATGCGATTGCACATTCAATATCTACAGTTACTCCGTACAACCGTCCCATGGGGATGATCTTCTGTTGATTTTCCATCCTTAATTGAAACGGAGACCACTGCAACGCGGGTCTCCCCATCCACTCCCAAGTCTGCTTTCAGAAAACATTCATGTCTGACCCTAGATCTAGAATAACTTGATCCATTTCATACTCTTTTATCTGCGTGGTGAGTCTCATCTCACATCCTGTCCTTTCCTTATGCTTACCAATCTTCTGTACCATGCGTGGCTCACCCGGAGTGTTTCCAGTGCATCTATTTATAAGTTCCTGTAACCCGTTTACAGCCTTGCTATCGTGCAACAACTTCATGCAGTTCTCTAGAAAGGTCGTAAGCATAGAAGGGTCAATTTCTTCAATAGGTTTATCCCCGCTCCCTGAGGTAGAGGCCTTAGTGAAGTTCTTCTTTTCTTCCATGAATGTTTCACGCGCATGCCCCAAATCAAATTCAACCTCCTGCTCTGGAGCTTTGCGAACCCATGCACTGTCTTCAGGTTGTTTCCCCTTATCATCACCCATTGAAATTCCACTTCATAGCACTATATTCACATTCGAATCTTCTTCACGAAGCTCAGCCCTCATCATATGCAGGTTCTGAGTCGGTTGCAGATGTAGCAGCCCTTTTTCATGTATCCTTGCTATCAGTGTAGGGCAGTCCTCAGTCTCATGATCAAACTAAGTACAATATTTGCACGATGGATGCATTGGGTTAGTGCACTCACGAGCATAGTGCCCCGGTCCTCCACAATTGTAATAGATTAGTTGTCCTCGACCTCTGCCAGGTCCTCCTCTGGCTTGGCCTCATTCATGCCCCTGAAAGCCTATCCGTGCCACCCCAATGCCTTGGTCAGGAGGCCACGTTTTTTCCTGAACTCCATGGGTGGGTGTTCTATCCATCTTCAATTTATAACTATGGTAATTGCGCTCATCATGCCCTACCAACTTACAGAAGTTGCAAAACAGCTGTTACGGTGTTTGTACAAACTTTTGCAGCAAATGACAATTATCAGTCATATGTTTCCTTGCTACCTGACATATAGTGCACCAAAACACAGGGCCCATGCTCAGCCCTACTTGGGCTTGTGACCTCAAAGGCATCGATCCTCCTCCTGCAATATAGTTCGCATAGACCGGGCAGTGGTCTTTTTCATGCCCTTGACCTTTACATTTTAGGCACCATATCTCTTCACGCACCTCTGGTCGAACTGCCTTGTCATTCTTTATGCTCTACAGTTCAAAGCAAAGATATCGTAATTGCGCATGGATCTACTAAACCCCTAGATCCGGATCGTGCATTGGCATCTCATGCAGTCTCATTGAAATCTCCAAGGCTTCTTCCTGGGTTGTAATCTTTTGTTACGATAGCGCAGCCCTTTGGTGAGGCGAGAGCAAAGCCACGAACCATTCACAGTGCTTCCCATCTGTTAAATTCATACTAGCTTCACGGATTGTACACTTCAGTCTCTAATCCAACTCCCAACGTGTCTCGCCTAGCCTCATCGCGATTTCCTTGAATCCCACAATCGACTATGCCTCAAATTTAGGCCAAATGAACTCTTTATTCAGCGCGGTCTGGATCTTTGCCAACGCAACTTTTGGGTTATCATTAGAGTACTTGATGTACCAGGTTAGCGCGTAATCTTGCAAATCACTAACCAATGTTTCCTTCTTCATGTGATCGTCTGTGATGCCCTGAGCTTCCCATACAACTTTCACGATGAACCAGAACTAGTCTGGGTCCTCATTTCCCAAGCGCTTAAACAATGGCAGCTTCAGTGAAATTTCCATGTTGAACTACGGTTGAGGTGGTGTAGGTGGACGTGGTATTCGCGGGAACCCTTGTTTTATCAACTGAACTGCACTTCATGGATGAGCCTGCGCTACTCCCTCATCGTCACTCAAAGGAGGTGTAGTGGGCTATATTTAGGACCCTTTATTCCTTCATTCCTATAATTCTTTCCACTTCACGTCGTTCTGACCATCAAGGTAGCTGCATAACCCACTTTTTGCACAATAAAATATTAATACAAGTATTTAAAGACTTCAAGTACTTACCTTGTGAACCCTTGAAATAGTGTCGCTCCACCTCGTTGTAACTGACTGAGGTATCAAGCACAAATTTAGTCACAAACCCTCCTATGATACAATTGAGCCAATGATCGACAGCGCGAGCTATATTATCCTCTGAGGCTTCTAATCTCCGTACTAACTCCGGGATCTAGACAATAGGACCGTCAAGCCCCCACCTTACTTGGCTATCCACTAGCTTTGTGATCCACTCGTATAACTCAACTGGAAAGGAACAGAAAAAGATCGCGTGGATTTCTGTATACAGGTACCTGTCTAGCCACTGTTCCTTCATAAGTCACGGATTTCTATTTTCCTGCACCACGAATTTTTGGATCTTTCTATCCAACCAGCCTTCGATTTCTTTCTTAGTTGTATTCTAGTGATACAACATCACACATCTCTTATACAGATCTCGATCCAAACAATGGAACCATTTGTTGGCTTTATGGGCCTTGACCCAGGTTCATCTTTAGTCATCCAAACAAATCCCCACACTATTGGCCCCTTTGGCATGAACCCGTGGAGCGCGGACTGAAGTCTTAGCTGAAGAAATATGGGGGGATGCTACAACCAAGTTTCTGCACGCTGAGATGGTCACGAAGTTGGTTTATACTACCTAATCTTGCCTTCGCGCAAGTCACTAAGCCTTAGGGCCTATCGATCTACCTTCTATCCCATCGTTCAGTCCCTTCGTGAAGGTATACGACTGACCTGCACACATCCCTAACCAATGGTTCAGGTACTTACGCGCCTCTATGACTATGTATTGTATGAGTTCCCAAGGTATCTTAAGTGTTTACCTATTCTACCATTCAATTATAGTTATCGTTACGTAAACTGATAGTCTTACTTGCGTTCAATTAACATATATAATCACATACATTTGCGCATCAAATAAGAATTATAATATAAACCTAGACCGTAACATAATATAATCAGATGCATTAACAGAGACAAAATACACAGTAATTGCATAATACTTCTCTTTATTGATATCTATGGTTTAGTACAGACTCTATCTGCCCTGCGCACATAGTTGCAAGGGTCTGTGCACTCAGCTGTGGACTTCTACCCTAGGCCTCTACGCACTCAGTTGCAGAGCCTCTACCTACGCTAAGACCCAAGAACACTTAGACTTCTCCAAAACTAGGTCACTTTGTAGAAACTATCTGAACTCCCTAGAACTTACTCACTTAGCTCCTTTTGATACGATAGATCTTTACAACCAACATGACACTTTCCAAAATAAGGGAAGACAACCCTTTATGACTCTTGACACCTTCGCGCTCCACAACCACAACATTTGGAGACTTTACAACTGTATTACAAAATTGTCCCAAAACATGGGATTTTAGCCCCAAAACTGCTCTTGGGGGAACCCATTCCCATCAACTTCTGAGTAGCATAACTTATTCATACAGACTCTGATTGGCATGATTATTATGTCATTGGAAAGCTTTCTATGTGTAGAATAGAGGGAAAAGTTGCAGAACTTAAGACATAAAGACATACCTCTAAAAAACGTCATTTGATGCCTCAAAACGATCATGGAAGGTTTCAGACCCTATTTCGCCAAACTGGGTCCTGCCGGTAAAAACGCTCCCGTGAGCTAATTCCTCCAATTTTTCCTCTCAAAATGCATCGATATGTATGAAAAACAATATAATGATTCAATTTGGATCATTCATGGGAAGTATGTTTTTCTTTTCAATGATATTATTAGTTGTAGGTGTCATTGAACACTGAGGACGATGTTCCCCCAAGGGGAGGATTCTGTGACATCCCTTGTTAAAACTACATGTAATAAAGTTAATAAAGGTAAAAGAAGACCTTGGTCATGGGACATGTATTCCAAGCCAAATGTTGGGCGAAAGAATAGTGATAGGCATTACTTGTGATTAACTAATGGCTATGGAAATTGGCAAAGGTAATCGCTAAGGCTTTGGAAAGGAAATGTAGCATTTATTGGAATTTTGTTTATGAAAAGGAAGGTGAAAGGTCACAAGTTGCATGTGAGGAGGAACATGAAGGAAAATAATTGAAAATTGAAGGAAATATAGGCCTCATTAATAAAAAGGCTTATGAGGATCAATTTGTAGCTTTGTGATGAGGCTCATCAATAGGTAAATTATATGGGGCTTAATGCCACTCTCCAGCTTATTAAAATCAACTTTCTCATATTTATTTACATATTTTATTATAGTTTTCTTAGTGAGAAGGGTAAAGGTGAGATGTTATGTCATGTGCCCTAATGTGCATTAATTGTAGGATTTGGAGTAGTTTTGGGCTAATTTAATTGCAGTAACTTGAAGTAGACAAGTAAGAGGGATTCGAGGAGATTGGATTTCCCTCCTTAAATCCTCGATCATTCGAAGATTCCTCCACCATATCTCATCATCTTGGAGTTACAAGCAGCCAAACCCACATTGTTCATTGGTAGCCAAGCCATTGATAGTTGAAGACAAGTCAATCTCAAGTTTGAGATCCAAGTCTCCCTAATTTTAAGGAAGTTGTTGGTAGCTTCTATTGCATAAATAAGAAGGCCTAGGAGCTCATTAGGATTCGACTTTTTATTGTAGCTAAGAGGAAATTTCGAGCTAAGATATTGTGACTTTTATTCTAATGTTATTTTTGACATTTTGGTGATAATGAAAAGGGTTTCTTTGATCCAGAACTGAGTTGACTCAGAGGGCTGGAGATCTTGGTTTAGGGCCCAACCTCAACAGCAGAGGTTCCTCTTTTTGTACATGTATCCTTAGATTATAATCATAGATTAGTTGCTGAATTTATCTCTGTTTTGTTTAATTTACAAGTCTTTGAATGATTGGTTACTTTTGCTTGCATTAGTTGGAGAAATAAATTAGTGTTACAATAGTGAAATAAAAGACTTTAGAAAAGCTCGTGACAGTGGCCTCATCCTCATCTCCCTCATGGGATCATGGTTTGAGGACCCCACTCTCACAGCCAAAAACAAATTTATCTTTTGGTTATTACATAGCTTAGGATTTATTGTTGAGTAGATCATTGTTAATGATTTCTTAAAATTACCTATAACTGTCATTTGGTTTCTTGATTTTGTTGTAGATTAGAAACCATTCCATTGCATAGATTTGATCCATTAGTCATCAATACATCAGTTTCTCAAATTCAACTCATCTTTTCCACATTTACAAAAAGTTGTACATAAATGAAGAAATGAATATGTTTTGTTGCAAGAGTTTATGATCTGTAGGGAGGAACTCATTCCACTAGCCTCATCTAAGTCTTCTCCACTTCTTGCCAAATGCTCACCAATTCAGATTTCTATTTTGTAGCCATCGAGGACAGCCACCTTGAGAAAATACAACCATCCTAAAGAGTTGGGCTGATCCTTGGGTAGTGTGCACCTTCCCATACCTTATTCCAACATCATACACCTTCCCAGCACTTCCTTTCACCTTCCCTACCTTCTTACAACTTTCAGCTAAGTTTCCTATGGTAAAGCAGGAAATCTTGTAGTAACTACAAGAAATCCTGTAACAACTACATGAAACCCTGTAGCAACCTGTTTTAGACCGTTTTCAGTAGAAACGATGATCAGAGCCTAGGTTAGGCCTTCAACTTGACCTCCATACCCCTCCATTTCTTTTTTGACCAGTTTCACCATACCTTCCTCCCCTGCAAAACATCATCTTGTTTAGCTTAACATTTACATTTCTAAATTGAAAACCAAAAGACTTTATTTTGTAATATTTAGCTAGCGCATGCATACATCAGTCTTAGAAATGTTAGGATCATTTCCATGCTTACTTAGTCAAGATAACTAGATGATAGAATGCAAGGTTAAATTAGGTCCCTTCTCAAAGTAATGTGTGTTAATTCCTAGCCAGGTAATTTCATTTCATTTCATAACACTTTTTATTCAACAATTTCATTTCCTTAACATAGGCAACCATTTACTTTCTACATTAAAGATAAATCTACATTCACTATCAGTAGTCAACCTCCTTCTAGTTAATAGAAGAATGGTTTGGAAAACCCTAGTGGTGTATCGCCCTATTTGAAAAGAGACAAGAGTAGACTGTTGCATCTATTGTGCATATAGCACTTTCACCTCCATGTTTGTACGAAGCTCGGATTGGTTGCCCTACGAGTTGCAACATCCTTGCTGCAATACTTGGGCTCATCACTTTTTGGCGTTGTTGTCGCGGAGGTGTCTAGGTAGATGCAATTACTACTTTCCTTTCAATTTGACATTTAGTAAATAGATGTAATTATCGCTTTGCTTTTGTTTTGCATTCAATAGATAGTTGCAATTTCTTCTTTCTTTCCATTCTGCAAGTAGTTCCATTCAACAAATAGTTGCAATTTATGTTTTCTTTCCTTTTTGCACGTATTTTTGAAATGACCCTAAAAAAAAAAAAAACAAATTTCTTTCATCCCTCGTAGGAGTAGAGACAACTTAGGAAGAATTTTTCCAAATACGCCCACACCATCAAACAGCCAACCTTCGCTCTTCTTCGGTGGCTATGAGCTAGAGGACCCATTAGGCAAACAACTAGAGGTCTTTGAAGATCCTATTGGGGAACAAGAAGAAGAAACCATTCCACCAACCTACACTATGGATGAAAATAGAAATGGGATTGAAAACAGAAATGGAGCTGAAAATAGAACTGAGGGTGCCTTTCCCATTAGAGAAACTAATGGAGATGTTAGGATGAAAAGATAAGCCCCTCTTCCCTTCCTCACTTCCATGGCTTAACCTTAGAGGACCCTGATAATTTTTTGTCTGAGTTTGTTGTCATTTGCAGAACTTATGATTATACCTCTGATGATCAGAAGTTGAAGTTGTTCCCATCCACCCTTAAGGATGCAGCCTTGCGTTGGTTCATGGGTTTACCTGGGGACAACATCACTACCTGGGCTCAAATGCAACAAGCCTTCAAAAACAAGTACAAGGATTATTGTAGGTCTAAAGACACAAAAGAGGAAATATTTAGAATGATATTGGGACATGATGAATCTTTGGAAGACTATGAGGAAAGGTTCCAACTCAACTACAAAAGGCCCAGATGCACCCTCAATCCTAAATCACTTAAGTTATTCCTTCTTAGAGGGATCATAGAAGATCTCCTAGAAACCCTAAACATGTTTTCTAGAGGGGACATCTACCAATTATCTTATGATGATATCAAGACAGTTTTCAAAAATAATTCTAGGGCAGCCAGAAAGAAGGGTAGGGCTAGTGAAATTGAAATCCAACACATCCATCAAAAGTGAACTTGGAAAAATGTTGGAAGACTATAAGAGTGAAATAATGCATACCCTTTCTCTACAAATGGACACCATGCATATCAAGAGGAAGCAGGAGGAAGAAGAAAGAACCTTAGTTTTCTTTTTCCCTAGATGCACTAGGAGGCCCCCATACAACCAATATCCATCCTTACTGACTCCACCTCCATCTCAACCACAACTACTTCACCCTACCCCACCTAAGAAACATTAGGTGCCTGCTTAGTCAAATCTGAACCCGAACAACAAGCAAGCACGACAGGTCTATAGTGGAGATACATCCTACCATGCCTATGATGTGGAAATTCAAGAAATAAACCTCAGGTCTAGAAGAGTGCTTCTAGATAATCAACCTCCATCTCCACTTGAGGAGCTTGAAGAGGAAAATGAAGAGAGTGTTCCTCAAGCCAATCCACCTCCTTTTCCTGAGAGATTAATCCATCCTAGCTAACACACCCCAGAAGAGATTGAACTTCTAGGTGAATTGAAAAACTTGTGTGTTAAAATCCCACTCCTCCAAGCTATCAAGGATGTCCCCATCTACAAAAAGTTAATCAAGGAGAAATGCTTCAAACATCCTAGGAGGAGAAAGAAAGACACCCCTACCATTAATGTCATTGGACAACTGTCTGACTTAATGTTGGGGAGAGTGATTTTCCCAAAGTATCTAGACCCTGGAATTCCTATGGTAGATGTGCACATTGATGGTATCATTATCCCCCATACCTTTATTGATATTGGGGATGCCATCAATGTGATGAATAAGGAGACTATGCTTAAACCGAATCTCCAAGGATCATTAAGGAATACCACAAAAAGCTTTCCACTTGCAGACAGATCCATAGTAGATCCTGAGCGAGTTGTTGAGGATGTAATGGTCTCCATTGATTCCTAGGAATGCCCTGATGACTTCTTAGTTCTCTAACCTAAGACCAAGTTCAATGGTTATCCTCTCATCCTTGGAAGGCCATGGTTAGCCACTATTAATGCTTACATAAGTTGTAGGGCTGGGAATATGACCATTAAAAATGGGCATTTGTCCAAACAATTGGTCTTGTACCCTCCTACTCAACCATCTATAGAGCATGAATTACCTTTATGGTTGGAAGAGGAGGAGGAAGATGAAGTCTACTCTACCACATATTACCCAATCTATACCCTAGATGCTACTATAGGAGGGGGGAAACTTGATGAAGATGACTTGATTGATCAAATCCTCCAGAATTAGCCCCCCAACACCATGTCTCTTGATGAGTTAGAAAAGAAAGATGAAGATAACCCTTGGACTGATTTGTGCTTAGCTGACTCAAGTCCTACTCATCTCAAGATGGTAGAATTTGGTCAAGCTAAAACATTGAAAATCAACCCTTCTCTCTCTGCACATCAGGAAAAGGAGTTATGTGACATGCTAAGAGAGAATTTGGGTTCCTTTGCATGGAGTTATAAGGAAATGAAGGGAATTCACCCTTTAGTGTGTACTTACCACATTTACATCAAGGAAGGCTACAAGCTAGTGCACAAACCTAAGAGGAGAATCAAACCAACCCTCAAAGAAATATTTAAAGACGAACTGAAAAAGTTTTTGGATGCAGGGTTCATTTACACCATCAAATATAGTGAGTGGGTGTCTCCTCTTGTTCTGATCCAAAAGAAGAATGGAAAATGGAGGATTTGTGTGGACTACAAAGAGTTAAACAAAGCCACCAAAAAGGACCATTTCCCTCTACCTTTCATTGATCAAGTCTTGGATGGTCTTGCAGGAAAGAAGTCCTTCTCTTTCCTTGATGGATTCAATGGTTAAAATCAAATCCAGATCAACCTAGAGGACCAAGATAAAACCACCTTCACTTATCCTTGGAGTACCTTTTCTTATAGGGTCCTTCCTTTTGGATTATGTAATGCACCTGCCACTTTTTAGAGGGCAGTTTTGACCATCTTTGTAGAGCTAGTCCATGACTCTGTAGAAATTTATATGGATGATTTCACTCTCTATGGGTTTTATTTCTAGGAGGCTCTCTCTAACTTGGGGAAAGTATTAAAAAAATCTATTGAAATGAACTTATTCCTTAGTCCTGAGAAGTGTGAGTTCTTAAAGAATGTAGTGACTATTGTAGGTTACTCAATATCCTAGGAAGGATTGCAAGTGGATCCAAATAAAATTTCTATCATAAATAGGGTCCCCACTCCTTAGAATCAGAGGGATGTCAGAGTTTTCTTGGGCTTAGCTTGATACTATAAGAGATTTGTAAAGGACATCAGCAAAGCAGCGTCACCTTTGTTTGGACTATTGGCTTAGGACTCTGAATTTTTCTGGTCAGAAAGTTGCCAAGAGGCCCTAGAAACCTATTGTAGTGGTTACAACCACCCTCCAAAATTTTGCCTTAGCTTCATTTTGGAGCCTCCCTACCAACCTTTCACAAAACATGTCTTGCTTCGTCAAGTACACAAGCTTCAGTGATTTTCTTGCAGAATGATAACTTGTCCATCAGAACTTGCTACATTCCCCTCACAAGTTGTTCTTCTCGACTTGGTCTAGCTGTGGGCTGAGAAGCTCCCTCAATAAATTTCACAATTATAAAGGGCAACCAACCTTCCCTCCAAAAATGGAGCAATTTTGTCTGGCAACCTGTTGGGCTCCAGAATTGCACAAATATGCTAGTCAAGCTTCACTGAGAAAATTGTGAAATTCTTCCCAACAGGGTTGCTTAGCCTAGGAATTGCACAATCCTAGGTAGTAGTCACCTGATCTACCCAGAAATTGTGCAAATATCCTGGGTAGCCATCCCAGCTCCCTCCTGGAAATACGCATTTTCTGCCAGCAGTTGAGCATGCTCTTACATGTGTAGTTGAGTTGACCGGTTTCCTTCAGGACCGAGAAAAACTGATTTGCATGCATGGACTACTCCTCCCAAGGCAACATGCAAAGGTTTCTCTTGATTTAGGGATCTATTTTTAGTAGCTGGAGGTTACATGCAAAGATCATCTCAGAAACCTCCCGCCAAGTGTCAATTTTCCTAGATTTGTGGCATGCGTGTGACAACCTCGATCTTATCAAGACTCATCAATTGGATGCTGCAGAGCTCATTCCTCACATCGAACGTGGAGCTATGGCATCCCACATTGCATATAGGAGTTGTCGGCACATTCAACTTAGTTGTCTTGGGGTAAACACGTTGTTCATGTCTTGCGCTGCGTTTCTGGCAATTTTTGTGTTTCGCTTTGTATGAATGTTGTCTACTTGATTTCAATGAGCGCTTGCTATCGTTTTGATACATACTCGCTTGTACTAGCACTGCTTCAGTTTTTGTTAACATCTCAGTGTTGTTGCATGCATGAAACTATTTTGCACGGATAATCGTCATTGAGTCGACTCGCTTCACACACATGCATGATTTCCCATTTTCTGAATCATGCACTTGTTGTTTGCATGAATGATCATTCACTCTTGTTTGCACTCATCTCATCATGATTCCACACTTCTCATGTTTCTAGTCACCCATCGGCCAAACTGGGCTACCTTGGCCCGGACCGTGCCTTGCCCGGCTAGCACCACGCATTTCCAGAAGAGAAGGCTCCGTCTTCCCTCTAGAAATTGTGTAAGTCTAGCTAGGAACTAACCTCTAGTCTTGCATTGCGTAATTCTTGGAGGCAATGTCCTCTTGGCCCCAGAAACTACGCAATGTAGTTTTCTGGTTTCAAGTCATTGCTGACTGAAATTGCACATTGCACAGTTTCAATTGTCAGCATTCCAGGCTAGACTGTGCATTGCGTAGTTCTAGCAGTCAGTAAGCATCCTCATGGCCTAAACTATGCCTTGTGAAATTTTGGTAGTCAGTCTCCCAACCCCTCGATAGAAATTGCGCGACCTTCATGATCAGTCACACAGGTATGTTGCAAGTCAGTCCTCAAGTTCGTTTGGTTTTCGACTAACAAATTTATTTCCATGATTGTTTCCATGTCTCTAGGTATCATAGGTGTTGATTTGCCTCTCAGTAGTACAGGTACAATGGTTTCTAGGAGAGTGGAGTCAAAGAAACCGTTCAAAGCGCACTTGGGGATGCAGTCGATCAAGTGTCTATGAACTTGCCTACCCATGAAGACATTAAGTTTTTCGTAGACACGGACATCAAGATATGATGACAACAACATCAAAACAAGAAACACCATGAACAACAGCTGAAGGCAACATATTGGATGCAATAAATGCAAGAGGAATGATGATGACAACACAAAGGTGGAAAAAAGTTGCAAGCTCAAGCATATCCACTTATGATGAAAGCAACTTTGGAGACTCGAGCTATGAGGTGACGATGCGACATGAAGATCATGCGAAGGAAGAGAACAGAATAGAGAAGGAGTTGCATATGCTGAAGAAGCAACTCAAGGAAGAACAGGAGCTACATAGACGAGAGAATTATTTGTAGCAGGAACATGTACAGCAGGGGGTGCAACATGCACTCATGGATGAAACTGTGCCCGTACAAGTTATAGATCCATCCCAATAGTTGACACGTAGCAAACATGGTGAGCGTTTTGTTAATCGCATGCAAGAGAATTCAATAGCATGCATGTCATTTTGCGCACGCATGCAACATAACCCATTTGGTACACTCACCGAGGTAAAGACAAGAAGCAAGTCCAAATGGAGCTCAACATGTAGTTGACAGTTGATGCTCATGACCACCAACATACACTGGAAGATCAGCAGGGACACTATGTATCAGTGTGTTGCTAGTTCGGCTGCACCCAAGAAGACCATGCACATGTTAGTAGATGAGTTGGATGGAGGAGCCACACCAATGCACTGGGATGAAACAGAGGTAAGAGTTTGCTTCAATAAGATGTCACCATGGAACGCATGCACACCATCACGGGTGACCAAGCTTGGCATTAGCTCACCACCCTCACCATCACAAGGATGTCAAAGAGTTAGTCTCATCAAAATGGACCGAGTGTCAATGATGTCTCACATGGCTTTCTCAAACCATTTTGTCTCACATGGGTACATGTGCATTATAATGTGACGTCTTGTCAAGTGGAAGTTCAAGTGTCAATAGTTGGATGTAACAATAATAGAGTAGATGAAGAGTCATGAGGGTAGATGAAATCTCACAAAGGGGAATGTCAAGGGTCACCCCACCCTTTGCTATAAATAGAACCTCATAACTCGTTGTAAAGGCCTTTGGTCAGCCAAGCTTTAGATAAGACTATCTTAGAGAGAGCTTGGACAATATTGAAATGAGCCTTGGCTTCTCCATTGCGCGGACCTAGTACATCTCTTTGGAGGAGAAGGTAGGTGTGGCTGTAACGTTCCACTGTCGGAACTAGTGGTTGTACATGGATGTATTGTATGATTGGAACTTAAACTTCTTAATATAACAGAGAAAACACGTTTCATGCATATGTCATATTGTATTCTAGCTATCTTATTTACTCTAAATGGTATATGTATCTGTTCACTTACTCATGCATGTATGGACTATTCTGTATAAGTATGTATGAATCTTACTCAAATGTGTTGATTGGTTTAACCATCACTTTGAATTGTTAGCTAACTTTCTTTCCAGTTTGTGATGCATCTTCGCTCGTGTGTTGCCTTACAAGTTGCCTGCTACCACAAGTTTTCAAGGGGCACACTCACCCAACTCTCCATGTGTTAGAACCATTCATGCACCTTCCTTGTATTACTACAACAATCACATCCTTGATACCAATAGAGTTATCTTACTTTCCTCTGTGCAAAATCGCATCAAGGCATTACCATATGACCCACCGCTGGGACTCCCATACAAAATGGTCTGAAGTCTAATTGGGACTCCTTATCGGGGAGATCCCCTAACATGTTGGTGGATCTAGTAATGTCAACAAAACCTTAAAGTAAAAGTTGACTACTGCACCCATACTGCAAGGCCCAAATTGGGCTCTTCCTTTCCACATCCATGCTGATGCCTCTGAAAAAACTATAAGAGCAACTCTAGGCCAGATAGATGAGAAGTTGCCTTATGCCATTTATTTCATCAGCAAAAATTTTTCAAAGGCTGAATTAAAGTATACTTTAACTGAAAAAGAGCTCCTAGCTGTTGTCCATTCCTTAAACAAATTTAGACATTGTGTCACTAGTTACTAGACCTTTGTACATGCTGACCATCATTCTATTAAATATTTGATGAACAAGCTTGATGTGAATGCCAAAATTATTAGATGGTTGCTTTTATTACAACAATTTCATCTAACTATCATTGATAAGCTTGGTAGAGAAAATGTAGTTGCATATTTTTTATCTAGACTTGCTTTCCCTGCAGGTGAGGAAGGAATGGTTGATGATCAACTGCCAGATGAGAATTTATTTTCTATTTCAATTTAGTCTATCCATGGTTTACTGACATAGCCAACTAATTAGTGGCTACAAATTTCCCTCCAAATCTATCCTCCAAGGAAAAGAGAAGAATTATAAGAAAGAGTGCCACGTTCACGTGGATTCGGGGCAATCTCTTCAAGCTAGGCCCAGATCAAATTTTGAGGAGATGTGTCAGGGAGGAGGAAGTCTTTGACATCCTTCTAGATAGTCATGATGGACCTTGTGGAGGTCACTTTGTAGCCAAGTGGACAACCTTCAAGGTACTGCAAGCAGGTAACTACTGGCACCAAGATGCAAGAAGATACACCAGTTGATTTGGCCAGTGCCAAAGAATGGGGAAACCTACTCCCAAGAATGAAATGCCTTTGAAACATCAAGTGACTCTTGAGCCATTTGAAAATTGGGGCATGGATTTCATTGGGCCCATTGATCCACCAGCAGGGCTGAAAAAGTATATAATTGTGTGCACTGATTATCTGACAAAGTGGGTTGAAACCAAGGGTGTCAAGGTAGCAACATAAGATAAAGTGGTTGAGCTCTTAAGGGAGAATGTATTTTACAAGTTTGGGTATCCTAGAGAGCTAGTCACTGATCAGGGAGCTCAATTCACCTCACACCTGATTGAAAATTTGTTGAGGCAGCATAAGATCAAGCACACGAACTCAACTGATTATCATCCTCAGGCCAATGGGAAAATAGAGGTTACCAATAGAGCATTCGAAGGAATTCTCACCAAGGTTGTGAGTAGCGACATAAAAGATTAGGATGACAAACTAGTGGAGGCCACTTGGGCCTATAATACAACCTGGAAGACAACCACAGGTTTCACCCCTTATGACTTGGTCTATGGGAGAAGACTCTTCTCTCCATTGATTTTGAGTACAACACTTTGAGAATGGTAACACAGTTGGATTTGGATGTTACAAAGGCACAACAAGAGAGGCTGCTCCAGCTCAATGGTTTAGATGAATTCAGGATGCAGACCCTCCTACACATAGAATTTAATCAAGTACAAAGAAAGGTTTGGCATGACAAAAACATCAAAGACAAAATTTTTCAAGAAGGTGGTTGAGCTCTTCTATATAACTCGAGGTTCAAGGACTTCAAAGGAAAATTAATGACCAGGTGGCTGGGCCCATATATGATAGAAAGGTGCCATGACAATGGATTTGTACAAATAAGGACCATTGATGAAGAAGGTATTCCCTTGCTTGTCAATGGATACAGATTGAAAGCCTATAAATGACATCTATCAAGGGAAGAGTTCGTCAGTACCATCAGTAAGGAAGTGAATCTTCTTGGAAGTGTCTCAACTTCTAGCTCACCAAATTCTTGAAGACTGTTTTTATTTTTGAAAAAATGAAAAAAAGAAAGAAAAAAACAATAAGGGACCTAGGTGAAAGCTTCTATGAGGCACTTGAGGCCAAATTTTGGGTTGAAAACCTCCTTGAGGCACCCCAACAGTGAAAAAAAAAGGGAAAATAAAAAGATCCATGGGTGAAAACCTCCCTTTAGGTGCCTAGGGTAGGAAGACAGGTTGAAAACCTCCTTTGAGGTGACCTATCTGTCTCTCTCAAAAAAAGGAAGAAAAAGAGAAAAGAAAACAAATGCCATGGCAGGTACCTTAAACCTTCCCACTAATAATATTCTATCATTTTTGTAGGTTTTTGAAGGAAACAAAGGACTCAGAGTTCAAGGGACAACAACCCAAACATCACCCCATTCTTACTCCATTCACTTCATATCTCCCATGCCTACTATGTCTCCATCATCCATCCTCACTTCTAGGCATAAAAAACCAGTTTTTATGCAGTTTTCTGACTTCTATAAGGTTTCTTGTAGTTACTACAGGAGTTTCCTGTAGTAGTAGAGGATGTACTAAAACACTACAGGAATGAAATTCCAATTGGAAAATGATGATGCATGCCTATTCTATGTTGAAAGAAGGGACCATACACCTCACCACCTCTCACCCAACACCAACTCATGATCATACCAACCTCTGTGTCCATCAAAAACCACTTACAAGAAAAGAAGGAAAAAAGGAAACAAAATGTACAAGGTTCATGGCATCATTAAATTCACTCACTTACCACTCTGTCTACTCCATTTCCATCCTTCCACTCCTACATCACCACCCATTCTTCCTCCAAGTAAAAAAAAAAAATGATGAAAAAGGCAGCTATGGGATTTCCTGTAGTAACTACAGGAAACCCTGTAGCAGCTTGTGTTTTCACTGCAATAGTTTCTCCATGCATTCTCCTTCAACACCCATGCAAGAAAAGAGATACAACATCCCTGTAGACACTATGAATCCTATCTAGAGCTCAACAACAGCAACAGAGACCAAGAACCTGCACACAACAACAAAGAAGACAACCACATCAACACAAAGAAATATACAAAAGAGTGACCAAGGAAAAGCACTTACCTGAACAAAAAGGAGCACAACAGAGTCACCCTCCAGCTTGCATCAACCAAGCGAAGGAAGGCATAGTTATGGCACCACATTTGAATTCTTCCCTAAGCACAATATCATAAAAGTGTAGGAATATGAAAAAGTTTGATTTTATAAGCTGAAGGTGGCCAGTTAACTTAGCCACGCTTAGCTCGAAAACAAAAAGTGAATCCCTAGTCAGCATGACACATGGAAATATCACAACAAGCAGAATGAGATGAAAAGGTGGACGAGTTAAGTTGTGTGAGAGTGGGTGATGATTACGAGGGGAGTGTGCATGATAACTACTGGTGGGCCAACTATCCCAAAGAGGAAATCTCTTACACTTCCATCCAATACAACACTCTAAGGAATCGACTATAAATAGAAAACATTCCAAACTCTAATGCATCGTTTGTTCCTTTCGAGATTAGAGAAGACTGGGACCACCTTAGAGATCCATCGAGGAGGAAAACCTGTTTCAACCACCTGACAGGAAAAAAACTACAGGAACAACTACAGGAAATGTAGGGATCTATAGGAAACATTGGAAATTCACAGAGAACACTGAAAGGTGGTGCCTAGGGTCCAACTAGTCAGAAATTATCCTCATCCAAAGTATCACAGTGAAAGGTAGGTGGACCATATCTCCTATGCTTTGAATTGATAGCTAGAATTTTTAACAATTTAAAAGTTGTTAGATAGGGAGAAATTGCAGTCATCCACCACTATTATAAACTCTTAGTCACCCTAAAAAATAAGGCAAGCCTACCAAACATCCTACACTCAACCAACCAAAAAAGAGACATAATATGAGGGTTTAATAGAAGGAAACCCACAAAGACATCCAGGATACACCTCCATTCCCCTGTGGAAGAAATATTTAGAAGACATAACTGGTTTGGATTCTTTGAGATGCTTAGAGGGGATGATGATGATGTAGCTCAAGAATTTTACATGGCACTTAACCCTTAGGCTAGAATTAGTGTTACTACTATGGTAAGAGGTCTGCCAATTACAATTACTCCTGAAGTAATTAGCAGAATCACTACACTTCCTCAAGGGATGCCATGGAGAAAGGAGGATAAGGCTGCAATCACTTTTACAAAGAAAAACATCTTCTTAAGGGATTACGAGCCAATTGAGAACAAAAATGGGATAAGAATGGTAAGCTTTCCCTACCCTTGGAATGAGGTGAGCTATCATATTGTCAAATATATCTCTTGTGAAGGGAGGCTCCGTATAATATATGGCTATCAATTTAGGCTCCTCCATGAGTTGATATTTTGAGAGGAGATACCCATTGACAAAAGACTCAGCATACCCTACTTCTTGCTACAATCAATAATAGACATGAGCCTAAAGTTCCAATAGGGAAAACATCAGCAATTGACACACCATGGACTTATTAGGCTAATACTAGAGGATGGCTTGAGCCAACTAAGAATCCCCATTCAATGGTCCACATTTAGAGACATGGAAAGAGAGGCTGTGATTGAAATACAAGCCTTGGAATATGATAGAGAAAATACCTCTAGTGGTGAAGAGGAGGTAGAAGAATATGAAGAAGAACATGAAGAGGAGGTAGAAGAAGATGAAGAAGAACTTGAAGAGGAAGAAGAAGAAACATAGGAGGAAGAGGAGGTAGAAATAGAGAAAACAAAGGAAGAAGAAGAAAAAGAAGAAGGAGAAGAGGAGAAAAGTGAAGAGAAATAACAAAAGGAAGAAGCAAGCTCCGAGGAACAAACCAAGGAAAGGGAGGAATCTCTAAGGTTGTCTCCTGAACCCACTGAGAGGGAGGCAACTGTTGCCTTGACTACCCTAAGCATACCTGTCATGTCAAAAGGGAAAAGACAGAGGCATAATCCCCTCTATTTGAAAACAAGCACAAGCACTAGGATCAAACAAGGAAAACCAAAAACACCCACCAAGGCTCCAATCGTAATTGAGGACTCACAAAAAGAGTAAGAAAAGATAGTTTCCCCGGAAATAAAAGGTGAAGAGGGCACATCAAAACAAGCTTCCCCAAAGTCTTTCATCACCTATATTAGGAGGTCTATCACCAGGTCAGAATCAACGAAGAAAGACAAGGCACCTTTGACCCAATTTTAGAAAGGAAAAAGCCTTCTACAAGATCCTTAGACAATCCTATAGGAAACTCTCTCGGCACTACAAGAAACACAGAAAAAGAAGCAGGAAGGACAATAAGGACAGAGGGAAGGCAAGGAAGAAGAAACACAAGTGCAGGAGGGGGAAACCTCTCCAAAGACATCTAAGGGAGAGTCCCAAGAGTTGCAGTGATCCAGGTGGATGTTGGTGGCCACTCACCTATCCCACTTGGACCCCCACAACTATCTCTTTCAGTTTTTCAGTTTCCTTATTTGTAGCACAGTTTACTATTTTTGGCAGTTTTTCGAGTCCTGAACTTCTGGAGCCATTTTGAGGTCCTAAACGATGTTTTCTGGGAAAATTGGGAGCAACATGGGTCATTGTATGATGCTCACTCAAAATTTGTAGTCCTCGGATAGATATTTCTAACGAGGTATTGTGCGTATCAAATGGAGATCATATGCCAAAGTTACGACACCGGGAAGTTGATGTACCAATTTACCCAAATGAGGCCCATAGTTTGGTGCTTCATCTCCTAGTGTTAGGTTTCTGGATGTTTAGGGTTTTCCATTGTTTCTCAACAATAAATAGGCCTTCGAGTCTCATTGTAATAGAGTTTAGTGGCATGCATCCGCCAAATCTCTTCTCAGAGATAAACTACCATCACCCTAGCTAGTTTATTTCCATTTTTGTTTGTAAGCATAATTCAGTAATTGATATTAATGGAATGAAATATTATTTCTACCGCATCTCTATATTTATGGTTATTTCTGTACTTTATTGCATTCCTATTTAATCCTGGATCAATGGTATCAGAGCGGTCTACTCTTTCTCTGTTTTTCTTTGCATGTCCCCAACGAGGTCGGGATATAAGGAGTTAGGGCTTGAATTGGTCGAACTGTTGGGCATGGAATCCCCCCAAGGCATGTTTTGGTGCTTAAAGCCCAAGTTTTGACCAAGTCCATTGTAAAGGCTCCGCGATTTGTAGGTGCGGAGTGTGAAATCATAATAGAGTCATAGGGTTGTCCACCCTTGTTTTTGTAATGTAATGTTGGCTTCAAAAACCTACCCATGGTTCGCGAACCATGGGATTGTATAAATAGGCCGAGGCTCTAAGTGTAGAAAATAGCTAAAAAAATAAGAATTTAAGAGATAGAAGCATGATGAGTCTAAGGGATTGAGTCGAAGGGTACATCGTGTCTTTGGGGTATAGAGTAGGAGAAGGCTCTGCAGTTGTGTGCACAGAGGCCTAGTAGTCCACAGTTGAGTGCGTGGACCCCTGCAGCTAAGTGCATGGGGAAAATCGAGTCTGTAACCATTGGAAGCATTAATAAAGAGAAGTTTTATCATATTTATGTGTATCTTTTGCTGTTTTATGTATTATTGGGTATAAATTGTAAGTTTACTGTTTATTTGCTGCGCGAACTCATATGAATGTGCTGTATAAATAAATATAACGTAAGGAATCTATTTACGCAAAGATAACCGACTGGTGTAAGGAAGATAAGTAAGATCTCAGGTGCAACTTAGGGAAATAGTGCAAAGCGCTGATCCAACAGTGCGGAAGCCCCACGGCTCCTGGTTAGGGCTGCGCGAAGGAAAGTATATTAGGAACCGAGGGACAGGGAAGTGTGCGAAGTAACCTGCACGAAGGGACTAACGGTTGGACCCAATCAAACCTCTCAGACATACCAAGGGTGCGGAAACCTAGTTCTAGCACCCCCCCATGCTACGTCGGGTGAGACCTCAGTCTGCGCTCCGCGGATTATTGCCGAAAGGGCCAGTAGTATAGGGATTTGTTTGGCTAATTAACTCTAAGCCTGGGTTAGGACCCAACAAGCCAACAAATGGTTTCTTTGCCAGGACCGGGATCTGCATAGAGATGTCTAATGTCGTATCACTTGAATCCAACTAAGAAAGGAATTGAAGATTGGTTGGACAGGAAGATTCATGAGTTCGCGGTGTAGGAGAACATGAATCCATGACTATCAAAAGAAGAGTGGTTAGACTGCTACTTATACACAGAGATCCATGAATTTTTTTTTGCATCCTTCCGTACTGAGCTATATGAGTGGATCACGAAGCTAGCAGATAGTTGAGGAAGGTGCAAGCTCGACAAACCTATTGTGCGGACTCTAGAATTGGAGCGTAGATTGGAAGCATCGGAGGATAAGATCAAGCGTGCTGTTGATCATTGGCTTGATCGAATTATAGGAGGATTCATCACTGAGTTTGCGGTTGATACTTCAGTTAGCTATAGCGAGGTAGAGCGATGCTTCCTCAAAGGACTGCGAGGTAAGTACGTTAAGTCTTTGAACACTTAGATTAAAATGATACTGTGTGAAAAGTGGGTTATGTGAATAAATTGATGTTTGGGGCTATGCAAAGTGGGAGAATCTACAGAAACGAAGGTAGTGCGGAACTAGAAACTAGCCCCTTGATTTCACCTCTGCGAGGGGATGAGGAAGAGCTCGCGAAGGTCTCACCAAGAAGTGCGATCAATTTGATAAGACAGAGGATTCTGTGCATACCACCCCCACCCACACCACCGCTAGTTTCACTGTCTTCACCCCCATCTTCACCCATACCACCTCCGCCACCACCATGAGTCAATATGGCAAGCACAATAAAGTTGCCAGTGTTCAAGGGAGTAGGAAATGAAGATCCAGACCAGTTTTGGTTCATGATAAAAGCTGTACGGGAAGCGAATGGAGTTACGGATGACAATATAAAGAAAGCAACATTGGTCAGTGCTCTATAGGATCATGTACTGACTTGGTACATTAAACATTCCAATGGCAATCCGAATGCAGGGATCGTAGACATCCAAATTATGCTAAATAAAGAATTTAGCAGGCCGAAGTCAGAGGCGTAGTCGATCATTGGGTTCAAGGAAATCACAATGCTACCAAGAAAGACCCCTTGGGAGTTGGATCAGATACTGAAGTGCACAATTCGCAAAGCTAACATGACGTTGATGGATGGGCAACACCGCGAATGGTTTGTAGCATCGTTAATGCCACATATAAGGAACACACTGTCACAACAGAGGCTAACAACTCAGGCTGAGGCCTTGGAGATCGTGATGAGATTGTATAAGACCCCGATACAAGATCCCAACATGGGAGTTCAGCAGATTCACGTGTAGTTGAAAAACTTGTGCCTTGAGATGTAGAGTCTGAAACAAGACAGGATAGCTCGCCCAGAAGTGCATGACAAGGCATGGCGCGTAAAGTGCAAGGGTCAGGGACATGACAAGGACCATTTCCCAGTGTTCACAAATTACCTCTTGGGAGGAGGACCAATGCTAGTGACACCAGAGGCGCAAGCAGGACTGAGCACGATGCCTGCATTATGGTGCACGATTTGTCAGATAGGAGGAAAGCATGCTACAGATAACTGCCATTTTTTAAAGAAGTACACGTAGAATTCACAGCAGTTGTTCGGTAATTTCTGTAGACCAGTGGGACACGATGAGCACACCTGTAGAGGTTATGAGCTGATGATGGATCAGACTCCTACCTATAGAGTTCAGGCCGAAACATGGCCCCTTGACCAGAACGTAGGGATGGTACGAACCGGATTTCAGCGGCGCAAACGAGGCCAAGGTGGAGGAGGACCTAGAAGAGGTCACAAATAGTTGATATGCTACAATTGTGGAGGGCTAGGACATTATGCCTGTGATTGTACAAATCCAACGCGTCCATCATGCTTGTATTGTACATTTTTGATCATGAGATTGAGGATTTTCCCACGCTAATAGCACGGTTGCGCGATAAAGGAGCGCTCCAACCTCCCCCGACTCAGAACTTGCAAATGATGAGGTCTGAGCCACGCGAGGAAGACCCTAATGTGAATATTGTGCTCTGAAGTGGAATCACAACAGGGGATGACAAAGTCAAGCAGCATGAAGAAAGTACTTGGGTTTGCAAGGCTCTGACGAAGGAACCAAAGTTTGATTTGGAGCATGCTAAGGAAACCTTCATGGAAGCGAGGAAGAGCTTTGCTGATGCCTCCACTTTAGGAAGAAAATACAGACCGGAGCTGGAAATGGACCCATCGATGCTCACAATGTTCGTAGAAAGATGCATGAAGCTGCTGCGTGACAGCAAGGCTGTAAAAGGGTTGCAGGAACTCATAAATAAATGTGTTGGGACCGCGCCAGGAGAACCGCACGTAGTTTGAAAGCTTAGAACGCATGATGAGGACGGGAAGGGAAATGAGATTGACCTCTCAGATTGGAGAATATGATATGCAACAAGTGATTCTGGACCTGGGATTAGACGCGAATGTTATGCCAAAGTAGACATGGGAGTGCATGGGAAGGCCTATGCTACAATGGTCCCCCATCTATCTGTGGATGGTGAACCAGCAAAAGATCCTACCTATGGGAAGATTGAAGGGAATTACAGTGGATATCGAAGGAGAAAGCACGCTAGAAGATTTTGAAGTAATAGAAATTGTTGATGACAACAATCCCTACCACACGCTATTAGGAATTGATTGGGCCACTAACATGAACGGGCTGATAAATTTGAAGAAGCGCAAGATGATTTTTGAGAAAAAGTCTTTGCGTGTAGTTGTACCTTTGGACCCTGCAGAAGGATCGCACTACACAAAACTAGTGCGTTGCTATGAAAGCGACAATGACTTGGACTGCATCTATAAGATAACCATGTGAGAGAAAGACTAGGTAAATCTGACTGCGGATGGAAAAATCTCATGGGAGTGTGAAAGCTCCTACACATCAAATTTTGACAAGGAGATAGAATGATGGCAGAACTGATTAGACGAGGTAACCACACTGAACTGTAACATGATGACAAGATCGTTTCACTGTGTATCAACGGAGGTAAGCGATCTGACTACATATGATGGGTTAACTGAGGTAGATGACTTCTTGAACAGATTTGAATGAGAGGTGTTGAAACAACAACATTTTGAAGCTTTGAAATGGGTACTGCGCACTACGCCCACGAGGTGGTGGGGTACACACCAAGGAAGCTTCGGGGACTGGCGCGAATGCGGGAGAATGATGTGCATACGGTTTGGGAAGCCTTAGATGTGATTAAAAGACAAGTATGACGGATGAGATGATCCGCGCTTGCACCTCACCAAGTGGACAAAGGTCTATGGGGAAAAGCCACAACCTGAGTGGGTACACCTGTTCTGTCATACCCTAGATATTTTACCCATGAAATGGTATATAGAGACGGAGCTTCACCATGGAACAAACGAATGGGATATCTTGCATGAAGGATTCCTGTTAACCTTCACATTTGAGGATCATTGGTGGGATACTATTGATGATGTGCTACAAGCAATGAAATCAGCTATCTTTAAAATACCCCTGAAGCCAATAGAATTGATTAAGCCTGAATGGGAAACTCAGTTGAGCTGCATGCTGGAATGTTATAACATAAAAATTGAAGAAGACGACGAGGATCCGTGGAAAATTAACATTTCGGAAACTGAAGGCTATCGCGAGGTTCAAGGGCCACTGATCGAAGACCCTGACATAACCGCGCTGGTAAAAACAAAGCAAGTAAACATTGGTATGAAAGTTGAACCTAAGTATGCAATGCTTGACGATTATTGGGTTGACGCGATGGTGGATAAAGTCATCGAGTTACTCCATGAATACCAGGACCTATTTCCCACCAAGATCATGGACTTAAAAGGAATCGTCGGAGATCTAGGAATGATGCAGATTACATTAAAGCCCGACACGAAGCCGGTTAAGCAGAGGCCTTACTGCTTGAATCCGAAGTACAAGGAGAAGGTCCGCATAGAACTAGACAAGATTCTCGCAACTAGAATCATTGAGCTGGTAGAGGAATCCGATTGGGTAAGCCCTATGGTAGTACAGGAAAAGAAGCAGAGGGTCGAGATAAGAATATGCGTGGACCCCAGAAAATTGAATAATGCATGTGTGCATGACCCCCTCCCAACTCCGTTCATAGATGAAGTACTAGAAAATGTCGGGGGCAGGAAGCATAGTCTTTCACTGACGAATTCTCAGTGTACCACTAGATCAAAATCACGTCAGAAGATAGGAGTAAGACAACCCTTGTGACTGAATGGAGCTGCTTTCAATACACTGTTATGTCATTTGGGCTGAAGAATGCGGCGCCCATATTTTTGTGCCTAGTTGCTGCAGCATTCAAAGAATATATCCACAAATTCCTGGAGGTCTATCTGGATGATTGGACTGTATTTGGTTTAGTTAAGCATCATGTAGAGAGCTTATGCTTAATGCTGGATACTTGCCAATGACACCAAATTGCGTTGAACCTCAAGAAGTGTACATTTCTCATTCCCTTTGGGAACTTGTTGGGACATGTGGTCTGCAAATAGGGACTGATGGTAGACCCCGCTAATATTGCAGTAATTCTGAATTTGGAAGCATCGTGAAGTGTCAAACAGCTGCGCGCTATCCTGGGACATACAGGGTACTATAGGAAGTTCATCAAAATCTATGGCCAGATCACCGCGCCAATGGAGAAATTGTTGAAAAAGGATGTCACGTTCTGCTGGAATGATGATTGCATGAAGAGCCCGGATGTACTAAAAGAGAAATTGGCCTCCAATCCTGGTCTTCCCAAAATGGGATGTGGAGTTTCATGTCCATGTTGATGCGTCGAGTATAGTGCTGGGGGCGGTACTACCACAAGAGGGTGGAGAGGGCTTGGATCACCCTATCGCGTTTTCAAGCGATAGGTTGTCTAAAGAAGAAAAGAACTATTCCACAATTGAATGTGAGGGATTGGATATGGTGTACGCACTCCAAAAATATCGACACTATTTATTGGGAGGACTCTTCAAGATGTATACAGATCACTCTGTGCTGAAATACTTGGTCAATAAGCCTATGTTGGGGGGGCGCATATGTAGGTGGCTCTTATTGTTCCAAGAATATGATTTTGAGGTCATTGTGAAGCATGGACACCTAAACGCGGGACTCGATCACTTGTTGCACATTGAGACGGGAGAGGAACCTACTAGTTTGGAAGAAGGATTACCTGACACACAACTTTTTGTTGTGCACGTAATGGATGAACACTTTGAAGATATAATCCACTTTCTAACAACGAGGATTGCGCCAAAAGAAGACTCCATCCAGTAGAAGAAGGAACTGGTGGTACGCGCAGCTGATTTTTCTATCATTGCGGGGCACCTATATAAGATGGTCAATGACGAGATACTGCGAAGGTATGTGCCTGAATTTGAACGAGGTCAGATCCTTGCCGGAGTGCATGGGGTCGCTGCAGGAGAACACTATGTAGGGCGAGGGACCGTGCAAAAGATTCTCCGCATAGAGTTGTGGTGGCCAACCCTTCATCAGGATTCAAAAGCACACTGTAAGGCCTATGATATATGTCAAAGAATAGGTAAACCATCACGGAAAGATGAGATTCCTTTGAATCCGCAAATGATACTGCAACCCTTTGAAAAGTGGGCAATCGACTTTGTAGGACCTATCAACCTCAAGGAAAGACGGACGTGAGATACATTATTACTATGATAGAATACCTGACTCATTGGGCGAAAGCACAACCGGTAAAATATTGCATGACCGCCATGGCTGCAAAGTTTTTGTTCAAACACGTATTGACTTGATTTGGATGTCTGAAGATCTTGATGAGCGATCGCAGTACACATTTCCTGAATGAAACAATTAGCGCACTGACAGAAGAGTTACAGGTGTATCATTAGTAAAGCACACCATATCACCCCCAAGCCAATGGGATAGTAGAAGAATTTAACAAAATACTAGAGACTGCGCTGGCCAAGGTCTGTAATGCACAGTAGAGTGATTGGAACCTGTGCATACTTGTAGTACTATGGGCTTATAGGACAACATGCAAGAAACTGACGGGACATCCACCTTTCCAGTTGGTTTATGGCGTGGAAGCTGTCATGCCAATGGAGTATATTGTGCCTAGTCTATGCATAGCAGTGCTCACAGGTATGACGGACCGCGATGCCTTGGAAGTGAGGCTCGCGTAGTTGGACGAACTCGAAGAGGAACGGTTCCTGGCTGGCTTTCATTAGCAAGTACAAAAGCAGTGTGAAAAGGCCTGGCACGATCACCATATTAAGTTGCGCACCTTCAAGGCGGTCACAGACGGAGGTGCGGTGCAGCTGGTAAAGCTAAATGGAGAGCATTTCCCAAGCAAAGTGAATGGCAGTCGATTGAATCTCTTCACGGGTGGCCCGACTATTTGAGTAGTCGACAGAAGCACAGTCTTCACACTCCAAGTAGTCGGACAAAGGTGCAAGACTATAAATGGAGGTACGGGATGCAGGAATAGATGCAGGGAAGCAGTTTTGACATCGCGGTCTTGGAACAACGGGTACACGAGATTCAGCAGTCAGTCGCTTAGTGTGCTACCGACCTTGCAGCAATTTGAACAAAGTTGGAGGGACTCCGCGCGAAGATATCCACACCTATAGAGTGACTCGAGGGCGAGTCACGATGTTTGTGTTGGGGGCATGTTGGGCATGGAATCCCCCCAAGGCATGTTTTAGGGCTTAAAGCCCAAGTTTTGACCAAGTCCATTGTAAAGGCTTCACAATTTGTGCGCGTGGAGTGCGAAGTCATAATAGAGCCATAGGGTTGTCCGCCCTTGTTTTTGGAATGTAATGTCGACTTGAAAGACCTACCCATGGTTCGTGGACCATGGGATTGTATAAATAGAGTGAGTATCTAAGTGTAGAAAATAGCTAAAAAAATAAGAAGTTAAGAGATAGAAGCATGATGAGTCTAAGGGATTGAGTTGAAGGGTATGTTGTCTCTTTGGGGCGTAGAGTAAGAGAAGGCTCTACAACTGTGTGCGCAAAGGCCTAGTAGTCCACAGCTGAGTGCGTGGACCCTTGCACCTGAGTGTGCAGGGCAGGTCAAGTCTGTAACCATTGGAAGAATTAATAAAGAGAAGTTTTATCATATTTTTGTGTATCTTTTCCTGTTTTATGTATTATTGGGTAAAAATTGCAAGTTCACTGTTTATTTGTTGCGTGAACTCATATGAATGTGTTGTATAAATAAATATAATGTAAGGCATCTATTTATGTGAAGATAACCAACTAGTGTAAGGAAGATAAGTAATATCTCAGGTGCGACCTAGGGAAATAGTGCAAAGCGCTGCTCTAGCAGCGCCGAAGCCCCATAGCCCCTGGTTAGGGTTGCACAAAGGCAAGTATATCAGGGTGCGAGGGACAGGGAAGTGCGTGAAGTAACCTGCACAAAGGGACTAACAGTTGGGCCCAATCAAACCCTTCAGACATCTCAAGGTTGCAGAAAACTAGTTCCAACGCCCCCCCATACTAGTTCAGGTGAGACCTCGGTCTGCGCTCCGTGGACTGTTGTTGAAAGGGATAGTAGTACAGGGATTTTCTTGGCTAATTAACTCAAAACCTCGGTCAGGCCCCAACAAGCCAAGACGAACCTTTGCAAGACCAGCCTCGCAAATCCCGATGACCTCCCATGGCAGATGAAAAAAAAGACAAGGGGGCAGGAGATCCTATCAAAATCTTGATCAAAGAAGCCCTCGAGTGACAAAGGAAGGTGATGATATAAAAACTTGCCCAGATCCTTCTGTGGCTACCCAGGGGCGATAAATCTGCTTCCAACAACTACTCTGGAAATGCCACACCCTTTAATGTCAAGTTAATGTTGAAATCCCCATATTCGAGGGTTAGATAGACATAGATGCCATAGATAAATGGTTAAATCTGCTAGAAGGTTATTTTTCCGTTCATGATTTTTCCAGTTGGGAAAAGATCATTTTCTCACTTCTCAAAGTAGCCCCCCACATCAAGGACCGGTGGGAAACCTAATGCGAGTAGAAGGATGAAAGTACGGGTTCATTGTTTTCAGCCACACCCACTTTGAATTCATTCTAGGATGCCATCAAGGAGCAGTATTACCTTGTCAAAAACTATAAGGATAAATTCATAGAGTGGACCACGCTGCAGCAGGGAAGGGACCAAGATGTGTCAGAGTTCACAAATATTTTCATACCTTTTGCACAAAGTTGAATATAAAGGATTCTAAGCAGCATTTGGTGCTCAAATACCGCAGCTACCTACACAAGTACATCTAGGACGAGATGGACTTCCTGGACATCTCCTCGCTTGGCATAGCGTACCGATACACTGTCAAAATCGAGTAGAAGTTTAAACAGAATAAGAGAGACTTTGGATATGTTAATTTGAGGAAAAGGAAAGGCTTCCCGAAATCGCAGCACTAAGGACAAAGCGAAGATGGTGTGACCCAAGACAACTCGTCGAAGCTGCAAGAAAACAACAACACCACGAAGTCAAAGAACAACACAGGAAAGTGGTGTGAGTTTCGTAAGAGACCCACTCACAACACAAGTGAGTGTCGTACCAAGTAGTCATTGGTGGCTGAGTTGAAGGCTTCAAAATAAGATGCATGTTCTGACCCTGAGTCAGAACCCGACAAGAGGAATGACAAAGGGAAGAATATCATTGATGTGGAGCCCAACGCCACTATTGCCACCGCCAAGATCCATAGGAGGGGTAGCATCTTTTCCACTCACAGATGTGGGTGAAGGGTTCGCCACTGCAATTCATTATTGACAATGGGAGCCAAAAGAACCTCATTTTAATAGAGGTCATGAAGTAATTGAGCCTACTAACTACACCAGACCTACAACCATACAGTATCGGGTGGCTTCATGAAGGAAGAGATCTCCGAGTCCACTAGCAGTGTCACCTTCCATACAACATCAAGCCCTTCACAGATGAGGTATTTTGTGATGTTGCACCTCTTGATGTTTGTGATGTATTATTAGGTCAACCATACTTGTGGAAGTGACATGTTGTGTATGAGTCAAGGCCTCATGCTGTTATTATTTCTTTGGGTAATTCATTATACAAGATACCGGAGGTAGCCCCACCTACTGCCACCTCTTTGATTTCTGCTAAAAAATTCAGTAAGGTCATCTCCTAGACTAGGAAATTCATTTTCTTTCTAGTTCACTCTCAAAGTAAGGGGAAGATCGTAGCCACATCTAGGGCCCCTGGGAAGGGTTCCTCCACGCAGCAAAAGTAGGTGGATACAGTCATGAAAGAAGGCAGGAACATCTTCTCCTCACGCACAGGGGTATCGTTGCAGTGTCAGGTCAAGCATTCTTTCGATTTAACTCATAGAGAACCTCTTCCCAATGGTCTAATATATCACCACTCCATTCTAGAAAATTCCAAGTACAAGAAGCGACATCGGGTGCCACACAAGTTTCAGGTGGGCGACAAAGTTTGGTTACTTTTGTAGAAAGAACGCCTTACAAGAGCCCATTAGAAACTCAGATCACTCCGATATGGTCCTTACACCATTACCAAGGTTGTGGGAAACAATGCTTTGGAGCACAACAATGCCCCATTCCTTGGCTTGCACTGAGTGTTTAATGTGGACCACCCTCGACCATGCTTCCCACCATTACTGGACACATTATATATTACAGAACAGCTCACCAGGGACCAAGTTCAGCAGAAGTTTCCCCATCTCATGGAGGCACTCAACGCAATGGGGACCATTGCTTCGTAAGGGGGGAGGAATAATCCAGGTGGATTTTGGTGGCCACCCACCTATTCCACTTGGACCCCCACAACTATCTCTTTCAGTTTTTCAGGTCTTGAACTTTCGGAGTTGTTTTGAGGCCCTAAACGACGTTTTTTGGAACAATTGAGAGCAACATGGGTTTTCTATAGATGTTTTTCACTCAAAAGTTGTAGTCCTCGAGTAGATCTTTCTAACGAGGTATTGTGTGTGTCAAACGAAGATCGTATGCCAAAGTTATGACCCCAGGAATTTGATGTACCAATTTACCCAAATGGGGCCCATAGTTTGGTGCTTCATCTCCTAGGGTTAGGTTTTTGGATGTTTAGGGTTTTCCATTGTTTCTCAAAAATAAATATGCCTTTTAGCCTCATTGTAACACAATTCAGAGGCATGTAGCCGCCACATCTCTTCCAAGAGATAAGTTACCATCTCCCTAGCTAGTTTATTTCCATTTCTGTTTGTAAGCATATTTCAGTATTTGATATTAATGGAATGAAGTATTATTTCTGTTGCATCTATGCATTTATGGTTATTTCTGTACTTTATTGCATTCCTGTTTAAATCTGGATCATGCAGGAACCTAGCCCATAGCCCAATTTGAGCGCTTATTATAGATTCATTGAGGGAGGCAGAGTAATACCACATAAATTTTCCATCCCTCTCTTCTTTGAGCTTGAGAAAGAGAGAGGAAGGACACATTGCTGGATGCAAATTTCCAAATCAAAGAAAGTAGAGGATGAGGGCCATATGGAAGAGAAGCTACTAGAGATGGGCATAGAGTTGAGTAGGATAAGATACAGGGAACGAATTGTGAGATCTCAACTAGATGCAGAAAACACATGGCTAAGGAGGCAGTTACAGGAAAAATAGAGCCAATTAGCTACCATGGCAAGCCTCTCCATGGAGGAACTCCAATGCATAATTCCACCAAAATCATATGCCCTGTACCTCAAAGATCAATGGCTGCAATTTCAGATAAAGAAGCTATCACAATAGGGGGCTATGACTTTCCAAGACTATAGGAAGTTCATTGAACTATGTGACAAGAGAACGCTAGAGGATAAATCCAAGATATATGAATTCTACTTGCACAACTTGGCCTTAACAAACTTGAATGTGGGACCCCAATGCAAAGTTGGGGGAATTACAACCAATGGCCCTTGCATCATGGAGGAGTCATGAAGAGGTCAGGGCTAAGGAATTGAAGAGCGTGTTGGCAAGAGAATAAAGGGAACCCCTTTACATCAAAGTAGAACGAATAAATTCAATGGTTGTCATTAGCACCCACAACATCATCGCCAATGATCCCCAGATTTCACCAAGATGCCTAGCTACACAAGAGCAAGAAATCATACATTTTGAGAACACCTTGAGATTGCTAGGGAATGAAAGCCAACAAGCATGCCAAAGGAGATGGGGTACCCTACCATACATCCTATGGATCAGGGAGTATCATTCCCCTAAAAGGATGAGAGATGCACTATAACGGACCCCACTATATAAGAATTCACTACAAAGACTCAAAATCAATTGGATTAGTTTGAAACTCACTCCACCCTTTCTATTGGGTATGCTAGAAGGTAGAAAGGAGGAATAGGAAACAAAGTAGTGGGATGAAATAGAGAAACAAGAAGGGTTTTATCCACAAGAGAAAACTCCATCAACAGAGGTCTGAGATGTCAGAGAGGCCACAAGAGCTATGAAAGATATGGACATAGATGTAGAAATTCCCACTATAGATCACTTGATAATGCAATATACTAAAGCAAAATACTTGATCTACTTCTACAAACAATTATGTAGAAGCTTAATCGAATATGAGCAAGATCAATAAGAACACATATAACAGATGAAGAGAAAGCAATCACATGAACACAGAAGAATAATCCTGGGGAAAGCCTCAACTAAAAACCCCAATCTCTGTATATCATACAAGTGGAAATATAGTCTGGATTACAAAAAGAATAAGCTCACAAGCTATCCTGCTCTCTTTGCAATCCCTCTGTTGCCCATAGACAGTCAAAGGCTTCTCACAAACCTTCTCCTCTGCCCTCCAAGCCTCCTATTTCCTTGCGCAGTTTTTCTTGGGGCCAGTGCTTCCACAAGTGTGAATTCCCACCTCACACTGCTCACATGGCTCAGAAATAATTGCACAAACCTGAAGGAGATAAATCCTTCTCCTCGGATGAGTTTCCTTTATAGGGAAAATACATCCCACTGATAGTACACTATCCCTCCTCTGATCTCAACTGGGTCTCTGATGGAACTGACATGCATGAGTTATTTATGAGAGAATATTCAGTTATCTGAAGTGTAGTAGTTATATGCAAGCATGCATTAACTAATTGAACTCACAATTAATTCAACAAACTGTTTGAATTAATCTAACTGAACTTGACTCAGTTAACTGAGCCAACTAATTACAACTCAAAATTACAACTCATCCTTATCTCTTTAACTGATGGATAAATTCCTCAATCAATGGAGAAACTGTTGCATGTTCTCACATAGACTTCATGTTTGATTTTTTACAACTAATTAACTCATGGTGAATTAATTAATTATTTTACAAACAACTAGTAAGATCAAATTCGAATTTTACTTCTCAATTTTAGTCCAGGGACTGACTAAAATTGGATTCCATCCTGAAATGATATTTATAGCAATGCTATTTTTAGCACTTCCATTTTTCATTCCTTGTTGCTAAGTCCAACATTGGTACCCAAACTGCTATTTATAACAATGCTATTTTTAGCACTTCTATTTTTAGCATTTGTTGTTGCTATTTTCAACACTCCCTCTCAACAAGAAAGGCATTCAAATTGAACTCAATCCTAAACCTTTGGAATGTTCTGCATGCAACACTTCTCCCAAGTTTTATTGCTCCAGCAAATCTAGAAACAAAAAAATCCCAACTGACCTCTCCGTTGGGCTAGAAACATCCTCTAATGCTGAAGCTCCATTTGCCGCTGACAAGTGCTCCCTCTCTAAAATCTGAGTTGTTGCAACACTCCACACATCTCGCACCATCGCACACCTCTCTGTGCCATGTTGCACTGGTGCAACACTCCTATGCCTCTCGCATTGTTGCAGCTTGCTAACTCCACACAGTCTTGGGACTCCTGCACTGTAGCTCTCTCTGCTGCTCCATCTGCATCTGTCTCTACCCACTCAACCAATCCTGCTACTCCTCGTTGGGGCTCTTATAGAAAGGTATAACCAAATAGGTTGGGTACCTCAAGGATCCTTCCCCTATTTCAGCCTCCATGGGGCAATCACTCCACATCGCCTCACCTCCTGCCTGGAGGTATGGATGCATGTAATCCCTCTACCCACCTGGCTCGAAATTCCCCCCTATTAGAGGTCTCTAGATGAATGGATGCCTCCACTTGATCTCCTATTAGCTTCTCTAGTTGTGTCTGCTCCACAACCTCCTGAAGCTACTACACCAACTGTGGCTCCTCCACAATCATCTCAGACTTCTTCTGGCACTACATGTTGAGTGGTAATTTACTCTCCCTCTCAACCACCAAGTCTCTAACCTTTGCCTTGCTGCTAAAGGCTTGGAATGCATCTTGAACCTCAAGAGCATATAAGTTCTTGACTCGTGAACCGATCTGCTTCACCTGTCCCATGGTGATGTGTCGAAGGAAAACCTTTCCCTTACTGAATACTACATCATAGCCTCTGTCTTCTAGCATTGCGATCGACAACAAATTTCTCTTCAGTCCTGGTACATACTTGACATTGGTCAAGGTAATGTGAGCTCCATGCTCCCTCTGAAAAATAACCATGCCTACACTTGAGACACTATACTTTTCATCATTACCCATCGCTATGAGTATCTGGAGATCCAAGGTACTGAACAAAATCTTGTCATCGGTGATGTGGAAAGAAGCTCCACTGTCAAGAAACAAACCACATCCCACCATGGATGAAACCATGCATGCGAATAGTGTGAAATCCAACTCGAAATGTGAGGCCAATGCCTCACCTTCTGATCCTTCCATGGATCCCTTCTTGGATTTCCTTAGTGGACAATTTGTAGCAAAGTGGGCCACTACATGACAACGAAAGCATCACACTTTTGATTTGTCAAACTTCTTCCCACCATGGGAAGAACTAGATCTGGAATGAGAGTCCTTCTCCTTCCCCTTCTTCACCTTACTTGCTAAGGCACAATTTCCTTCATCCTCCTTGGATGAAGAACCATCTCTTGTGCTTCTTCTTATCTCCTCTTGCATTAGATTCGACCAAAGTCATTCCCAATTTGGCAGTTTTTCTCTTTCATTAACCGAGTCTTGGTAGCTATGCCAGCTCTTAGGAAGACTAAGGAGTGCAAGACTCACCATTTCATGATCAGCGGTCGTGATCCCCACACTTCCAAGCTCATCCTCGCAGGTGGTGAGCTTGTTCAGGAACATAGAGATCGTGTCGCCCTTTTCACACTTGATTTTCCGAAGCTTGTCCTTCAGTGCCAGCTTCCTCTTATCGCTGTTATTCTGATATAGATCTTTCAATGTTTTCCACATTGAAAATGGTGTCTCCTTCCCATGGAGACTTGAGACTATGTGGTCTCTAAATCCCTCCATAAGGATTCTCCTTGCTCTAGCCACACATTTCTTCCATTCCGCCAATTTAGTAGCATTAGCCACCGCGGGCTTGGGGACTTCTTGATCAATGAAGTCCTTGAGACCGTTATCCTCTAATACTTCTTCCATGTGATCCTTCCAGGCTATATAATTCAAGCTGCCATCAAGGGCATACTCAAGCGTTAAACTGTTGAATGCCGTTGGTGAAATTGAGATGTGATAAGAACTTGATTTCTATATTCAAGAATCACAAACTTCAAACTTCTCCTTCCTTGTATACTGTTCTCTCCTTGATCACTGATGAGCCTCATAAATGGGTAATTATATGGGCTCATTTTACCTCCTAACCTAGTCAAATCAACCATTCTCTTAGCTTATTGTATGATTTTAGAATTATATTTATGCATATAGAGTGAGTTGAGTTAGTTATGATGTCATGTGGTCTAATATGTGTTTAATGCAGATTATTGATGAATTTTGTGGTCAAAGTCAAGGATCCAGTGGATAAATGGTAGCAATAACTCGAAGTGGACAAAGGAGAGGATTTATAGGAGGGAGACCTCCTCATTTATTACTCCTCACTTTGAATTCTCCTTCATGCAGCTCGGAGCACAAGTAGCCAAGTCATGTATTAGCAGGCAACCGAGCAAGTGGAGGATGACTGATGACTATCTTGACTTTTGGGAGCCAAGCCTCCTTGATTTTAAGGAAGTTGTTGGTAGCTTCAATTTTATAGGCAGAGAGGCGTAGAGCCTCACTAGGGTCAGATTTTTGTTGGAGTTTTGTTGTACTTTTGCTTATGTACTCTGCTCAACCTCGAGGTTATTATTTTGATAGTTTGATGTAATCTTGTTATTATTTTAGAAATAAAGATGGAATCCTTTTTGAGTTAGCAACAAGTTACCTCAGAGGGCTGAAGCTCTTGGGTTAGGGCCCAATCCAAGTAGCCAAGCTCCTCTATACTTGTATTTGTTGGTTTTATTTCAATTGGAGATTAGATTGCTACTAGATGTATTTCTTTCATGGTTAACAATAGGTTGCTTTTGATGATTCAGTAGTTTTCTTCCATTTGTTCTTTCTATAGAAAGTTAAGCAGTGGTAAAGAAAATATTTAAAAGGATAGCAACAGTGCCTTGGCCTCTCTCCCTCCCTCTGGGACAATGATTTGAGGCAAAGACCCTCTTGCTTCCCCAAAAACACAGATTTTCCTCATTCATAGGACTTCTAGTGTTTGCAGCTTTCTAGTTGGTTCATAGTCTAGTTAAGCCTTAATTCAGAACTTCTTCATCATGCTCATTTCCTTATTTTCACAGTCTTCTTTCATGCTTTATTTTCTTGCAATGGTTATCAACATTTCCTTTCATAGATCACACTTTAAATTGGTTTGATGCAAAACTCTGTTTTTCTAGATGCACTTGTTTCATCACTTGCTTCATCTCATTGGTTGACTATCAGTTGACTATGTAGCAGATAGATTTTCACAAAATATCAAGCTTATCGTCCATCCCATCCTCCATCTGATCCATGTCCTACAAGTCACCCACGTCTCCCCTCAATAGTGCCTTAGTTTCCTGCATTTTCCATAGAGTTCCTTCCTCTCTCCTTGAGCAAATCCAATAATGTTTCTATCTACTGATGATTCTTGGTAGACTCTAGGTACCCTAACACTTCATCCCAACCTTCATCCACCTTTTTCACCCACTCTCACACCTTCAAAACAGCCAAAAATTCTCTCGGCCTCCTCCTGTAGGCCTCTTGTAGAACGGTGTTTTTCCTCTTGTAGATTTCCTGTGTCCTCCTGTAGATTTTCCTGTAGGCTTTCTTTTGAAGGAAAAGTTTGGGAAAGGCCTCCAGAAAGCCACCTGAGACCTCCTAGGACCCAACCACACCATCCTACATCCTCTCAAGCCCCAAAACTGCCTTTCAACACCGCCTATTTGCTGCCACATTCATAAACAATAAATCACATACATGTCAAATTCACATAAAAATCCAAAAAGATGTTTTTTTCCATTTACTTCCAGAAATAGCTTAGTTAGATGTTGTTTACTTATTTTGAATAGATAAATGGCATTCTTTTCATTGTTTTCATAGTGCTTTATGCAAAGGTAGGATTAGTTGGTTAAGTAGGATTTGCTTGGTTTGCTTTACATTTCAGTCTTTCTCCTTTCTGCAATTAGAATGGCATCTATCTTTCTTTCCTTTCATCACATTTAGAGCTTCTTCTAGAATCCATAGAAGTTGGCTTGAGCTCCTAGTGATCTTGTGCCAACTGACCAAGTGACAACCTGCAGTAAGAACTAGTACTTGTGCATACAGCACCGTCGTTTCCAAGTTTGTTACGAACTACCGGGTTGATAAGAGTAAAGAAGGAAGCCTAGGAGTTGCAGCATTATTGCTGCAATACTGGTGCCCACCATCCTTTTGGCGCGGTTGCTGGGGACGCATCAAAGTATATTTTGATTCCTTCTTTCTTCTATTTTCTTCTTGCAACATTTTACTAATAGTTTATTTCAGCAAAAGTAGACTAGTCCTTTCTTTTCCTTCAATTCTGTATTTCCTTGCTTTCCTTTTCAATTCTGTATTTCAGTTAGTTGCAATTTGTTTTGTTCAATCAATTTCAGTTTTGCAGGTACTATCGGTGTGGGAAAAAAGAAATAAAAAACAACCAAAAATATTTCCTTTCATGCCTCGTAGTAATAGAGATAATTTGGGAAAATTTTTACCCAACACCCCCACTACTTCACACAGCCAACCTTCTCTCTTTTTCGGTGGCTATGATCAAGAAGAACCCTTAGGCGAAAAACCTGACATTTTTGAAGAACCTATAGGGGAAGAAGAAGAAGAAAACATTCCTTTGGAGCCAATGGTGTTGTGGGGGAAAGTATCCAACTCGGAATGACCCTAACCCACTCTAAGGGTGACAGTTCCTTAGCAACAGCGGAAAGCAAAGCTATCTAAAGTTTCTTCTTTATAACATGCAAGAGATAAAAGGGATAGATCCACTTACCGATGTCTTGCGCAAATGGTCGATCCTATCTCCTTTGTTTGCCGCTCGCTCCCAGCTCCAAGTCTTTTCACGGGCCCAGCTACACGAGATCCTGCAAATAAGACAAGAAAAGGAAACTACAAGAGGCATGCATGTATAAATGATTCAAGGATTAGCATAAATCAAAGACGCAAGTAAGACAATTCATCATTGAAACACATGCGAATAGAAGAACCTCAAATGCTTTATTAATATATGGAAGTAAGGTTCAGGCGGTGATACAACCATGCGAGGTCCAATCCAGCATCACCTTCCCAATGGAGAGAAATCTCTTCTTCACCTCCCTCAAGCAATCACCCAATGCTCAAAACTGTAAACCAACAGCAATTCTTTGCGCTAAATTCCCCTCCAGATCCCATGCGATGAGATCCTTGTATAGAGTTTTGGAGTGAAGGCAAGTCATGTTGATGTGTGACTTGCTGTGCTCTTCAACTCCAGTTGTTCTTTAGTCCTTCACTTGGAGTTCTAGAAGCTCTTAACTCATTATTAGGCGAATCTTTTGATCACATGCCTTTCTGGAAGCTTCCTGGGCACTGGCACTTTGAGAAAAAGATTCCTCCACATGTCCAGTTACGCCCAACGCAGGTAGCCTTTGTCCTACCTGCTTTGCAACGCAGGTAGCCTTTGTTGCACCTGTTATGCAACGCAAGTACCCTTTGGAGCAGCTGCTTTGATCCAAAATTGACCTGTTTTGAGTGTTTTTTCAGTGGAAGACTGATTTACAGAGCTGTGGTTTGCTGACCTTGTTCCTCTAAGGGTAAGAACAACATGTTTGAGGACTTTGGATCCCTCAGATTATTGACATTTCATGCTCCATGTTGTGAGGCACAAAAATTTCTATAACAGTTGCCCCCTAAAGTATGAGGTCGTTTATCGGGTGAAATGCTTTATTAGGAGGATCCGAAGTTCATTCAATCGTCGGGAGGTGACCTGTAACAAAATACAATACAATACATTATCTTTTCATACTTTCTTTTCATGATCTAGCTGAGGCGGGCATTTCCCATGCTCAGCTTTATAAATACATTTGTCGTACATAAACAGACGATCGTCTGATAAGAGACGGATAATTCTCTGCTTTTAATTATCATCCTTTTAGTAGGATAATCATCTGCTGCACATGTCTATGTTTTTATCTCCTGAATATATATCGCATCCCGGATGGATGAAACTAGATCCGGGGTCTTCAAACTTCCGATCTTCACACTAAGTACAAGTCGATCCATGTGAGAATTTCTTGAAGTCGAACATGGAAAGACATCGCTTGATTACCAGTCAATAATGTAAACTGTTAACAAGTGCGAGAGGAATCACCGATAATGATGATGACCCTCAAGGTACTGCAGCACAATTCACGTGGTGTGAATATAGGATCTGACGTCGAACACCACGCAGAGTCCCCCGGTCGAAGGTCATTAATGTATACCTATCGCCGGAAGTGAGAAACTTGCCTTTGAGGCATGCAAGCTTCAAAGTACTGAGGGGGTGTTCCTAGATCAACTTCTTGGATAGTGAGCTGATGTCGACAAGAAGCGATCCATCAAAGGAGGGCCTTAATGAATCCCACATCAGTGACACGGAACGGAGCTGGTGATGATGGTGAAAACGATCTGTGAAATATGATTCAGGGTGGTGGTCATGGAAGGATGAAAGATGATGTATGGTAGTGGATGGGACCCGGTTGACACTTTCTGATGACATCTCTTGAACATATAACGACACTGATGAGATGGATCGGTAGCATTACCACATGTATGGATGGTATGGCGAGACCATGGTGAAGGGACCGGTGAATGATAATAACCCAACCCGATATTTACGGAGGCAAAAGTGTCATGTTCAAGAGCGACTTGCTACCATTAAGCTTTGAGGTTCTTCCCAATTTTTCCCCAGTCATTTCTGACCAGTACCTCTTTATTTTTGACAAGCTTGAGGAGGATAACATATGCTTGATCTATAACCTGCCCTTCGGGCAAGCCCATCGCTATGTTTTTAATGAGCCTAGCGATAGGGAAACTCGTTCTCATCTATAGACAAGTTTGTCGCTTATCACCCCTTTTTAACGAGCCCAGCGACAAAGACAGCTCGGTCCTTTTCATTTTTAGAGAGTCTGAAAAGTGTACGTAAAGTAGACTCCAGGGGTCCTTTTTCGTCATCTAATCCCTTAAGTCTGAAAAAGTATAAACCAATACAGAAGGGATGAATGTTCGATATCTTTATCGAGCCGAACCAGACAAGCGCTCGATCTTTTTGTGCAATAATCCCTCAGGTCCAAAAAGATTAAAATCTAGAGGAGGGATAGCTCTTCCGATCCTTTTAACGAGCTGGAAGGCCAAGACTCGGCAATCTTTTCATATTTTACGAGTCAGTTGAAAAGAGCTCAAAGAAGACTCGTCTTTTGAGGAACGAGTGATAAACAGGGATAGCTACAGATTCCAGGTACGGGTTGGAATTTTCCAATCACGGCAGTGTCACAAGGATGGCTAAGTGAAATCACTCTTCGCAGTTGTTCCTCAAAATGGGTAAACAATCAAGTGGATGTGAATGATCGGCCAAATGACAAGTGGAGGTGATGGTGCACAAACACGACCAAGGCTTTTATGGCTGATGAATTTACGGTCTCAAATGGTTATTTACCGGTTCATTTTTTCTGAATGAGCTTGAACTCTGGGGGAAGCCTGCTCACAAGCTTTGTTTATTTTTTAACGAGCATGAATTTCCGCGTTAAAACTGCTCGGATCTTGCGTTTATTTTTTAACGAGCATGAACTTTGCCAAAACTGCTCGTTTGATAAGGTCTAATTCATATTTTACCATGACTAGCTTTTCCTTTTCAGAGATAGTACTGTTTTCATCGATTGCTGCAACAAACTTGTTAGAAATGGATACCATGAAGTAAAAATACTAATATTTTACTTTAAACTACGTAAAAAGCAATTTAAAAGATGTTTTTACCTCTCATTTTACCATTTCATGTGCATTTGGTTTGTTGGAGCTTTGGAGGTGCCTTTTACCCTTGATTTTCACCAGCTGATTCCGGGAGATTCTGCGGACGATTTTCAGCGCCGTTTCCACCAGGTAGGAGCTAAACCCTAGCTCTACCATTTCATGGTCTTATTTCTCAGTTTCATGCTTGTTTTCCTGCCCCCATGAGCCCCTGGGGTTTCTCTAGGGCGCTCTGCCATCAACGCAGGTGCCCCATATCGAAACCTGCGTTGGGGGCTGCATTTTCAAGGGCATTTTATGCCCCAACGCTGGTAGACCCTTCTCCACTTGCGTTGGGTGCAGAAAACTCGTTGGTTGCATTGTTTTTCATGAGATTTTTTCCATTTTATTCGCTGAGTCAGGGATCTTACTCCTCCTCTTGTTTGTTTTGCAGAGTTTATTGGAGCAGAATGACTCTTACATGGCGAGAACGAGAGCATGAAGAGGAGGACATGATTGCCCTCCATGATCCTGTTACCGTGAGTGCGTTGCGGAACTGTGGCTTGCTAAATTTTTTTCGTATATCTAGCATGAGGGCACAGATACTTTTACTGCAGTACCTGCTTGATGCTTGGGATCCTGTTAACCAAGTGTTCCAGATTAGGGGCAAGTCCATCCCTTTGACCATAGTGGACATTTACTTCTTGACTGGGTTGTCAAGGCGGGGTGCCCCCATTTCCTTATCTGGTTCGGCCCGAGGGAGTGATTCCGTGAAAGATTATGTCCGTCAGTATTGCAGGGAGGGATCCCAGCCGAGCAGAGACGGCAAGGTTTCTATCCGTGATGTCACTGACAGGTCCCTCAGGTCCATTCTGTACACGATTTGTAGGATGGCTGGTAGCGCATCCCCTCATGTTGCCAACAGGTCTTATGTGCAGCACGCTCTTGAGTGTCTCCAGCCGAAAATTTTTAACTGGTGTGATGCAGTACTGGTTCAGATGAAAAGCCAGTTGACCAAAGTAAAGGACGGGAAACTGAAGAGTTTTGGCTTTGGTTCAGTTTTGACTGCCTTTGCTTTGGAGAAGATACCCTTGATGCAACCTCAGTATATCATTCTCGACTTGCCATCCCCTACTGAGCCACGCATGCAGAGGTGGGTTGACCACATGGCTAGACATGCTGGTCAATCTCAGATTACTTTTACTGATGCCTTCTTTAGGTGGTTCGAGCGGCAGGATATGGCTTTTTCCGAGTATCCATATATTGGCATGGATTTCCGAGGTGATCCGGATTTGGTATTACAGGATGGCAAGCAGTGGGGTGATCTTGGTAAAATCTTGACCTTATCACTGTTTTACTGTTTTTATTTGTAATGTTCTTGTGCTTTACTCTATCAAGACGCTAATCAAACTCATGTGTGCATGAAGATGTTGGTCCCATCCATCCAGCAGTTCGTCCGAGAGTTCCGGCCGCTGCCCCTATAGGGGAGGCTCCTGGGAGAGCTATTCTCCGTGACCTTGACTTGGCCGAGACTCTTACAGCTGTGCAGGAACAGGTCGAGGGTCTTACCTTCGGGATTCCGGATGTACGGATTGATGAGCTGCCTCTGCGATTGCAGCGACATACTGCTGGTGTTCCTAGACGATGGTCTCGTCTTCTGCGCATGATTGCACAGGCCGTGGCATGTTATCATGAGCATCACTAGGCTAGGGTGCCCCCCAGCCATTTTTGAGTTTTGGGGTCATTTGACCGATTTTGTCTTGGTTACAGAACATTGCATGTAAACCGTAAACAGTTATATATATTTTTGATTTTCGGGGTTTATTCCAGTTTTTTATGTGATCCATGTACGAAACATTTGATTATGCTTCTCTTTTTATCAATTTTGCAAATGTCTATCTAACACATAGTTCGCTAATGAGTCGGTTAATGTGTTTAAGTTTCTGGAAATGTGTTGATATTGGATAAAATCAAACTGTCTTTCCAAGATTTTAACTCTTAGGAACTTGCGATAAATAGCTGGATTTCGGACAGAGTAGGTACCTTTGAGCTGTAGTACTACGAGCTGTGAGTCTAGCCTGATGACTAGCCGGCGTATGCCATGGGTGATGGCATCAGAGAGGAGTTCTATCAACGCGCTATACTCAGCAATATTATTTGTTGATTGACCAATACATACCCCCCTGAAACTCACTAACTCGCCGCTTGGGTTAAAAATGTCCCATGCTGCAGAGGATAGGTTCCTCGAACTACGACTCGCTCCGTCAGCATATCCAACCCATGGTTCCAATGGATTCGACATCTGCAATAAGTGTAAAAAGCGGATTACTTAAATCGGAAAAACGCTTTAGCGAAAACAAAAATGTAACAAAAGCATACAGGTTACTATTAGGCATAGTAACGCTTAAGGTACAACCCGTTGCGGGGTTGCGCCAGTGGGATTCCGTCATAATCTACCAACTCGTAGGCACCTTTTGCTAACACATTTTTAACAATATAAGGGCCCATCCATAAGGACTTGAATTTTCCCGCTCCTAATTTATCGGATTCTTGGTCGTAAAGCAAAACCAAATCACCTTCCGAGAAGACACGGGGTTTGACATTCTTGTCGAACTGCGCTTTAACTCGTTTCTTATGTGCTTCGTTGGCCAAGGCGGCATCACGACGAGTTTCATCCAACTGGATTAACTCCAAGAAACGAGCTTCTTCTTCTGAGGTTCTGTGGAGGAGATCAACTGCGAGTTTAAGGGACGAAATTTCACACTGGATTGGCAGGATTGCTTCCAGGCCATACACCAGTTGAAACGGTGTGAACCTAGTGGCATTCCTTACCGACATTCGGTAGGCCCACAAAGCCGAGTACAGGATCAAATGCCATCTTCTTTTGTGAACCCCCACCATCCTTTGTAGCATGCGCTTCAGGACTTTGTTGATCGCTTCAACTTGTCCGTTAGCTTGCGGATAGTACGGAGTAGAGTTGTCGTGAGACAATCCTAGTTTGGTAGTTAATTCAACCATCATGTGATTGCGAAAATGCGATCCATGATCTGTTACTATGGCCTGTGGTACGCCGAATCTGGCGACTACATGATTAAAAAAGAATAGGGCTGCTGTTTCACCAGTGTTATCCAATGTAGGCATCGCCTCGGCCCATTTGCTAAAATAGTCAACTACGACTATAATATACCCATGCCCCCCGGTTGAGGTGGGGTTACATTGCATGAAATCGATGCCCCACTTGGCGAATGGCCCCACAGCTATTATTGGCTTTAAAGGAGCAGGGGGTCTTCTGGTTTTGTTATCAAAAATCTGACATGCATGGCAACTTCTAACTGCGGTTATGCAATCTTTGAACATGGTTGGCCAGAAGTATCCTGCTCGTAAGATTCTTTGTGCTGTAGCATATCCAGATTGATGCCCCCCACAGGTGCCTGAATGACATTCATTCAGGGCTTTTTCGGCCTCCTCATGGATTAGACACCTTCTCAGGACCGTATCGACACCACGACGGTAAAGCGTATCACCGACGATCATGTAGTCTTTTGCTTGGTATCGAATGCGTTTTCGTTCTGAGTGAGAGGTGCCTGGCCGAAAATTTTGGGTTTGGAGATAACCTATTATATCTCCATACCACTCATCACTTGCTGATATCAGAAACAAACTTTCGCCCACGATCGATTCTTTGGACGTTTCATCGTTGTACGATGATGGGAGATCGCATAATAATTCTGCGAAAACTAAAGCTTTCTTTGATTTGGATTTAACAAATTCCAGACCAAACTCTTGAAGGATAGCTATCCACTTTGAATATTTGCCCGCAAGCAACTGTCGCGACAATATATATGTCATGGGGTTGCAATCTGACAATATAGTGGTCTTCCTAAAGAGGACATAGTGCCGAAATCTTTGAATCGCTTGAACAGCTGCCAATGCCAGCTTTTCAACATGAGAATATCTACTTTCTGTATCATTTAAGTTTTTACTTAAATAATAGATAGGGTGTTCATTTCCATCGACTTCTTGAACTAAAACCATCGCAATGGTCGTATCTGCTGCAGCCAGATACAGGTTAAAATCCCTTAGGTAGTCTGGGGCGTACATTAATGATGCTTTGATTAGCACTTCTTTCAAAGCATCAAAGGAAGCTTGCGCAACCTGGTCCCAGACAAACGGTACATCCTTTTTTAGGAGACGGGTATAACCTTTAGCAAGTTTTGCGTAATTTGGAATGAACCTCCTCAGAAAGTTTGCTTTCCCTTGGAGTTTCTGAATATTAAGCAAGTTCGAAGGTGGAGGCAAATTAATGATTGCCTGTACCTTACAAGGGTCGAGACGAATCCCATCCTTGGAGACTATAAAGCCAAGTAAACGACCAGAACCGACGCAAAACACACATTTGTGTGGATTGAGTCTTATCTTGTAGTGTCGGCAACGTAGAAATATCGCTCTTAAATGCTGCGGATGATCAGTCCGCTTTCGCGAATGAGCTGGAAGATCGTCGAGATAAGGTTGAACGATGTTCTTGATGTCATGGAAAGCATAATTCATTGCTCTCTGAAATGTCGCCCCTGCGTTCTTTAAACCAAAGGGTAATTTTCGATAAGCGAAGGTGCCCCACAGACAGATAAATGCAGTCTTCGACTGGTCCTGTGGGCGGATATTAATTTGATTATACCCGGAAAATCCGTCCATAAACGAAAAGATTTCACATCCGGCGCATTCATCAATTATCTGGTCGATGAAGGGTGTAGGGTAGTTTTGCTTTGGACAGGCTTGATTTACATCCCTATAATCGATGCACACTCGTATTGTTCCTTGTTTTTTCATAACAGGGACAATATTCGATACCCAATCGGTTAGGGGAACCGGGTAGATGAAACCAGCATGGAGGAGCTTTTCAACTTCCGCCTTAATGGCAGCGGCTTTCTTGGGGTGCACCTGCCGAAGCCGTTGTCTCACTGGTATGACATCAGGATACATCTTAATTCCATGTTCAACGATACTCGAGTCAATGCCTGGCATTTCATCATATGACCAAGCAAAGACATCTCTAAATTCGCGGAAAAGAGCTTTATATATTTCTTGTTCTGAAGGGGAACAACCTTTGCCGACATAAATATTCTCTACAATGTCTGTTTTTGTCGAGATATCTATGGCTATAGTCTCTTCTATATTGGATAGGTTTCTCTCGGAGTCCACCGTATTTACAGTATTTGTTAGGAATTCAAATACTGAAGGGTGATAAAGGTCGCCTTGAGTATCTTCCTTTGGAAGGGAACGATGGTGGTTATCATCCCATGGTGCCCCCTCAATCATCATTGACTGCAGGATTTCTTCGTCACTTGCATGCACTCGTGACCAAGGATCCAAAGGGGTACCACATTCTCCTGACCTATCTACCCAAACGCTTGACGAGCGTTGATTGGGGCTCGCCTCCCATGCCTGAAATATTGATTGCTACAATATTTCAATCGGGCTTGGGTGCAAAACCATTGCCCGATCCATGATGACTTTGTCTTTTGCGACCTTCGTGGAAGATATCATGTTGCAGGTAGCTACCAATGGTACATTTCCTATGTACGTATGATTTGGTAGCGAGAAAGTTCCCATCATCGTGGGGTCTTTCAACAGGCCTAGTCCTATATCTTGAATTGAATGGTCGCTTTCATTGATCATGGGAATGCTTCCCGTAACTTGCGAACCATTAAGGAGGAAGTTCTGTTGGTCGACGACCGTAATCCCTCCTTCAAACGGGAATGCGATCTTCCTAAAATAAGTCGACACGACAGCTGCCATAGCATAAATCCATGGTCTTCCTAGTAGGATGTTGTAATCTAGATTTCCATCTATGACTTCAACATCAATCTCTATTGTTTTTCCTCCTAGTTCAATTTTCAAGTTACTTAGGATACCGTAAGGGGTATATGTCCTACCGTCGAAAGCTTTTAGTGTTGTCGAAGATCTCGACAAGGTTGGTGACCCTAGTGTTTTCCAGCAGCTCATCGACATAATACATGTCGATGCCCCCTCGTCAATAATTGTTCTGTGAACAGTCTTGTTGAGGGTTTTTACCTGAATAAGGAAAGCTAATTGAGCTGGTAACTGAGGGTCATACCCTTTGTGATCAAAGGACACAAGATTGGAATCCTTAGGATCAACCCCCCCTATTGCCGATAACAATGCCTGCCTTTGGGATGGACAATTTTGTAGTACTTCTAGGGTCGACATAGCCGATGGCGATTGAGCCAAATCTTCTACTATGTTATAATGCTGCGCCGCTCTGGCACGAGGATTAAAATTCGACTTGTGTACTACACCCTTAGGTGGCTTTATTGTTAATTCTGGCATTATGGGTGGGACAACTTCTGTCGAAGTTGTTGTCGAACTACTAGGTTGATCTTTACCTTTTTCGTTTGACAGTTGTGGATTCCCATAATCTGTGCTCCTTGTCGAAATCAAAGCATCATTTTGGTGCTTAGAGATCGATAACATCAGCACTTGCGACAGGGAAGCATTTCCATTATCAACCATATTTTGACCTGGTTTGGGAAACAGGTCAGTCAACACAACTGGGTTCTTTGGAATTTTAAAGAATCTCTTGAGTTCAGCTTTGTATGGACGATCTTGTGTCCAATGGTCCTCGTCACATATAGAACATGGACCAGGTGACTTTTCTTTCTGTTTCGCTTTCCTAGGAGAGCTTGAAGAAGCTTTTTCAGGTGACGGACCATCCTGTTGCTTCTTCTTCCCTTTGTTTTGCTTCTTCTTGCTTCCTGGTTGATTGGTTTCTTTACCTTTACCTGTTGATATGGCATTTACTTCCGAAGCAAGAATCTCTTCATGGGCATTTCGATCTGAAGTCTTACGGGATTTCCGAGGTGAAGCCTTTCTCGACTTCGCGCTTGCAGTGCCAATCACGCCATCTCCAGCATGAGAGTCAATATTCGATTAAGGAGGGGGAGGAACTGAAAATTCAGGTCTGGGGGCATCAGGTATTTTGTCATAGAGCGTGCCCGACTGAGTATATACCAAGTCTAAATATTGATCACGAGCAATGACTTGCTCCTCTGTTACGACTCCCCCCTTGGCCACATCTTCCGTTATAGCCGGAAGTAATGACTTTATAAACCACTCAGCTAATAGCTGATCAGGAATGTATGTCTTCACCATCCTACATCGACGACGCCACTCATGTATATGATCCGATATGTGAGTAGCTGTCGTCTGTTTGAAGTTGGTCAGTATTTCGGTTCCTGTTTCATACCTGATAGGTAATTGAAAATGTGTTAAGAAAGTCGTGGCTAAGGAGCTGAAATTGTCGAAGGAGGCTCTTGGCAATTCTATATACCATTTAGCCGCCGGACCTGTCAATGTCCTCTGGAAGAGGCGAAGTCTTATCGAATCATCGTTCAGAGTGTTCGATGAACACCATAGATGAAAGGTCATGACGTGATTCGACGGGTCTTCACCTGGATTTCCATTGAATTTAGGAATGTCCGATGGAAGTTTGTGAGGAATCATGGGCCACCAAGGGGCGTAGGCGATAGGATCGTTTGTCAACCGATGGAGATCGGGTAACTCCAGAGTTGCCACGAATGGCAGCTGCTGACTCAAGTTAGGTGAAGCATACCCAGGGTACGACGGAATTGCCTGAGCAGTTGGCCTTTGCATACCAGCATAATGTAATTGATGCTGATATGATTGATACGGTTGATGGACTACTCCACCATAGAGTGGTTGGTTTTGACTGTATTGTAGGTACGGTTGTCCATTATTCGCAAAAATTTTCTGCTCGATACCTTGGTACACTTGCTGGAACTGCGGTTGTTGATACTGCACCAACCATGGTTGTGACACCATTGGTTGTTGTGCGATGCTTACGACGGGGCCAAGATGAGGGGTAAGGGTACCCGTTTGTGTTTGTGACGCCTCGCTAGCCGGCGATTGCGGTTGGGTTGCAGGGTCAACGGGTCGTTGCATTACAACCTGAGAAAACTGAGGTTGACATGTAACAGGTATCGTTTGAGCTTGCGACACAGTCACAATTGCTGGTGTCGTCGGGATGTTCGTCACAGGCATCTGTTGTTGCATAGAATACACAACTCTTGGTTGCTGGGGTAGCATAGGTATCCAACCACTGGTAGTTATTCCAGTATAACTTGGGTATGGTTGTGAACTCCCGTATGGGTAACCTCCCAGAGGGGGTAGTGAGAAGGCATATTGCCCCCCATACGGCGGTGGTCCGGAACCGAGAGGATTTATTACACATCGAGGACCGGATTGCCCAAGCGGATTTCCGAAAGGATCAATCTGCTGAGTTCCAACATAGGAGTTACCGGGTATTATCCCGGGAGAACAAACAGGAACAGAACATTCTGTCGTCACGGCCCCTAAAGGGACCCTCTCCATCTGTTGAGAGTTAGGGACAAATGGTACGCCAGTGAACATTGTCGGAATGACTGCAGGGAGTTCTGCTGTCGTTGTGTCGTTTGGCACAGTCCTAGATGTCGACGGTTGTTCAGACATTTTTAGTCTATCCAGTAGATTGCCTAGTGATTCTTCAGGAACTTCTCTGGGTGATAGGCTAGCTTCTGATGCAGTAGGAAGTAGAGTGATCCCTGCTCCAAAATGTGTTGGAGAAGTTGCTTGTGGATCTTCTACAATTTCTTCTATTGCGATCAGACCGGGTGGAAGAGGAAGACCGTCAGGTCCGTAGAATATTTCTGGTGCCGAAGAAGGGGTTGTTTCGACAGCGACAATTATTTGAGGAGCAAGACTCTCTGAACCGATCACTGATGGAACTGATTCAGTAACCCAAGTATTTGTTCTCAGACTAGGATCAGTGTTACTGTCCTTCTGGGGCTGTTGAACTTCTTCAATAGGGGCAGGGTTTCCAGAAATGTTTGGCGTAACCGGAACCTCAGATGTCGTCGGAACACTTGTTCTAACTTTGACAGGAGATTTGGAACCAGTTGAACGAGATCGCTTTGCCCGGGTTGTTTTCGAATCCGGAGACAAAGATGGTTTACTCGTATGCCTCTGCGAACGGCGGTTCATCGATTGACTTTCTTCCACGGTTGCGGATTACTTGATCAACCAACAATGCACAGGGTAAAATGTGTTTTCGAATTGAATTAATTTTAGACGCTTTTAAGACACAACTTGCTTTTTCATGTTTTAAGAGTCGAGAAAAAGCTAAAGATGACTCTAGTCTCCTTCGATGTATTAACGAGCCCGAAGTGACAAATGCTCGGATGGACTTTTTCAGTTATAGAGTTTGAAAAAGGCCAAAAGAAACTACTCTGGAGTTCTAGGCAAGGGTGTGCCAAACCTTTCGCGAAACCACAGAATACGTTTTACGGTACGAGTGGTCGATCCTCGTGAATGCTGTGTTCACTGCATCGCGATCAGTAGGGCGGCCGACACGGCTTCCTATGGATAAAGGCTTTGTTCCTATAGGGGTCCCCCAATATACGTGATGGTACGCGGGGGCACAAGTCTGTATTAGTGCTATCGTCCCTCAGGAGGAATCACCCACCTTCGTAGAGATCGACAGTCACTATGTTTAACGACGCCGGTTCACGTCTCTACCTAGACCTCTACTGTGTTTCGTTATGTTTCAAAGCGTTGTTAGATAAATTCAGTTCTTTTTAGGTTGATCTTGCTTAGCAGTTTGCCTTTATGGATCACCACGTGATGTATATACAACTCCTAAATGCAGTCTAAGAATGATAAGCAAGCTTTTTTCAATTCTTTCAACTTATGAAAACCTTAACCACTGAAGGAAAAGAAAGACATCATCTTTTCAAACAGATCATGGAGCACACACTAATGCACTTTCCCTAAATCAACATGCAAACTAGCAAAATGCACATGCACAATGCAAGTATTTCTTTTCTTCTTCCTTAATGTTGATGATTACAAAAAGAAAGTTGTTGTATAATTTCAAATTCGATTTCAAGCGTAAGCAAACAAGTTTTGTCCAATAATCAAAACAACACCTTAAGATTCGCTCGTTTCAACACAAGAAATAATGAAATTCGAACCATATAACGAAACCAAATGCTCAAGCAGCTATGAACAGCAATAAACTAGCTCTTAGAATCGTAACGACTCTTTCTCACAGGTCTAGATCCAAGAGGTCATAGCAAGACTAGTTCGCTTTCGCTATGGGAAACAGTGAATGACAACAAGAAATTCAATAAGAACAATCACGGTTTCAACATACAACTGAGGCGGAATGAAGGCAAAGAGAAGTGGTTTCAGCTGGGTATACAGGTTGACAGCAGGCTACAAAAACAATATTGAAAACTGGGCAACAGACAGTGGGGAACCCCAGTTGCTCAAGGCAAAACTGGATCAGCGCAGGTACTGCACTGTCAAACAGGGATGCAGCGCAGGTAGCCCCTTCAGGACCCGCGTTGCAGTGCAGGTAGCCTTTGTTGCAGCTGCACTGAACGAGACAACTCTCGTCCTTCCCAGATTCCGGGTCACAGTTTGCTCAAAAATCAACGGTTTTTGCTCAAATCAGAGGCTATCAGTCAAGTATACTCTAGAGGATGATTAAGGAAGATGAACACTATCACAAAGAGCAAAAGAGTCATTGTGGATCAGCTCTTCAAATCATGAACATGCCCAGCACTGGGCTAGAGTAGCTGCCCTCTACTTTGCATTCGAAGGACTCGCATGCAGTTCGATTCGGCACCCCCTTTGTTCAAGAGATGAATAGCAAGAATACACAAGCTACCAACAAGACATGATCCCCAGCGGAGTCGCCAGTCTGTTGTGGGGGAAAGTATCCAACTCGGAATGACCCTAACCCACTCTAAGGGTGACAGTTCCTTAGCAACAGCGGAAAGCAAAGCTATCTAAAGTTTCTTCTTTATAACATGCAAGAGATAAAAGGGATAGATCCACTTACCGATGTCTTGCGCAAATGGTCGATCATATCTCCTTTGTTTGCTGCTCGCTCCCAGCTCCAAGTCTTTTCACGGGCCCAGCTACACGAGATCCTACAAATAAGACAAGAAAAGGAAACTACAAGAGGCATGCATGTATAAATGATTCAAGGATTAGCATAAATCAAAGACGCAAGTAAGACAATTCATCATTGAAACACATGCGAATAGAAGAACCTCAAATGCTTTATTAATATATGGAAGTAAGGTTCAGGTGGTGATACAACCATGCGAGGTCCAATCCAGCATCACCTTCCCGACGGAGAGAAATCTCTTCTTCACCTCCCTCAAGCAATCACCCAATGCTCACAACTGTAAACCAACAGCAATTCTTTGCGCTAAATTCCCCTCCAGATCCCATGGGATGAGATCCTTATATAGAGTTTTGGAGTGAAGGCAAGTCATGTTGATGTGTGACTTGCTGTGCTCTTCAACTCCAGTTGTTCTTCAGTCCTTCACTTGGAGTTTCTACCTTCCACTTGGAGTTCTAGAAGCTCTTAACTCATTATTAGGCGAATCTTTTGATCACATGCCTTTCTGGAAGCTTCCTGGGCACTGGCACTTTGAGAAAAAGATTCCTCCACATGTCCAGTTACGCCCAATGCAGGTAGCCTTTGTCCTACCTGCTTTGCAATGCAGGCAGCCTTTGTTGCACCTGCTATGCAATGCAGGTACCCTTTGGAGCAGCTGATTTGATCCAAAATTGACCTGTTTTGAGTGTTTTTTCAGTGGAAGACTGATTTGCAGAGCTGTGGTTTGCTGACCTTGTTCCTCTAAGGGTAAGAACAACATGTTTGAGGACTTTGGATCCCTCAAATTATTGACATTTCATGCTCCATGCTGTGAGGCACAAAAATGTCTATAACAAATGGTTGGACACAGAAATGCTAGGGGGAATGGAGAAAGAATATAGGGTACCTTTCCCATTTGGGAGACCAATGGGGACACCAAAATGAAGAATATAAGCCCTTCCACCCTACCTCATTTCCATGGTCTGACTACAGAAGATCCTGACACCTTTTTTTTTGAGTTTGTTGTTATCTGTCGAACCTATGACTATGCAAAAAATGAGAAAAAGTTGAAACTGTTCCCTTCTACTCTCAAGGATGCAGCCTTGCGCTGGTTCATGGGATTACTTAGCAATAGCATCACAACTTGGGCTCAAATGCCACAAGCCTTTAACAACAAGTATCGAGACTATTTTAGGTCAAAAGATACTAAAGAAGAAATCTTTTGAATGACCATAGGAAGTGATGAGTCCTTGGAGGACTATGAAGAGAGGTTCCAGCTCAGTTACAAAAGGGCTGGGTGTACACTCGACCCTGAGTCTCTGAAGCTGGTCCTGCTCAGGGGAATTCGGGAAGACCTTTTAGACACCCTCCATCTACTGGTTGGGGGAGACATCTACTAGCTATCCTATGAGGACATAAAGACTATTTTTAGAAACCATTCTAGAACAGTCAGAAAGAAAGGTAGGGGGAGTCAACCCATAGCTAGTACCTCTTCCTCTAGCTCATCCATTAAATAAGAAATTGGAAACATGCTGGAAGACTTCAAGAGTGAGATGCTGTAGATTCTTGCCATGCAAATGGATACCTTACATATCAAAAGGAAACAAGAGGAAGTAGAGAGGGCTTTGGCCATTTTTTTCCCTAGATGTACCAGGAGGCATCCTCAGAATGAATGTCCATTGAACTCTATAGAAGTTTGTTCAGTCTGTGAAGAAAATCATTCTATAGATAGGTGTCCTTCCTTACCTGGACTTAAAGCTATATATCATGGGGCTGAAGGAGTCACTGAACAACTCTATTACATAAACCAAAGGAGGTTGCATGGACCTAGACCATATCAGCAGGGAATGCAAGGGACATCTCAAGCATACTACAACCCCAACCAAGTCACTTCCATACCTTCTTGGGGGGCCCCTGCTCATCCTTCCTAGTCCACACCTCCTCCTTGGTCCTTCACATTTCCATATCATGCCCAACCATCCAACCATCCATTTCAATCCTATGCTCCACCGCAGCCTCAGTGGAATGCATCAAATCAGGGGTGGAGGCCCCAATACAACTCTCCTCCCACTCTTTTGCCTCCACCACCTGTCCAACCACAACCATTACCTCCTACTCCACCAAAGCAACCCTAGATGCCTACCCAGCCAAATCTAAACCCGAACAATAGACAGGCTCAAAAATTATATAGTGGGGAACCATCATGCCTAACTTATGTTGTGGAGATTCAGGAAATTAACTTGCGATCTAGGAAAGTTCTCCTAGATAGCCCGCCTCCACCTAGGGAGGTTGAGGAAGATAAAGAGGAAAGTGAACTTAAAGCAATTCCACCCTTTCCTGAGAGACTATCCGCAACATTCCAACCTACCCTAGAAGAAACTGAACTCCCGGGAGAATTGAAACAATTAGGTGTGAAGATACCACTTCTCCAAGCCATAAAACATGTGCTTATCTACAATAGGTTGATCAAAGAGAAGTGCTTTAGGCATCCAGGTAGGCACAAGAGAGATGCCCCAACCATCAATGTCATAGGACAACTGTCCAACCTGATGTTAGGGTAGGTAATCTGTCCAAAATATCTGGACCCTGGAAGCCTAGTAGTTGATGTCCACATCAATGGCACCATGATCCCACACACCTTGATTGATCTGGGAGCTGCCATTAATGTGATGACAAAAGACACAATGCTCAAACTAAACCTCCAGGGCTCCTTGAGGAAGACCACAACTGTGCTACAGCTTGCAGACTACTCCACTGTGACCCCTCAGGGGATTGTGGAAGATGTGATGGTCTCCATTGATTCTTGGGAGTACCTTACTGATTTCTTAGTTCTCTAGCCAAAGGCAAAGCTCCCTAGGTATCCTCTCATTCTGGGAAGACCCTAGTTGGCTACCACCGATGATTACATCAGCTATTGAGATGGGAACATGACCATAAAGAATAGGCATATGTCCAAGAAGTTAGTCCTATATCCTCCTACCCAACCCTTGCTAGAACATGATTTACCTCTTTGGTTGGAGGAGGAAGAAGAGGATGAAGTCTATTCTACACTGCCTTGTGCATTAGGAATCGCCATGGGGGGAACAACAAGATTACGATGATATGATTGAAAATCTAATTCAGAATCCACCTCCTAGTGTATCACCATTAGAGGACATATTAAGAGAAACCCAAACCAACCCCTCAACTGATCTCCATGTGGCCGATTCCACCTCTCTCTCTGTGTTAAGAATATAGAGTTCGGCCTAGAAAGAACCTTGAAGATCAATCCATCCCTATCCACTTCCCAGGAGAAGGAATTGTGTAGCTTGCTGAGAAAACACCTAGATGCCTTCGCCTGGAGTTATAAGGAGATGAAGGGAGTGCACCCTTCAGTTTGTACTCATCATATATACATCAAGGAGGATTGCAAGCCAGTCAGGCAACCTCAAAGGAGGATGAATCCAGCACTTAAAGATATTGTTAAGGAAGAACTACAGAAATAGCTTGATGCAGGATTCATCTATCCCATCTCTAACAGTGAATGGGTCTCTCCTTTGGTGCTAGTACCAAAGAAAAATTGTAAGTGGAGAATCTGTGCCGACTATCAGGAATTGAACAAAGCCAATAAAAAGGACCATTTCTCTTTACCTTTCATAGATCAAGTGTTAAATGATCTGGCAGGGAAAAAGTTTTTCTCCTTTCTAGATGGGTATAGCAGGTATAATCAGATTCATATCAGCTCGAAAGACCAAGATAAGACCACTTTCACTTGCCCTTAGGGTACCATTGCATACCGGGTCCTTCCTTTTGGTTTGTATAATGCTCCTGCCACTTTGCAAAGAGCAGTATTGAGTATATTCTCTGAATTAGTTCATGATGCAGTAGAGATATACATGGATGACTTTACTCCTTATGGCTCTGACTTTCAGGAAGCCTTATCTAATCTAGGAAAAGTTCTCGACAAATGTATTGAGATGAATCTCTCTCTTAGTCTGGAAAAATGTGAATTTCTGATGACTGAAGGGACTGTGCTAGGTCATGCAATATCTCAACAAGGACTGCAGGTGGACCCCAACAAAATTGCCATCATCCAAAGGGTCCCACCTCCTCAAAAGGTGAGAGATGTCAGAAGTTTCCTAGGCTTAGCAGGGTATTACCAGAGATTCATTAAAGATTTCAGCAAGCTAGCCTCTCCTTTGTTTGGCCTTTTAGGTAAAGATGTCGAGTTTATATGGTCAAAAAACTATCAAGAAGCCCTAGATACCTTGAAAAGCAAGCTCGTGACTACCCCAATTCTGAGAGGCCCAAACTGGGCCCTACCTTTCCACATTCACATAGATGCCTCGAACAAAGCAATAGGAGCAGCCTTGGGACAAATTCATGAAAAGTTACCTTAATATACTTTATAAGAAAAAACTTGTCAAAGGCAGAGTTAAACTATACAGTGACTGAGAAGGAGCTCCTAGTTATTGTGCATTCTTTAAAAAAATCCAGACATTATATCAAAGGCTATCAAACTTTAGTGCACACTGATCATGCTGCAATTAGATATTTAATGAACAAGCCGTATGTGAATGCTGGCATTATTAGATGGTTGCTTTTATGGCAGCAGTTTGATTCGACCATTGTTGATAAGCCTGGGAAAGAAAATGTTGTTGCTGACTTTTTGTCTAGAGTAAATTTGCCTATAGGTGAAGAAGGAATGGTGGATGACCAAATGCCAGATGAACACCTATTTTCTATCTCAATACTCTCTCCATGGTTTGCTGATATAGAAAACTACTTGGTTTCAGCACAGTTTCCACCACATCTGTCCTCAAAAGAGAAGAGAAATATAGTGAGGAAAAGTGCCCATTTCACCTAGATTAGGGGCAATCTCTTCAAACTTGGCCCAGATCAGATCTTGAGAAGATGTGTCAGGGAGGAGGAAGTCTTTGACATCCTCCTGACCTATCATGATGGGCCTTGTGGAGGTCATTTTGTAGCAAAAAGAGCTGCCTTCAAGATACTGCAAGCAGGCTACTACTGGCCCACTCTTCATTAGGATGTGAGGAGATATACGAGCCAGTGTGATCGGTGCCAGAGGATGGGGAAACCTACTCCAAAGGATGAGATGCCCATGCAACCTCAAGTGACCTTTGAGCCATTCGAGAAGTGGGGCATGGACTTTGTGGGTCCTATCAGCCCTCGTTCAATGTAGAAGCAATACATCATTGTGTGCACTGACTAACTAACAAAGTGGGCAGAGACAAAAAGAATCAAAGCAGCGATAGAGGAAAAAGTAGCTAAATTTTTGGGAGAGAACATATTCTACAACTTTGGGTATCCGAGAGAATTGGTCACAGATCAAGGTAGTCAGTTTACTTCCAATCTTATTGAAGACCTGCTCACACATCATAGAATCAAGCATAGGACTTCAACCCCTTACCATCCACAAGCCAATGGGCAGGTGGAGGTCACTAATAGAGCATTGGAAGGGATCTTGACAAAGGTAGTGAGCAGCAGCAGAAAAGACTAGGCGAATAGATTAGTTGAGGCCAATTGGGCCTACAATAAAACATGGAAGACCACTACAGGGTTCACACCCTATGAGCTGGTCTATGGGAAGAAGGCTTTGCTGTCAATAGAATTTGAATTCAATACCCTGAAGATGGTAGCTCAGCTGGACCTAGACCTTAGCCATGCATAGAAAAAAATATTACTCCAACTCAATGGATTGGATGAGCACAGAATGCAGGCCCTTCTCCATACAGAGGTAGTTTAGCTTCAAAGAAAGATATGGCATTACAAAAACATCAAGGTGAAGCAATTCCAAGAGGGAGATTGGGCACTACTCTATGATTCAAGATACAAAGATTTCAAGGGCAAGCTAAGGACAAGATGGTTGGGACCCTACACTAAGGAGAAATGCAATGACAATGGTTCAGTTCTGATTAGAACCATTGATGATCAAGCCATCCATATGCTTGTCAATGGACATCGGTTGAAAGTCTACAAGAAACCCCTCTCCAATCGCGATTTCACTGAAAATTTGTATAAAATAGTGATGGTAGTGAAGCATGTCTTGGCCTCCACTTCATCCACTCATTGGAGAAAAAGAAAAAATAAAAAATAATAAGGACCCAAGTGAAAACCTCCATGAGGTGCTTGAGTCCCTTCATTTGGTTGAAAACCTCTTCCGAGGCGGCCTAGTGATGTCAAAAAAGAAAAGAGAAAAATAAGATCCCTAGGTGAAAAAATCCCTTGGAGGCGCCCAGGGCAGGCAATTAGGGTGAAAACCTCCTTGAGACGCCCTAGTTGTTTTCAAAAAAAAAAAAAGAGAAAAAAAGGGAAAGAAAAATGAATTTCCAGTTGCATTGCAGGTTTCCAGGAGGACTACAGGAAGTAGTAGAAGGTGCCAAGGGAGCCATGAAACTAATACCAGCACCTATCCTACCTTCCCACACCTTTCTCCATCATTCTTGGCATTATTTTCACCTCACTGTGTTGCTTTTTAAAAAACTGTGTTTTCTACAGGAGGCTCCTGTAGGAATTACAGAGAGCCAGAAATGGATATAAAAGGTAGTTTGAGGGACAGGGAAGCTTCACAAAAGATCTATAAATCCTCCTGCAGTCTTCAAATCCCCTTGCCATCATCTCCAAGCCTGCATCACATCCCAAGCATCATTCTTCTTCTTGCACAGGAGAAACACAGAAAGAAAACAACTTTTTAGAAAAAAGAAAAAAAAATAAGAAAGAAAACAACACCATCCACCTCACCCGAAGCCTACCTATTACCTCTCTATCTCTATCTACATCTCTGGCATCATCCTCATAGCTCCAAGCACAGAAGGAAGCTAATGTTTCAAAGGGAGAAGCAGCTACAGGAGCTCCTGTAGGAATTTCTGTAGCAGTTGATCCCATTAAAATTCAGCATCAACAACAAGAGGGTGCAAATATGAAGGTTGAAGAAGACACCTGCAGATCAAATCCATCTAGAGAGGAAACTGTACAATGCACAGCCACACATCAACAAGCATATAGCATGTACCAAAGGGAACAAAGGCAAGCAACAAAGAGAAAGAGCCACAGCTTTCACAACAAATACATTCGAAACTCAGGTAAGTAACAACCCGCTCCTATGTTTGCATTGGTATAATTAGACAACATGCAACAACAATGAGATGGTTTAGGTTGAACGAGGGAAAGGTGGCCATTTAACTTGGCCACCTTCGGCTAGTTGACCCCACTCATCCGAAGATGTCACCCACATGTGTGCACGGTCAACTTAGGAAAGATATCAAGGATAGGTAGTGGAGGAAGTGTGAACTCCAATGCAATCATGTGGGATGATTATGAGGAAATAGCCATGATGGCAAGGCAGGTGGGGACCAATGGTCCAAATATGGGCAATGTACACTTGGCCAGCTCACCCTCCATCACCAGAAATATCCATAAACAACAATAAGTACTCCTCCCCGAGCACTCTCACCACCTTTTCCTTCATTCTCTCCTCAAAACTCTGCTCTTGCAATTTCCTCGTGCCCCCACAACCTCATAACCATCATTCTCCATTGATCTCTCCCATATTTCTGCTCTCGACGTTGTCTACAGGACCATTTATAGGTTCTACAGGAAAACTTACAGGCATTCTATAGGAGGGACATTATTGTTCTATAGGAAGGCCAGTGAGTGGTTTCGAAGGGAGAAAACACAGGTTTTAGCACAATTCTTGGGCTGAGGAGGTAGGTTCTATGCATACCCCCATTGAATATCAAAATATGCAAGTAGTGGTTAAATTTTGAAGAGGAAATAAAACCTTTAGGTGGAGGAAATACATAACAAAATTTCTGCTTATTTATTGAAAAAAACATAGTCTCTGTTTCCCTGTTTTTCTTCAAAAATTGTTGTCTCCTTCTCCTCATCTGGTTTCCAAAATAAGCATAAAAAGAATGATAGGAGGATTTATGAGGAAGGAGCCCATCAACTCCTCCAAGCTCCATGCACATCCCAAAGTAGTGGACATATTCACAAGAGCAAATTGGATGAACGTTTTTGAGAAATTCTAAGGGTTTGATGACAAAATTGCTCAAGAAATTGCCCACTCTTTGGTTCCTCAAACTAGAACACATGCCATTATCACCTTTAGAGGCCTTTCCATGGAGGTAACCCCTGAATTTATCAGTAGGGTCACTACCCTTCCTCTTGGATTGCCTTGGAGCAAGGATGAGAAACCAATTGGCCAAGCTGCTAAGAAAAACTTCTTCCAAAATAATGAAACCCCTGTAGAAGATAAAAATGGCATAAGAAGGGCTAGCATACCATATCCTTGGGATGAGGTTAGCTACCAAATAATCAAGCATATTTACTGTGAGGGGAGGTACAACATTGTCTATGAGTACCACTTTAGAATCCTTCATGAATTAAGGTATGGCATGGACACTCCAGCCCCTTAGAAGCTCAGCATCCCCTACTTCCTCCTGCAGTCCCTCATTGACTCCAGTACTAAAGTAAAAGTAGGAAATCCAGAGCAACTAGCTCACCATGGGTTAATCAAAATTTTAGTGGAAGAAGCCCTCCATACATTTACACTCCCTATAGCCTGGGAAATCTTCAGAAACATGACAGCTAAAGATGACATAAAGACCCTGACCTATGATATCAGTCCTACTGGCAGTGAGGAGGAAGAGTAGCAAGGGGGAGAAGGTGAAGAAACTGGTGAGTTAGAAGAACAAGAAGGGAAGAAGGAAGAAACCAAGATAGAGGAGGAAAAAGCTAAAGAAATAGACCATGAGGAACCAGAGCAAACATAGATAGAAAAAGAGGCAGAAAAGACATAAGTATCCCCTAAGACCCTAGAAAGAGAGGCAGTAGTTGCCCCTCACTGCCCTCAGCACACCAATTAAGCCAAAAAAGAAGAGGAAGAGGTAGACCTAAATGTATTTCAAGGCTAGGAAGAGCACAAGAATCAAATCAGGGAAACCCTAGCCTTCTTCAAAAGTGACAATTGTTATTGAAGATTCACCCTCTACCTCAGGGAAAGAATCCCCTTCCAAGGCACCTATCACATATGAAAGGGGAACTCTTAGATCCCCCACATGGAAAGACAAGGTAGAACTATAGGACCAAAAAAAAGTCCTACAGGAGGTACAGACAGTTCTACAGGAGACCCTATCAAAACTACAGGAGACCCAAGAGCTTGAGAAAAGGGTAGAAGAATAGCCACAGGGAGAGGAGGAAGAAACAAAGCTACAAGAACCTGATCCCCAGCCAAGTCTTGGCTCCTACTACAGTCTTATTGAGGGGGGAAGAATACTTCCACAAAAATTTGTAATCCCTCTATTCTTTGAATTAGAGAAGGAAAGGATAAGGACCCATAGATGGATGCAAATAGCCAAATCTAAAGGGGTTGAGAATGTTTTCCATATGGAGAACAAACTCAGAGAAATGGGCAGAGAGTTTAGTGCTGCCAGACACAGAGAAGAAATCACAGGTAGCCACCTTGAAACTGAAAATAAATTGTTAAAAAGACAACTGCAAGAGAAAGAGACCCAACTAGCATGCATGGCTAGCTGGTCCATGGAGGCATTGCAATGTAGGCAACCAACAAAATCCTATGGCCTGTATCTCAAGGACCAATGGTTTCAATTTTAGATAAAGACTTTGGCACAAAGAGGCACCATGCCTTTCCAAGATTACATGCAGTTTATGGACTTGTGTGACCAAATCACATCAGAAGATAAGGCAAAGATGGCAGAATTCTACCTGCATAACATGGCCCTCACAGACATGAATGTGTGGGACCCCAATGCTAGGCTAGGGGACCTGCAACTAATGTCCATGGCCTCATGGATGAACCATGAAGAGTTAAGAGTAGCAGAAATAAGAAGGTTGATGATAAAGGAGTAGAATGAGCCATTAATGATCAGAGCTAAGCCATCAGACCCCATGGCACTCATCAGGACACATAACCTACTTGCCCACAATCCTTAGATTTCCCCTAGATATATAAGTGATCAAGCATAAGCCATTGCACATTTTGAGGATATGGAAAGGTTACTTGGGGATGACTGTGTACATGCCTGTATGAGGAGATGGAATACCTTACCACACAGTCTGTAGATCAGGGAATATCATTCCCCAATGAGGATGAGGGAGGCATTAAGGAGAGTTCCCATGTATAAGTGCTCCATGCAAAGGTTGAAGGTCAATTGGATTGGCCCCAAATTGAGTCCCCCACTGCTGCTAGGCATGCTAGAAGGCAGAAGAGAAGAAGAAGAACAAGAGTAGTGGGAAGAAATAGATAGAAGGCATGATTCTATGACAAATAAGAGGAGATCACATCAGAAGCATGGGATGCTAGGGAGGCCACTAGGGCCATAAAAGATGAGGAGATGGATTAAGTTTCTCAGACGATGAGCAACACTTTTAGTAGGGGGGTGATGATGAGCCTCATAAATGGGTAATTATATGGCCTCATTTTACCTCCTAACCTAGTCAAATCAACCATTCTCTTAGCATATTGTATTATTTTCGAATTATATTTATGCTTATAGAGTGAGTTGAGTTAGTTATGATGCCATGTGGTCTAATATGTGTTTAATGCAGATTATTGATGAATTTTGTGGTCAAAGTCAAAGATCCAGTGGACAAATGGCAGCAATAACTTGAAGTGGAAAAAGGAGAGGATTTATAGGAGGGATCCCCCCTCATTTATTACTCCTCACTTTGAATTATCCTTCATGCAGCTCGAAGCACAAGCAGCCAAGTCATGTATTAGCAGGTAGCCGAGCAAGTGGAGGATGACTGATGACTATCTTGAGTTTTGGGAGCCAAGCCTCCCTGATTTTAAGGAAGTTGTTGGTAGCTTAAATTTTATAAGTAGAGAGGCCTAGGGCCTCACTAGGGTCAATTTTTTTTTGGAGTTTTGTTGTACTTTTGCTTATGTAAACTCTGCTCAACCTCGAGATTATTATTTTGAAAGTTTCATGTAATCTTGTTATTATTTTGGAAATAAATATGGATTCCTTTTTGAGTTAGCAACAAGTTACCTCAGAGGGCTAAAGCTCTTGGGTTAGGGCCCAATCCGAGTAGCGAAGCTCCTCTTTACTTGTATTTGTAGGCTTTATTTCAGTTGGAGATTAGATTGTTGCTAGATGTATTTCTTTCATGGTTAAGAATAGGTTCCTTTTGATGATTCAATAGTTTGCTTCCATTTGTGCTTTCTATAGCATGTTAAGCAGTGGTAAAGAAAATATTTAAAAGGCTAGCAACAGTGCCTTGCCCTCTCTCCCTTCCTCTGGGACAATGATTTGAGGCAAAGACCCTCTTGCTGCCCCAAAAACACATATTTTCCTCATTCATAGGACTTCTAGTGTTTGCAGCTTTCTAGTTGGTTCATAGTCTAGTTAAGCCTTGCTTCAGAACTTCTTCATCATGCTCATTTCCTTATTTTGACAGTGTTCTTTCATGCTTTATTTTCCTACAATGGTTATCAACATTTCCTTTCATAGATCACAGTTTAGATTGGTTTGATGCAAAACTCTATTTTTCTAGATGCACTTATTTCATCACTTGCTTCATCTCATTGGTTGACTGTCAGTTGTCAATGTAGTAGATATCTTCCCACAACATATCAAGCTTATCAACCATTCCATCCTCCATTTGATCCATGCCCTACAGGTCGCCCAAGTCTCCCCTCAATTCTACCTTAGTTTCCTGCATTTTCCATAGAGTTCCTTCCTCTCTCCTTGAGCAAATCCAATCATCTTTCTCTCTCATGATGATTCTTGGTAGACCCTAGGTGACCTAACACTTCATCTGTTATGAAACCATCTCACAAAAAGATAGAAAAGAGAGATCCACGCCTTAGAATTTAGCCTCTTCGAGGGGGCAACCTCCTTTACATTACATAAATGAACAATTCTTGGATGATACAAATGAAAATACCTCCTTTCTATATATAGGAGTCTAAGTGGTCCCAATACAATCAAAGCCTACATAACAATAATATTGTAGGCACAACAATAACAATAGTGGGCTTCTATGTGGCACAATAGTAACAATATGGGCACTACATGGGTACATCAATATAAATAAGGGGTATAACTACAATAGTAATGGGGTAATCACTAGTATTATAGGGACCCAACATGCCCCTCTCCTTCAAAAAAGTGTTGTCCTCAACGCTTGAGTAGTTCATGATACTTCTGCATAAAATTCTCATCCTCCCATGTGGAATCTTCAGCGGATAAGTTCTTCCACTTGATAAGGTACTCTGAAATTGATCGATTTCGTAGCTGTCGAGTTCTTGTTTCTATAACTGCTTCCGGTTCCAATATAATTTTTCCTTCTTCGTCAAGTTCTGGCAATATTGTTTGAACTGGGAGCTTGTCACCTATAACCTTCTTCAAGCATGAAACATGGAAAACTGGGTGCAATCGAGAAGCTGCAGGAAGCTCCAATTTGTATGCCATAGTACCAATCTTTTGCAACACCTTGTACAGACCATAATACTTTGGTGATAATTTATTATCCTTCTTAGCTTGCTTGAGGGACATTTGCTTATATGGTTGTAGCCGTAGGAATACCCAATCACCTACATCAAAACTTCTTTCACTGCGATGTTGATCTGCCTGTTGTTTCATTCTATTCTGTGCCAACACAAGGTTATCCTTTAAGAGTTGGAGGACTTGTTGTTGATGTTCGATGTGATGTTCCACTGCCTGAACCTTAGAATTTTCTCTTAAATATGATGTGATGGATGGTGGTTGATACCCATAAAGTGCCATAAATGGGGTCATTTTTGTTGATGTATGGAAGGAAGTGTTATACCACCATTCAGCCAGAGGCAACCATTTGACCCATTGTGTCTGTTTATCAGATACAAAGCAACGAAGATATCCTTCCAAACATTTGTTTACTATCTCAGTTTGCCCATCAGATTGAGGATGATAAGATGAGCTATGAGCTAACTGAGTACCAAGACAAGAAAATAATTCTGTCCAAAAATTTCCAGTGAAAATGGGATCTCTGTCACTTACAATAATCTTTGGGTTTCCATGTAGCTTTTGAACTGTTTCCATAAATGCAGTAGAAACTGTACTGGCTTTAAATGGATGTGATAATGCACAAAAGTGTGCATACTTGGTAAGTCTGTCAACTACCACCATGATGACACTCTTTCCCTCAGACTTGGGTAAACCTGTGATAAAATCCATTGAAACCTCCTCCCAACGTTGGCTTGGAATGGATAAAGGTTGTAATAGACCTGGTGTCTTAATTGTTTCAACTTTATTTTGCTGGCAAACCAAACATTCCGCCACAAACTTTTGAATATCTGATTTAAGGCCATCCCAAAAAAATTCCTTCTTAACCCTGTGGTAAGTTTTTAAAAATCCTGAGTGCCCTCCTAAGGGAGAAGTGTGCAATTCCATAAGAATCTTTTGTTTTAGCTGGGAATTCTTACAGAGGTATAAGCGATCTTTGTACCATAACGAATCATTTTTCCAGCTAAATGTATCAGAAGTACTGGAATCTTGTTGTAGCTTTTGAATAAGTGCCCACACTTCTTCGTCATTCTTCCATTCCTCCCTTGCTTCGTTTATCCAATCTGGTTGGATAATAGAAATGGCACACAACAATGCTTCCACATCCTCATCCTTTCTTGAGAGTGCATCTGCCACCACATTTTGCTTCCCTTTTTTGTAGATGATTTCAAAGTCATAACCCAACATCTTTGTGACCCACTTTTGTTGCTCTTCAGAGGATAATCTTTGTTCTAAAAAGTATTTAAGGCTATCATGATCCGTTTTTACCTTGAAGTGTCTTCCCATTAGGTAGGGTCGCCATTTCTTAAGTGCATGGAGTATTGCCAACATTTCCTTCTCATAAATAGCTTTGTTTAAAAACTTTCCCTTGATTGGACGACTTTCAAAAGCAATGGGTCTTTCATCTTGCATTAGAACAACACCAATTCCATTTCCTGAAGCATCACATTCCACAATAAAGGTTTTTGTGAAGTCCGGCGTAGCTAAGACCGGTGCTTGGCACATTGCCCTTTAAGATGTTCAAAGGCCTTTGTTGCTTCCGAAGTCCATGAAAATGAATCTTTCTTCAATAATGTTGTTAGAGGTGCTGCTATTCTCCCATAATTCTTAACAAACTTGCGATAATACCCTGTCAACCCAAGAAATCCTCGCAAATGCTTTATGGATGTGGGGATTTTCCATTCCTTAATGGCTTTAATTTTGCTAGGGTCTACCTTAACTCCTTCATGAGATACAATATGACCCAAATATTCCACCTCCTGGACTCCAAAGAAACATTTGGATCTTTTTGCATATAATTGTTTCTCCTCCAATAGTTGTAGCACCCTGTCAACATGTTCAACATGATCCTTCCAAGACTTGCTGTAGATTAGTATATCATCAAAAAATACTAACACAAATTTTCTAAGGAATGGTTTGAAAATTGAATTCATCAAACCTTGAAATGTTGAAGGTGCATTGGTAAGGCCAAAAGGCATGACCAAAAATTCATAATGACCCTCATGAGTTCTAAATGCTGTTTTCGGAATGTCTTCAATCTTCATTCTGATTTGATGATATCCCGAACGAAGATCCAACTTGGTGAAGTAAATTGATCCATGCAATTCATCCAGTAATTCATCAATAACAGGAATGGGGAACTTATCTTTAATAGTGAGCTTGTTGAGCTCCCTATAATCTGGACACATGCGCCATGATCCATCCTTCTTGTGCACCAATACTACTGGAGCTAAGAAAGAACTTTGACTCGGTTGAATTATACCAGCCTCTAGCATTTCTGCAACCATACGTTCAATTTCACTTTTTTGGACATATGGATATCTGTACGGCCTGATGTTTGGAGGAACACTTCCTGGAATCAGATGAATAGCATGATCATGATCACGCATAGGTGGGAGACCTTTGGGAGTCTCAAATACCTTGGAATGATTGTCCAGGACTTTTTGGAGATCTGGAGAAATAGATGATTCCAATGTGGAAACATCTAGCGAACATAATTGTGCAATTACACCTCTTTGCTCCTTTTTTAGAAGCTTTGTCATGCCATTAGAGCTGATTATCTTTCCTGGTTTCCCTGCAATACCCCTTAATTCAACTTCCTTTCCTTCCACAGAAAATTTCATGAAAAGTTCTTGAAAATTAAAAGCTATTGTACCCAAGGATTGTAGCCATTGGACTCCTAGTACAACATCAGCACCTCCCATTGGAATGGAAAGCATTGGGCTAGTCAATACATATTCTCCCATGGATAGCTTGATATTATGGCACTTTCCAGAACAATTTATTGTTCCTCCATTTGCAATCATCACTTGACACTCTGGTGCTGGATATAGGAAGCAATTCAATTCTTTTGCTACCCTACAATGAATAAAATTGTGGGTGCTTCCTGAATCAATCAACACTATTACCTTTTTCTTCTTGATTTGTCCTTCTATCTTGATGGTTTGAGGAGTGGTAATTCCCGCCAATGCATTACAAGATATGGTCGGATTTATTTGTTCTTCATCTAGGCTTTGTTCCTGGAATATATCCTCTTCTTTTGACCTTTCTTGCTCCTTTTCTTCTTCCTCTTCACAATCTATGTAGAATAATTTCTTCTCAGCACACTTATGACCTTTTGTGTATTTGCTATCACAATTGTAACAAAGCCCTTTTGCTCTTTTTTCTTCCAATTGTTGTGGTGTCAACCTTGTAGGTTGTGGAAGACTATGGGCAACAACACTTCCGTCTTTATAGTTGTGAACGGTATGCTTCCTAGTTGCCATAATTTTGCTTTCCATTTTTCTTGCTAACCTGAATGCCTTCTCTAATGAATCAGGTTCCCAAAGGCGCACATCATGTTGGATATTATCCTTTAAAGACCCTATGAACACATCAATCCTATGCTCCTCTGGAATATCTTTTACCCTTATGTTCAATTTTTGGAACTCCTCAATGTGCTCCATTATTGAACCCTTTTGTTTGAGACTTATCAATTGGCTAAAAAAAGTGTTGCTTTTTGTATCCTCATAATGTGCTATCAATTCTTCCGTAAAAATTGCCCAAGTGATAAATTGTTTACGAGAACAAAGCCATTGATACCATACAAACTGATTTGGTTCCAAATATAAAGTTTCCATACGTACCTTTTGTGTGTTTTGCACATTATTGAGATCGAAGAATTGCTCCATCTGTAATATCCATGTGGCGGGATCCTTGCCATCAAACTTCCTCATATCGATTTTTGGAACATGGTGAGTCTTTGATCCAACATTAGAGTCTATGGAATCATGATTAACATTTCTTTTGTTCTCATCATGAGTTTCCTTTACTACCTTTTCACCATTAGTGACCCTTTCTTGTAGCAACTTCTTCAATTCATCCATCTTATCATCCATGCCATCAATTTTAGCGTCCATGCCATTCACCTTAGCTTCCATGCCATCCATTTTAGCTTCCATGCCATCCATCTTAGCTTCCATGCCCTTTATCTTAGATTCCACGCCATTTACCTTAGATTCCACGCCATTTATCTTAGATTCCACGCCACTTATCTTAGCTTTTGTTAGCTTTTGTGAGCGTGACATTTGTTGCACTTGTTCTTGTAATTTTGATATATCATGTAGCATTTCTTCCTCTTCTTCATGAGTCATGCTAGAGCTTTCAGGTTCCTTACTAGGTGTTTGAATTTTTTTTCCTCGGGGCATTAGTTACCGATAATAATGTTTTACTATGCCCTTTGAATTCCGTTAAACCAAGCTTACACAAAAATTAAAAAAAAAACTACACACCTTTTTTCACTTTATAGAAGCCTGATATTGAATCTGATGTATCTCTGTAATTTTGGATCCTCCAATTCTGAAATTGCTACTTGTAGTAGCCTTCTATGTCCTCTTTCCAATGCCACAAGTCTGAGCCAAATTGGATTCTCCAAGGAAGAGTTATGTGAAATCTCCCACAGTGACTAGCTTTTAGACTGGTTCCGTACAACGAACTTGTACGACTTTCCATGAGTCCCTGTTTCAACCTTTGAATCTGAAACACACATAAAAAAAAACTACAGTCTGTCCTCGGTTTGTACCTTCTTACGAAATTTCAATCTGATCCCCAGAGAGAAAGTTATGACGATTTTCCCCAAGTCACCTGTTTTGAATGTAATTCAGGAGTATGCAAAAAGACCAACTTCCTCAGATCATATCTCCGCAAATATCAAGCAAAAAGCTCTGCAATTTGGACCCAAGGTTCAACGCGATTTCTTCTCAAATGGGTTTTTTTCTCGACTTTTGAAACGTCACAGAAAAAAAGTTATAACGAAAATTCCACGATGACCTGTTTGGAGCAGCGAAACCGTAGAATCCAAAGCTCTGATACCAAATGTTATGGAACCAGCTCACAAAAAGATAGAAAAGAGAGATCCACGCCTTAGAATTCAGCCTCTTCGAGGGGGCAACCTCCTTTACATTACATAAATGAACAATTCTTGGATGATACAAATGAAAATACCTCCTTTCTATATATAGGAGTCTAAGTGGTCCCAATACAATCAAAGCCTACATAACAATAATATTGTAGGGCATAACAATAACAATAGTGGGCTTCTATGTGGCACAATAGCAACAATATGGGCACTACATGGGTACATCAATATAAATAAGGGGTATAACTACAATAGTAATGGGGTAATCACTAGTATTATAGGGACCCAACATCATCCAACCTTCATCCACCTTTTTCGCCCGCTCTCACACCTTCAAAATAGCCAAAACTGCTCTTGGCCTCCTCCTGTGGGCCTCTTGTAGAACATTGTTTTTCCTCCTGTAGATTTCCTATGTCCTCCTATAGCTTTTCTTGTAGGCTTTCTTTTGAAGGTCGAGTTTTGGAAAAACCTCTAGAAGGCCACCTGAGACCTCCTAGGACCCAACCACACCGTCCTACATCCTCTCAAGCCCCAAAACTACCTTTCAACACCGCCTATTCGCTACCACATTCATAAACAATAAATCACATACATGTCAAATTCATATAAAATTCCATAAAAATCCAAAAGGATGTTTTTTTTTCCATTTAATTTCAGAAATAGCGTACTTAGATGTTTTTTACTTCTTTTGAATAGATAAATGGCATTCTTTTCATGGTTTTCATAGTGCTTTCTGCAAAATTAGGATTAGTTGGTTAAGTAGGATTTGCTTGGTTTGATTTACATTTCAGTCTTTCTCCTTTCTGCAATTAGAATAAAATCTATCTTTCTTTCCTTTAATCCCATTTAGAGCTTCTTCTGGAATCCATAGAAGTTGGCTTGAGCTCCTAGTGATCTTGCATCGACTGACCAAGTGACAACCTGTAGTAAGAACTAGTACTTGTGCATATAGCACCGTCGCTTCCATGTTTGTTACGAACTACCGGGTTGATAAGAGTAAAGAAGGAAGCCTAGGAGTTGTAGCATTGTTGCTGCAATACTGGTGCCCACCAATCACCTTTGCTCTGATACCATGTATAAATTCCCACTGTAGATCACCTGATAATGCAATATACTAAAGAAAAATACTTGATCTACTTCTACAAACAATTATGCGGAAGCTTAGTCGAATATGAGTAAGATCAATAAGAACACATATAACAGATGAAGAGAAAGAAATCACATGAGCACAAAATAATAATCCCGGGGAAAGCCTCAGCTAGAAACCCCAATCTTTGTATATCATACAAGTGGAAATATAGTCTAGATTACAAAAAGAATTAGCTCACAAGCTATCCTGCTCTCTCTGAAATCCCTCTGCTGCTCATAGATAGTCAAAGGCTTCTCACAAACCTTCTCCTCTACCCTCCAAGCCTCCTATTTCCTTGCGTAGTTTTTCCTGGGGTCCAGTGCTTCCACAAGTGTGAATTCCGACCTCACATTCCTCACTTGGTTCAGAAATAATTGCACAAACCTGAAGGAGATAAATCCTTCTCCATGGATGAGTTTCCTATATAGGAAAAATGCATCCAACTGATAGTACACTGTCCCTCCTCTGATCTCAACTGGGTCTCTGACATAACTGACATGCATGAGTAATTTATGAGATAATATTCAATTATCTGAAGTGTAGCAGTTATATGAAAGCATGCATTAACTAATTAAACTCACAATTAATTCAACAAACTGTTTGAATTAATCTAACTGGACTTGACTCAGTTAACTGAGCCAACTAATTACAACTAATCCTTATCTCTTTAACTGATGGATAAATTCCTCAATCAATGGAGAAACTGTTGCATGTTCTCACATAGACTTCATGTTTGATTTTCTACAACTAATTAACTCATGGTGAATTAATTAATTATTTTACAAACAGTTGGTAAGATCAAATTCGAATTTTACTTTTCAATTTTAGTCTGGGGACTGACTAAAATTGGAATCCATCTCAAAATGATATTTTTAGCACTTCCCTTTTTCATTCCTTGTTGCTAAGTCCAACACTGGTAACCAAACTGCTATTTATAGTAGTGCTATTTGTAGCACTTCTATTTTTATCATTTCTTGTTGCTATTTTCAACAATAGACTAAGCTTCTCAGAGGATGAGCAATACTTTCAGTAGGGGGTGATGATGAGGCTCATCAATAGGTAAATTATATGGGCCTTAATTCCACTCCCCAGCTTATTAAAATTAAATTTTCTCACATTTATTTATATATTTTATTATATTTTGCTTAGTGAGAAGGGTAAAGGTGAGATGTTATGTCATGTGACCTAATGTGCATTAATTATAGGATTTGGAGCAATTTTGGGCTAATTTAAGTGAAGGAAATTGACATAGACAAGCAAGAGGGATTTTAGGAGATTGGGTCTCCCTCCTTAACTCCTCAATCACTCAAAGATTCCTCCACCAAATCTCATCAGCTCGAAGTTACATGCAGACAAGCCCACCGAGTTCATTGGCAACCAAGCCAGTGATAGTTGAAGACAAGTCAATCTCAATTTTGGGAGCCAAGCCTCCCTAATGTTAAGGAAGTTGATGGTAGCTTTAGTTGTGTAAATAAGAAGGCCCTGGCCCTCATTAGGATTTGAAATTTTATTTTAGCCAAGAGGAAATTTCAGGCTAAGATATTGTGACTGTTATTCTCAAGTTATTTTTGACATTTTGGTGATAATGAAAATGGTTTCTTCGATCCAGCACTGAAATGACTGAAAGGTCTGAAGCTCTTGGGTTAGGGCCCAACCCTAGTAGTAGAGGTTCCTATTTTTGTACATGTATCATTATATTAGAATCATAGATTAGCTGCTGAATTTATCTCTGTTTTATTTAATTTACAAGTCTTTGAATGATTGATTAGTTTTCCTACCATTAGTTGGAGAAGTAGATCAGTGTTACAGTAGTGGAAGAAAAGACTTCAGAAAATATTGTCAGAGTGGCCTCATCCTCATCTCCCTCATGTGATCATGGTTTGAGGGCCCCACTCTCACAACCCCAAAAATAAATTTATCTTTTGGTTATTACATAACTTAGGATTTATTGTTGAGTAGATCATTGTTATTTCTTAGAAGCACCTGGGATTTTCATTTTGGTTTCTTGAGTTTGTTGTAGATTAGAAAGCATTCCATTCCATAGATTTGATCCATTAGCCATCAATATATCAGTTTCTCAAATTCAACTCTTCTTTTCCACATTTAAATAAAGTTGTGTATAAATGAAGAAATGAATATGTGTTCTTGCAAGAGTAACTGTTGATTTGCAGGGAGGTGTTATCCTCCACAACATCCTAGGCTAAGAGGAGATTGGCGAAGGTAACCATAGACCAAGATTTTAGTTTGGTATATATCCCTACCAAACTAGAGAGGGCTCTCTCTATGAAATCACAACTAAGAGATGACTGGAATGTAAAGGATTTTAGGCTAGATAGTTAGGCTCAAGTAGGTTTTGGAATAATTAGGGTTTTCTTGTTGGTTAAGGGAGAAAAACCAGGTAGCTAGGTTAGCAGCATCAAAGGGTTACATTAACAAAGATATAAAGGAGAAAGGTAGAAATACTTTTGTGATGAATCTTAGGGCTTGTCAGTGTAGTGTAGTGTTCAGAAGAAGCTAAAGGTCTTAATGAGCATGAAACATGAATTCATTAAGCAAGAAAGAAAGTAACACATAATGATTTTTCCATCAAAACAAAGATTAATGTAAAGAATTCTGTTTATAAATTGTAAGGAAAACCATTGAAGAGTTGATGAATGGAAAGAGAAGATTAATATCTTTCATATAAAGTGATAACAGAGAAAAAAAAACATCACAAACTTACTGCACATGAATTCCTAGATAATAGTTGCAAACTGTATCCTTTGATTTCCAGAAAATATGCAAGTACAAGCTACAATAGTTCTCTCCTCTCAAGTCCAACCAGTTCTAAGACTGAGAAAATGATACATAAATACCAAAAACAACATCTCCCCACTCTCAGGGGTCGAATCCATGACTCTAGGAACTTCTCCATGAGGTGTTCTAACCAAACCCTATTGTCTAGGGAAGTTAAAAACAACTTCTTCAATTAACTTTGACTCCAACCACTCTCATAAATGAGGCCAAATTTACATCAAAACCACTTACAAAGACTAATCACCCACTATTACATCATATTTGGACTAGTATTACTCAATTCCATCATTTACATAAGTGATAAAGTCAAACTAGGTCGAACTGCTGAAGAAACTAGCCTCCTGGAAAAAGCCTAGTGAATTCTATGAAAAGTGTAGTGTGAACTTGCATGCCACTTTTGGAGGCCTTCCTAAACTCCCAATTGAACTCATGATAACTCATTGGAAATATATTCTTATATGCTACACAATGGAGTCCTCAAGAGCTAAAAAATACCAAGTATAGCCCTACAAAAATTAATTCTCCCAAGATTGGTCAAAAAGCGTTGTGTGGCCTCCAAAAACGGGGCAAAAAGGTGTTTTTTAGGTGGTTTTTGGGAATTTTCTCGCTGTAAAATTTGATGAATGAGGCAGACAAGTGTCCAAATCTGATGTATATTTCAAGATATATCCAACCATGTAGAGTTTCTATCCATTGGAGCTCTCCAGAAAAAGCACAGCGTGGCCCACGCTACGCTTTTTGTAGGGTGACTGTGCCAAAAATTGCCAAATTTCTGTGAAAATAGGGTTGAAAGGTGGAGCAATACATCTCTAAACATAAATAATTATTAAACTATGCGAGAGGTTTTTTTTCTTTTGCATGTTTTGAACCATAAAATCCTCCCGTTTACCACGATTCATCTCTGATTGGCCACAATATTCTCTACAAAAAGGTGACTAAAATAGAACATTGCACAATTAGACAAATAGGATGAAATGAGGAAAGCGTAACTCCAAATACCTAATACCTGTGTGAAAAATGAGAGAGGGTTTTGTAGCTTGGCATATTAGGAACAAAAAGCTCCTCGAGTGTTCAAAAATACGTTCCCATTTGTTCAAAATATGAGTTTTTAGTTGGTCACTAAAAAAATGAGCAACTCTCCTGTAGCAAATGTATTTTTGGTATTTATCCAACATAATAACACATGTGCATAAAAGGAAGGAGATTTCTGTTCCTTGGTCTGTGGTAAAAAAAATGTCTTCCATTTTTTAAAAATTAATCTTAATTTGGCCAGAAACATATTTTGAAGAAAAACTATCCCTATGTGCAACAAATGATTTGTCAATGTCCCTTTGACCTAGTGGAGGAGATGGTTCACTCTCTTGCTATTTATGCCTCTTGATACCTATTTTTCTTTGTCTCCTCTTTTTGACCTTCTTTGTTGTATGGCTTCTTTTCTTCTCCATAGTAAACTTGTGAGTGCAAACCCTAGAGAGGAAAACAGGTGAAGGGAATGAGGGAATAAGATGAAGGGGTTAGGGAGGTGTAGGAAACATTTATGAGATGGGGAGGGATGTAAGGGAAGTGGATGGAAGTGAAAAGAGTAAGGGAATAGATCTAGGGAATTTATACACAGTCTCAGCTAGGAGGGCGGCGAAAAATGCAGCATAGGGCTAGGTTTTAGGTATAGGAGGTTTTAGGAATGACAGTGAGGGCGTGTGAGGGTTTTATGGAGTGCGTTTGAGTGTGAGGGAGGCTAAAATGTATAGGAATAGGGTTTTTAGGCTTGAAAACATGAAAATGAGGGCTTCCAATAGAAAACGCAGCGAGAGAACTTGAGACCAATTTTTTGGAATGTCTTTGGGCATAAAAATGCTGAGGAAGTGGTTGGTGATGAATGAGATCCCTTTAACAATGAAGTGAGTGAGGAAATGAGTTATGATGGTCTTTACAACCTATAGAAGACAATTTATTTTCATAGTAGTGGGGTGGCCCACACTATGTCTTGTTGACTTTTGCTTTGGAAATTATGGAGGTTAGGAACATTCAATGGAGTTTTGTAGCATTAGAGGTTATTACATCATATTTGAAACAATTTGCACTTTGAAATAAAACATTTTTTATCAAACCCTACCACTATTCCTTCATTTCCCAGTTTATTGAATGAAATGACAGTTTTTTATGATTCTATCCCTAATAACGTAATGGTGACACTGAGATTAATGAAGACCATGATGAGAGGAATGAGAAGATGATGATGAATTTTCAATGATGGCACATCCAACTGAGTGATGGTGGTGACCAGACCATGAAAATTTTGAAGGAGCAACAATATACCTAGACACACCAACCAGTGACCAAATTTTATTTTGAAAACCTAGTGAAATGAATAAATTTGACTTGAGACCCCTAAAAAACCTTTGTAAGAGCATATTTGATCACTGGTGGTGGGAATAATTGATTGACACTAACATTGGCTCTAGCTAGGGATGGAAGCTCCTTGGAGGTGTCAAGAACACCATAGACCAAGTAGCCTTATTCATTGGGCATGGAGTCAAAATGCAAAGACTAAACTCAAAACTAAAAATTGACCAACATAATGAACTTGCTTAACTCTAAAAATGACTACTGATTGAACTTACTATATGGCAGCAGACCATCGAAATGTTAGGGCCTTCACCTCGGGCTTCAAATCCTGATGATAACCGCGCACTTGCTGAAGATATATATATATATATATATATATATATATATATATATATATATATATATATATATAATCATGTGTACATGATCCATAAATATAAAAAAACTCGTCTCCCTTAATGAATGTAGCAACTTGACAAAAGGATCCTAAAACTCGTGAATGACTACCTTTTCTTGATGATCAACAATGAGACAAGAATCTTCTTCCTTTTTAGATATTGGTTGTTTTATAAAATGAAGTTTGTCATTCTCAAGCGAAACATATGTAGACTGCAAATTTTTGGATGAACTTTGTAATGAGACTCCTGCTGAACAAAACAATGAAGCCAACTGCCTGATGAAATTCATGTCATATTTGTTTTGAAGCTCATAGTTAACTAATGGAGAAGGACTTTGACTAAAGATATCATCCACAAAATCAACTATTGGATCAAGGAGAACTTGAGAGGACTATCGCAACTTGTCATACATTGTTTCCAATGAGGCTACATGATTTTCTATAAACTCTTCATGTTCCACACTTTCGACTTCATTTTCAAACTAAATGTTGCTTGGTAATGGTGATTGTGGATTGATAAAAGGTTCTATATTACAAACAACATCCTCCACAACTTCAGGATAAGGTTGCAGACTGCTTTCAACTTGCTTATTTTCTTCCTTGGTAACCTTATACTTTTCTCTTATTCCTTCGAATGAAGAGAAACAAAAAGGTAAGGAGTCTTGGTCAAGAATTTCATGGTCTTCTTCATGCTCAACATCAAAAGTGAAAGACTGTTGATTTCTAATCTTACGGAAGTTTTCTCTCAGTAATTGAAATCAAGTAAAACATAAAGGCAAAGAAATTTCACCTGATTTGAAATTGTCTGGATTCTCTTCATTGTTGTCATGATTGATATGCATAGACTGAGTGCTACATATGAGATGCTATAATGAAGCTTCTTCCTCCCAAAAACATGTCATTTGTTGCCTTGTAGAGTCAGCCTCTATTTCAACAACATAATTATCATCATACTGATCATACTTGGGTAACTCATCATTATAAGGAATAACATCAAACATACACATTAGATCAACAGATTGACCCTCCACGGGTTGATCTACAGATCCATTTTCATGGCTTTCCATAAATGAATACATAAAACAATCATTTTCTGATTTGTGGCAATTGGAATGAGTAGGATAGTGGTTAGGGTTAGCAACCTCTTCTTCTTCTGCAATAAGTGGGACATGGTGTTTTTTTAATAGCAAGTTCATTTCTCATGATGATTTTTTGCATCATTTCTTCCATTGTGCTTACCAAAATGTTGAGCTTCACTTCTAAAGATGTTAAATGTTCCTTCTCTATGTTCTCCCTCGCTTCTTCTTTCAACTTGACTTTTTGACCAGCATATTAGCTTCCACATCTATTGCATTTTCCCACATTTCTTTGAGTGTGGTAATTTTTCTTTTTCTCAATTGAAATGCCACTTCCAAATCAAAGGCATCTGGGTAGTGTAAAAGAGCTAAACCAGGAGGCGGTTTGGTATCAACAGGGATCACTAGTACAAAATAGATAATTAATTACTAATAAAAGGACTAAAATCTGCATATAAATGACCATTTTTCAATTGATGACCAATAGTAGCTAGTTTATAGTATCTTATAATGCGACCAAATTTTAGTCGTTTTTAACTTAGTCATTAATTGGTTGTCTCAATTTTATTGTCTATTAGTATATTTGGTCATAAATTTTTTCATTAATTTAGTCATTAATTACCACAATTAATGACCAAATATACAACAAAATATATTACTATATGATCGCTTGAGAAAACAAATTAATGACCAAAGAAATATGACCAAAATGTTGGTCATATTATAAGATACTGTAAATTAGCTACTAATAGTCATATATATGCAAATTTTAGTCTTCGTTTGAAACCAATTAATGACCAGAGAAATATGACTAAATTTTGGTCGTGTTATAAGATACTGTACATTAGCTACTAATAGTCATATATATGCAAAATCTAGTTGTCATTTGCAATCACAAATTTATCATTTTTAGTAGTCATTTATCTTTTTTTGGTAGTTTCATATTCATTATATAAATAACTAATTTAGTAGTTTATATTCATTTCATTTACTTTCATTAATAATCATTATAAATAATTAGTTTAGTTGTATATTCATTTTATTTTTGTTCATTATTAATCAATATAAACTACTAATTTAGCATTTTTAGATTTGATTTTATGTGTTCATCAACATAAATTAATTTGTATGATTTTGTGACTAAATTTAAAAAATGTCATATAATGTGCATGTTCATCTAATATGAAAACACAAAGTTGCATGTCAATTACAATACTAAACAATATCAAATGCAAATATAAATAATTTCAACCACACAAATTATATTGTATGAAATGTTAAAGTATTACAATATGAATTTCCAACTTAATATCGATTGGACTACAATTTACACATGAAATGATTATTCATCACTTCAAAACATTATCATTGTGTTGCCAAGGCATTGCAGGTGAATTCACCAACTCGGAAGACTTGAACATCAGTCTCTATGTGTGTGTCTTATGTGGGATATTAAATCTAAGGGTATCACTAGACCAGTTCTCTTCTCTCTCTCTCTTTTCATTTGTTGCTCCATTGTTATTGCTCTCAGCCTCTTTCTTCAATTATTACTTCTTACCATCAATACTGAGTTCATTTTTCTGAAAACAAAAGAAAATACAATTGAGTGTAAGACATAAAATACAATGAACACTAGAATATAAACTAAAGTAGACTATAATGAGTTTATACGACATATACCTCAACATCAACAATGTCAAAGCCATTTTTCCCCATACAAGTAAGAAACTCGAACAAGTTTTCTTCAGTTGGGCGATAGTAGCCACTATAATGTGGCGAGATGACCTGTATAAACAAAGAAAATAAAATGTCACCTTATAAAATAACACCTTAGTAACATAATATTCAACCTTCAAGGAAAGCCTAGGCACAATCATGCCAACTAGGTTACATGCTAAAAAGCTCAAGTTATAGATAAGATGTGAAAACAAATAATCTGAGGTGTGATGTTTAATCCTTATCATTTTATTCGCAACAACATTTCATTTTCTAATGCATGAACTTGGTCAAGTATATAAATGACATGTGCTCAAATAACAACATGAAAGTAAACTTTTATGATAATCATGAAAATATTTTAACACAAAATAGCTATAAGGATTCCAATCAATATCGTGTAATACTAATTTCAACTTCAAGCTTTGGTTGTTTAAATGGACATGATACGAAGTATTTTCAATTTCCTAGTTAAAGGACAAAACAAAATCAAAAGAAACATTCAAAATATAATCAAACAATAAAGAGAGGATATCATGGAATGGACATTGCAATTATAAAAAAATTGTTTACTTGTCCACCAATGTCTTGTCTAGCATTCCTAAAACATTTTCTTTCCCAAAATAACCATGAGGTGAAAGAATCACAACATTAAAAACCATAGGAATCCCTACTAGAAACATTTCCAAAGTCAATGGCCCAGGTGCCTGAAGGATCTCTAATAGCAAATGAATCATATCCAAGACATACTTTGCATTGTCTCCCCATCCTTTTTCCAATCATATTTCCTGTAACCTGCCCACAACAGAGTCAAGTTACAATCAAACGAAGGCATTGACATTTGTTTTTATCTTTTATATCTTTAAAATTTGAATTTGATTTGTTTCAGGGACATTAATTCATATTTAAAGTCTTCCTAACATATGAGAAGGTATCAATCAAGCATGACATCATAAAAATCGACCTCAATGAGGTCCTCAAACAAGGTAGGGCATATTTGTTCTACTCAAAAGGCAGGGATCCCTCTTTTTCAATTATATCAAGGTTCTCTACTATTTTCTCCTTGTTTTCCTGGATATTAATTTGATCATCCATAACCTGCAACACAAGAAAATGCCATTCAGTTCATTATATTGTAGTTCTTGCTAATGAAAATGACATATAATTCTTTACAAATGCAATCAAGGCAGGGTTAAAATGAAAAATCCCAATATAAGTGAAGTGTTTTTGTTTCTTAGCTTACAAATTGGAGCACTTCCTAGGTAATTGTCATAGAATCAAACATCGACTAATAAGTGCCCTTACCAAGTTAAAATGAAAGATCTCAATGTAAGTGAAGTGTTTTTTGTTTTTTAGCTTACAAATTGGAACATTCCCTGGGTAATTGTGAGAGAATCAAAACTCGACTAGGAAGTGCCCTTACCAAGTGATAAAGTTTACTAGGATAAAAAGGCAAGGTTATAAGAGTGGCTAAGATAATGGGTCCCCGAAAGGGTTTTAATTTCACGTGGGCATGTTCTTGAAAGATTAGTAAAATTATACTAGCATATAGTTTTCGAAGCAGAAAGACGGATACCTAAAATATGACTTGTTGCAAGAAAAAATATGAAGGAATGGGGTTAAAATATACCCTTATATTAGATTTGACAAATCAAGATGACCTTTTGATAGTTTTGGGGGATGGGTGATGGAAAAATTGATATTTGAGGATGGAATGCAAATGCAGTGAATAAAACAAATGCTGGAAGGCCTAATAATAGACACTAAACCAGATAATCACAAACAAATCCATGATATCCAAAAGGTCTGTTACCAGGCCTTAAAGTAAGAAACAAACTAGGTTGTGATAAGAAAGTGTTAGTAAGTGGTCATGCAAATGTGAAGAGTATCTATATCTTTCTTAGCAATTTCATTCTTGGGTATCTGGATAGCCATTGTCTTGAGAGGAACTCAAACAAGGAACCTTATAATTATAACAACTCATTTGTTCCATTTTAAAAGGAGATGCTTGGCTCTTTGACACTAGTTAAGGTGCAAGCTTGAGTAACAAAGATTCAAATCTATTATTTAAAGTGACAAGTATAGAGAAAATATGAATAGATACTTGGATCCTCTTGTGTAAGAACCTTGTTTGAGCAAAATGACAATCATAGTTGTGGTGACCAATTAGTTGGTAATAAGAATTCATTGCATGTGTAACATGTGCCACAACAGTATTTGGAGTAAAGCATGGACCACCTGCTTGAATGGCATTGTAGTCTACTCCCTATCCACATGCATAATCTATATTGTCTTGGAGTACTTTGGGATCTACATTTGGTTTAGCAACACACCAAGACTTATCTGTTCTTGTAACTAGTGTAGGGATGGTTGGTGTTAATAGTGTTGTAGAAATAGGTGCAAGGGTGGTCGGTGTTACTGACGCTGTAGAAATAAGCACATGAGTTGCACTCTGGATCAAAAGAAATTTTGTTAATCATTGTACATCAGTGACTTTTAACAATCCAAAAATATTAATTCAGATGGAAATAAACATGAGGCAAAACTCAATAAACCATGAAGATTTAGTAGTTTACAATTACATAGTTGGTTGAATTTTCTCTCTGAACAAGTAAACATATTGAGAATGTTTAGAACTTCGAAACATGAGTATCGAAAATATAAATATAGCAGGTAAAGACAACCTTGAGGTAATAAATGGTAGAGGCAATGCATAAAATTCTTGTACAAAATTTTGTTGTAAGAATCGGTCTCTTGATGAAGTAATTAGAAATATTCTATTCTATTCTTCTAATAATAATCCTGATAACCTCACCCTTCCTTGATAATTTCCTGACTTACTCTATTCCCAAATCTGACATTAACTACCAAGGGGATCCCTAGGTACTGCACAATATGTAAACTATTTTCTAAGAGTGGTTGAGCCAGTAGGGAAAAGCATTAAGAACAATAAACTAGAATTCTGAATTGGCCTCACTCACCATGATTATAGATGCTTTGCAAATGATATCCAAACACTCAAAGGAATTGTTGACCGACTCCATATCAAGTTGTAATAGAGAAGGGACTCATTTTAAAAGTGACTACTGATCACTTTAGTGCTATCCCAGATGAGAATGCCATGAACCCTATCCTGAGCTTTGATGGAATCCAGGAGAAAGTCCAAAGTGTGAGTTGCAATCATGTGTAAATAGGGAGCTAAGTCGCAACCTTGTCTGGTTAACTTATGTAATACAATTATGTTCAATGGTTTCCCAGTCACAAAAGCAATGTTTGATGCATTACTGAAAAGAGATTTGACCATTTAAACAAAATTGTTGCCAAACATAAAACATGTTAGCATATGGAGGATAAATTTCCAATCTACCCTATTGTAGGGTTTATCATAATCAATCTTCAACAACAACATTTCCTGGCCAGTTTCTCTAGACAACTCCATAGATTCCCACATTGTGATGATAGTAACCAAATTGAATCTGTCCTGAATGAAGTTGATTTGCTCGAACCAGAAAATACATGTAGCTACCTTTTGGGCCCTCAAAAGACAAGGGTCTTTGCTAGAAACCTATAATATACATTCAACATAACAATAAGTCTCCTGCTGCTAATGGCATCCTTTACCGAATTCTTGGGGATCAACTTGATCAAGGCTTGATTCTAAAGGTCACCCATCCTGCCATAATGGAAGATCTCCCTACCATCATTAGTAGGTCATCCACAACAACGTCCCACATAATTTTGGAAAATTCAAAAGGAAAACAATTGAGCACAAGAGATTTCTTGTCCATCTTGCAGAGAACTTTAAATAGTTCTTAGAATAATCATCGCTAAGCATGTATCCTTTTGTAGACCAAACCATGGTTGGAGCAACCTTTCAGCAAACCTCCTTTGTATCCTTGGCATGATCAGTGCAATCATACATAGAAAAAAATTTGTGTAAGTGAAAACAAACATGGACCTCAAACTAGAGCATAAGTGAGAACATGTTGAAGTTAAGAGTGATCCTTGCAATGGTCTTTTGTATGATCAGGTTTCTAGACTTGAGCATTCAGTTAGGTGTCTTGGGAGTGTAAAGTTAGGGATGCTATTGATAGATTTTAAGTTAGGGATTCTATTGATAGATTTCAAAAAAGTATTAACCATATTTATTGAGCTACTCATGTTGCCATTCTATCAACCCTACGTGTACTATGATGCCAAAATATTTCTCTTGATAACAAAAAGATATTCCTCCTTTCTGTTGACTCCAAGTTGGTTCTAGAAAGCAGTAGTGGAGGACAGTCAAAGATACAATATTAGAGACAAAAATGTGACAATCATTTCCATTGAAGAATAGGTTTTTTAATATAACCCATGCTTCTAAAGTTTTCATTTCCATCTGGTATAAGTCCATCACTTTTCTTAAAAGTCGAGTAATCTCTTGACCCCAACCTTTGCTAGAATATTCTCAGAGATGATACAAGCTTTTTTGCAATATCCTTGTGTTGTGCCCTACAACAACCCCCCATTTCATAACATTTTTATCACAAACAATTTACATATGAAATGGGTCCCTTTTAAAATTTTTAATTGGCATTAATAAACTTGTTCAGATAAGGTATGATAATCAAATGAATTTGTGCATAAAACCCTTGTTGAACAAATAATAAGCATGTTTGGTTAAGTCCGAAAAAGCAATCGCAAGGTTGGTTGCCATCTTGGTTCTTCCCGATGCGATATCGCTATCGGCCATCGGCGATAGCCAATGCACACAAAGAAAAAGCACATACCTTTTTCCCGATGCGACACGATATCGGCGATGAACTATCGGCGCTATTTCTTGTAAAAAATGTTTTAAAGCTCCTACCCGATGCGATATCGCTATCGGCAGTCGGCAGAATCCTACTCAGTTTCATAAGGCGTTCATATCTTTTCCCCGATGCGACATCGCTATCAGTATTCGGTAAACCAATTGATATACATTTAGGATTATGTTCGCGCGCTAATACAATGTCGCAATCGGCGTTCTCTAAAGATCTTTCCCAAGTGATAATGTCACTCACACTTCCGATGTGATGCGATGACGCTTAATGATGACCTCAGTTTCCAAAAGGTGATTATTTCAAAGCATTAAAGTTATATTTAAATCTGATGTGACAAAAGCTCAGATTTCAAAATACCGTTAAGAAAAGGGATAAGGTAATGCATGCGTATTTAAAGCTTTACCCCTTCGAATTAACGAGCAATTACGATTAGACCTTTGAAAAAATCTATTGCACGCTTTAAGGGGTCATTCGGTTTAATAACTTAAGTAATGGTCATTTATGGAGTTGCAGGCCGTAAAATCACCATCATTACGTCTACGGTGCCTTCTCAAATCATTAGATCCGCAGCCTCTTTTAGAAATAATCTCACCACACTTCAAATAATATATCTATCCCGTTATGGATTGTCATTGTTATTTCTTTGTTACGATTTCTCTTGCATTTGTGTAGAATTCAACTGTCGAGAGAAGTCTGAATATGATGGGAAAGAAGTTCAAGAAGGTGGCAGGCTCTACTGCGACACCTGCCTCAGGCCAAACTGCTACAGTTTCAAAGAAAGGCTTAATCTCAGATACTACATGCACTGGTCTTACTGGTACTACATGGCAAGGGACATACAATTTGCTAGAAGCAGAACAACCAGAAACGACAGTAACGGAGGCAAGTGTGGATGAACTAAGAAAGTCTGAGGCAACTCTTAAAGATTTGGCTGACTCCTTTCTGCACAGAATAGCAGCCAGAGAACAAGTCTTGCCTTATACTGATGTGGTACGTTGGGCAATTGAAGAAATTACTCTCACTAATAGAACCTTCCATACTAAGGATGGAAGGATTTTCGGTTCCTTCAAGCCTGACGACTTGAGACGGATGTATCATTTGCCCAATCCCGAGCAAGTCTATAACAGAGCCTTTGTGGAGAAATTCGCCAGAGAAAATGAATCACCATCCGAACCTCTCCGAGATTGGAGGCAAAATCCAGCAAAACACAAGCAGGATATGTCGGGTAAGTACTCCAATGCTTCTTTGGCTTCACCTTACTACTATGCTGGAATTATGATGTGTAGATTGTGGGGATTTCATGATTCTGCAAATATCCATGTTGATATGGTTCCTTTAATGGAAGCGGCCGTCAATAGTATAATCATGGATTGGGCCACTATCCTATCTGATAAGTTGGTCTTAGCTATTCGTGAGTTTAGGGCCAAAACCAGAGTCACCGAGAGGAAAATCCCACCATTCTATTACTCTGCCTACATTATGGATACCCTTTGTTGTAATTCTGAGTTTCCTGCCCTTGGTTGGAGATGGACAACCCATGACCCAACACCTATTCATTTGTATCATCGTAAATTGTGGAAACCCTCTCACAAAGACCATTTGTATCAAATTTGCAATGGTTTTATGGTTCCCGTTCACTATTCTATTTTTGACAGACCTATCCCCAGAATTTCTTATGAAGCCTCTTTTGACCTACCAGCCGTAGCCCACTGGTTCGGCGAAGAATATTTTTCCTATGTCAGAGTTTTTGGAAGCAAGGCTAGGCCACATGTTCTCCCCTTGTACATCCCAGACAAATTGTTAGCCCGAGAAATCTCCTATCAGATCATGTCTGAGGGTGTCACACAAACTCTCAAAGAAGAGAAGAAGAGAGGATGGCCATCTTTTCCTTTGAGAATTGGAGTTTACACGCTCCTAAATTACAAGCATGCAGAAAAGGAAGCAGCAAAACTCCAAACGGTATCTCTAGCTTCTATTCCCAACAGACTCTATGACCCGAAAAAGACTGCTTTCATTGCCTTGGAACAGGCTAAGCTGACAAAGATTGTTCATCAAGAAGACCAGTTTGACGACCTGTTCATGAGTGCCGATTCAATAAGCCAAGTCAAACAACTTGCTGCAATGAGATATGAAGATGTGGAATTAACTGAATTTAATAAACTTAGAAAGCAAAGGTTGCAAACTTTGCCTCTAGATTTATTATCCACAACCCCAGCTTCATCCTCAAGCAAGCCTGATCAGCTGGAAATAAATTCACCTCCTGTTACAACTAGAGAACAGGAGGAAAGGCAAAACAAGCTGCAGGCAGAAAGGCATAGAAGAGAACAAATAGAAAGGCAGCAAAAAGCACAAATTGAACAAGAGAAAAGAAGGCAAAGGGAACTAGAAGAACAGAGAAAAAGAGAAGAAGAAGAAAAAGCAAAGAAAGAACTGGAAGATAGGCAGAAAAAGGAATTGGAGGAACAGCAACGAAGAGCACAAGAGGAGCAACAGCGGGAGGCATTCGAGGAGCAGCAGAGGATTGAAAAAGAGAAAGAACAGAGTAAGCAAATCTCTGTTGATACTGAATTGATTAAAGAATGGAACCAATTCGATTCCATTATAAGTGGTAAGGAAGCCTCCAAAGACTCAGATGCCTCAAAGACTCCCGATACTATGTTTTCTCCGGTTCTTGAAGGAACCAACGGCCCACCCATGGTACAGAATGTTGAGGAAATTACTCAAGAATCATCTGATCAAATTGATCTTCAGGTAGAGGAAATTCCTCCCCTAGACATTTTCTACAGCCCTAAGCATAGAGCCGTTGTAAGGCGCTCAAGGAAGAGACGAAGGATTGATCAACTTTCTGTTTCAACTGAGCAAACAGTCACGGGCAATGTTTTCTGGAAGGGAGAATTAGATCCCTCTGAAGATTTGACAAAGCTGTCGCAATTTGCGGGAGCTTATTCAGCGGCAACCATTGACAAAGCATCCGAAGTGAGTCTTCTTTTGAAGACTAAAGAGCATGAGGTATACGCATTGCAAGCAGAAGTGATAGAGGCAAGGAATAAGGCAGCACAGGCAGAAGAACAATTGCTGGCCCAACAACAAGAGAATCATTTGTTAACCCAGCAAATTGAAAAACTGAGGATAGACCAAAGTGACATTCAAAAAGCACAAGAATTGTCAGAAGCATTATCCCAGTTGGAGGCATCGAATGAGCTGTTGTTGAAATCTAAAGAGGAGCAAATAATTCAGCTGTCAGCACAGCTTGAAAGTATCAAAGGTGCCAAGAGTATTGATGATTTCAGAACAGAGGCAACTCTCATAAACGACGCATTGATATCTCAGACCAGACTCTTGTGCCAACAACTAGTTGAAGCTGAGATACTTTGTGACACATCTACAGCAGTATGTGAGCAAATCGAGAAAGCCAGGAGTAACTTGGATCAGGCCAAAGAAGATATAACAGAGTATATTGAATGGCAAGACACTCCAGAAGGGCAAGCGGCAAATTTTTCCCGAATCTGTGTAACATACAAAGACATACTTTTCATGGAATGGAACACACAGGTAATGAAGGCGGAAAGGGCAGCATCCAGATGCAAAACGATTGCCAAAAACATGATCAATCTAGTCAATGATACATTGTACCTGGCAAACATGATTTCACAATGCACACCTGGAAACATAACAACCGCAAACATGCTGGAGCACAGGAATTATCCTGAGCTGGAGACACAAGGGCGGTTAATTGTTGGAGTGAATACCTTGACCGCCGACGCATACTGGCTTTTCCTGATTAAACCACATTCTCAAAGGTCGGCTCTTAACTGCCTAACAGATGCTCTCCGATACCTGATTGCCGATTTCCGAGATGCCACATACGATGCACAGCTGACTTCACGCCTCAATACTCCACCAGAAGTAGAGCCAATGCTGGCGATATGTCAGCGAAGGAGTAAAGGCAAAGAGACCTCTGACTGAAGCATCGCCGCCGACTGCCGAATCACCCAAATGCACAATGATATTTGTTAATGCCGATTTGTTAGTTTTCAGTTTTAGATATTTTTAGATTAGCATAGTATTTATAGATCCTTTCATTGTTTTGGAAAGGGTCGTAAAATTTTGTAAAAGACTTGAAGACTGAAGTTTGCACTATTGTGCTTCAGTCTATATATTATTTTTTGAAACTCGACCACTGGTCCTTAATTTTACTTGGAATGTTGTTTTAAGTAAATTGTGCACTATTGTCGTTTGCTTGGGATGCTTTCTGGTTGGAAGGAAGGACCGCGACATAGCGATTAATATATTGGATTGATCAAACAGCTTGCATGGTACTATTATCTGTATCTGTTCTCTTTTCTGTTATATGAATTGCTGTGTTATTACTTTGCTATTATTGATTACATGTATGCGATATAACAGCAAATCTGCATTTCATATCACTATTGAATGTTTTGTGATTTGTTATCTCTTTTACTCATGTATGTAACAATGATATAAATGACTGAGTGCAGTAATTCGCTATTATCGCTCTGCATAACTATTTATGCAGAGCAATCTTAAATGGTTTAAACATTTATGCTTACTGTTAGTGACATCTATATGCCTGCCATTAAGCATAGGTTATCAAACGCTGCATTATCTGAATCGATAAGTCCCGGGATTAGTTTATAGTTATTATATTTCTTTTATAGTTTAGTTATTTGTTTATTATCACTTCATATCGTAAATCATTCATCCATCCCGTTTACTTATAATCTTTGGGAAACTGGTCCCATTATCCCCAGTCGGAGCCACTATTCCAAACGGAAAAGGAGCTGCACTAAGTTCCGGACCGGGTGGTTTCCCCGATGTTGTTGCAACGAATTTCGGGGCATCAACATTTTTGGCGCTAGAAGGAGGGCCATCAACTGTGAATGGCAAGTAGGTCCAGGTCCACAAACCATTCTAAGAGTAATTCCCCCTCCAAACCCTCTTCTCCTTCTCAATCACATGCTGGTTCTCCAGCACATGATCAAGAAAAAGAAGAATCAACCACCACTGCTCACACCCATCATATTTCAGAACATTTAAGTCTTGAATCCCCTGAAGTTCAGTCTCTTATCCATAAACTTCAGAGCTTCTCGATTTCGCCTCAGAAATCTGAAGTATCACAAAGCAGTGTGACTTCGCAGTTAAGCTTATCTCATCCACTTACCAGACTTCAAAGTGAAAAACTCGGTATTGAACCTACTGAGTTTCCTTTACCCAAAAGGAAAAAGGCTAAGAAGATTACTGAAGTATCTGATAGTGAAGATCTTTCTTCCATATCTTCCATTTCCACTCCTCCTCTGCGAAGCCAACCATCCACTCCTTCATTACACACTGTTGTTTGTCAGGGAATAAGTACTACAGCATCTCAAGCTACTCTCTCTTCAACAACTTCTTCTCCTCAGTCATCTGGAATACCAATAGTAGTAACAACTAATATCGCCAGCATAATGGCAGATCCATGGACTACGCCAGGCGCAGTCAATATGCCTGGACCATTACATGATCTACCTGATGCTCCCGAAAAATGGTTGCCTAAATTCAATCCAGATAACGGAACACAAGCTGAAGAACATATTAACAATTTCATGTTAGCAGTTAATTTAAAAGGAGTGACAGAACAAGATGTCGTTGTAAGGCTTTTCCCCTATACTCTGCAAGGATCGGCAGGATCCTGGTACTTCTCTTTACCTTCTGGTTCTATTACCAGCTGGACTACATGCCAAGAGCAGTTCCTTACCAAATATGGAGATGACAGGTCTCTGGCGACTTTAATAAATGACCTCTCCAATTTGAGAATAGAACATAGGGAACCAATAAAGGAGTTTAATGCTCGATTCAACAAACTCCTAAATAAAATCCCCACCGCTTCGAAGCCAAGTGAACAAATCAGGAGCGAATGGTATATTACTGCCCTCCCTTCCAACATAGCCATTTTTGTTGACAGGGCTGGCAAACCTACCTTAGCCGAGAATATGAAGGAAGCACTTGCCGTTGAAAAGCGTATTAATGCTTTAGAAAAAAAAGCAGCCTTAGAAGATAGAAAATCCAAAAAAGTTTCATTTAAAGAAGATTCTAAGAAAAAGACCCCAAAAGACCCATACGACATGGAAGGTTTACAAAAGGTCCTCAAAACATTGTCTAATGAAATGGTTGAGATTAAAAAACAGGTGGCTGAAACTTCAAACAAAAGACCATTTAGAACTTTCAAGAAAACTGAAACAAAGCCACCCAATGTTATATCTAATGCAGACTCTGAACAGGAAGATGAAGAAGAGGAATCAACCTCTCAAACGGATGATGAAGAAGAGGTAGTTGAGTGTCACGGCATGTGGGATTTCATACTCCCAAATTCTGACACCGAGAATCAAGAAGAAGCTTTTCCTGTCACTACGAGAAGCAAAATTGCTTCTGAACCTATTCAAACAACTACAAAAAAGAGGAGTGCAGGTGCTGCCACACCAAAAGAAAAAGTTCTTCCAAAGAAATCTCCGGTAGCAGCCCCTCAAAACCAGCCTCCCATTTCTAACTCTCCTTCAACATCCAAGACACTAGTAGTATCTGACTCCATGGAGTATAATATTGTTGATGATATGAAAAAGACTAAGGCAAACATAACCATGTTTGAACTAAGTAAGTTAAAACATCAGCAGAAATTGCTCCTAAGAGAATATAACGCTGTCCCCTCTTCCCCTCTTCCCAGTTCAAAAGCTGCTAATGATTCAGGACAACCCCCTCCAGATATGGTCGAAGCTACCGATTCGGTTCTGATCGGAGATAGATCCAATTCTCATACCCCACCTTTCTTGCTCACCTATGAAATCTATAATCGAAATCTGCATAACTGTTTAATTGATTCAGGGGCTTCATCTAATATTATGCCAGCTTCAGTTTGTTCTAAACTGAACATAGAACCTCAGAAGTCCGCTATTCATATTGTACAGTTAGACAGAACCAAAGTGCAGGTTATAGGAGAAATTAATTCCGTGACTATCAGGTTGTCTGCTGATCCCAGAATAGTACAGAGAATAGATATTTTGATTGCTGACATACCTGAATTCTATGGTTTAATTCTGAGCAGAGATTGGTCTGAGAAACTGCATGGATACATTTCCACGGATTGGTCACATATGTGGCTCCCCTACAAGGGTAAGCCAAATCAAATAAGGATCGACCGCGAGAAACACATGACTCACACAGTAACCGATTTCGAACAAGAAAACCAGCCTGTGGCCTTCAACAACAACATTTTGGGAAATTATTCCTCAGAATCATTCTTTGGCAACTTTGTTGCCCAATCTTCCCCTTTTTCAGTTAACCATTGTACATCTCAAGTAGAAAATTTTTCACAAACCAATTTATCCAAATGCTTCAACGCAAATCAAAAAGATGTAAATATTTTTGTTGATTCTCCTTTATTTTGGTCTTTGTATTTTGATGGCTCTAAGTCCAGTGAGGGGTCAGGAGCAGGTTGCATCTTGGTTAGTCCGCAAGGCGAAAAAACAATGCTATCCTGTCGATTAGAATTTGAATGCACCAATAAATCGGCCAAATATGAAGCTTTAGTGCAGGGACTATATAAGGCAATTGACCTTAAAGTCCAATATATAAAAGTATTCGGCGATAGTCAGATCATTGTTAAACAGGTAAGAAATACAATTCATTGCCTTTCAAGCCACCTTAAGCATTATCAATCGCTTGTGCAAGATCTTACTTTGCATTTCTCAGCATTCAACATTTCTTCAATTCCAAGATCACAAAACTCAGCAGCTGATTTACTAGCCAACGTAGCTTCTAAACTCCTCCCTTCCGAAGACTATAGTCTTGATAGATTTTCTATAGAATTAATTTTTAGACCTTCAGTTCCTGATAACATCACCAACTGGAGGGTTTTCAACCATGACGAGGACATCTTGCAATTCTTAACCTCTGAAAAATCCTATGACAATCAAATCATTGAAGAACATGACCATGATTCTCAAATGAAAGAAACATCTCAAGATAACGCGATTCCTAAGCCTGTAGTAAAGCTCGAAGACCTTTATGACATTAAAGATAGGTTCAAACCTGTAATTAATGCAAAACTCCAAAGCTCTACTCTTAGGTTTGAATCGATCAATTTGGGAACAGATCAAGCTCCTCAAAATATCAATTTAGGACTAGGACTTTCTATACAAGAAAAGGAAGCATTCATCAAACTCTTAAGGAAAAACAAACAAGTTTTTGCTTGGAAGTATGACGACCTCAAGACATATGATACATCTATCATACAACACACTATTCCTATGCTTCCCGATCAAAAACCGATCCAGCAGAAGTTAAGAAAAATACATCCAAATTTGGAGAGCCAGATAAAGTCGGAACTTAATAAGCTCTTAAAAGCTAAGATTATCTTCCCTGTCCGACACTCAAACTGGGTCTCCAATATGGTACCCGTCAGGAAGAAAAACGGTGACATCCGAATCTGTATTGATTTCAGAAACTTGAATAAGGCAAGCTTGAAAGATAACTTCCCTCTGCCTACCATGGAGCAAATCCTTCAATCGGTAGCAGGATCTGAATTGATGTCTTTTCTTGATGGTTTCTCAGGATATAATCAAGTGTTGGTTCATCCTGATGACCAATTGAAAACTACATTCAGAACAAAATGGGGAACTTATGCATATCAAAAGATGCCTTTTGGACTCATAAATGCAGGAGCAACATTCCAAAGAGCTATGGATACAGCCTTTAGAGGGTTAATTAACCAGACAGTAGTCGTCTACCTCGATGATATTACTGTGTATTCTAAAAAGAGATATAATCACTTGCATGATTTAAATCAAATTTTTCAACGATGCAAAACATATGGTATCTCTCTTAACCCGAAAAAGTCTTTCTTCGCTCTTAATCAAGGTAAGCTCTTAGGGTTTATTGTATCTAAAGATGGCATTTATGTAGATCCTGATCGAATTAAAGAAATTTCTGAAATTCCTTTTCCACATAATAAAAAATCGATGCAGTCGTTTTTAGGACAAATTAATTTCGTTAAACGATTTGTTCCAGATTTTTCACAAATTGTACTACCACTGCAAACGATGATTAAAAAGAATTCAACCTTCAGATGGGGATTAGAAGAAAAGCAAGCTTTTAATGATATTAAGCAATCCATAGTCAATGTCCCAGCTCTGAATACTCCAAATCTTTCTAATCATTTTACATTGTATACTATTGCATCTGACTTATCTTACGCAGCAGTACTCACACAGTTGAATGATGATAATTTGGAAGCGCCCATTTCGTTCTTCAGTTCAAACTTTCAAGGCGCCGAATTGAATTATTCCGAAATTGAGAAACAAGCTTTTGCTGTCTTTAAAGCAGTCAAACATTATCGACCCTTTCTTCTAAAAACCCATACTAAAGTAATAGTTCCTTTCTCAGCAGTTAGGCAACTATTAATCCAAAAGGAATTGGGAGAAAAGAGGGCAAATTGGGTCGCAGCCCTCCAAGAATATGATCTAGAAATAAAGCCAGCAAAGTTTGTTAAAGGTCAAGGTTTTTGCAGGATATTAGCAGGAGCATCAAACATTCCTGAATCAAGTGATACAGAGCAAACCCAAGAAGTTAATCAGCTAAGTATACCGGATTCCGAATCTCAATATTCAGATCTGATCTTTTATTTAAAGAATGGTTATGCACCTACCAATTTGTCCTACAAGAACAAAAGAGCCATTAGATTGAAAGCTAAGAGTTTTTCCCTTATTAATGATGTGCTCTTCAGGAGAAACTATGATTCTGTCCTATTAAGATGCCTTGAGAAACCTGAAGCTCAAAAGGTTTTGCAGGAGCTACACGATGGGCCGGCAGGAGGACATTTTGGAGCTGATACAACAGCTCATAAAGTCATTCATGCTGGATATTATTGGCCTACTTTGTTTAAGGACACTCATGAATATGTAAGGAAATGCATCAAATGTCAAACTGCCAGTGGAAGACAACAAAAGCCAGCTTTCCCTTTGCAACCAATCAACATTGAACAACCTTTTGAACAATGGGGATTGGATATCATTGGAGAAATAAATCCTTTTTCTTCCAAGCAACACAAATATATCCTTACAGCAACTGATTACTTTACAAAGTGGGTAGAAGCAGTTCCGTGAAAGACAACAAACTCTGAGGCGATCATTGAATTTATAGATCAGTTCATCATTACCAGGTTTGGTGTTCCAAACGCTCTTGTCTTCGATAATGCTTCTTATTTCTCAGGCAATGCAATGATTGATTTCGCTATCAAAAGAGGATTTAAATTAAAGTATTTTGCTAACTACTACCCTCAGGGCAACGGCCTAGCAGAATCAACTAATCAAAATCTAATCAAAATCATTAAGCGAACAATTGAAGAGAATCATAAGAACTGGCATAAATCCTTGGTATTTGCATTATGGGCCGATAGGATAACACAGAAAGCTTCCATAGGGACCTCTCCGTTTAATCTCGTCTATGGAAAAGAAGCAATCGTACCAACCAACCTTCTTCTTCCATCTCTAGCCTTAGTGCAATTTATCGACGAAACTCCTTCTTCTTCTATACAGTTTAGATATGATCAAATTCTCAAACTTGAAGAAGAAAGGGATAAAGCCAAGGTTACACATGCAAAACATCAACAAGTCATTAAAGCAGCTTTTGATCTAGCCTCATCTAGCCCTAGACAATTCCAAGTCGGAGATCTAGTCCTGAAATGGGACAAAGCCCATGAAGACAAAGGTAAACATACCAAATTTCAAAAACTGTGGCTAGGACCATTTCAAATCTGTGAAAAAGTAGGCCATTCCACGTTCATACTGCAAAATCTATCAGGGGTGAGGGATTCTCTCCCTGTCAATGGTCTAATCTTGAAGAAATTCTTTAATTGAGGAGGTAACCCCTTCTCTTTGTAGCTTGATAGTTTTTATATAGTTTGAAGGATTTGTAGAAATAAGAATGTGGGACATTTCCCATTGACCTTTCGCTGTAATTAAAAGCTGTCTCGCCATGTCAATATTAGTATTTACTTTTGGATAATAGCGTCTTAAACCAAGAGAGATAATTTCTAGGAAATTAGATATCTTTTTATTCTGAACATCACAGTCTAACCTTTGTAAACTTCACTCTGAACGAAGTTCTATGAGTCATCTTAGGTGTTCGAAATTAGTCCCCAAAGGTTATCTATATGAAAATAGGAGCTAATTCATCTTCAGCATCTTTAACTCTTAAACCTGTCATCCATTTATTCTTAAGAAGATAGTTGTTCATCCCATTCACCAAAAGTTTATGATTACTCAGAGTGTAATTCTAAAATATAAAAGATTAAAGATAAGAGGTCTTATTACAAGCCTGCTTACCATGTTCATAGGAAAATAATTTAACTGACATTACCAAAACTGCATATCAAACAGGGTAATGGCTTGAAATTTCAAGACAAGGGGTCTCATCACGAGCCAGCTTGTTCAGTTTAAATTACTACCCGTGAATGGCATTGTCATTTATCTGGCCACCAAACCAGGACAATGGCTTTTATCTTAAGCAAAGAAGAAAGCGAAATTCAAAAAATACGAAAATATCTTTTGAATTCATTCTGTTTAGTCACACTCTAAGGTGAATGGAACAATGGATAACAATATGGTTAAAAGGTAACCCTGCCGAGACTATGAATGTTTGCTGGCAGCAGAGGCTCTACCTGTGACAGAGGAGTTTATTTTAAAAAGCTGATATGGAAAAGTTTTCTATTTTTACCTTTATAAACCAACAAGGACTTATTTTAATACTCAAAGTGCATTTATAAAAAGAGGAAGTCAAATGAAGAAACCTGTTTTATTCAGAATCAATAGACATCTAGTTATATTAGAAATTTCCTTTCCTTTATAAAGATTCTATTTGAAAAGGTGTAAGTATATTTATTAGTCCAGAGATAACTGGTTCTGCCAGCGAATCGCCAATTGTTGTGCCCTACAACAACCCCCCATTTCATAACATTTTTATCACAAACAATTTACATATGAAATGGGTCCCTTTTAAAATTTTTAATTGGCATTAATAAACTTGTTCAGATAAGGTATGATAATCAAATGAATTTGTGCATAAAACCCTTGTTGAACAAATAATAAGCATGTTTGGTTAAGTCCGAAAAAGCAATCGCAAGGTTGGTTGCCATCTTGGTTCTTCCCGATGCGATATCGCTATCGGCCATCGGCGATAGCCAATGCACACAAAGAAAAAGCACATACCTTTTTCCCGATGCGACACGATATCGGCGATGAACTATCGGCGCTATTTCTTGTAAAAAATGTTTTAAAGCTCCTACCCGATGCGATATCGCTATCGGCAGTCGGCAGAATCCTACGCAGTTTCATAAGGCGTTCATATCTTTTCCCCGATGCGACATCGCTATCGGCATTCGGTAAACCAATTGATATACATTTAGGGATTATGTTCGCGCGCTAATACAATGTCGCAATCGGCGTTCGCTAAAGATCTTTCCCAAGTGATAATGTCACTCACACTTCCGATGCGATGCGATGACGCTTAATGATGACCTCAGTTTCCAAAAGGTGATTATTTCAAAGCATTAAAGTTATATTTAAATCTGATGTGACAAAAGCTCAGATTTCAAAATGCCGTTAAGTAAAGGGATAAGGTAATGCATGCGTATTTAAAGCTTTACCCCTTCGAATTAACGAGCAATTACGATTAGACCTTTGAAAAAATCTATTGCACGCTTTAAGGGGTCATTCGGTTTAATAACTTAAGTAATGGTCATTTATGGAGCTGCAGGCCGTAAAATCACCATCATTACGTCTACGGTGCCTTCTCAAATCATTAGATCCGCAGCCTCTTTTAGAAATAATCTCACCACGCTTCAAATAATATATCTATCCCGTTATGGATTGTCATTGTTATTTCTTTGTTACGATTTCTCTTGCATTTGTGTAGAATTCAACTGTCGAGAGAAGTCTGAATATGATGGGAAAGAAGTTCAAGAAGGTGGCAGGTTCTACTGCGACACCTGCCTCAGGCCAAACTGCTACAGTTTCAAAGAAAGGCTTAATCTCAGATACTACATGCACTGGTCTTACTGGTACTACATGGCAAGGGACATACAATTTGCTAGAAGCAGAACAACCAGAAACGACAGTAACGGAGGCAAGTGTGGATGAACTAAGAAAGTCTGAGGCAACTCTTAAAGATTTGGCTGACTCCTTTCTGCACAGAATAGCAGCTAGAGAACAAGTCTTGCCTTATACTGATGTGGTACGTTGGGCAATTGAAGAAATTACTCTCACTAATAGAACCTTCCATACTAAGGATGGAAGGATTTTCGGTTCCTTCAAGCCTGACGACTTGAGACGGATGTATCATTTGCCCAATCCCGAGCAAGTCTATAACAGAGCCTTTGTGGAGAAATTTGCCAGAGAAAATGAATCACCATCCGAACCTCTCCGAGATTGGAGGCAAAATCCAGCAAAACACAAGCAGGATATGTCGGGTAAGTACTCCAATGCTTCTTTGGCTTCACCTTACTACTATGCTGGAATTATGATGTGTAGATTGTGGGGATTTCATGATTCTGCAAATATCCATGTTGATATGGTTCCTTTAATGGAAGCGGCCGTCAATAGTATAATCATGGATTGGGCCACTATCCTGTCTGATAAGTTGGTCTTAGCTATTCGTGAGTTTAGGGCCAAAACCAGAGTCACCGAGAGGAAAATCCCACCCTTCTATTACTCTGCCTACATTATGGATACCCTTTGTTTTAATTCTGAGTTTCCTGTCCTTGGTTGGAGATGGACAACCCATGACCCAACACCTATTCATTTGTATCATCGTAAATTGTGGAAACCCTCTCACAAAGACCATTTGTATCAAATTTGCAATGGTTTTATGGTTCCCGTTCACTATTCTATTTTTGACAGACCTATCCCCAAAATTTCTTATGAAGCCTCTTTTGACCTACCAGCCGTAGCCCACTGGTTCGGCGAAGAATATTTTTCCTATGTCAGAGTTTTTGGAAGCAAGGCTAGGCCACATGTTCTCCCCTTGTACATCCCAGACAAATTGTTAGCCCGAGAAATCTCCTATCAGATCATGTCTGAGGGTGTCACACAAACTCTCAAAGAAGAGAAGAAGAGAGGATGGCCATCTTTTCCTTTGAGAATTGGAGTTTACACGCTGCTAAATTACAAGCATGCAGAAAAGGAAGCAGCAAAACTCCAAACGATATCTCTAGCTTCTATTCCCAACAGACTCTATGACCCGAAAAAGACTGCTTTCATTGCCTTGGAACAGGCTAAGCTGACAAAGATTGTTCATCAAGAAGACCAGTTTGACGACCTGTTCATGGGTGCCGATTCAATAAGCCAAGTCAAACAACTTGCTGCAATGAGATATGAAGATGTGGAATTAACTGAATTTAATAAACTTAGAAAGCAAAGGTTGCAAACTTTGCCTCTAGATTTATTATCCACAACCCCAGCTTCATCCTCAAGCGAGCCTGATCAGCTGGAAATAAATTCACCTCCTGTTACAACTAGAGAACAGGAGGAAAGGCAAAACAAGCTGCAGGCAGAAAGGCATAGAAGAGAACAAATAGAAAGGCAGCAAAAAGCACAAATTGAACAAGAGCAAAGAAGGCAAAGGGAGCTAGAAGAACAGAGGAAAAGAGAGGAAGAAGAAAAAGCAAAGAAAGAACTGGAAGATAGGCAGAAAAAGGAATTGGAGGAACAGCAACGAAGAGCACAAGAGGAGCAACAGCGGGAGGCATTCGAGGAGCAGCAGAGGATTGAAAAAGAGAAAGAACAGAGTAAGCAAATCTCTGTTGATACTGAATTGATTAAAGAATGGAACCAATTCGATTCCATTATAAGTGGTAAGGAAGCCTCCAAAGACTCAGATGCCTCAAAGACTCCCGATACTATGTTTTCTCCGGTTCTTGAAGGAACCAGCGGCCCACCCATGGTACAGAATGTTGAGGAAATTACTCAAGAATCATCTGATCAAATTGATCTTCAGGTAGAGGAAATTCCTCCCCTAGACATTTTCTACAGCCCTAAGCATAGAGCCGTTGTAAGGCGCTCAAGGAAGAGACGAAGGATTGATCAACTTTCTGTTTCAACTGAGCAAACAGTCACGGGCAATGTCGTCTGGAAGGGAGAATTAGATCCCTCTGAAGATTTGACAAAGCTGTCGCAATTTGCGGGAGCTTATTCAGCGGCAACCATTGACAAAGCATCCGAAGTGAGTCTTCTTTTGAAGACTAAAGAGCATGAGGTATATGCATTGCAAGCAGAAGTGATAGAGGCAAGGAATAAGGCAGCACAGGCAGAAGAACAATTGCTGGCCCAACAACAAGAGAATCATTTGTTAACCCAGCAAATTGAAAAACTGAGGATAGACCAAAGTGACATTCAAAAAGCACAAGAATTGTCAGAAGCATTATCCCAGTTGGAGGCATCGAATGAGCTGTTGTTGAAATCTAAAGAGGAGCAAATAATTCAGCTGTTAGCACAGCTTGAAAGTATCAAAGGTGCCAAGAGTATTGATGATTTCAGAACAGAGGCAACTCTCATAAACGGCGCATTGAGATCTCAGACCAGACTCTTGTGCCAACAACTAGTTGAAGCTGAGATACTTTGTGACACATCTACGGCAGTATGTGAGCAAATCGAGAAAGCCAGGAGTAACTTGGATCAGGCCGAAGAAGATATAACAGAGTATATTGAATGGCAAGACACTCCAGAAGGGCAAGCGGCAAATTTTTCCCGAATCTGTGTAACATACAAAGACATACTTTTCATGGAATGGAACACACAGGTAATGAAGGCGGAAAGGGCAGCATCCAGATGCAAAACGATTGCCAAAAACATGATCAATCTAGTCAATGATACATTGTACCTGGCAAACATGATTTCACAATGCACACCTGGAAACATAACAACCGCAAACATGCTGGAGCACAGGAATTATCCTGAGCTGGAGACACAAGGGCGGTTAATTGCTGGATTGAATACCTTGACCGCCGACGCATACTGGCTTTTCCTGATTAAACCACATTCTCAAAGGTCGGCTCTTAACTGCCTAACAGATGCTCTCCGATACCTGATTGCCGATTTCCGAGATGCCACATACGATGCACAGCTGACTTCACGCCTCAATACTCTACCAGAAGTAGAGCCAATGCTGGCGATATGTCAGCGAAGGAGTAAAGGCAAAGAGACCTCTGACTGAAGCATCGTCGCTGACTGCCGAATCACCCAAATGCACAATGATATTTGTTAATGCCGATTTGTTAGTTTTCAGTTTTAGATATTTTTAGATTAGCATAGTATTTATAGATCCTTTCATTGTTTTGGAAAGGGTCGTAAAATTTTGTAAAAGACTTGAAGACTGAAGTTTGCACTATTGTGCTTCAGTCTATATATTCTTTTTTGAAACTCGACCACTGGTCCTTAATTTTACTTGGAATGCTGTTTTAAGTAAATTGTGCACTATTGTCGTTTGCTTGGGATGCTTTCTGGTTGGAAGGAAGGACCGCGACATAGCGATTAATATATTGGATTGATCAAACAGCTTGCATGGTACTATTATCTGTATCTGTTCTCTTTTCTGTTATATGAATTGCTGTGTTATTACTTTGCTATTATTGATTACATGTATGCGATATAACAGCAAATCTGCATTTCATATCACTATTGAATGTTTTGTGATTTGTTATCTCTTTTACTCATGTATGTAACAATGATATAAATGACTGAGTGCAGTAATTCGCTATTATCGCTCTGCATAACTATTTATGCAGAGCAATCTTAAATGGTTTAAACATTTATGCTTACTGTTAGTGACATCTATATGCCTGCCATTAAGCATAGGTTATCAAACGCTGCATTATCTGAATCGATAAGTCCCGGGATTAGTTTATAGTTGTTATATTTCTTTTATAGTTTAGTTATTTGTTTATTATCACTTCATATCGTAAATCATTCATCCATCCTGTTTACTTATAATCTTTGGGAAACTGGTCCCATTATCCCCAGTCGGAGCCACTATTCCAAACGGAAAAGGAGCTGCACTAAGTTCCGGACCGGGTGGTTTCCCCGATGTTGTTGCAACGAATTTCGGGGCATCAACACCTTGATGGAGTGTGCTCTATCCTTTGCTCTTTCATCTTCGTAAAATTCTAGAAAACTACAAATGTTACAGATTTCTTAATAAATTTGATGGAAAGTTTCATTTGGAATGATGAGTTGAGATTATCATTTATTTGTGGATGCAAAAGAGAAACAAAAAAGGGCATCAACAATAGATCTGAAAAAAATTGATATAGATAATCATGTTATAGTGCCAGAGCTCAGTGTTTCCTATACCCAGGGTTTTGATTTTGTTGAGAAGTATACAGCCCCGTTGGCTACCACCCCACCTTTGGAACTTTCCTTGCCTTTATGGAAAATCCATGTTTTGAATTACAAATCAGCAGAATCTGAGGCCAATGTCATTCTTAAAATACATTACTACATAGGAGACTGCATATCTCTCATGTCCCTATTATTGGATTTTACCAGAAAAAAATTTCATCTTGAATCCATGCCCTCTATACCACATATTAACTGATACAATGGAAGCAACCTGCCCATATGGAATGTAACAAGAATTTTGCAGGCATTATGGGGTGTGATGTTTGTGGTTTGGTGTACAGTTTTGGATATTTTCCAATTTATGGCTATGTTCCTGTGGATGAAAGACAACAAAATGCTTAGAGGTCCTCCAAGAGTAATTCATCATCCGAAGACCCTTGCTCATGTCAAGGTTGATCTTGAAGACACTGCCATCGTCAAAAAGGCTATTGACGAGGTTTTTATATGTGTTTCCATTCTTAGCTATTGCACTGCATTTGGCCTTGCGTTTTGAAATATTTTGGGTAATAATAGCATTTGATCTGATAATCAACATTTCATTACTGTGTAGACATTTAATTATATTGTTATTGGGATGCTTAGTGAAGTATTTTCACGGTATTTTTACCATTTATATGGTAAGTTGTCATTAATTTGGGGTTCTTATTCACATGTCATTTCAATTTATCTGTAAATTTTGTTACCAGAAATGGGAAAACGAACAAGAAATGGGACTAGAGGGTTTCATGAGATAAAGATGTGTCAACCCTGTTATGTATATAAAATGTTTAACAATATAAATAATAGTGTCAAGATAGGACAGGAAAATAAAACAGAATGAAAAGAAGGTCCCCTAATCAAGTTTCTTGTACTATGATATGTTCATAAGTTTATACATTAAATTTTTTTGACCATAAATCTTTTGAAAAAAAAATAAAAAAATCTTAGTCTTTATTGGTTTTCCTTGACCCTTTCAAGAATTTTGAAGTTCTTAAGAGATCTGTGGTGGGTAAATTTCTCCATGGGGACTTCATTTTCTATTTGCATGTTTCATGAGTGTTGCTAGCTACAATCAAGCACTGTATATATTCTTTGCATCCAACAACTCTTAATATCACTGGTTTGTGTTTTTGCAGTGGTTAAAAACTACACATCTGAACTTTCTATCAAGTGCAACTATAAAATTATTTGTTCAAATTAATTAACTTCAGATAGATGAAGAAGTTGAAAAATTGGACAGACTAGACCTACCCCCAAATGGTTGGTGGCTCTCCCACTTTGTTACATGTTTTCCACTCTCACCTACATGCTCTTTTTCTTTGTTGAGTGCTCTTGCCTTGCTAATCCCACTGACCTACATGCCCTTTTTTTATGACCGACACCCCTACCTTATTAGTACCAACTTATCTACCTACCCTTTTACCATTGGGCATCCTTAATGTACCACTACCAAGTGTTACATGCCCTTTTCATGATGGGCATCCTTACTATAAGTGATCAAGAGTTACATTTCCTTTTTATACTTGTTTCCCTCCCCGTATGGCTTAGCTAGCTACACACCCTTTTCATCCTGGGTACCCTTATGTACTATTGGGCTAGGAACATGCCCTTTTATACTGGGAAGTGGGCACCCTTGTGTATTATTGAGCTAAATACATTCTCTTTTCATGATGGACACCCTCATTGTACAATTAAGCTACCACATTCCCATTTGAAGCTAGACACTCTTAACACACTACTAAGCTACATGCCTTTTTCATACCAGGTAGCCTTGCCAAGTTCCTTATCACTGAGCCACAGTCCTCTTTCATGTCATGCATCCTTAACATACAATGATTCCCTTTTAATTTTGAGCACCCTTAATCTACCACTACCAAGTCAATTATATGCCATCCTTAATGCCAGGCACCGTTATAACAGAATCTAATTTTGTGCCAATTTCACATTAAACACCCATATGGTACCATGACCATTGAGATCCATGCCCTTTCATTGTTGAGTGCCTTTCTATATTCCCTTTTCATATATGGCACCCTTACTATACCACTGAATATAACATGACAGATCAAAGTTTTATTAACATCCATGACACTACTTGGTCTATGGGACAGAAAGTTATTTCCTTTTGAGGCCAAACCTTTACAGAAGTATGAAAATTTAAATGTAGGTATGTTATATTAAGGAAGCAGATAAAGTCTATAAAGCCCCTTTTTAAGTCTTTTTGAATAAAAAAATTTGACTACTTATCTGGGCAACCCCCTTGGGGTACGTCAGCAACTCTGTTTGGGTGCTCCTATACCAATTTGTTCCTAACATGCATCACCCTTGATGCCCTTCCTGCAATATCATCCATTTTGTTGTCATGAGATACCTTTTTCCCACCGATTATTTCCAATATCAAGCATTTTTTTAATGTGGTTATATGCCTTCAATTGGAGAAAAAAATGTCGTTTGATCTCTACTTCCCCCACCTAAGGAAACAAGTCGTGAAGTTTCCCAGTAAGAAGTTGAAGAACGAAAGAGTCACAAACCTGACAAGTCCTGTTGTCCCATTCCTCTTTGGGTTCCCTCTATCTACTTGTCTCAGACCGTAACTATAACCTGTGAGCTTTTCCTCAATTGAGCTAATGCATGTTTTCCTCTCCATGGTATATTTAATTTAGATATCTTTGTATCTCAATCTAGAATATTGCGGGGTTGAACTGGTTGATATGATATTGTTACTTTTTCTATAGTTTAACTGTCCTATGGCAACATTTTATGTAGTTTTTCATCTCCTTTTGGTGAATTGGGCATTCTCTTTTATGAACCAGATTTTGATCCATTTTTTGCATTGTATCTCCCATTTGTTTTTCATTCTATGAAGGAATTCCTTGATGATCTTACATGGGAGATTCTTTCTATGCATATTATCCACTCTTTGTCTGTAAAGAATCAACAACTTTATCACTTCCAGTGCAAGTGAGTATGAATTTAACAACGTTGGTTTATCTATATCGACTTCCCAAGCAGAAAGCTTCTAGTGCTATGAGGTGCTCTATTAAGCTTCAGAGTGTTCTTACTGCTAAGATGGCATCATCTGCACATAGTAAGATTTTTAATATTACTGCGATGTTCAGCCCTTCCCCACTTTCTTGTTGATCCATTTCTCTAGCTGGTTGATGTATAGTTAGAACAATGTTGGGAAGAATAGGTACCCTTGCTTCACTCCTATAACACTGCTAAAACAGTCCAACACACCCTCCTTGGTTCAAATTTTGGCCTCATCCTTATCATGCAAATTGTGAACTATTTTTGTTGACACCTAATCATCAGGATTGGGTGAATGTAATTAATGTAAATAAAGAATAAAGAATATGAACAGTCATCAGGAGATGAAGTGAACAGTCTCTCCCTCATGTATATAATAAAGACCAACCTTGAGGAATAAAATGAATTGAATTCATGGAGTTACTACCTGGCCTGACATGGTATCAGAGCCAGCTCCCGAAATTAGTTGTAACTCCCTACTTCCATTTTCTTATGGTGTGTCCCCCTATGGAGTCTGTCTATTGCACTCTCTGGGCTCTCTGCCATAATTATTGTCTGTGCCATTCTTCGCTCTGTGTTACCCACTGTTTGGCTTCTGTGCATAACCATTTTATGCCATATTCCATATATTCCGACCTGGCGGATACAAACCAGAGATTCCCTTACTGGTTTTGGCGCTAGTTCTGCCATGCCTCAGCTTTGAAAACCATGGATTCTTTAGACAAAATGCTGGTTTGTGATGCTTGATGCAACTATCGCTATGTTCCTTCACTGCGTTTTCTCTTAATGAAATATGAGGTTTGAAGCTTGAAAGCTCGCGGTGCATCCTAAGCCTCTCACCAACAACCACCACCACCGTCGCTCGCCCAAATCAAAGAAGCGCCCGTTGTTTCTATTTCTGAATCACTACCATTCATTCATTCAATCCATCATTAATTCCAGAGGCACTCGGCTGCCTCCTCTTCTTTCCATTGGGCAACTATCGCTATACAACTGGAAGTCCATCCTGGCACCATCCTTTCAAGGAGATCTGACATCGAATTTTGAGAGGAATTTCATGGTTCTTGAATCTGGAATCCAGATCCTTGCGTCTACCCATTATGGAGCCTGGACTAAAAAGTTTAATTTCTTCTTTTGTGATCCATTGTTATTTTTGTTCCTTAACACGTAATGGGCGACGATTCCCCTCGCTGTCTTCATCCTTGTTTTCCTGGTGCGCTCCTAGGGTTTTGGACAACAATTGCAACAGCTTCCCCGACGACCTGCTCTCTATAATTGATGCAGTTGATACATTCTGAACTGTAACTTCTATCAAATATGTGACTCACAGCAGTACATTTCTGTTGCTTAAATTATAAGCTTGGGAGACTGATTGAAGCTTGAAAGCTCGCGGTGTTTAAAGGCTTCCCAGTTTTGAATGCTGCCCCTATTCGTGTATACATTGAATGCCATGTGTTGAATAGAATTGTATAGAGCATTGTGAACGATGTATGGTATAACGTTGTATTGTATATACCTCTGTTGAAGCGCTGTATTACGTTGATACACATTTTGATACACAATTTTTTTTGTAATACACAGTTACACTGCCATATATTTACACTACTCCTGTATAGTCTTGGGTATTGAATTTGTTGTCTTGTCATATCAGAATTTTATTTTTTCCCATTAGGAGTAAAATTTTGCAGCAGAAGTTTTTGTTACAGAATGCATTCAATGATATCCATTGTGGGAATAGTTCTCACTGGCAAGGAGAACTATCCTGAGTAGTCTCGGATGATAAAACACACGCTCATTTTCAATGAGTTGTGGAAAGGAGTGTGCATTGGAGACGAGGACAAACAGCTAGAACAACTTACCTCAGACAAAGAGCTCACCATTTGGGAAAATAAGAATAGAAAAGCCTATGCATTAATTGCAACATCTGTAAGTGAAGAGGTGAGTCACCATATTACACCATTTTCAACTGCTTTCGAAGCTTACAAAAGCTGAAAGAACTCTATGACTCACATTGTGCACTTGAAGTTGTTCAACTCATGATTAAACTCTTCACTCTTGAATTGCAAAATAATGATCCTCTTGCTCTTGCATCGGAAGTAAAGTATATAATGCATGATATCCAAGCCACTAAGATTGATTTGGATATTCCTCTTATCGCTTTTCTCAAGGCACTTTATCCTACTTACTCCAATTATCTTGAGTCATTGCAAGAAAATGGAAATCCTAAAGATATTACCTTTTACTCTCTTGTAAAAAAATTTGTTGAAAGAGAGAAAGCTTTTGGAAAGAAGACAGCCCCTGAATCTTCTAAAGAGGCTGTGTACCTTGCTCATAAAGAAAAGCATCCTGCTTAAGATTCTTTCAGAGGAAGAGGTGGTCGAAGAGGAAGTGGAAGATATTTTAGAGGCAGGGGGGTAGACACTCTCAAGGAGAAAAGGCAGATTTGCATTGCATATGCTGCAAAAGAAGTGGATCACATGATGCCTCTACATGAAAGTTACCTTGGGACAAAATTGAGCAGCAAAGAAGTCAACCCAAAGGTAAAACTAATGATATAGACAAAGGTAAAGCACCTGAATCCGCTCACTATTTTGTGGCACAATGTAACATTGGAGTAAATGAAGATTTATTTAATGCTTCACTTGCTTCTTGGAAAAATGATTGGTTGCTTGATTCAGGAGCAACTTGCCACATGACTCAAAGAAAATATTATTTTTAAGAATTTATTGACAATGTTGATTGAGAAGTATACTTTGCAGACCGATCAAAAATCAAGCCATCAGGGCTTGGCACAATCAGGCTTAAATTGCCTGGTCTTCCAGACTTTTTTCTGCATCATGTTCTATATCTCCCACATCTCAAGAGAAACTTGCTGTCCTTGGTCCACATCCGCCGGAAAGGTCACTCCATTCATATTTTTTATGGAAAGATTGAGGTGAGAAAAGCATCTGAACACTCACTTGTCATGAGGGGAATAGAAGAAGAAAGGCTTCTCAAGCTGCAAGGTACCTCTGCTCGTGCACAACATTTCTCATACAATTCTCATTATGAAGAAGGTACACTTCCATCAAGTTTATTATGGCATGCTAGATTTTGACATTTGAACTATGACAGGCTCCGCTTGTTGAAGAAAAATGGTGTTACTGGTTTGCCTACAATTCCTAGGAAATTTAAGCAATGTGATGTTGGCATTCTAGGAAAGCATAGCAAACAGTCTTTTCATGATTCACATTCAAGAGCACATAGAAAAATGGAACTCATTCATTCAGATTTATGTGGTCCAATGCCTGTTCCTTTTGCAAATGGAAATAAATATATGATCACATTTATTGATGACTACACCAAAAATGTTGATCAAACATTTAATAACTTTCATAAATGGATTGAAAATGATGCACAATCTCATATTGGGTCTATTCGCACTGATAATGGAAAATAATACACATCAAATGAATTTGAAAACTATCTTCGCCAACATGGGATCAAACATCAAACAACTCTACCTTATAATCCCCAATAGAATGGTGTAGTTGAAAGATTGAATAGGACAATCTTAAATATGGTACGATCCATGCTCTTCTTCAAAAATGTAAAGATAATGTTTTGGGCTGATGCTATTCTATGTGCTACATATATAAAGAATAGATGTCCATCTAATGCTATTAGAAACAAGACTCCATATGAATTGTGGTATGGGCATGTTCCTTTGGTAAAGCATCTCAGGGTCTTTGGTTCTACATGTTATGCCTTGATACCAAAGGTACATAGAAACAAACTTGGTGCAAGAAGTCTTATGTGTATCTTCCTGGGGTATTCAAACACCTCCAAAAGCATACCGTCTCTATGATGAAGTCAATAAAAAGTTTGTTGTATCTAGAGATGTAATTTTTCTTGAATCATCTAAAACTGACAATGTTGTTGAGCAACAACTTGATCGCTTGGATAGATTCGCAAATGAAAAATCATTTCAAGAATTTGATAATCAGATTCCACATCTTGAAGGGGGGATTCCTATACTAGATCAACATGTGGAATCTTCTTCTGAAGAACTCTCTCCCTCGCATGAAACTCCAACAACGGATGATGCTTTAAGTGATGTGATTGATAGAATTGGGAGACTCAATCTTGATTCAGTCCCAACTCAATCAACGGAGCAGCCTAGACCATCTGAGAAAGGTCCCCCAAAGTGGATGATAAAGACACTTGAAAGTGTTCATCCTGATGAAGTTGGAAAGACAGGAACTAGAAATTCAAACAGGCAAAATGGAGGTGATGTAGATGACTCTAATTCGCCTGTTGATATGGATGTTTCTTATGATTGTGAATTGAACTTTTCTACATATTTTGAACCAACTTCCTTCAAAGAAGCTGCTTCTCATGATGAATGGAAAGAAGCAATGCAAAAGGAGTATGATGCCCTCATAAAGAATGGCACTTGGAAGCTGGTTGATCCTCCATTAGGAACCAAACCAATTCGTTGCAAGTGGGTCTACAAGAACAAGTATAAAGCTAATGGCTCACTTGACAAGCACAAAGCTAGGCTTGTGGCAAAAGGTTTTGCACAGAAGGAAGGGGTCAATTATGAGGAGACTTTTCCCCCCACAGAAAAATGGGCTACCATCCGGACACTCTTTGCCCTAACAGCTCAAAACAGTTGGAAAGTCCATCAAATGGATGTAAAGATTGCTTTCTTGAATGGATATCTAAAAGAGAATTTTTTATGTGCCAGCCTGAAGGATTTTCAGTGAAAGGACATGAAAATAAAGTATGCAAACTTGTGAAATCCTTGTATGGCATCAAACAGGCACCGCGAGCCTGGTATGAGAAACTAACAGAGCATCTTCTGAAACTCAATTTCAAAAATTATGATCTTGATGCTGCAACTTTATTTGTCAAGAAAGTTGGCAAAACAATTGTATATCTTGTGGTATATGTAGATGATCTTTTGATGATAGGGAACAATGAAAGCTACATTGCATCCATAAAGAAGGAATTGGGGAAAAGTTTTGAAATGACTGATTTGTGCTATGTTCATTACTATCTTGGTATTGAAGTAACTCAACATCCAAAGTCCATATTTCTTTCTCAAAGGAACTACATTGGAGATCTGTTAAACAGGTTTGGCATGACAAAATGCAATCCTCTTACTACTCCAATGGAACAAAACTTAAAGCTTACATCTATTGAAGGAAAAGAATTTGAGGATGCAACAAAGTATAGACAGCTTGTAGGAAGTCTCAACTACCTAACTACTATCAGACCAGACATTTCGTTTGCTATTGGAATCCTCTCTAGGTTTATGCAAAAGCCTTGTGAGGGACATTGGTTTGCTGCAAAAATATTTCTAAGGTACTTGAAGGGAACTCAAGACTTTGGAATCAAGTATACATGGGTGAACAACTTCAGCTTGATTGGATACTCTGATTCAGACTTCGATGGAGACAAAGAAACTAGGGTATCTACTTCAGGATATGCTATGAGTCTTGGATCAGGAGCTGTCTCGTGGAGATCACACAAACAATCAGTTCTAGCAGATTCCACAACAGAAGCAGAATATGTGGCAGCAGCTGAGGCAACAAAAGAAATTGTGTGGCTCAGGAAAATTCTTGAAGATTTGCAGGTAAGACAAGTACAATCAACTCCACTCATGATTGACAATACCTCTGCAATAAAGTTTTCCAAGAACCCAAAGTTCCATGATCGAACAAAGCACATCAATACTAAATATCGTTTGATTCGACATCATGTTGAGACCAAAAAAATCCATCTCCGTCATTGTTCCACTAATGAGCAAATTGTAGACATCTTCACCAAAGCGCTTGGAAGAGAAAAGCTTGAATGATTCAAAATGATGCTTGGACTCACCAACATCCCTTCAGATTAAAGGGGGGAATGTTGACACCTAATCATCAGGATTGGGTGAATGTAATTAATGTAAATAAATAATAAAGAATATGAACAGTCATCGGGAGATGAAGTGAATAGTCTCTCCCTCATGTATATAATAAATACCAACCTGAAGGAATAAATGAATTGAATTCATGGAGTTACTACTTGGCCTGACAATTTCTTTCCCTATCGGCTAGGAAGCCTATCTCGAAAAGTTGATCCCATATCTATAGGGACCACATTAAAATATTTTCTAAAGTCTACTAAGTAACACCACAAATTCCGAGAATATTATGGAATCTAATGGAAAGGAATGAAGTCAATTCTTTGACCTCACTCATGTTCATTAGATTCTGGAACATTTCCAGAATCTACAATCAAGATAAGGATGGCCCTCACCTGCCATGTCATCTCTATCATGTACCATCACCATTGAGCTATACATCCTTTTCATGCCAGGCACCCTTGCTAGTTCAATGTCAAGGCTAGGACTAGAAAAAATATAAATCAATAAATTGAAGAAAATTGGTTGAGTACTCTGCAGCTTTTGTTTTCTCAACAATCCTAAATTGCATTATTTTGGATTCCATAGCAGATGATGTTATGGAAATATATGTTTTGATGTTTAGGAAATATATCTAACATCAAAACACTTGACTTTCTGTAAAATCGAAAACCAAGGATAAATCATCCTACCAGAGAGCATCAAACCTTCAAATCCAAGCACTCGTTCCAGTGAATATGAGACCGTCACCAGGACTCCATGTGAGAGCACACTGCATCATGAATACTCTATTCAAATTATTTTGCTTCTATCATTCACTTCATTCATGTTTCTGATTTTCTTTTAGCAGAAGCTTGAATACATGATGGAGAATCCCCAAGAAGCAAGATGGGGGAATGAATTTTCCTTTTGGATGCTCCTTGTTTGATTACAAAAGCACCAGCAGGAGGATGTCTTCCTCGAGTATTTCCTTGTGGCGAGAGCCGAATTAAAGAGGAAGAAAGCATCTTACCAGCCTTGATTCAACTTGTTTCTCAAAGGCTTATTTCCCCACGTTTTTGGAGTTGATGTATTCACTGACCATTGCATTAAACATTATCCAATGCATTTTGTTCAGTGATTTATGGATCAAATTTGATAAACTAATAAAATATTATCAATCTATTGATGATAGACTATAATGAAGGCACTATACAGAGTATGCCAGAACATGACTCTTCTATTTTCAAACGTAATGGGCCCAGTGGGACCAATTCAATTCCTTGACAACCCGGTAACTCATATCGTCACCACTATCTCTAGAAAGCCTCAAGTGGATCTTTAAATCTGAGTTCCATACGTAATTTTTAAGGTTTCAAGATAGATGATAATTATACATGGTGTATTTTTTTTAAAAAAATTGATAATTATACCTGGTGTCTCTTTTTTCAAATTTTCCTTTCTGGTTTCAGGGCCTGATAGTACATTTTCAGAGTTATGCTGGGAAAGAAAAGCTTATATAAAAGGCTGCAAAGGATATTAGCACTTTGTTTCCCATGGAAAGAATCTCATTTCCCATAGATATGGTGATTATATTTGTACCTGGAACGAAAGGAGCCACATTTTTCTACACCCAATCCTGTGTTGCAGACAATTTGTTAAGGCCACATGAGACCCCACGAAGCCGACACTCCAATAAGTAGTGATATATTGACAATATTTGGGTAGATCATACCTGCTCCCACATATGTTGTGCTCAAATCGAAGTAAAAACTGCAATGGGTAACATATATCACATATTGCATAAATCCCAATTTGGAAAACATTTTGATCAACTTTGTAATAAAAAAATTTACCTATGTTTCCAAGCTTTTAGGCCAAAGGTAGGGAAATTTACGAAGCTGCAATTATCACCACCAGTGAAGAACCACTGGAAAAAATCTGCAAAGGAAACTGAATGTGAAGTATTTAGCAAAGCATCTGATTTGTTTCCTACATATAGATCAACAATGGCATAAAAAATATCAGATGATTAATCCCGTGACTTAAACACTTTCATTAGACAAAGGGATTGAACTTGATTTCAATCTCATAAACACATGCTACTTCTAACTACTCTGCCTGGATTCATGTTAAACTTGAATTTTATTAATCACAATGAACAATTGGAAAAAATAAGAATCCATCTTAACTCCAAATCTCTGAATCTATTAAGCACTAAGAGGGATTTTAAAAAATTAGGACCAAAACCTCTCTATATGAATCTATACCAAATCCTCCATTAGAGAAGCAACTATAAAACTTATATAAACCTTACCTTGCTAATTTGTCTCCTTGAGGTGTGTGGAAACCATTGATGAGCACAGTTGTTGCAGTACCACTTGGATAAGTTAGCTTGTTGTTAATAATCAGTACTTGAAACTAGTACAGTCCGCTAAATTCAAACAATCTGGAAATGCCATTCATAACCAACATTAATATGTTGTGAAAACTGAGTTCATGGCTAGTAATCATCATCTTTCTTAGAGGTACCAAAATTAAAATACCACCGAAAGTGACCAGGAAAAGGAACCCAACCATCCAGCCAATGTTGGGCTACTTTATGGTATTGGGAGGATTCCCTTCAACATCAATTCCTTCTTGTTCATATGTCTTCCTATTCATTTCCAGCAAATAGGATCCAAATCCACCTAAGAGCTTCAATCAACAGAGGTTATCATGAGCCTCAAAAATGCTTTCACCATTATCTCAAATTACTTAAAACTACATGTGTTCAACAAAAATCTAATCTTAATATGAATGAGTGTGGTGAGCCCAATGGCATACCTCCATAGGCAATGCTATAACAGGCCACAATGCAACTCTGTATAACAGTGTTCTCTTGTCTTGTGAACAGAGCATTCAATAACCCAGTCTTGTCCAATACTTTGCTCCAAGTTCTCATGAAAAAAAAACCCAACAGTCTAGCAGAGATATTACAACCATTATGACTTGTAGATGGAAACCATTCCTTACCTTCTTCTCAGGTCCATCACTAGCTAGTAATTTACCATCAGAAGAGAAGTGGCAACATACAACTTTACTCGTACTAGCTCAAAGGAAACCAAACTCACTAAAGGAAAACCCTGTAAGTTAAAACAATGTGTTTATGTGTTGACATGATTAGTATTTATAACATTTCATTTAAGCCAAAGGATGCCAAAAATATCAACAGAACCTCAAATAATGATATAATATTTACAAATAGTCTCTCTATTTCTTGCTTGATGCAACATTTGTAGTGATGTAGTAATCTCCCTACTTGTACAACTCTAGCTTGGACCTTTTTCTCATACCTTTAGTGACTTCCATGCATCTCCCAACTGGATCTCCTAGATCTGTATCATCATGCAAAAATGAATCCACATTGTCATCCAATGATCCATCCTCCCCAAAGTGATCCATATCAAACTGCAGTTAAAGTTCTTATCATCATACTTCCAAAATGGAGTGCTCTTGAGACTGCATGCAACAATTTTTAGAGAACTTTGCTAGGAAAATTGTTAAAGAAGTTTCAATTTAAGCTTAGTAAAAGTATTTACATAACTGTAAATATATTTTAGTGTCCTTACCAATTGGTTGGATGGGGAAGCAAGTGTCCCATTTGATCCATACATAATTAGAGGCTTTGAGGAGCTAATGAAAAAATCAGAGGATATTACATCAGAAAGTGAAAAAAAATGGCCAAGAGAAGAATGAAATTGATTAATTTCTATTTAACAAAATCTCACAAGAAAAAAAAATGTCTTTGCACTTTTGACCTGTGTTTGATTTTCAATTTTCATAACAACAATATTTTCATGGGCACCATGAAGCCTGTTTGACAAGTAGGAGTTCCAAATGAACACACTTTATCTTTTCCTTCATGACAAGTATAATCAATAGAAGAAAGTATAAGAATGTATGCCATACAGTTAGCATTGGTCATAATGGGAAAGTCCAATTTGTAGATTAAGTACACAACTTAAGGTTCAATAGTTGATTTAATACATAAGCCTTGAAGAAGCTTATATTTCCTCATAGAATTATGACAGAGTACAACCACCAACTTAAAACATGTGCCATACACTTAGAGTTGGCCACAATGACAAAAGTCCAATTTGTAGCTATGCCACACAACTTAAGGTTTAATGGTTGATTTAATTCATAGTTCTTGAAGATGCTTTTGTTTCCTCATAGAAATTATGACAGGGTATAGAAACCACCTTACCATTATTTCAATAGATATCTTTAAAAGGGTTTCATTTCAAAACTGTCAAATATGATGTCTAGACATAATAATGTTTGGTCAAGTCTAGCTTGATCAGATTTTACTGGGCATAAGGGTTGCCTAAATGAAAACTAATATATGTAAACCAGAATTATTTTCAGTACATTCAACATTAAATGGTTGATTATAAATGTGTTAATAGAATTACTGATTTGCTTTACTTTAGGTGCCATGCATCTTCGTGCTTCTACATGTTGCATGCATCCCCGCTAACTCTATGAGGTTTGGATAGCTGATTTTAGTTCTTGATGTCAAATGTGGCTATCCTTTCAGCCTGCATTTATCGTGTAATGAGAGAAGTCAAAATACAATAGTTGTAAGAGGTTACAACTTTGAGGTATTTTTCATTCAAATAATAAATTTGAATCTGGTTTTAGAAAACAAAGACTTATCTTTATCCTCTATATTTTGATCCACTTCATGAAGTGGAATTTCTAGAAATGATTAAAATACTAGTCAATTTGAAAAATAATGTTTCACTGGCAGGACTTCATATGAGGTCCAGTCCCAGAGAATGTTGATTCTCATGATGTGAGTGAATCTTGTTGAGTATTTTCATTGCATTTTTGGGAACTACATCAGTGATTTCAAGCCTATTTATAATTGTTATTAAAGACTGTAGTGCAAGACCTATAAGACATTCAAGAACCATGGACAAGTCACTGCATGAAATAAGAGATATATGTGCTCCTCTCTCCATGGAACATGTTTTCAAGGTATCACGTTTCATCTTGGCTATAAATGAAATTTTAGAAAAAGAAAACTTACAAATTTGAATATTTGTTGAGCAGATATTTTTTTGTTAAAATAGGAATCTGAAAAAATTCCCTCCAAAAGGGAAGCAGAGTAACAATTTTTCATTTCTGGAAATAAAATCAATAGGTACATTAAACAATTGTTAGGAGTGCAAATACTCACATACAAGAATAGAAAACCCCAAGAGATCAAACATGGTAGTAGAGAGACAAGTTTTTTGCAATTTTCACATCATTGTATTAGGTATTTATAGAAGTACAAAATTGATGAAGTGTGATCATTTTTTACCATGTCTCCTAGGGTTAACCAAAATATACATATTTTGGTGGGTGATTGGAGTCTTGGACCAAGCCCCTTAAGAATAATGTATAACAAGATTGGAAAAATAAAGTGAAAATTGCAAATTACAATCATAATACATATAACAACTAAGTCCATTGGAAGTGGAACTTAGTGACTAAATTGCATCAACTTCTCCCTGATAAGAGAAAATCATTCACAATTTCTGTTTATGCTAACCTTCTTTCCAGTGAAGGAGACTTCATAATTGGTAAGCGCTATGTGTGGGTTGGATTGTCCTAACAGAACACTGGAAGGTAAACCACTATTGAAATGTGAGCTCATGCAACCATTGGTGCTTGGCGGGAAGAATAAATGTCCTTCCTACAGTTGTTGAAGGGTAGGCTAAAAAGCTATAACCTACATGTCTGTGTGGAGAGGGGAACAATTAACAGGGTATCCTGAGAAAGATTAGTAATATTTATAGTCTTCTTGGTTGTGAGTGGGATTTTGTCAAGGCTTATATCAGTCATGCTTACTTACATTCCATTTGGCTATATGGTATGTCATCCTCCCTTCATCATATCATATCATGCCATGTTGCATATATTCATATATAAATATAAATTGTTTTAATCTAAAATATATATTGTCTTATGCACCTAGGTTCAGAATAGTGTAAATCCTCATCTTACAGTCTATCATAAGATTAGAAAAAAAAACAGTCCTCACATCATTTACCAGTTTGTCCATTCATGCAAAATTAAATTTTCCCCACACACACATCGGGCTCTGTATACTATTGTAACAGGATTTGGTCACATGCATGCCAAATGGCATTGATCCTCTCCCTTGGTTTCTTGCTTAGATCTCCACAAACAATGCATAATCAAACACATAATTGTCTCATGAAATGTTTTATTGTCAATGTGCCATTGACAATCCAATATGAATCACATGTTTTATTGTCAATGTCCAGTTTAAAGTTTAAACACTGTGATTCATAACTTGGAATGTAAACACATTGTCTCATCTATATCGAACTGCAATCAAGATAGCTATTCTTTGTGTTTACATGGACTTTGTCATTTGATTCCAATGAACTGTAGGATCCCCTGGTATTTTCCTTCTGCAAGTTTTAGACAACAGAGTTGTTGGGCACAAAGAAAATGCCATACAATGTGCACAAAACACAGGAATGTAACAAGTGACTAGAATGTAGAAGGATAGAATAGGTAATATATCATCTCCAAGCACAAGACCAAAACCAAGCCTTGTCAATCCAAGATAATGCACATGAAGACATAGAACAACAACCCAAAGAATTATGGACAAAGGAGACTAAGGAGAGCATGAAGTTCAAGCACAAAATTACACTTTCAAGGGAAGAATTTATGTGATCCCATTCCCCGGAATATCTTTATAACAACTTTTCATGCTATTGTTTATATACTCTGAATACATGTTATAATAAACATCACAAATAGTAAATAGAAAAAAGGAAATGAAAAGAAAAATTAGATGTCCATTAAAACTTCTTACCTGTTCATCCTCTTCAGAATCAACAAAAGAAGCTCCCACGGATTCTGACTTGCACTTAGCATGGATGATAGAACCCAAATTAGACTGGTATATGCCTTCATTACTCCCACTGCAAGCCTGCATATACACTGCTCCTTTATACATCCATCCATTTGTTTCATTGCTATAGAAATAATCAAAGAGTTCTCCACATATAACACAGACACTTTGTTTGTCATTAGTAGGCACTGCCACTTCCTCACTCTTTTTTATCCAAAGTTGTTTCCACGGGGAAAAAGTAGAAGAAACCTCATATGTTGACACTGCTTTTCAACTAAGCCATTCCTTGGCACTCACAAACCATTTTTGAGACACTAATTGTTGTACTTTTGCTTACGAATCTTAGATACAGTTTGATTTCGAGACACATGCCAATCCATGTGATTGTTATGCTCTTATTGAAACTTGAAGCGCTAACCGCATGTTATGCATTGTCTTGGCAAATCCTGATACAATGCACTAAGAACAAATTCATGACGAAATTTGAGTATATATTAATTTAATTGAGTTCCAATGATATCTTGAGCAACAACTAGTGCTTTAGCTGGAATTGACTTTGGAGGTGTTGCATTCAGAGATGGGGTTGGAAACAAGGATGTTGTAGTAGAAATGACATGTATAGTTGCATTTTTATCTAAGGATAGATTTGGTATTGTAGCTAAAGAAACAGGTATACATGGATTAGAAGAAGAGGAAGTTGAAGTTTCTGTACATATTACACCCTGTGCCATCAGTGACCATAAAAGAGATGACACATTGCCTATCGAATATGGTAATGTGGTGTTTGAAGTTGTCAACTGTGATTTCTGTGATGTTGATGCTACCAATAATGAAGTTGGTGGTGGGCTAGGAGATAGAGGAGGATGCACTCCTAAAACCTAGGAAGATAAGTTATTGGGAAATATAGGAAGTAAAGCAGGCCTTGATGCTAAGCTTGAATTAGGATTCATCATGCTACTACTCACAACAAATCCCCTTGTTTGGGATGCTCCATAACTTAACTATGATTGTTGTGGAGGTTGGGATTGCATCAATGCTTCCTAAGATGAAGTAATCTGTTGAAATGGAGTAAGGATAATTGGTTGTACTTCCTGAGGTATTGGTAATTGCTATGGAATTTGGTTACCTTGTGAAAGGTTGTGTGGTAACTGATTCAACAACTTTGGAGTAGCTTGGGATTGTGACACTTGTTGTAAGTGTGGTAGTTATTAAGGAATTTATTAAATAGGCTGTGATTGAAGTGGATATTGTTGAAAGGACTGTGAATAATGACCTTGGGAATGGAGAGAAGGAATTTGAACTTGTGATTGACCAGGCTTCATGAAATTAGTTTGAGGCTGATGGTTTAGTGGTTGAAACTGTTGATGTTGAAGGGGTGGTGCAGATGGAGGTATAGGTGGCAACATTTGCATAGAAGGCTGTACAGATTGTGTGATAGGAGACAAAGAAGCAAGTCTCTATGATTTTTTTCTTTGTGATAAAGAAATGTTGCTCGATGATGGTGTCACAGGTGACAGGAATTCGAAGCTCGGAGGATCAGAGCTAAGGGAAGATCCAAAATTTTCCTGAGATTTTGGTACCATTCCTAATGGAATTTTTGTACCTACTGACCTAGATTCAATTGTTGAAGCTACAGGGTGACCAACAAAATGTGTTAAATTGAATGAATATGCCAAGCCAGAACTTGAATTGTTGTGGCCAGGAACATAAACTTCAAGTTTTCTCAGCCTTGATTGTGAAGTTGGGCTATTATTTTGATGTGTCAGGTGAGGAGGCTGACCCATTACAGGTTGATGTCCTAATGCACCTTGACTACCTTGCATCAAATATGATGTCTTAGTGGAAGTATCTCTAATATTTCAAGACACAATACCTAATTTCTTTGTTGTCTCAGTGGATGTATCTTTGATATTTCAAGACACAATACCTGATTGCGAAAGAAAGATGGCTAGTGCTCTTCAGACTCCTACATTAAGAAAAATATCATTCTGTCAGACATCCTTCATCTTTATATGTTAAGGAAATCACTAAAAAATGAAAAAAGGAAATGGGGAATAATTTGTCATGAAACTAATTAGATCAAAAAAGACAACAAAGAGAAAAGAAGGTTACCCTTCTAGAAGGTCGCCTCTCTATCTCAATCATAAGTCTATCCATATGAGACAAGGGTTCATGCATCTGCTAACCATTGTTAGGAAGATCATGTTCCAAAAAAAATGCTATTCCTGACTGGAAGATGCAACGTAAACCACCACACTCTTGGCTGTTGCACTAAGTGATCCTGTATCATCAAGATGTCACCAAAACCTTCACAAGAGTCACATAGAATGATCACATTGTAGATGGAACCTTATTCATAATCTCAAAGTTGAGGAGATCAGGTGACTTCCTTTTAATTTCCTGGGCTTCACATGTTTCACCTGCACTTACAGAACCTTAAATGTCAACCTTTAATGCATCTTCATGTTGCCCAAGCTGACCAAGACACATTATTGAAATCCCTTCAATACCATGGTCCCTTCTTCTATGGAAAAAAGGAAAAATTAGAAAAAAAGGAAAACTACTACAAAAAATGATTGAATGAATGACTAAATCCCTGAGATCCACTAGCACCAATACTTATATGAAATGTCAAATGTTCCAAAGCTTTCTAATTCAGTCTAGCAGTATACACTGGCCCATGCCACAAGTTGTTGAATCAAAAGATCAGAGAAAATTCTATCATTAAGTAACATCATTAATAAAATGGGTTAGATTGCATTTCACACTGGATGTTTTTATAATAAATTGAGACATTAATCCTGTGTTGAATATTTGAATGAAATGTTATGTCTTCCTCATAACATTCTGAAGTATTACAATTAGATTGAACTTGGTCAATTAATGTGCTCATCATTCCCTTCAATATGTTCTCAAGTTGGTTATGGTAACTCAGACCATTACTGTTGGCAGAGGCTAGAATATATGAAAACACCAAGACAAGCCTACAATATTGACACTAATAATCCTGGATCAAATCTTGCAGGAGAAACTTCTACTACAATGGAAGTTGCTTCAATAGTCTTTAGACAATCTAATCCTGATTACTCTAATGAACTTTTGAGCCATGCAAAATAGGTAATTTTCTCTTATCCATAGAATTTAATATTAATGGCATTATTCCCATATTCAATAACTATAATGGGTATTTCTCTAATCTAATATGATATCTTGATATTCAAATGGTTGGGAGAATTTTGCAGCTTTTTGAGTTTGTTGACAAGTACTAAGGAAAGTGTGACAAAAGTATTACAATAGTGAGAGAATATTATGGGTCAATTATTGGATATGATGTAAGTTCTTTTCAACTTGAAAGTTAGTACAAATTATGTGTGTCAAGAGATAGATCTCTGACTTAGGTTTGGATATTTTGGTATGCCTTGTGTAGGATGAACTACTATGGGAAACAATGTGGCTTCATGAAGCAACATAAGGCAAACACTACTTGAACTACATGATTGACAATGCAGGTCCACTTGGTGGGACAATGTGGGCCATGAATGAATTCAATTGTGATAATAAATATGCAGGGGTCTTTGTAGAAATTTCTCTATATATCAGCTAGCTATGATACCATGTAGAAATTCTCACTGTAGATTAACCTGATTATGCAATATAACTAAAGCAAAATACAAAATTTACTTCTACAATCAAACTTGCGGAAGCTCAATTAATTTGAGCAAGATCAAGAAGAACACATATAACAGAGAAGAAGAATCAATGCACATGAAACATAGAAGAATACTCTAGGGAAAGCCTCAGCTAAAAACCCCACTATATGTATTATCATACAAGGTGGAAATACATTAGAATTACACAAAGCTTTAGCTCTCACAGCTAGCCAGCTCTCAGTACAATCCTCCTGGATGCTCACAGGCAGACAAGGCTTCTCACAAACCTTCTCCTCTGCCCTCCAAGCCTCCTATTTCCTTGCGCAATTTTCCCTAGGTGATCCAGCTGTTACCTAGTGTAACATTGATCTCACACACTACTCCAGCACACTGTTAGAACTACTCAATCCTCAAGGAACCTTATTCCTTCTGCATGGATGAGTTTCCTTTATAGGAAAATTCCTCCAACTGATAGTACATTGTCCCTATCTTTAATCTCAACTGGGTCTTTGTCTGAACTAACTTGCATGAGTTATTTATGATAATATCTTCAGTTATCTGGAGTACACTAGTTTCATGCATGCATGCATTAACTGACTAAACTCACAATTAGTTCCTCAAACTGTTTGGAACTAATTTAACTAGACATAACTCAGTTAACTGGGCTAACTAATTACAACTCAAATACAACTCATCCTTATCTTCTTAATTAAGCGATAACTGTTGCATGACTTCACAAAGACTTCTAGCTTGAATTTCTCCAACCAATTAACTCAAGATGAATTAATTAATTATTTTTCAAGCAGTTGGTGAGACTAAATTCGAATTTTAATTCTCAATTTTAATTCAAGGACAAATAAAAATTGGAATATTCTGAATGCTATTTTTAACATTTCTATTTTTAGCATTTCTTGTTGCTATTTTCAACACTCCCTCTCAACAAGAAAGGAATTCAACTCGATCCCAATCCTGAACCTTTGGAATGTTCTGCATGCAACACTTCTCTCTAGTGTTGTTTCTCCAACAACTCCAGAAACAAAAAAATATCCAACCTGAATCAGTATGATGCCTCTGTCATCAAAGTCTCTGATTGCTATTGCCTCCGTGGACTAAAAACTCTACGCTTCTACTGACTCAACCTTTCTGCACTGTTGTCAATCCTTCTCTACACTCTTTAGTATCTGACTACTCTAGCTTCTGTCACTTTGATCTCTGATTGCATCAATCCCACTGATTCCTCCCGCTACTGTGTACTTTGGGCTCCGATAGCAAGGTACAATCCCTGAGATAAAACCTCTCAATGGACCCTACCCAATTTTAGCCTTCTTGAGACTATCACTTTACATCGCCCCACCTCACACCTGGAGGTATGGTTGCATGTGATCCCTCTGCCCACTTAGCTCAAAATTTCCCCCTACTAGAGGTCTCTGCATGAGTGGATGCCTCCACTCGGTCTCCTCTCATCATCTCCAATTGTGGATCCTACACAATTGTCTGAGACTTCTTCTGGGACTGCAGGTTGAGAGGTAATTTACTCTCCCTCTCAACCACCAAGTCTCTAACATTTTCCTTGCTCCTCGAGGCTTTGCATGTATCTTGAACCTCAAGAGAATACATGTTTTGTACCCATGAACCAATCTGTTTCACCTCTCCCGTGGTGATATGTCTAAGGAAAACATTTCCCTTACCGAAGACAACATCATTGCGTTTGTCCTCCAACATCGTGATCGATACCAAGTTCTTCTTCAGGCCAGGCACATACTTCAGATCTTTCAAGGTGATAGAAGCTCCATTTTTCCTCTGAAAAGAAACTGTGCCCACTCTTGAAACATTGTTGGGTTGTGTTATATTCTTTCCATGAATAGCCCACGTAGTTAACCGGGGGATTAGAGGGGGCTTGTTGTTGGGAAAAGTATCTATTCAGAACGCCCCTATCCCACTCTAAGGTGTGATAGTGCCTTAGCAACAAACAAGGAAAATTACTTGAGTATTCTTCTTTATGAAATGTAAGTGAGGAGGAAGGATGTAACTAACCTGTGTCTTTTGCTAGTTTGTTGATCCAATCACTCCTCTCTTCAATGGCTCCCAGCTCCCAGCTCCCTTACCGGCCCAGCTTCACCGAATTCCCGCAAGATCACAAGAGAGAGAAACTACACGAAGATATAGATATACATTCATAAAAAGCTCAAGATCAAATTAAGCTAAACATGCAAATATAACAAAACATCATTGATACATAGCATGTAGGAGAAACTCAAATAGTTTATTGATATGATAATAAAGTCCAAGAGGAGATACAACCAAGTGAGCCCCGATCCAGTGTCTACCTCCCAGCAAAGGAATCCCTTCCTCTCCTCCAACAAAGCATAAATCACCCAATGTACTAATCTCAATCTCAAACCAACAACAATTCTCTGCAAAGTACAAAATTCCAGCCTCTGGATCTCTGGGATGAGGGATCCATATATAGATGTAAGCAGAGGGGATGAGTTAGCTTATGTTTTGACTTGTGGCTTCTCTCTGTCAGTTCTTGCTTCAACTTGGAGGTTGAGAGCCTCTTACTCATCACTAGTTGAATTCATTGAGGCAAGTGTCACTGGAGAAGATTCTGGAAGCTTCCATGGTCTTTCCACCTCGTTGAATGAGCTTTCCATTTGTCATTTCCCACTCAGCACACCCTGGTAGTGCATTTAGGTGCGTTGCAACGCACCTAGCTAGTGTACTGGGGTGCATTGCAACGCAGGCAGCTAGTAGAGCATCTGAATTGATCCTGAATTGACTGTTTCTGAGGGGTTTTTGGTGGAGAACTTCTGGGAGAAGCTGTCATTGGTTGACCTTGTTCCTTTAGGGGTAGGAACAACTCTTTTAGGGACTTTGGATCCCTTGGATTATGGACATTTCATGCTCAATGCTGTAAGGCACAAAAATGTCTATAACAATTGCCCCCTAAAGTATGAGGCCGTTTATCGGGTGAAATGCTTTATTAGGAGGATCCGAAGTTCATTCAATGCTGGGAGGAGACCTGTAATAAGATACAATACAATACATTATTTTTCATACTATTTTCATGATCTAGCTGAGGCGGGCATTCCCATGCTCAGCTTTATAAATTCATTTTATGTACATAGGACAGACAATCGTCTGATGGTAGACTGATGATTGTGATGAAATCATCATCCTTTTGGAAGGATGATTATCTGTTCTGCAATGCTGTACATGTCAATGTCTTTATTTTTCCTGAATATATATCGCAGCCCAGATGGATGAAACTAGATCTGGGGTCTTCAATCTCGTCCGATCTTCACTCTAAGTACAAGTCGATCCATGTGAGAAATGTTTTGAAGTCGAACATGGAAAGACATCGCTTGATTACCAGTCGATGATGTAAACTGTTAACAAGCGCGAGAGGAATCACCAATAATGATAATGACCCTCAAGGTACTGCAGTACAATTCACGTGGTGTGAATAAAGGACTTGGCGTCGAACACTGCGCAAAATCTTTCGGTTGAAGGTCATTGATGTATACCTGTCTCCGGAAGTGAGAAACTTGCCATTGAGGCATGCAAGCTTCAAAGTACTGAAGGGGGTGTTCCTAGATCAACTTCTTGGATAATGCGCTGATGTCGACAAGAAGTGATCCATCAAAGGAGGGCCTTAATGTATCCCACATCAGTGACACGGAACGGAGCAAATGATTTTGATGGAGGTGAAAACGATCTGATGATATATGATTCAGGGTGGCGGTCATGAAAGAATGAAGTATAATGTATGGTAGTGGATGGGACACGATTGACTTCTCTGGATGACTTCTCTTGAACATATCGGCGACACTTATATGATGGTTTGGTAGCATTTACCCCAAAGGTGGATGGTATGGCGAGACCATGGTGATGTGACCGGTGAATGAAACAACCCAACCCGACTCAGGCACGGAGTGGAAGTGTCATGTTCAAGAGCGACTTGCTACCAATAAAGGTTCTTTGAGTTTCTCCCAATTTTCCCCAGTCATTGCTGACCAGTACCTCTTTATTTTTGTCAAGCTTGAGGAGGATAACATATGCTTGTTCTATAATTTTCCCTTCAGGCAAACCCATCGCTATGTTTTAACGAGCCTAGCGATAGTGAAACTCGTTCTCGTCTAAAGACAAGATTGTCGCTATTAATGTTTTTAACGAGTTTAACGACAAAGATAACTCGGTCCTTTTCATTTTTAGAGAGTCTAAAAAGGTACGTAAAGTTAACTCCGAAAGTCATTTTTCGTCATCTAATCCCTTAAGTCTGAAGAAGTATAAAACAATACAGAAGGGATGGATTTTCGATAGTTTTAACGAGCCGAACAAAACAAGCGCTCGATCTTTTTGTGCAATAATCCCTCAGGTCCAAAAAGATTAAAATCTAGAGGAGGGATAGCATTTCCGGTCGCTTTAACGAGCTGGAAGGCCAAAACTCGGCAATCTTTTCATATTTTACGAGTCAGATGAAAAGAGCTTAAAGAAGACTTGTCTTTTGAGGAACGAGTGATAAAACGGGTAGCAGCTAATTCCAGGTAAGGGTTGGAATTTTCCAATCACGGCAGTGGCACAAGGATGGCTAGTGAAATCACTCTTCGCAGCTATTCCTCAAAATGGGTAAACAATCAAATGGAGGTGAATGATTGGCCAATGGGAAAGTGGAGGTGACGGTGCAAACATGACCAAGGCTTTAATGGCTGATAATGTTACATTCACGGTGGTTATTTATCGGAGGATAGTTCATTTTTTAACGAGCTTAAACGCAGGTTGAAACACTTGCTCGATCTTATGTTTATTTTTTAACGAGCATGAACTATGTGTTAAAACTGCTCGATTAATCCAGTCGTATGATAAGAATGTCTCATTTAAGATTCCATTTTTTATGGAGCTTGCGCCTTACAAAGCTTTGCTCCGGAATCCTTTCTTTATGCAAGTTAGGAAACGGCTAACCCAAAAAACAGATAAATAACCGCTCTTTGCTTGCACTCCAAAAGGTTTGCATGCCCCCAGGTATAAAGTACGATTTCAAGGTTACCCCTCAATTTGCAGATAAAACATTTGTTCTACCAGGAAAGGCCTACCTCTTTCAGGTTACCAAAGATTGTCTCATTTGCGCAGCAAACAAAACACTTCCTCGGCGATGTCTACCGAGATAGACAAAGGTGAGTGACAACGAGCGCCAAACACATAACTTTGACAAAAGAATCTTATTCTAGAACAACCCCTCTTCCAATCACGGATGGGGTACGGACTAGTCATATTCTCCCACGGAAACCTACCCTATACCCAAAGTTTTTCTGCCGAAGCAGACCAGGATGCCTGCCCCCTGGGTTCCAGTCATATCCCTCTGAATTACTCGCGCTCATCGGGAGGACGGACCGTGGGTTGAGACATTTCTTACGTGAAGAGCCCATTTAGGGACGGTATATGACTATTTGCGATGCGTGATCCGGGAAATGAAAGCTGGTCCACGAGCTTGACCACTCTTCCTTCATGCGGAAAACACATTACTCTAAAGAGTGAGGAGACGATGGCTCCCATGCAAAATATATAGTCTCTTCCAAGGAGTAGGTTATAATCCAAGGGTCCTTGAACGATCATCACGTTCATTTGAATGGTCTTCCCTTTCAATGTTATGGGCACATTGGGGAGGATCCCTAAAGGTCGACTGGTTCCTTTATCAAAGCATGTCAGATTTCTCATTTCAGGAAAAAGCGATGGCGAACCAAGCGCTTTCCAAGCAATAGAGGAAAGGATACTCACAGATGCCCCCTCATCAATGATGGTGCCAGCCATGACCATTCTGTATATTTGGACGATAATTCTGAATGGTATGCTTGCTGGCAAACGGGGTCTGCCTAGTTGGTTCCAGTCGAAGGAGACAACTAGGTTGCTTGGTGGTGGGACCGAGTAGATGGCCGGGTATCGCTCTGACGAACTTCCTTCCTGCGATAAAGGAATGGGTGGATTTCCCCCGTGTTCGTCGGAGTCTGTGTTGATGAAAAGAATCTGGATGGTGTCATCCTTATCCTCTTCAGTGACTGTATCATTCGAAGATAAATCCTCTGAAGGCAAGACTGGGTCAACTGCCGCCTCGACCTTTTGACTTTCGTTTGGTATGGATTCAGTTGGTTTATCCTCAATGATAGATGCTTCAGCTGACCACTTGAGCGGGCCAGCCGGATTCTCAACTAACGAAGGACTTGGCAAGAGATTTTTATATCCAGGAGGAAGTCGTAACGGTGAAACCGAACGATATTCCAAGACTCTTTTAGCCTCGTCTAAGAAGGGACAACGGTGGAGTGCATGGTTGCCTTCGCACAGTCTACAGGGAGGTCTAGCTCTCCCTTTGTGTCTTGGGACTTCACTTTCGCTAGTTGACGGTGTGCTTTCAACATGGCTATCAGAGGTTGACGCCACCGGATTGTGCAAACGGGGAGACCATTCCCTTAGTATCCGAGGGATGCAGGGACAATCTCTGTGAAAGTGGTCTCCCTTGCATATGACACATGGCGATTTAGGCCTAGTCAGTGTTGTGTGTGGATTTTCGTTAGACGAAACTTGTTTGCCCCCAGTCGCTTTTGGCTCCTTCTTCTTCTTCTCTTTCTTTTTCTTTTCCTTCTTCTCCTTAGGAGCTTGGTTTTTAGCTTTACCAGTCCCGTCAAGCGAAGAAGAAGGAGGAGAGGAAGAATTAGAGGAAGTAGAAGGCTGGTGGGTAACTCTGGACTGGTCTAACTATTGATTCAACTGTTCAGGAATAGTGGTGTTCTGAACGACATTGGTTGAGAAGAGCCAGACTGACAAGCCAATTGTCAGCCCTGGAAGCGACAATGTGGCCATATGGGGCGCACCAACATCTCCCCAAGAGGAGAAGGGACTAGGATTTCCACCAAGGGGAATTCCTTGGTTGGTAGGCTCCATTTTCTCAACCTAAAGATCAACGCAGGAAAAAGGTATGAATATTCCGTTTAAAATAAATTTTAACGATGCTTGGACACAACTTTCTTTTTCAATTTTAAAGAGTCGAGAAAAATCAAAAAATGACTCTAGTCGCCTTCGATGTTTTAACGAGCCCGAAGTGACAAATGCTCGGATGGACTTTCTCCGTTATAGAGTCTGAAAAAGGCCAAAAGGAACTGCTCTGGAGTTCTAGGTAGAGGGTGTGCCAAACTTTTCGCAAAACCGCAGAATACCTTTTAAGGTACGGGCGGTCAATCTTCCCGAATGCTGTGTTCAGTGCATTGCGATCAGTAGGGCGGCCGACACGGCTTCCTATGGATAAAGGTTTTATGCCTATAGGGGTCTCCCAATATATACTCGACGGTACGTGGGAGCACAATCCGTACTGGCACTTGTTGTCTCTCAGGAGGAATCACCCAACCATCAGTGAGGCAACAGTTACCAGGTTTTACGACGCCGGAACACGTCTCTAGCCTAGACCTCTATGTTGTGCGTTAAGTTACAAAGCGTTGTTAAGTTCATTCAATTTATTTTAGGTTGATCTTTCTTAGAAGTTTGCCTTTTTGGATCACCACGAGATGTAGATACAATTCCTAAATGCAGTCTAAAGATGATAAGCAAGCTTTTATCTCTTTTCAACAATGAAAATCCTAGCTACAAGGGGAAAAGAAAGACACAATCTTTTCTCAAAGAGCATAGAGCACACTAAAAATTCACTTTTCCTAAATCAACATAAAAACTGTCAAAATGCAAATGCACATATGCATGTATTTGTTTTCACTTTCTTAATATTGATGCCTAAGAAGAAAGCTGTTGTACAAATTTGAATTCGATTTCAAGTGAAAAACACAAACAAGCTTCTTTCAAAATCAAAAAAGACGATTACGACACTTTATGATTTTGAAGTAAACACTTGTTTCGACACTAGAAATTCATAAATTCAAACCAAAAGACAAAAGTAAAAGTGTAATCAACTGTGAACAGCAAACGAACTTACTCCTAAGATCAAAACGACACTTACGACAGGTCTAGATCTAAGGGCGACAGTATGACTAGTTTAATTTTGTAATGGGAAACTGCTAATGATGTAACAAATACACAAAAACAAATATAGTTTATTTTATAAAACTGAGGTGGAATTAAGGCAAAGAAAAGGGGTTTCAGATAGGTACACACACTGATAACAGGCTACAAAAAACAGAGATAAAACTGAGCAAAAAGAAGCAGAGAACCACAGCTGCACAAGGCAAAGGCTGATCAGCGCACCCCTAGCACAAAGAAACTGAATTGCAGCGCAGGAAGCCCTCTCGGGACCTGCGTTGAAAGGCAGAACCTCTTCACAGAGCCTGCGCTGAAGCAGAAACGAGAATTGTCTCTGGGTTCTGGGTCACGGTTTGCAGTTTAATCTACAGTTTTTGGCCGGATAAAATCTATCAATTAGGTACAATTAGAAGGACGATTTAAAGGAGGACTAAGCTCTATCACAAAGGGCTGTTAGAGCATTTTTGGATCAGCTATTCAGATCATAAACAAGTCCAGCGAATGGACTAGAGTAGCAGTTCTCTACTTTGCATTTGTAAATGGAAAATGCAGTTCAATTCGACACTCTTGAGTTTATGAGAAGAACAACAATAGAAACACAAATAAACTAACCAGATACGATCCCCAGCGGAGTCGCCACTTTATTGTTGGGAAAAGTATCTATTCAGAACACCGCTATCCCACTCTAAGGTGTGATAGTGCCTTAGCAACAAACAAGGAAAATTACTTGAGTATTCTTCTTTATGAAATGTAAGTGAGGAGGAAGGATGTAACTAACCTATGTATTTCGCTAGTTTGTTGATCCAATCGCTCCTCTCTTCAGTGGCTCCCAGCTCCCTGCTCCCTTACCGGCCCAGCTTCACCGAATTCCTGCAAGATCACAAGAGAGAGAAACTACATGAAGATATAGATATACATTCATAAAAATCTCAGGATCAGACTAAGCTAAACATGCAAATATAACAAAACATCATTGATACACAGCATGTAGGAGAAACTCAAACAGTTTATTGATATGATAATAAAGTCCAAGAGGAGATACAACCAAGTGAGTCCCGATCCAGCATCTACCTCCCAGCAAAGGAATCCCTTCCTCTCCTCCAACAAAGCATAAATCACCCAATGTACTAATCTCAATCTGAAACCAACAACAATTCTCTGCAAAGTACAAAATTCCAGCCTCTGGATCTCTGGGATGAGGGATCCATATATAGATGTAAGCAGAGGGGATGAGTCAGATTATGTTTTGACTTGTGGCTTCTCTTTGTCAGTTCTTTCTTCCACTTGGAGGTTGAGAGCCTCTTACTCATCACTAGTCGAATTCATTGAGGCAAGTGTCACTGGAGAAGATTCTGGAAACTTCCATGGTCTTTCCACCTCGTTGAATGAGCTTGCAATTTGTCATTTCCCGCTCAACGCACCCTGGTAGTGCATTTAGGTGCATTCCAACGCACCTAGCTAGTGTACTGGGGTGCATTGCAACGCAGGCAGCTAGTAGAGCATCTGAATTGATCCTGAATTGACTGTTTTTGAGTGGTTTTTGGTGGAGAACTTATGGGAGAAGCTGTCATTGGTTGACCTTGTTCCTTTAGGGGTAGGAACAACTCTTTTAGGGACTTTGGATCCCTTGGATTATGGAAATTTCATGCTCAATGCTGTAAGGCACAAAAATGTCTATAACAGGGGTGGAGCCCCCCCTTCGTTGTGCCGACTGCGTAGCAGGGGGAGTCACAAGGCGTTTGAGGGGTGCAAGTAACCCCACTCTATGGGGTCCGTGGCAACGCCCTGGAAAATTTTGGTTTTGGACCCTATGTTAGGTTGGGCGGACCTACCTATGGTTTTGTGCATGATTTTCGCACATGGTTTTGGACGTGATGGTTTTCATTCCATGGTTTTGGACATGATGGTTTTCAGTCCATGGTATTGGATGCTTCGGCATGTATAAATATGTATTGTAACATTGAAAGGAACATAATGAAAAATCAAGCTGGTAGTCGCGGTTTTGGTATCTAGGGGAAAATCTTTGTGTATATGTGTTTTATGTGTTATGCTCTTGCATTGTTTATTTTCTATGTTTTAGAATTCATATGCAGGTAATTTCTATACAGGGTTAAAACCTACATTTGGTATTGGAGCTGTTTTGGCTTCAAGGGGATGCCTTTGTTGCCGAGGGGTTTCGCTTGGGCTTGTGGTAGACCCTGTTCAGTGGGAGATCTGCGAGATCGATTCTGGTGGTGAAAGAAGATGGTGAGTAGTGGAAAGATAGAGATCGAGAAATTTAATGGTCAAAGTTTTGAGTTGTGGAAACTCAAGATGGAGGATTTGTTGGTGGATAAAGATTAGTGGATCCCGGTAGATTGGGGTACTAAACCAATGAGAGTGTCCGATGAGGAATGGAAGAAGTTGGATCGGAAGGCAAAGAGAATAATACGATTATGTGTCTCAGATTCAGTATTGCTGAATGTATCAGGGGAAGCTATGGTGAAATATTTGTGGGACAAGTTAGGGACTTTGTACCAATCTAAGTCTCTGGTGAATAAACTGTTCCTACAGAAAAAGTTGTATAACCTGAGGATGAAATATGGAGACTCAGTGACAGAGCATCTGAATGCGTTTAATATTGTGGTAAGTCAGTTATCATCTGTTGATATCAAAAATTTCAGATGAAGAAAAGTGCATTAGTTTGTTGTGTTCTCTACCAGATTCATGGGATAGTTTGGTTATTGCAATAGGTAGAAATGCAACTGCCTTGCAGTTTGATGAAATAGTCTCATCCTTGCTGACGGAGGAGATGAGACGAAAAAATATGGAGAGCAAAAATGGTGATGCCTTGTCTGTACGAGGATGGTCATAGAACATAAACAAAAATAAGTCATCGAGTGGGAGATCTAAATCTAGAGGGAGATCTAAATCTCCAAGAAAAGTTGTAAAGGTGGTGTGCTGGAAATGCGGAAAGGAAGGGCACTACAAAAGGGACTCTAAATATAAAGCTCATGAAAAAGGAAAGGGATCTGATGATGCTCCTTCTGTAGAGGCGAAAACCACCTCAGATGAAGGTGGGGATGTGTACTTGGCTTCTTCAAGTACACATGTAGATCATGAGGCATGGTTGATTGACTCAGGTGCATCCTTTCACTTCACTCCCCATAGAGAGTGGTTCTGCGAGTATGAGAAATATGATGGTGCTGATGTATTCTTTGGGGATGACAGGAAGGCTAGAATCGTTTGTTGTGGAAAAGTAAAGTTGAAGTTGCAAGGTGGAAGGGTTAGAACACTTCCGGCTATTCTTCATATTCTTGCATTAGTCAGACATCTGATTTTTGTAAGCAAGCTGGATGATGCAGGTGTAAAAACAGTGTTTGAGAAGGATACTTGCAGGATGTTTTGAGGGGCACTGGTATTCATGCGGGGAGTTCGGATTGGAACTCTATACAAGCTACAAGGTAGCACTATTGTTGATGGGTGCAATAGTTCTATGGTTCCTAAAAGTGGAGCAGAAAATCTAGTGGTCTCTCGAGAGAAGACCATGCTGTGGCATCAAAGGCTTGGACATATTGGAGAGAAGGGCCTTTGAATACTTCATGGTAAAGGTATGAGTAATAGCTCTCTGGATTTTGATTTCTCTGAAAATTGTGTATATGGGAAGCAGAGTCGGGTGAGTTTCCCCTTTGGTGGTAAGAGGGCGAAACAGATATTAGAGCTTGTGCATAGTGATGTGTTTGGACGTATGAAGGTTCCATCATTGGGTAAGTCTATGTACTGTGTATCATTTATAGATGACTTCTCAAGGAATACATGGATATATTTCCTTAAGAAGAAATCTGAAGTCTTTGTCAGGTTTAAAGAATTTAAGGCTCTGGTGGAAAACTAGACAGAGAAGAAGAAGAAGGTGACGAGGACAGATAACGATGGAGAGTTTTGCACTAAGGAATTTGAAGAATTCTATAAGAAGTGTGGTATAGCATGGCAAAAGACTACTCCATATACACCTCAGCAAAATGAAGTTGTAGAAAGAATGAACGAGACGTTGATGGAAAGGGCACGAAGCATGCTCATTGGTGCCAGGTTAGGACATGAGTTCTGGGCAGAGGCGGTGGAGACATCATGTCACCTGGTCAATAGATCACCTTCATCAACATTGGAGGATAAGACTCCACAAGAGGTATGGATTGGTAAGAAATCCTCTCTTTCACATCTAAGGGTATTTGGATGTGATGCATATGTACATGTTCCAAAGGAGAAATGAACCAAGTTGGATAGAAAATTTGAAAAGTGCATCTTTATTGTGTATAAGGATGGTTTAAAGGGTTATAAGAACCCAGTAACAAGGAAGGTTGTGTACATCCAAGATGTGGTTTTCAGAGAGGTGAAATATGGTATTAAACATGAAGTCCAACCAAAGGAACCTGAGAAGATAGAGTTTGAGCTAAAGGAGGAAGAATCAGACTCTACAGTAGAGGAGGAATCAGAAGATGAAGAGCCACAAACTCCAGGTGTGAGAAGATCAGTTCGAGAAAGAAGGCAGCCAGAAAGGTATAGTCCATATGCTTTCTATTCAAATTTTGCTTTATCTATTACTGATGATGATCCCATAACTGTGAAGGAAGCAGTAGATTCAGAGGAAGGAAAACTCTTGAAAGAGGCCATGGTTGATGAAATTGCATCTTTGCACAAAAATGAGGCTTGGGATCTAGTGGAGTTACCAGCTAGAAGGAAACCCATTGGCAGCAAATGGGTGCTCAAGAAGAAGACAAATGTAGAAGGAAAGGTGGAGAAATACAAAGCTCGGTTGGTAGAAAAAGGTTATTCCCAGGTGCTAGGAATTGATTTTGGTGATATTTTTTCCCCTGTTGCCAAGGTAACTTCTATTAGATTACTTTTATCTGTTGCTACTGCTTTTGATTTTGAGGTAGAACAGATGGACGTGAAGACAACATTTCTTCACGGGGATCTGAAAGAGGAGATATACATGAAGCAACCTGAAGGCTTTGCGGTGAAGGGTAAGAAAGAACTGGTATGTAAGTTAAAGAACTCTCTATATGGGTTAAAACAATCACCAAGGATGTGGTATCAGAAATTTGATACATTTATACAGGGACTTGGCTTCACCAGAAGAAAAGCAGATCACTGTGTGTATTCTAAATTAATTGGTGACTGTTTTATTTATCTGGTCTTGTATGTGGATGATATGTTGCTGGTTGGAAATGACAAAGAAATTATCCAGGATTTGAAGACCCATTTGTCATCCAAATTCAACATGAAAGATCTTGCTGCTACAAACTATATTTTTGGCATGCAAATTAAAAGAGATTGGACAAAGAGGAATCTCTGGTTAAACCAAAGGAAGTACGTCGAGACAATATTCCAAAGGTTTAATAAGTCGATTAGTAAACTGGTGAAGGTTCTTATTCTTGTAGGTGTAAATTTATCTATTGAATAGTGTCCCAAGACACAAGAAGAGGAAGAGGACATGTCCCGTGTTCAATATGAAAGTGCAGTCGGTAGCCTAATGTATGTGATGGTCTGTACTAGACCAGACTTTACACATGCAGTGGGAGTATTGAGCAGGTTTATGTCAAAACTAGGGAAGGAGCACTAGACAACAGTGAAGCAGGTTTTCAAGTATTTGCATGGCACTAGTGATTATGGTTTGTGCTACCAAGGAAGACCAAGATTGGACAGAGTGTTGGATATTCATGGCTTTGTTGATGCAGACTAGGGTGGAGATCTGGATCAAAGAAGATCTACAAGTGGGTATCTATTTAACCTATTTGGAGGTGTAGTCAGTTGGATGAGTAAGAAACAATCTGTAGTGGCACTATCAACTACAGAGGCAGAATACATGGCAACCACTCATGCAAGCAAGGAAGCAATTTGGTTGCAGAGATTGTGTTTAAGTATGGGGTTAGTACAGGGAGCTATAAGGATAAACTGTGACAACCAAAGTGCAATTTTCTTGGCAAAGAACCCTACATATCATTCAAAGACAAAGCACATTGATGTTCAGTATCACTTTGTGAGGGATATGATAGAAGACAAAAAGGTGTTGCTAGTAAAGGTGGACATTTTGAAGAATACTGCAGATGCATTGACAAAATCTGTGAGCTCTAAGAAGTTCTCTTGGTGTAGAGAAACAATGGGCATTGTAGGGCTGGATAAATGACTAAGCTCTCTTATGGCCCCCTGTGGAAAGAAAACAACAAGTGGGAGAATGTTGGGTTGTGTTATATTCTTTCCACGACTAGCCCACGTAGTTAACCAGGGGGTTAGAAGGGGGGAAGAGCCCCCCCTTCGTTGCGTTGATTGCGTAGTGGGGGGAGTCATAGGGGGCTTGAGGGGCGTAGGTAACCCCACTCTATGGGGTCTGGGGTAGCGCCGCGGAAATTTTTTGTTTTGGACCCTATATTAGGTTGGGCGGACCTACCTATGGTTTTGTGCATGTTTTTCGCACATGGTTTTAGATGCGATCGTTTTCGGTCCATGGTTTTGGATGCGATGGTTTTCGATCCATGGTATTGGATGCTTAAGAATGTATAAATATGTATTGTAACATTGAAAGGAAAATAATGAAAAATCAAGCTGGTATTCCTGGTTTTGGGATCCAGGGGAAAATCTCTGTGTATATGTGTTTTATGTGTTATGCTCTCGCATTGTTTATTTTCTGTGTTTTAGAATTCGTATGCAGGTAATTTTTGTACAGGGTAATTTGGGATGAGAATCCTTCTCCTTCCCTTTCCTTGCCTTACTCGCTAAGGCTATATTTTTTTTCGTTCTCCTTAGATGAAGAACCATCTCGTGTGCTCCTCCTGATCTCCTCCTGCATGACATTCGACCACAGTCGTTCCCAATTCGATAGTTTCTCCCTTCCATTCACAGAGTCCTGGTAGTTATGCCAACTCATTGGAAGACCGAGGAGAGCAAGGCTCACCATATCATCATCGACAGTAGTTATTCACACACTTCCAAACTCATATCTATAGGTGGTGAGCTTGTTCAGATATGTGGAAATAGTATCGCCATTCTCCATCTTGATTCTTTGAAGCTTGTCCTTGACCGCCAATTTCCTCTGGTCACTATTGTTCTGGTAAAGGTCCTTCAATGTCTTCCACATTGAATATGGAGTATCCTTCCCATGGAGACTCGAGACAATATGGTCTTGAACTCCCTTAAGGATTATCTATCTCACCTTTGCCACACACTTCTTCCATTCAGCCAACTCTTATGCATCAGTTGAACCTGGCTTTGGGATTTCTTAATCAATGAAATCCTTCAAGCCATTGTCTTCTAATACAGCCTCCATGCGATCTTTCCATGCTATGTAATTCGAGCTGCCATCCAAGGCATACTCGAGTCTCAAGCCATAGAACGCCATTGACCAACCTGAAGTATGAGATGAATTCGATTTGTACCTGCAACCAAGAACTTCAAACTTCAAATTTCCTTCTCTATATACTATTCACAGCTTTGATCACCTTTTCTCTGATAAACTTGGCTTTGATACCATGTAGAAATTTCTCTATAGAACAACTAGATCTGATACCATGTAGAAATTCTCACTATAGATTAACCCGATTATGCAATATAACTAAAGAAAAATACTTAATCTACTTCTACAATCAAACTTGTGGAATCTTAATCGATCTGAGAAAGATCAAGTAGAACACATATAACAGAGAAGAAGAATCAATGCACATGAAACACAGAAGGATGCTCTGGGGAAAGCCTCAGCTAAAAACCCCGCTATCAGTATTATCATACAAGGTGGAAATACATCAAAATTACACAAAGCCTTAGCTCTCATAGCTAGCCAGCTCTCAGTACAATCCTCTTGGATGCTCATAGGAAAACAAGGCTTCTCACAAACCTTCTCCTCTTCCCTCCAAGCCTCCTATTTCCTTGCGCAGTTTTACCTGGGTGATCTAGTTGTTACCCAATGTAACATTGATCTCACACACTGCTCAAACACACTGTCAGAACTGCGCAATCCTCAAGGAACCTTATTACTTCTGCATGGATGAGTTTCCTTTATAGGAAAATTCCTCCAACTGATAGTGCATTGTCCCTGTCTTTAATCTCAATTGGGTCTTTGCCTGAACTGACATGCATGAGTTATTTATGATAGAATACTCATTTATCTAGAGTACACTAGTTTCATGCATGCTTGCATTAACTAACTGAACTCACAATTAGTTCCTCAAACTATTTGGAACTAATTTAATTGGACATAACTCAGTTAACTGAGCTAACTAATTACAACTCAAATACAGCTCATCCTTATCTCCTTAATTAAGGGATAACTATTGCATGACTTCACAAAGACTTCTAGCTTGAATTTCTCCAACTAATTAACTCAAGATGAATTAATTAATTATTTTTCAAGCAGCTCATGAGACTAAATTCAAATTTTAATTCAAGGACAAATCAAAATTGGAATATTATGAATGCTATTTTTAGAATTTCTTGCTGCTATTTTCAACAGTCTATTGGGTGCAATATAGGGTCTATAAGTGTACCAACATTTAATTTTTCAATCCAGATAGTTCTTGAACTTCAAGACAGCGCACTAGAAATTCCAGAGAAAGCCCTTGACGACTTGCAAATTAAATTCTAGTCTATCTTTCGTTTTAATCTCATCAATAAATGAAATCCTACACTAAAGAGAATTCAAGAAAACATCAATCCAAGTAATCAAAATCATACAGGAAATACAAGAAATCAATGTGTTGGGCACATATAAGGTGTATTTTAGAACTCCTAAATGCCTCACATTAATTATCAACCTGGGCAAGTCCTTTTGTTTCAAGAGTGTACACTATATTTCCAAGTGATGGAAATCGTTATATCTATAGAGAGTAATGCTTTAAGATATCTTATCAATTTCAATACAAGAGTAAACAGATCAAACCATAAATATAAAACTCGTAACTTCAAGGAAATTAACCTATTCAAGCATCAAAACTCAATCTTAATCAAAACCAAGACTCAATCTTAATCAAGAAGTTCTAATTTCAATTACTTCAACCGAGTGCGCTGTAGCAATAACAAAGCTCTTTCAGCTGAATCTAAACTTCTGCATAAAATTAATACACCTGATCTTATCAATAACACTTTGGCTTTCAATTAACAAGAAATGATTCTTATCTAATGAGTAAATCAATCTACGACATAAATGAATGAAACCAATCAACAGAAATGAGAATTCATGCAACGAATACACAAACTAAACACTGGTGAAAGTAAATCAATAATAATGCTATAAAACTGAGTAATTAAACTTGCAGTAAAAGAAAAGTAAAAATATAACAAAGGGAACAACAGTGAAATCCACCAGTGACTGGGCCCAAGTTGGCAGTGATTACTGGTCAACTACTCCAGAATATCACAATGAACAACAACATGAATGATATTATTCATCGAATCTAAATGTCATTATAGCATAATGTATCCTTCAGAATAATGCTCTGTACATTAAAATTACAACTGAGGTAAAAAGGCGAAAAGTTAAGTCTCCCTATTCTATTCATCTTTCCCCTCTTATAGTAAAAGAGAAAAAGAGATAAATGCAATTCCTCAGGATCAGGAGATCCTGAGGAATTCGCAACCAAATACTATTATCAGACAATCTTCCATCTTGCGCTGATCCTCCTGATTCACTTCTCGATTTGACCACACAAGACGCGCTCTTTTCTCCCTGTTTAGCCTTTGTTGTTCAATAGTTTGAACAAAAACTGTTCCATTCGCTAATTTCTGCATAAAAATAAATGAAAGTTAGTTTTGACAGCCAAATCGCATCAAAAGCAGTTTCATTCACTTCTTATCGAAATTCTATCAAAACCTTATTACATCATGGCACAAATGCATAAAAAGGAGGAAAAAGATAGTGTAATCAAGAGTAAATTTATACTTGTTGCATGACCCAACATACTCCCCTACTTACCTTGTTTCATGTCCTCATGAAAATAAGTAGTTATTATGTAATGCAGTTAAAGAGTAAGCTAGAAAGACTTTTTCTTTATCCAAACTAAACCCATGCTTTTGTATTAAAATTGCTAAAGCTATCCCTTCGTGACCTTCAGGCAACTCATAATCAGAATGATATCCTTCAGGAGGGTACCAAATAATAGGACTCCTAAATTGACATCCTAGCCAATGTGGTCCTTCCCTCAAAATAATATCACTATATGTGGCAAAATAGCCTGCAACAGATTTAAAATTCTTGTAATTAAACGGTTCTCTATTCTTGACATTATTGGTTGATATTGTCCATCTCTGTTTGGATGCAAGCAAGGACCTTTCCTGAATGGATAAGAAATATTCTCTTCCCGTTTGCACAATTTCTTTATGTATAGGTCCTAGAATCGTAATTACTCCCTCCTGTGTGATGAGCCTTTTATGTCCAACAAAAAGTTGCAAGGGGTGAGTAGGCTCACTCCTTACCCACAAATCTAGTCCATGTTCTTTTATTTGAAAGGTGTTATAAGCCTTGGACCACTTGAGTTGGTTTGCTGCAAAATAAATAAAGGCCTGAAACTGAATGTCCCCAACAAAAGGGCTAGTGTTCTTATCCACCTCCCTTTCTAATACAAAATTATGCAAATAAAATTCGCAGAGAAGACATTGGAATTTTATCCCGTGCTCCTTACAACAATTTATAAATTCTCAGTTGTCTTCAATTCAACTGACTTTCCAGCCTTAACGGCTTTAATCTTCAACAATAAATATCTTTCCAATAAAAACATAGCATAATTTGTAGCAGGAGACTTGCAAGATAAGACATCAGAATATAAAGAGAAAATGGTGTCAATCTAACCCATGACCTTATCCATCTTGGCTTTTACTTTCTTCAGCTTTTCTTCCTCCTGCTTGAACTTATCAAAAGTTTCATTCTTCGTTATGGTCAATTCTTTGAATTGCTTCTGCAACTCCTGATACTTTGGCAGAGGAACTGTCTCCTTCCTACATTGCTCTAAAGCAAGCTAGGCTTGTACCATCTCCTCCTGTAACTCTAAAAGAATAAGATCACTGCTTGATGGAGTGTCCTTGAATATTTCTTTTGTCTGGATACTTTTTTTGTTAGAGGGTAAACCCTTGGTTTGAGTAGCCATATCTATCAAATCTATATGAAAGCTTGTTTGTGTGACTACCTCTGAGTAGAAATAGGTTTAGTCTAGATTCCTATTGCCCTACATTCACATATTTATGTTTGTGTGGCCACAGTGACTAACTCAGGAGTAGTGCTCTGAGATTTCCTATTTGTAGTTTCTTTTAATTTCCAACATAGCCGTTTAACTATCTTTTGAAGCTTTCGTTATTTCTTCCTCATCTTCCTTAATTTTATTTCAGCTACTCGCTTCTTCTGAGGAGCATCCTTTGTAGGAACAAGTTTATCAATACCCTCTGTATCTAAGGGTTCTATGTGCTCGTCTTGGCTATGTTCCACTAGAATCGTGTCACCTGACTAGTTATCAGAGTCATGAATTATTTCTGTGTCTACTTCCTCTCCCCGATTTGCAGCTTATGGGGAAGGCAAAATTTTTGTGTAACCAGAATCTCCTGAGGATTGAGCTTTGTTCAACTTCTGGTCAAGTGATCCTTCAGGTTGCATATATGCATTCAAATTTGCAAGAACCTGGGCCATCCCTTCCTCAAATTCCTGCAAGAAATCATCTCAAGGGCTCATAGGTGGTGTTTGGGGAGGCCCTACTTCATTTTCTGATTCATCATCATTTTGAAAAAAATGTTGTGCCTTCCTTTGTTCTGGGTCAAAATCATGTTCTTCCCCCTGTTCTAGTTCAGAATTGCATTCTTCCTCAGGTTCTGATTTAGAATTACATTCTTCCCCCTGTTTAGGTTCAGAATTGCATTCTTCCTCCAATTTTGATTCAGAATTACATTCTTTCAGTTCTAGCTTGGAATTGCATTCTTCCTCCAGTTATGGCTTAGAGTCTTGTACAGTAATTAGACTAGATGACTCTATTGGGCATTCGATGCTACCCTGCAGATCTACAGAAGTCCTCTGAACCAGGTTCAGCCTTGCAGAATGCCTGTGCTTATGAGGTCCTATTGCTGTATGAGAAGTTCTTTTCCTCTTCAGAATAGGGTTCTGCTGTCCAATTTCCAAGGTTGCAAAGGTTTGGACTATAGGATTTGGCCTAATCTCTAGCGGTGCTATAAAATTATCCCAAGTTAAATTTTGCTAAGAAATACTATGACTAACAATCAGTTTGATCAAACCATGATGACTGACTACAGTATCAAGATGTTTAGCCCATCTTATTCTATCAGTTGTATCGTGAAATAATTAATTTAAGAAAAATGGCAAATTGACAGTAAGATTTTTCTTTAAAATAGCTAAGAGTTTAAGTTGTCATGGTTTTACCACAACCCATCAAACATCACAGGTAATGTACTTTTGGACAACACTTGCCAATTTGCACCATGGTTCTCCTAGAGAGGACGGTTGAATGCCCTTGCCTTTTTGGGTTAGTTCTTCGCCCGCGTCTTTGAAAATTTCCACCGCGTCATGCAACATTATGTGCTTTTTAGGCCATACTGCTCCTTCTACTGGCAGCCTGGAAACTTCAGCTATCACAGCCTTCGATATTGTTATTCTTATGCCTTTTACTGTGGACTGCCCATTCTGTAAGTGCTGTAAAAACTCGAGAGAGATTTCACTTCTAGGGGCCTAAAGCCTAGTGAAATACGACATCCATCCTGCGCACACTAGAATTTCCTTGGCTCTATAAATTTCCAATACTAAGGGTTCTCGGCGAACTGATTTTCCACCCATAATGCTCAAATTCTTCCAATATTCGCCCTACAATTCCAAAGATTAACATAGCAGAAAAATATGCAGTAGAGAACAACAATTGCTTTGGTAAAATAGAACAACAAGTAGATGTAACCACTAAATTCCATAATGTTAAGCAGAATTTCCATGAGAATTAATAATATTAATTTGAGGACTACCATACTGCCACATGCCATTTGATCATGGGATATCATAAGAACATATCAAGTCCAATAAGCGAAATAAATATAGCGCATGCAAAGGTGTAATGGGAATCCTCCCCCTCCTTAAGATGAGAGGTCGCCTATGACCGAGTAGACAGGGAAAGGGCTGTTATAATGGCAAGGCAAGGGGGTGAATAGTATGACAGTAAATGAAACAGAGCACACATACCAATTATAGGACGACGAGAGGTATGGTTATAATGAGAGTGGAGTGTGTAAATATAGTTATGAATAAGAGATAGGACACTTTGGATTGATGATAGGTTATGCAAGAAAGAAAAGGACAACAATATGCTAAAAATATGCTCTGCTGACGATATTCTAGCTCAGAATGATACGATTGATCGAAAAACAATATCTCATGCATAAAGGTTCTAAACAGGGAAGAATTAAGGAAATAATTTCTCCGATAAAAAGAAAGAATAAGAAGGGGGTATTATAGTAATTATTGATGATAAGATATAGCTTCAATACCATAAGCAGAGCCTCTACTACCAGCAGGTGTCCATAGCCTCGGCATAGTTGCTTTTTAACCCATATGAGCAAGGATCCTCAATTTATAAATGGAGAGTTCTAGTGTTGTTATACAAAAGAGATCAGTGTGCTGGCATGGTAACCAGATGACCACACTGCCATTCACTGGGATGTAGCAGAAGTGATCAGGCTGGCTCGTGATGAGACTTCCTATTCCAAGGATGTTTTAGCTATCCAATCGGTCATAACCCTGGTGTGGTGGCCATAGTGGGAATTCCACTTTGCTACAACCTTATGAACATGGTAGGCTAGCTCATAATGAGACCCCCTGTCCTCCATCCAAAAACAAAATTTTGCAGTTATAACACATTTTTATGATAAATAGAGGGAGGCTCAATACTCCTTAAGAGCAGGGATGGTAGAAGAAGTTGAACATGTCAATAAAAAAATTATACCCAAAGTCTTATTTATTATAGACAGAGAAAATTATAACTAGGAAGGGTGGAACTAGCATGGTATTAAGATGATCAATCAGTATCATGTACAGCAGAAACCGATGCAGTTAAGTAGTATATAAATAACTATGTCCCTTTTCTTGAAAAGAATCTATCATCAAGAATTTGTCTTGTTAAAGATCATAATGTTAATGGTATTAACTCCCTTCAATAGAATCCATAAATTCTTGTCCTCATAAAAGTAGTGTACTTCACGTCATGAAAAGAAAAAAAATGAAAAACAAAGAAAAATGGGGGTGAGATAAGCAAAGAGCAATCACACAAAAGAAAATTTTTGCTATTTATTTGGGTTGAATAGTCACTATTCAAAAGATTGAACAAAAACTATTCAATTAAATGAACAACAAACAACACAAAAAGAAAAGAAGTGTTGTTCAATAGATTGAATAATAGTTGTTCAATAGTTTGAAGAGCAACTTTTCAATTAAATGAATAGCAAAACAACACAAAAAGAAAAGAAGTGTTGTTCAATAGATTGAACAACAGCTGTTCAATAGATTGAACAACAACTGTTCAATTAAATGAACAGTAAAACAACACAAAGAAAGAAAGTGTTGTTCAATTCGATTGAATCAGTCAGTGTTCAATAGATTGAACAACAGCTATTCAATTAACTGAACAACAAAATGATGAAAAGAAAGAAAGTGATGTTCAATAGATTGAACAATAGTGGTTCAATTAACTGAACAACAAAATGACAAAAAGAAAGAAAGTGATGTTCAATAGATTGAACAACAGTTGTTCAATAGATTGAACAACAGTTGTTCAATTAACTGAACAACGAAATGACAAAAAGAAAAAAAACATGTTGTTCAATAGATTCTACAATAGCTATTCAATTAACTGAACAACAAAACAACAAAAAAAAAGGTGTTGTTCAATAGATTGAACAGCAGTTGTTCAATAGATTGAACAGAAGCTGTTCAATTAACTTAACGACAAAGCAACGAAAAAAAAGGGTGTTGTTCAATAGATTGAGCAGCGGCTGTTCAATTAAAGGAACAATAAAATGATGTAAAAAAAAGGTGATGTTTAATAGATTGAACAACATCTGTTCAATTAAATGAAAAACGAAACAACGCAAGAAGAAAAAGTGATGTTCAATAGATTGAACAACAGCTGTTCAATTAAATGAACAACAAAACAACGCAAAAGAAAGAAATGTTGTTCAATAGATTGAACATCAACTGTTCAATAGATTGAACAACAGTTGTTCAATTAAATGAATAGCAAAACAATGAAAAAAAGAAAAGAAGTGCTGTTCAATAAATTGAACAACAAAACAACGAAAAAAAGAAAAGAAGTGTTGTTCAATACATTGAACAACAACTGTTCAATAGATTGAACAACAGAACAATGAAAAGAAAGAAAGTCCTATTCAATTCGATTGAACAGCAACTGTTCAATAGATTGAACAATGGCTGTTCAATAGATTGAACATCAGCTATTCAATTAATTGAACATCAAAACGATGAAAAGAAAGAAAGTGTTGTTCAATAGATTTAACAACAATTGTTTGATAAATTGAACAGCAGTTGTTCAATAGATTGAACAACAAAACAACGAAAAGAAAGAAAGTGGTGTTCAATAGATTGAACAGCAGTTGTTCAATAGATTGAACAACAGTTGTTCAATAGATTGAACAACAAAACAACAATAAGAAAGAAATTATTGTTCAATAGATTGAACATCAAAAAAAGCAGAGAAAAGAAAAAAAAAGGAAAAGAAAATCAAATCATCAATCATATTTACATATTTTACAGAGAAGAAATAAATTTTATTAAGATGAAGCTGCCTAAGGATTACCTTCTATAGCCAAAACTTGCATGGTGGGGTCCTCACGTATCTATGGATAGAAAGATTCTCTGGTAAGTGGTTTTTGGTAGAGGCGCATCCGATGCCCGTTTTCTTTAAAAGAAGAACCAATCCCGTCAATGGTGGCCAACATAAGAGTGCCATTGTCATGTACTTACTTTATTTCATAGGGGCCTAACCATCTAGTCTACAGTTTGCCAGGGAAGTCTTGAAACCTGGAATTGTAAAGAATTTCCCAGTCACCCTCATGAAATGTCTTTTTCTTAATCAGGGCATGTGCCATTTGGCTCTTTGCTGTTGAATCAGTGCAGTATGTTGTAGAGCCAGTAGCTGAATTTCATCTAATTCATTCATCTGGCGTAGCCTATTAACCTGGGCTATCCTTAGTGTTTGTATTTCAAATTCTATGGGAAAAATGGGTTCCTTACCAAATACCAGTTGATATAGAGAGTATTTGGTAGTGTTTCTCCAAGTTGTGCTATACGTCCACAAGGTCTCGTGCAGCCGATTAGTCCAGTCTCATCGATGCGATGAGACTGTCTTTGTTAGAATAACTTTGATAGCTTTGTTGGTGCTCTCCACCTGCTCGTTCGCCTGCGGGTGATACAAAGAAGTAATTATGTGTGTGATGTGATGATTTTTCAGTGTAGCAGAAATATTGTGACCCACGAATTGTGGCCCCCCATCAATAATTACTTCTCTGGGTAAGCCATACCGCACCAAAATTTCGAAAAGAAAATTAATAACAGGTTCCTCTGTTGCTCTTGGTAACGCTACTGCTTCCACCCATTTAGTTACGTATTTTGTTGCAACCAATATACATGATTTCTGGTTGGATGATGGTTTGATCGGCCCAATGAAATCTAATGCCCAATGGTCAAAGGGTTCTATCACCAGATGTGGATGCAGTGGCATTTCATCAGATTGCCCAGGGTGGCCCATCCTTTGACAATTATCACACACCTGGACAAATTTCCTAGCATCTTTAAAAATAGTGGGCCAGTAGTAGCCCATCTGTAGAATTTTATGTCCAGTTCTGTGATCTGCAAAGTGTCCACCACAAGGTCCATCATGGAAGGCTTTTAAGATATCATAAATTTTGTCCTCCCTGATGCCCCTATGGATGTGCATATAAACTCTCGTGTGGAAAATGTATCCTCCAATCCAGGAGAAATGAGTGCTACGCTGCACAATCAATTTCCTTTCTCTGGGTGTCAGATGTTTGGGAAATTTTCCCATTGTAAAGTAATTTGCTACATCTACATACCATGGCATTTTTACGGCCACAAAAAACACATGTTCATCCAAGAACTGATCCTCTACTGCCACTGTACCGTCTGTTCTTGGCACTCGGGAGAGGAAGTCTTACACGAGGTTCTCCTTCCCTGGTCGATCCCTTATAGTTATGTCAAATTCCTGCAAAAGTAGTAACCAACGAGTTACTCTTCCATTTGTAATTGGTTTATTGGCTAAATATTTAAGAGCAGAGTGATCAGTATACAAAAATACAGGGTATCCAGTTATATAGTGTCTAAATTTGTTGATATAAATAATAGCTAGAAACTTGTTTTCTATCACTGTGTAATTCAACTCAGTAGGAGTTAGGTTTTTACTAACGTAATATATTGCATAGGGTTTCTTGTCTTCTTCTTGGCCAAGAACCACTCCAATAGTTGTATCTAATGCATCTGATGAAATCTGGAAAGGTATATCCCAATTCGGTCCTTGTAATACTGGTGTTGTCGATACTAACCATTTCAGATATGTGAAGGAAGTGTTACATTTATCAGTGCATATAAAATCAACATTTCCTATCAAGGCATATAAAGGTGCAGCAATTTGAGAAAATTTCTTTATAAATCTATGACAATATCTAGCAAATCCTAGAAAACTACGTACCTCTATTTGAGTGCAGGGAGTAGATAATAAGAGGATTACCTATATATTTTCTAGATCTACCTGAATTCCAGCTACTGAAATGTAATGACCTTGAATCAGGGCTTTTGTCATCATCATATGACATTTCTCATGACTTAAGCATAGTCTAGTAGCAATACACGATTCTAGGACTTCCTCCAATGTCTGTAATGCCTGATCAAAGTCATCCCCATAGGGTGTAAAATCGTCCACATACACCTCCAATCCTTCATTTATCAAGTCTTCAAAAATACTGAGTATGTCTCTTTGGAATGTAGCAGGTGCGTTGCACAATCCAAAAGGCAATACCCTGTAAGCAAATGTTCCCCAGGGGCTGGTGAAAGTAGTTTTATCCTGGTCTTCAGGGGCAATTTAAATTTGGTTGTAGCCCTTAAGCCATCCAGGAAAGAGAATAATTTCTTTCCTGCCAACGTATCAAGGAACTGGTTGATAAATGGAAGGGGAAAATGGTATTTTTACGTTGCTTTGTTGAGTTCTCTGTAGTCAACGCATATCCACCATTTTCCATTATTTTTGGGTACAACTACTAATATAGATATCAATTTACTGCTAGATATAGGATAAATAAAATTCACATCTAACAATTTTTGAAGTTCTTCTTTCACAATATCCTTTAGATGAGGATTTAATCTGCGTTGTGGCTATCAAATGGGTCTTGCATCTTTTTCAGTGTAGATGTGGTGCATGCATAACTGAGGGTCAATCCCTTTCATGTCTGGGTAGTCCCATGCAAAAGCCCCCTTATATTTCCTAAGGACTTGGATAGTTTCTGTTGTTGGTCATTACTCAGATTATTGTTAATGTTCAGGATTTTCCCTGGCTCGATTTCAATAGGCTTGCTATTATAGACAGTGGTATTGGTTGGTCATTGATGCCTCTCAAGGAATATTCTTCAATCTCATTGTCAAGGGCTACTTCAATCATGTGACATCTCAAATTAGACACTGCAGCAGGGTGATTGATAAAGGTGTTAATGACATCATCTTCTGTTTGGTTTTTGAATTCAAGCGCATCTACCACAGTGAAAGGTTAATGAATATTTTCTATTAAATATTGTACAGGTTGTTTCCGAGTTTTTACAATGGTTAGGATTGGCTGAGCAGGAGGGTATAAAGCTAGATTTTTTACATCATTTCCTCTGGTTATGGTCATACTGCCTGTTTGGAAGCCTATATAAGCATCAACTGTTGCTAGCCAAGGCATTCCTAGAATTAAGGGATGTCGATCTAGCCGGTTTCTAGGGTTGATAATCAAAAAATCTACCAGATATTCCCAAGTGTCTACAGATACCATCACATCCTGTAATGTTCCTTTTGGCTTAATGACTGAACGGTTGGCAAGTTCCAGCAAGGTAGTGGTTGGTTCTAAGGCTGTGATGCTAAGCATTTCGCAAGTTTCTATTGTGAGAATGTTGATGGCTGCCCCTAAGTCAACTAAAGCATTGGGAAAAGAGTGGCCATTTATTTGGACTATGACAATGGGATTACCCAGGTCTTTGTATTTTACAGGTGTCTCTTTGCCTAGTAATAAATTAGACAAAGTCCCGACGACATGGACAGTTGGGATTATTTTTGTTTTCCTCACAGACTTCTTTGCACACAACTATTTAATGGTTTTAGCATATATAGGAATGTCTTGAATGGCCTGGAGGAGGGGTATTTTTATACAGTGATTTTTGAGTTCACCCAGAAGATCAAAATTAGGATGTTCAATTGGTCGAGGTATTATCAATCTTTTTGGGAATAGGGGAGAAGTAGTTATGATTTGTTCAGGGTCTTTCCGCCTGACTGTATCTTTTCCCTATTTTGTTTGCTGGTTATCTACAGTCAAAGGCTTATTCAGATATGTTTCTTTAACTTCAGGTTGCAGATTTTTGTCCTCATCTGGAGCAATTACACATCTAGATCTTAACTTAAGTTCATTACATTCTCTCGTCTCAACTTCAGGGTCCAGACTCTCAATAATTTGTATTGACTAGATCAGTCTGTTGTTAGGATTTGGAGTTGGTTGAGCTGGGAGTTGTGGCCATATATTAGATTGAGGATTTTGTTGCAATGTGTAAGGTGCTGGTAAGGTTGGTTGAGGCATAGGAACTATTCCCATAGGCTGGTTTGCAGATCGTTGCCAATTTGGTTGCCAGTTCTGATTTTGTGAGGTAGGAGGAGACCATTGAGAGGGATAGGGGTTGTTCTACCATAATGGTGGAGGGTAAGGGGAATTTGGCCAATTTTTATTTGGATTTGATTGGTTGGGCCATGATGGCATAGAAAAGGCTTGAGGTGGCCAAGTAGAGAAAGGTGGTTGGTTCTGCCATGCTGCCCTTGGATACTGCTGAGAATTAAATTGCGAGGAATGAAAGGATGAAGAAGGGTCTGTAGGCATACCTGTCAGACATGCTTGCCATTAATGACTTTGGTTCAATAGATATACTATTTCCACTTCCTCTTCTGCTTCCTTGAAAACTGCTTTTAATCCAGGAAGCGATGGATAACTTTTCGTAGCATGATCCTTAGTGAAAATAGCGCATGTTTGTATCATATCTAGTGGACATTCTCTATGGTTATGTTTCTTTATGCAACTTTGATAGAAAATAGCCAGGTTTTGTTCTGATTTGGCCTGCTTTTTCTTGGCTTGCATGATATCCAATTGTGTCGTCAAAGTATCCAAGATATTAGTCTTGAAATCTTCCAGCAGATTGTCGATTTCCACTCGTGTAATGCTTCCTTCTGAGGCTTTGCTGTCTTTGGTAATCACATCATGCACGGTTGGTTTCAGCCTTCTACTGCCTCTGGAACACCTGATGCACAATTGTACAACATTGTCATAATCCTCCTAATAAATATCCCCTTTTCCCATTAAATTTAATGTTTCTACCCATTGATCTTTCATACCTTTGATCATCGTAGTTTTAAGAACTTCAGGGGGTATATTTGTATAAGGAGATATTTGTAGATTATATTGAAAATGTTCTACATATTCTTCAAGAGTCTCATTAGTCTTAGCTACCATTTGAAAGATTTCATCCTTCAGTTCTCTAGTTCAGCAGTAATCTTGGTAGTTTTTTAGAAAGGTTGTTTTCATTTGTTCCTAGTCATTAATGGTACCTACACCAAGCCCCATAAACCAATGCAGAGCTGCTCCCTTCAGAGTAGAGGGGAATAGCTTCAGCTTCTGGGGGTCGGTAGTGTAATCATATCCCCTATATAAAACATTGAATTCAAAAAGGAATGCATCAAGATCCTCTGAAGTTAGCCTATGAAAGGTAGGAATATTATGTAATGGAATGGCCTTCATGGGAGCATTGACAATTGTATCAACTATAGGGTATTGTAATGTAGAGGTCTAAGGTTGTTGCTAATTCTGAGCCATTTGGTAAAAAATATGCCAATATTATTTAGGGATTTTTGGAGTTGGAGATTTGTTCCTGGGGGAGTTAGAAGAGACTTTTAAAATGATTTTAACAGCACTACCTTGGTTTGGAATACTGGGTGTCCTCTATTCAACTACTACTTCAGGAGATTTGGGTTCTGATGATTTAATCTTTTCAGCACTACCTGTTTCTCCTTCTCCTTCATGAAGATTGCAAGAATTCCCTTCTTGTAAAGGGCTAAACTGCAAATTTTTAGTGTTCTGAGAACTATGTTCAGACCCTTTAGTCTTGCTATGAATCTCAACGTTAGCTGTAGAATTTCCCATTGTAGAACACCAGATAATGCAATATACTAAAGAAAAATACTTGATCTACTTCTACAAAGAAACTTGTGGAAGCTTAATCGATTATGAGCAAGATCAAATAGAACACATATAATAGAAAATGAGAAATCAATCACACATGAACACGGAAGAATACTCTGGGGAAAGCCTCAGCTAAAAACCCTGATATTTGTATTATCATACAAGTGGAAATATGTCCGGATTACACAAAGCTTTAGCTCACAAGCTGCCACCTATGTGAATTGACCTCTCACACAACTCACCAACTCAGAAGTAACTGCGTAATCTCCAAGGAATGAATTCCTTTTGCATGCAAGAGATATCCTCAATGGAATATTCCTACAACTGATAGTACATTGACCCATCATCTAATCTCAACTGGGTCTTTGACTGAACTGACATGCATGAGTTATTTATGATAGAATATTCAGCTATCTGAAGTGCAGCAGTTACATGCATGCATGCATTAACTAACTGAACTCACAATGAGTTCCACAAACTGTTGGAACTAATCTAACTAGGCTTAACTCAATTAACCGAGCTAAATAATTACAACTCAAAGTACAACTCATCCTGATCTCCTTAATCAAGGGATAACTTCCTCAATCAAAGGAGAAACTATTGCATGTCTTCACATAGACTTCATGTTTGATTTTCTCCAACTAATTAACTCAAGATGATTTAATTAATTATTTTACAAACCATTGCTAAGATCAAATTCGAATTTTAATTCTCAATTTTAGTTCAAGGACTAACTAAAATTGGAATGTATCCCGAAATTCTATTTATAGAAATGCTATTTTTAGCACTTCTATATTTAACATTTCTTGTTGCTATTTTTAACACTCCCTGTCAACAAGAAAGGGATTATCTGTCACCCCAATCTTGTCTTTGTGGAACTCGAACTTGAATTTTGACAATGCCTTAGTGAAAATATCTGCACCCTGTTCCTCGGTCGAAACATACAGCAACAACATGATCCTCTTCACCACACAGTCTCGAAGATGATGATACCAGATATCGATGTGCTTGGACCTGTCATGAAATACTGGATTCTCAGAGAGTTTGATACAACTATGATTATCGTAATAGGTCACAATTAGATCCATCCTCTGACCAAACAATCCAACTAGAATTTTCCTCATCCAAATGGCCTCACATGCTGCCTGACTGGCAACCATGTATTGAGCCTCTGCTAAGCTAAGTGAAACTGACCTCTGTTTCCTGCTGTACCAAGAAATTGTAACTGAACCAAGGTTGAAAATTCCTCCTGAAGCGCTCTTCTAGTCTGATGGACTCCCTACCCAATCTGCATCTGTGAAGCCCTGAAGCTACACTCCCTCTGTCCATCTGTACCACAATCCATACTGAGATGTGCCTCTAAGGTATCTCAGCACATGCTTCGCTGCCTTCCAAAACAACTTGGTAGGCTGAACCATAGCTTGACTCAGCTGGTTCACCGCAAAGCGCAAATCTGGTCATGTGTTCAGTAGATACATCAATGAACCCATAAGTTGTCGATAAACAATAGTAGCTACTACCTCACTTGAAGTAGAATCCTCCTTCCTCCAGTTACTAGCTAGAGGAGTCTGCATGGGCTTGCACTTCTCCATGTGGAATCGCCTGAGTATTTCATTGGCATACTTGCCTTGAGACACAAACACTTCCCCATCCTTCTACCACACTTCCATGCCTAGAAAGTAGTGCATAAGACCCATGTTTTCATCTCAAACTCTCTTGCAAGGTCCTCCTTGGAAGACTTGATCAACTGATCATCACATGTCAATATCAGATCATCAACATAAAGAAAAATGATCAATGGCTTACCTTCTACCATGATGTGGTAAAGGTTCGCATCTGCTTCACTCTTGGTGAAGCCAAAGCCGGTGAAATAGCTGTCAATCCTGGTGTACCAAGCACGAGGTGCTTGCTTCAGCCCATACAAATCCCTCTTGAGTCGGCACACATGCGACTCACAATCGAAGGTCTCAAAACATTCTGGCTGCTCAATGTACACCTCTTCCTCAATCTTGCCATTGAGGAATGTAGTCTTCACATCCATTTGATGGATCTTATAACCCATCTGAGCTGATAGCGCCAACATCAATCTAATATATGAGTACCTTAGTACAGGAGCAAAAGTCTCATCATAGTCGATCCCCTCGACCTGTGAGAAACCATGGGCAACAAACCTTGCCTTGTGTTTCTCAACACTGCCATTAGCTGCTTGCTTTACCTTGTAAATCCATTGGAAACTCACCACTGACTTGTCCTCTGGTCTTAGGACAACATCCCAAACACAGTTTCAAATGATGGAGTCATACTCCTCCACCATAGCATCAGCCCAGACTGGTTGCTGCACTGATTCCTTGAATGAAGAAGGTTCGGTCTCTACACACTCCCCAACTAGGGACATGTAACCAATGTACCACTCAGGTGACCTCCTCTATTTGCACTGAGAAGATGGTTGTCCCACATTCTCTCTCACATCCAGCATCAACCTATCAGCTTCCCTTGATTGTTTCCACCCATCTCTGGAAGAATCTGCATGAGTGGATGTCTCCACTCCCGGATCCTCTGCATGCAGCTGCTCCACATCAGTCTGAGGCTCCTCATCCTTAGGAACTAAAAGTTCCTCCTCTGCATGCAACTTGAGATCCCTCTCAAGTGATACTCGAATGGCTTTCTACTCATTGAACTTCAGATCTCTGCATACCACTGTCCTCTGACTGGTAGGCAAGAACACCCGATAGTTGTGGGGTGTATCAGTGTACCCCATAAGTATCCCCAACTCAGATGTTGGATCTAGCTTCTTCCGGGCATCTTTGGTCACGTGGAAATAAACTAATGATCCAGAGATCGTGAAGTGACTCACATCTGGTCTCTTCTCGGAAAATTCGTCCATTGGTGTATTCATTCCCAGTATATGATGCAGGCTTCTGTTCTGCAAGTATACTGTTGTATTGCATGCCTCGGCCCACAAATGAAGTGGTAGGCTTTGGTCATGCAACATCGCCTGAGCTGCTCCCACGATTGATCTGTTCTTCCTTTTGGCCACCCCATTCTTTTGTGGGTTATGGGGTGTCGTCAACTCTTGTTTAATTCCTTTTGCATCGCAGAAGTCCTTAAACTATTGGGAGACATACTCTCCACCATTGTCGCTACGCAAGGCCCTTATTTTCTTTCCAGATTCTTTCTCTGCCAAGGCTTTGAACTCACAAAACCTTGAGAAGGTTTGATCCTTCTTCTACATAAAGTAGATCCAACATCTACGAGAAAAATCATCAATAAAATTAACATAGTACATTTTTTTAGCGGTGGAGGCTGTAGAGAATGGTCCACATACATCTGTATGAATTGGCTCCAGGATTTCTCTAGCTCTACTCTCTCGATCTTGAAAGGAATATTTTGCATACTTACCCAAGGTATAACCTTTGCATGTATCCATTTGCTCTAGTTTTCCCTTGGGAAGTCCGATAGAAATCTGTTGCATGATCTTCAAGGCCCCATGGTGCAAGTGGCCCAATCTTCTATGCCATAGCTCACCAATATCTTGGCTCTGCATTAACTCTGCTTTGGAACTCAATGCAGCATAGTCCTCTAACTCTAGTTTGTAGATATTCTTTACTCGAATCCTAATCCTCTTGGTCTATATAGTGTCGATATGCCTCAGGAATTCCTTTCCTTTACTAAAGACTACATCCTAGCCTTTGTCTTCCAGCATAGCAACTGACACAAGATTATTCTTCAGACCAGGCACATACTTTACATCAGTCAGGGTGAGAGGAGCTCCATGCTCCCTCTGAAACACAACCGTACCTTCACCTAAAACATGGTACTTTCCATCATTGCCCATCTCGATCTACATCTAGAGGTCCTTCTCCTTCAAGGTACTGAAAATATTCTTGTCGCTAGTCATGTGGAATGAAGCTCCACTATCTAGGTACCAAAAAAACCCCACCATTGATGAAACCATACATGTGATGAGGGTGAAATCCAATTCGAACTGTCAGGCCAGTGCCTCACCATCTGATCCCTTCGAGGATCCCTTCTTAGATTTCTTCCGTGGACAATTCGTAGCATAATGGCCCACCTCATGACAATGAAAGCATCTCACTTTTGATTTGTCAATCTTCTTCCCACCATGGGAAGAACTGGATTTGGAATGGGACACCTTCCCTTTCCCTTTCCTCGCCTTACTCGCTAAGGCTAGATTTTCTTCATCATCTTGCTTGGATGAAGATCCATCTCTGGTGCTTCTCCTTATCTCCTCCTACATCAGATCTGACCAAAGTTATTCCTAATATGGTAGTTTCTCTCTTCCATTTACTGAGTCTTGGTAGCTATGCTAGATCTTAGGAAGACTGAGGAGAGCAAGACTCACCATGTCATCATCGGCTGTCGTGATCCCTACACTTCCAAGCTCATCTCTGCAGGTGGTGAGCTTGTTCAGATATGTAGAGATCGTGTCGCCCTTTTCACACTTGATTTTCCGAAGTTTGTCTTTCAGCGCCAACTTCCTCTGATCGCTGTTGTTATGATATAGATCCTTCAATTTTTTCCACATCGAAAACAGTGTCTCCTTCCCATGGAGACTCGAGATTATGTGGTCTTGAACTCCCTCTAGAAGAATCCTCCTCGCTCTAGCCACACATTTCTTCCATTCCACCAATTCTTGGGCATTAGCAGCTACTGGCTTGGGGAATTATTGATCAATGAAGTCCTTCAAACCGTTTTCCTCTAATATCGCTTCCATGCGATCCTTCCAGGCTATATAATTCGAGCTACCATCAAGGGCATACTCGAGTCTCAAACCGTTGAACGCCATTGGTGAAATTTGAGATGTGATAAGAATTCGATTTCTATAATCAGGAACTTCAAACTTTGAACTTCTCCCTTCTTTGTATACTTTTCTTTGCTTTGATCACCTTTGCTTTAATACCATGTAGAATTTCCTACTGTAGATCACTAGATAATGCAATATACTAAAGAAAAATACTTGATCTACTTCTACAAACAAACTTTTGGAAGCTTAATCGATTATGAGCAAGATCAAATAGAACACATATAACAGAGAATGAGAAATCAATCACACATGAACATGGAATAATACTCTAGGGAAAGCCTCAGCTAAAAATCTTGATCTCTGTATTATCATACAAGTGGAAATATGTCCAGATTACAAAAATATTTAGCTCACAAGCTATCCAACTCTTAGTACAATCCCTCAATATTTCCCATAGATTGAATAGACACAACATATTCCTTCCCTCAGTCCTCCAAGCCTCCTATTTCCTTGCAGTTTCTCTTGGGTCCTCTAGCTACCACCTGTGTGAATTGACCTCTCACACAACTCGCCAACTCAGAAGTAACTGCACAATCTCCAAGGAATGAATTCCTTCTGCATGCAAGAGATATCCTCAATGGAATATTCCTGCAACTGATAGTACACTATCCCATCATCTGATCTCAACTGGGTCTCTGACTAAACTGACATGCATGAGTTATTTATGAGAGAATATTTAGTTATTTGAAGTGTAGCAGTTACATGCATTAACTAACTGAACTCACAATCAGTTCCACAAAATGTTGGAACTAATCTAACTAGACTTAACTTAATTAACTGAGCTAAATAATTAAAACTCAAAGTACAACTCATCCCGATCTCCTTAATCAAGGGATAACTTCCTCAATCAAAGGAGAAACTATTGCATGTCTTCACATAGACTTCATGTTTGATTTTCTCCAACTAATTAACTCAAGATGAATTAATTAATTATTTCAAAAACCGCTGCTAAGATCAAATTCGAATTTAATTCTCAATTTTAGTTCAGGGACTAACTAAAATTGGAATGTATCCCGAAATGCTATTTATAGCAGTGCTATTTTTAGCACTTCTATATTTAGCATTTGTTGTTGCTATTTTAAACATTAGCTACAGATGGTGACCCTGCGGCCTGAAGGGTTATAGTAGGATTTCTTGTAGAAATGATTCAGGGTCCTACTGATGACTAAGACTCAGCTTTCTTTATGATTTCCTAAATGAAGGTTGATCATCCAGGGGTCATCGATTCCTTGGGTTTTTCAGATCTAGGCAGAGGAATTAAATCTTTTTCTACTCTTTTCTTCTTAGTCATTCACACAGAAATTCAAGCATTTATTTCTACTTTATTTCCTACGCAATTTCGCTGAAAAGCGAGAAAGGGAGCAAGCACTTTACTTGCTTTTACACAAGTTCTTACATTTCGTTTTTAATACCTAATTCTTTCACAACAAACAAACATCAAACATCTATTTCTACTCAATTCCTACTCAATTGTGCTGAAAAGTGGGCAAGGGAGCAAGCACTTTACTTGCTTATATGTAGGTTCTTACCTTCCATTTTTAATACCCAATTCTTTCACAATACACAATTATCAAACATACATCACCTTCTATGAAATGAAAACACTCTCCCCGAGAGCGATGCCAAAATTTTGGGCGCATATAAGGTGTCTTTTAGAACTCCTAAATGCCTCACATTAATTATCAACCTAGGCAAGTCCTTTTGTTTCAAGAGTGTACACAATATGTGCAAGTGATGGCAATCATTATATCTATAGAGAGTAATGCTTTAAGATATCTTATCAATTTCAACACAAGAGTAAATGGATCAAACCATAAATATCAAAATTGTAACTTCAAGGAAATTAACCTATTCAAGCATCAAAACTCAATATTAATCAAAACCAAGACTCAATCCTAATCAAGAAGTTCTAATTGCAATTACATCAACTGAGTGCACCGTAGCAATAACAGAGCTCTTTTAGCTGAATCTAAACTTCTGCATAAAAGTAATACACCTGATCTAATCAATAACAATTTGGCTTTCAATTAACAAGAAATGATTCTTATCTAATGAGTAAATCAATCTACGACATAAATGAATGAAACCAATCAACAGAAATGGGAATTCATGCAACGAATATACAAACTCAACATTTGTGAAAGTAAATCAATCATAATGCTATAAAACAGAGTAATTAAACTTGCATTAAAAGAAAAGTAAAAATATAACAAAGGGAACAACAATGAAATCCACTAGTGACCGGGCCCAAGCCGCTAGTGATTACTGCTTAACTACTCCTGAACATCACAATGAAGAGCAACACGAATTATATATTATTCATTGAATCCAAATGTCATTACAGCACAATGTATCGTTCAGAATAACGCTTTGTACATTAAAATTACAACTAAGGTAAAAGGTCAAAAAGTTAAGTCTCCCTATTCTATTTATCTTTCCCCTCTTATAATCAAAGAAAAGAGATAAATTTGATTCCTAAAGATTAGGAGATCCTGAGGAATTTGGAACCAAATACTATTATCAAACATTTTTCCATCTTGTGCTTATCCTCCTAATTCGCTTCTCGATTTGACTGCACAAGACATGCTCGTTTCTCCCAGTTTAGCCTTTGTTGTTCAATAGTTTGAACAACAGTTGTTCCAGTCGCTAATTTCTGCATAAAAAGCAACAAAAGTTAGTTTTGACAGCCAAATTGCATCAAAAGTAGTTTCGTTCACTTCTTATCGAAATTCTATCAAAACCTTATTACATCATGGCACAAATGCATAAAAAGGAGGAAAAAGATAGTGTAATCAAGAGTAAATTTATACCTATTGTACGACCCAACACAATGTGAAAGGAAATTCTAAATACAAGCGAATAGAAGGGAAAACTAAACTAGAAGTAAAGCAGTGCCAACATAATAACAAAAAGACTATAAATGTTGGAAGAAATTCAAAACCATTATGCTTGCACTAGTTCTACATGCAGTAATTTGTCTATACTAAATTGGTGTAAAGTTAACTTGAAAGCATCAACAACATAACAAGGAAATTTACTCTTTAAATGAACTCATGAAAGAAATTAGATTAATATGAATTTCTCGCCTTCCTTGTCCTGAAAATAAATCTTTTGCATCTGTCCAAAAGTTAAAGGAAACTATAATGGTAATTAAACGTTTATCAATATCAACACAGTGTAGTTTCCTTATTTATAAAGGTCAGTGCTGCAAGTATAAAAATCACAACTTTAGATAATATATGTGATTGGTGCTTCCTAAGGATGCACAGGTTCTATAACTTCACATAAATGAATACATTAAAACCTCAAAACCATAAACATTTAATTGATCTCGTATTCTCAAAAGATAAATTAATAGATCTTGATTAATTTACAGAATTCGAGTTACATTCTGGAGCTCATAGAGGCAGAGTTGATCTGGACGCAAATTGATAAAAGGAAATCTGCAAGAACAACCCTTGATGTAGCAAATGAAATAGGAACAATTTGCAACAGATCAAATTAGCTTTAAAAACTGAGAATAAAAGATTTCAACAAATTGAATTAATTCTAGAACTCAAAATTGAAGGCAGAAAGAAACTGTAAATAAATAAATAAAATTCACACAGCAAATAAGAATTGAAATGCTATCTAGCTTAAAAGATGAGAGCAGTATTGAGCTGGTCTGGCGGCCAACCCAACCAACTCGCACCCTCTTTGAGTGCCTGGTTCACACAAAAATTGAAGTCATTAGATGCCATAGATAATTAAATAGAGCATGCTGGGAAATTGTTTCAGTTGATTACTAAAAATAGTGTTTACATTATGCAGACATCACTCAACTCTAGCAAGACTAGAGGAGTGATCCACAGTTGATGAATTGCGTGAGGCTACATTATAACAGCTTCTCTTCCCTTTTGTGCCTTCTTGTGATGCGCACTATCCCTGGCTGGGTTGATTTCCTTCCTTACTGTTATTAATTGATTGACTAAGTTGACTATCGCTCTAGGCATCTTATATTGGGGCTTTTTCAACAACCAATTAAAATACAGGAAGATTATTTTTTTTTCTAAATAAGATTAATCTATTAACAAAGTAAGGAGGTACAATTACAACATGACCGAAGTCAAAACTTTTCTCTGAAGAGAGGCAGAACTATCAAGAAAAGTAGATGAGAAGATTGACTGTAGGCAGTGAGCTCATAGTTGAGATGGATTTCAGGACCCACACAGTGTACCGGGTTGATATTCTCTTGATAATGCATAATTAACGAAAAAGCCAAAAAACACTGGAAAACCACAAAACTATTTGCATTACAAACTTGCCCAGTGGTAAAGGTCGCACTACATGAAGACGAAGCCGGGGTAAGTGCACTAGTCATCTGGAGGCTCTTCCTCGATACGGCACCAACCATACTATGGCAAATCCCTTGCTTGAGCCACGTTCTGATGAGAGGGACCAGGGTGAACCAGCACCATCACCGCATCCTGAGCGTTGCAAACTTGTACATTCAAATCCTGCCGAGGCGCATTTCCAATTCCCATCTGGAGGGATGAAGAAGGAGCAGAAACTGCCCCCGAACCTCCCGGATGAGATCCAGAGTCCTCTGTCTGATCAGTCTCATGGAAGACCACCGAGATATGAGTCGTTATCCTAGGGTGATTCAGAGAGCTGTTAAAAGAGAAGATTGCAGAGCCAGATGAGGAAGGAAGCCCAGGGTGGTAGCTAGAGGAATGGAGCCACCCTCTCCCACTGCGGGTGCTGGGGTAGCGGCCTGCAAACAACTCACTGGAGAGGGAAGGCGAATCAGAGGACGAGCTGGAAGGCGCGCGCTGGGGCTAGCCTCTTCAGCACCCCATTCTTTGGTGCAACCGAGGCATCTGAGAGAGAGCAGTAGTGGGATGCCAGTAAGGTAGAGCAACAGCTAGGTAGACAGAGCAACAGAGACCCAAAGTCCAAGAAGGGAGCCGATGGAAAAGCTGGAGCCCCTTCACCTAAAAAACAGAGTTGAGCGCTGAATTATCCTTTCCAAGCAGAATTCGTGAGGCCTTAGGAATGACAAGGCCAACAAGCCACCACCCGAAACCAGAGACGAGGCCTGAGACCAGATAATGAATCGACCAGATAATGAATCGACGAGACAAAGACTATGAAACAACAACTCGAAACCCACAACCCGAAACCAGAGATGAGGCCTGAGACCAGATAATGAATCGACGAGACAAAGACAACAAAACAACAACTCGAAACCTAGGAGAGGAACGAGAGGGAGAGCAGGAGCCGCTCCGCCAGGAGGGCCAAGCCAAGCACCAGAGTAACTTTCCCCCGCAAGTGCCGAGAGACCTCAGGAATAACAGAGCTCACCTCAAACAACCGAAAATCAGAAATGAGGCCAGAGGCGAGGGAATGAACCAAGTGAAACAACATAAATGACTTCACCGCATACCCGAGACATAGCCTGGCCTTAACCTTTTCTGGCATGCCTCGAGATGCTCCATCCATTACTATAGCATTGAAGAACGCTGCCTTCTGATGCAGGCCAGAGCGTGCGGAGGGAAGAACCATCGCTGTAGACATGAAGTATGAACCAGAGCCGTTGGAATGAGAGTCGATGAACCTTGCACTGCGCGCATGCCAAGAGCTAACCACCTTACCTGTATTTAACTCTCTGTACTGGGTGGGCAGGTGTCGATCTACCTTGCCCCACCCCTGTCCCTTCATAGTTAATGCCACCTCAAACACCCGCATCAGGGAAATATAGGAAGATTATTAACAGTTTGTTGAATTAGGAATTAATTTGAAACTGAGTGTCGAAAGAGGGAACAATTCTGGTGAATCGTTCCTCTTTTCCTGGAGTGGTTGTTGTTGGAAGGTGCGATTAACTGAGAGAAGTGGTCTTCAAATATGGTGTTGGAAGATTCGGGAATGCGAGAAATATCTAAGTTGTTATGTTGTTGATTGATTCACTGGGGCTCGAATCATGTTATAAGTCATTGCATTTATTAGCGCACCGATTACAGATGTCACCATGTATATCCAAATTGTATATTTGTTGCTAATCACTACAAATCCTATTGTCCTTGCTGGATTTGTTGAAGCTCCTGAGATTGGTCCAGATATTGCTGCATTCATTGCAATGGTCGATCCAATTGCTAATCCCCCCAATTCACCACTGCTTTTGTATCAGTGGCCACGCAGAAACCACAAACACCAACAATTTGAAAGCGAAGGACTGCCCAAGGCTGTCTCTCCACTCCGGCAAGTGTGTCAAGGCATGTCTTCGTGCCATCTACAGTGAGTGAAAGATGTAAACGTGGATGCCCAGGATGTGCTGAACACAGTGGTTTTATTGTTAATATTATACACGGTTTGATGCTTCTAGTTGCAATTCATTTGAACATCATTCAAAACTAGAGATAATTCTCTTGGTTATTTCACAGATATCAACATTGTCGTGAACCTCTAGGTACGTTTTCCCATGGTAATTACAATCAACTGTCTTTCCCAAAATACAAGATGTACTCCCGACACTCTATCTAACAATCCAGGAATTGTATGCTTCACAATCTTCCTCTTCGAGTAGGGCCCTGGTGAAGCAATTAAGAGCAGCAACATAGAAACATTGGACTCATAGTGCAGGAACGTGAATGTAGTTTTGGAATCCTTCATGGGGAATTACCTTCCTCGATTGACATGGTATTAAATCATAGGTCCCAAATTTTAGGTATTTTTTCTTCTCTTTGTAACTCCCTCATTGTTGATTCCCTTCTTGTTAGGGTACAAACCTACAATAGGCCCAACATATGTTTCATTGGTTTTAGAGAGAAATGTTAGCCTTGTCATCCATTAGTCTATTTGACAAAACACCTACAAATGTTTAATATCCTGCCCTCACCTCCTCCTGCACAAACATCATGGACTTAATTTCACTCTCCCATAAATCCCTAACTGAAGCATTCGTCTGGGAATTAAAGCTACCAAGTTTAAAAACTCTACAAACTCCATTTGAATCAATTGGATTTTCTTTCTCTCGTTGGATTTGCTCTAGTCTTCAAAAGGAATCGTTTATGAGGGACTCCTATAAATAAAAACTAAGGAAATTCCTCATCAATTCCTATTATCCTACCATTTATATATGGGGTTGTTTTTTTTTAATCTTAGCAAGTGGGATATCTTCTAGCATCATGGAGGCGTGGTATATTCTAGGAGAACTCAAGTTTCACATCTCCTCCATTGTTTCTCTAGCTATAAATATTTTTTGTGGTTATCAAGGGATTTTCGAGGCATCTCAACTATTCTATTCTAAATTATGCCCATTTTCCATGGACATGGGCTAAGCCTTGCCTCCACTGCACACTATTCATAACTCCCAGGGTATCGAAGCATAAAATCAATATTTCATTTTCAGTTCAAATACTCGCCCATACATGTATTTTTAGGTATCTTTCATAGTGAATTAACAATGTAGATTAAGGTTATATGGTGTGAGGAAGCCACCATAACTTCTTATGTATGTGTGGTAACACATAGAACTAGTGGGTTTTGGTCTTTTCATATAGGACCATTGTACTACAATCCCTTGATAGTTTTCAAGCTCTATCACTAGAAATAATCCTAGAGAAATCTTTGAGATAGAAAACCATTACTTCCTCAGGCTTGGCTTCCATTGGAGGTCTAATTATTTTATTTAATATTAGAGGGAACTATTTTTTTTTTCTAAACATAAACATTTTAAAGTTCATTAGTTCCATTTCTAATGGCATCTATTCTATTTTAGTGCCATTTTATAATTTAGAGACATCACCCACAGATATCCAAATATTTTCATACTAAAACTCCTTCGTATTTTGTTTGTGAAATTTACTTTGAAGAGAATGTTTAATACCTATACTTAAATAATAGGTTCCAATTTAACAAATATGTGTTCTCTCATTTCCATTGTTGGAGTAGTACTCACTGGCAAGGAAAACAACCATGAATGATCCAGAAAGATTAGACACACCCTTATCTTCAATAACCTATGGAAAGGTGTATGTGAAGGAGAAGGTTATAATGAAATTACCAAGCACATATCAGATAAAGAGATCACCATATGGGAGAACAAGGATAAAGAGGCATATTCCTTGACTGTTTCTTTTGTAAGTGAAGAGGTGATTTGTCATACTATTCCAATTACAATTCTTATGATGCATTAAATAAGTTGAAATATTTATTTGACTCAAACTCAAAATTGGAAGAAGTTCAATTGATGATCAATCTCCTCAACCTAGAATTGAAGGACAATTACCCCCTTGGCATAGCCTAAAAAACTCGATCTATCACGCATGATGTAGAAGCCACTGGAATTAAAAGGAGATCCCTCTTGTTAACACCCAGGTTGTTCCCTTTGACTCCCAAGGGAATACGGCCGGGGTAACCACTAACCAATCTTTGGATTACAACTTCAAGCCAAACTGTAATCAGAGAGGGCTCTCTCTTTAAGGTTTGTCTCTGTTTTGTGAAGATTTTAGGCTAGTTATGAGTTCAGGGTTTGGTTTATGTTTTGGTTGAGGGATATCTTTCTGTACCTAGGGTGGAAATCTTCAGATAGTTCTAATCCATTGGGCTATGGAGTCTGTGGCTACAGGTTGTTTGAAATATTGAGTTGAGTTGCTGAAACTACAGGGCCTTTTAAATACTTCATGAAACAAACTTGAAATTGTGATGGTGAAGTGTGTTTAACTAGTGAAAAGCAATTAAGAATTTTCCACTAAGCTGGGAGTGTGAGAAAGAGATATAATGCGCAGGAGCAGACTTGAATTCCTGAAACAATAATCACTGTGAAAGATATAGCGTGGAGGTGCAGCAGTTACGAATTACACCTTTATTACTATAACTGAAGAAAAAAACATTTATAATAGCATAGATTGAGTTCAGGGTAATATGTGATTAAATCCTAGAACTATTCTTTTTCCTTGCCATTAACTGTGAAACACAGAACATGAATGAGCTATGAAAAGATGACAAAAACACATAACGAAGAGTTTTAAGAAAACTAATTGAACCATGAAATACGCAGGAATCCTGTAACATTCAGCAAAAACACCACAATGCCTCAGGTAACGCAGAGCTTTGGAAATTCCATCAGCTTTGTATTAATTCTCTGAAAATTTACAGCATAAGAACTCTAGAAGAGAAATCAACAACAACCCCTGTAGGCTTATGCGAGGGGGGAATATATACAAGCGGTGATACAAAATATCTGAAGCGTTGAGTCATCTGAGAAATAAATATGTTCACCAACTTGTATAGAACAACAGATAAGAAGTTATTACAGCTTTGAATACAACATAAATGCTCTTTAATGCTGTCAGAAAACTTTTTGACCTTTGGAGGCCATTGAGTCGGTTGAACGCTCTATTATAAATGATGAATGATGTGTCTTTGTAACTCTGTCCTCCTATAGCTTTTCAGCCCTGTCACCTGTGACTGTCACTTTTGCTTTGGTGGCTGAATAGTTTTGCTGAGTTGGCTCAGCCCATTCTTCTCCATGCATGCTGATTTTATCAAAATTTTCCTATGCATGATAACTTATATTTTTTGATGAAAAACTTAGTGAATGGCTTCTTGTCTATAATATCATCTGTATTGCCTTAGTCCACCATTCCTGTGTGGGCAATTGATGTCTCAGAATTGCCTCTAAAGTCTCATCTGCCTCTGTGTATTTGTAGAAGTTTGGGGGCACTTCAAACAGATGTTTAATTTCATTCATTATAAAGAATAAGTTCTCTACCCTGTTGTAGAGACTTTGTCCTGTTGCTGGTCTTGTTTCTTCTGAGGTACTGGGCCTTTCAGTGATCTGATTAGTAGCGAATGTATTGACCCTCTAGGCATAATGCTCATGTGAAAGTAGTCTCCCTGCGCTATTCAGTAAGCTAGGAAGACCTTTGCCCTGTAGTGCTGTGAACTTGTCCATGAACTTATTTACCTCTGTCTGCATGTCCTGGCTTCTTCTTTCCAGTGTTTGTACCAGGCTTCTCAGTGTAAGGACCCTCTTTATCAGCTAGATGGTCTCAGTTCTGCTTGTGATTCCCATTGTCGCCAGCTGAGCACTTGTTCTGTTATTGAGCACATTAATCATTCTGTTGGCAACCTCAGGCATATTGCCTAGAGATGCCTTTGCTCTCTGGATTTCCCTTTGTGCTTTCCCTATGAGCTCTATTTGCTCATGAATGGTCTCAATGTATTGCCATTGATTAGTTATGGATTCGCCAATGTTGGCCCATAGGACTGTCTTGAGCTCAGCTGTCACTTTGTCAAGTCTGAGCTCCTTCTCCAGCTCCTTTATCCTCTCTTTGAGAGCCTTTATCTCTCTTCCTTTCTCAACTACAGTCTGCTTGGATTTATCATATTTTTCATTCAACTTGGCTAAGTTCTCCCTGGCCTCATTTAGTTCTGTCATTTGGGCTTCCACGGCTTGGATTTCACTCCTTAGCTTCTGCATATCCAGACTTGGATCCTGCTCTGTTGTTGGTGCTGGTGTTGATGTAGATGGTGCTGCCTGTTCAGTAGGAGGAGCAGTAGTCTTAGAAGGTTCCTCCAGGTTGATTATTTCTGGAGGAGGCTGAGATGTTTGGCCTCCTTCCTTCTGTTGCAATGTTGCCTGCAATGCAGCCTCAGATTCTCCCAATATCTCCTGTGTCAGGATCAGCTGTTTGTATAATGAGACCAGCATGGCTGCTGCATCTTGGTCATGTCTCAGCTGGGAAACTTCTTCAGTTTGTGGGTGAATAGTTGCTGGGACTTTAATCATTTTCCTTAGTGCTGCCATATCTGCATCTCTTAATTTCAACAGTGCTTGGATGGCTTTGGTGTCTTTGGGATCATGCCCAAGCTCTATGATTATCTCCTCTAAGGCTTTGATTCTATTGTCTTTTGCTTGGGAGGATGCTCTCTCCAACTCAAGTTGGGCAGTGGTGTTGTTTAGGCTATTGTCTAGCCTGTAGTTCACTAATGTCTTATCTGCCAAGGAGGCATACACCATCTCACCCGTTTGCTTATGTAGTTCAATTTGATCCATCAGGTGGATGTCCTTGGCAAGGACCTCAAGATTGGTCCTCAAGTAGTCTGCAGGGGACTGTGGTTGCGACGTAGTTGGCATGAAGTGGCTCATGATCATTTTTCCTTCATGGACATCATATGCAGACATTAGTCTTTGCTGGTTAGTGGGAGCCATTTTCAACAAATGATTATATAATTGTATTTTTATGGGCTCATTCCTCTTCTTTATGTCAATGAACTGTTGTTTGATGCTCAGTTCACCTTCTCTCTGCTGGCTTGAGGAGCTGACTTCTCCTCCCACTGTCCTCTCTTGTTCCTGCTGGAAGGGACTTGCTGAGGCTTCCATACTTGGTGGGCCCATGCCCAAAGATTGCCCTATAGGTATTTATTCCTCTGAGAGGGGATTCATCCTGTGTCTTTTCTCCCCATGAGTTGTTGATGTTGTGAGGGGAGTCTCTCTGTCCCTCTTTCTGCTTATGTCTTCTTTTTGCAGGTTTTGGAGGACCGAGGCCTCTACTGTTGTCTCCTGCCTAGGAGGCACAAATTTTTGTGGTGGTTGCTTAGTGGAAATTGGGGCCTGTGATGTAATTTCTTGTTGTCCTGGTTTCTCCTTTTCTTGCTACCCCTCTTGTTGTTGATGTACCTGTTGCTGTTGCTGCATTTCCTGCTGTTGTACCTCTTCATGCTGCATTTCTTCATGAGGTGGTTTCTCTGGCTCCATCTCTTTCTCTTTGCCTTTGCTAGAGGTTTGATCAGTAGCTTTGGCTGTTTGCTGCTGTGCTGTGGAGGATGAGGCAGCTACTCCCACTTGAGTGCCTGGAAGAGCAAATACCTGTGCACAAAGCTCTGAGTCAGCCACCTTTTGGATATTTTTAACTGCTCTTTGATTTAATTCTTCTTGTGTGGCAGCCTCCTCTAAGGTTCCTCTCCTCCACTTAATTTGATTTGCATACTTTTCTATGTGAGGCAACCTTACATGGTCATAACCGGACAGCCTATATTTGACCCTTCTTAAAGTTATGAAGTGATTGGGGTCATAAGGTTTCCAAAGGAAACTGGTCTGTAGGCCAAGGGATTCTAGCATTCTGTCTGCTTCTTGCCAACCTTCCTCCCTTTTGTTGTAAATGAAGTGGCCTAATTGGTTTCTTATTTTGAGCTGTGCTTTCTTGCCTTTGCCTGAAAAATGTAGCACATCAACATTCCCAAACTGCCTGAAGTATTCAAGGGCAAACAGTCTCATGGGCACATATTTGGGCGATCTGTATGGGGGCAACTCACACCCATATATTCTGATGACTGTGTGGTTTTGGTAATAATACCAATCCCCAATGTTGTATACCTTAGATAACTGAAGAATCCTCTGCATCTCATCAGTTAGTCTTGGAGGAGGTGAGCTCATAAGCAGATACATGGCTGGGTGGATGAAGAGGTCTATAAACTCACAATAAGTATATGGAGAACAAGATCTCCAGTGGAAAGTAGAGGACCAATAAACCATTGACCTTGGATTGCCTTGTGCATCCACTCTCTTTATAGCAAAATGAAATTTCTCATGTTGATAATACAAAATTAAGTGGTAGATGTAGGAGGTGTATCTGAACACCCTTTCTCTTGACAAGTTCATGAATTGCTCATGTATTTTGTCAGATATGTAGGTGGCATAGTCATAGCAGATTGGAGACTTGCCAGGGGAAAACATGAGCATCATCACCAGCACAGTTTCATCAACAAACTCAATTGAATTATAGCCCAGAATGGGACTGATCATATCTACAAGGTCCCTGCCCAATTGCTTGAGGTAAACATGAGAAATGGGAGGGTACTTCATAGTGTCAGAGTCAATGTACAATTGATTTAGTTTGGTGACCTGAACATTGTCAATTTAGTTCCTTGCTTTATCAGATCAACCAGTGATAAAGGGACTAATTCCTTCTCAGTTTTGAAGTGCAACATCTCTCTGATGGCTTCAGGGGTGACATAGAAAACAACTGAGCCTGAAGGGTCAATCACAGCCCTCTGAGTGGCGTCGTAGCATTCAGCACATAGGTGGATTAGGTCAGGAAACTGGTTGACCTGAGGGAGCTTGAAGAGAGGGAGGAAAGAATCCCAAATGCCCAATACATCTGTTCCAGCCTCATGTTTAATCTTCAATTCGTTTAACAAGTGGATGTGGTACTTGTTGTGCATTATCATTTCTTTTGATATTTGATAATCCAGGTTTGCTAATGGTTGCCATTCCAATTCTCTCTGAGGGGCATTTAGTGGAGCAATATTGAAGGCTACAGGAGCTACTAGTGCATCCATGGTTACTTTAGGATTGTGTTGGTATGTGAACTGGTGTTAATGAACAGAGCCACACAGAGGAGTGTTTTTGCAATAGAGAGGTGAATTGCAAGGAACAGAGGGTAAATTGTAGCAGCAGCAATTTGAAATACTGCACAGAGGACTATTGAACCAATATCAGGACTGATTCAAGTGTCTCCACGGTGAATTTTTATAGTTTCGGGGTCTAAATCCATGAATGCGCGGACAGACTGCAGGTTTGGTGAAAATTTGGATAAACACGGCTCTGCAGGTGAATTTCGACTCAACAGTTGAAAATGGAGGTTAGCCACAGGGAATTTGCCGGTGAATTCAGTGTTTTTTCACTCTTTTAAGCTTTGTTTCAGACAATTCTGGACACAACCGAGCACAGGGGAGGTAAATTTGATAAATACCTGGTAAATTTTCTTGGAAATGGTGACAATCTAGGTGGATTTGGCGCACCAACGGTCCTTGGGTCGATTTCTGCAGGTTGGCGACAGTTTGGACGTAAAATGCATGCAGGGGGAGTAACAGTCTCTTTTGCAAAAGTAACGAAAAACACGGTTTTTTGGCCAAAATATGGATTTTTTGGAACATTGGCGCCCTTTTTGGATGACGTCAGCATGACGTCATCAGGTGGGGTCAAGGTTGGATGACATCAGCATGACGTCATCGAGCGACGTGGCGGCTTAAGAGTGGTCCACGGGGATGGTGAGGTGGCGGACAGGTCAGAGCAGTGGCGGACGGGGGCGCTGACGCGGCGGTGATGTAGCAGTGACGCAGTAATGACATGGAGGTGACGTTGGCAAGGAGGGTTCACAAAAACCGGAAACGGTAAGCAGTTTGATATCGCACCGCCTTATATACGGAAGCAGAATTGTCAGAGGGTGCTCTGATGCGATTTGGGGGTGACGCGTGGCAGAGGCCTGACGTCATCCTCTGACAAATATCGGAAGCTATCTTACGGACGTCGGGGCCGCTTTGATATGCATGTGGGTCGTCGGATGAAAAAGGCCAGATCCGACGATTGACGGATCGTTAATGTGCCAGGTCAATACGGAAGGGGGCGGGAATAAAATAATATATTCTTTGGAAATTGCGCCCGGCGGGGACTTTAGAATTTTGGCGGATTTGTATTGTTTTTCAATGTATTTTATGAAAACGTGCTTTTGTGCCAAACTTTGGGTAAAACGGGAAAAAGTGGGTTTTTTCATGTAATTTTGCAAATGAGCGGGTTAGGGGTGAAAATGGGTTTATTTACAAGGTTCTTTTGCAAATGAAGGCTTTAATGGTTTAGAAAACTTCTGAAGGGGAAAGAGGGGTTGGCTTTGGGTTCTTAAACTGACCAGATGTCAATTTAATCCCTGACTGTGAACATATGGCTATAATGCCAGGGGGGAAGGGATATTTATAGAATTCTTGGGGTTTATACACCATAGTGTTTATAATAATAGGGAAAGGGTAACATAGGGGATTTTAGATAATAAGAAGTTAGGGGTTAATATGAATGGAAGAGGTGAATGAGGAGTGATATCACTAAGTTTATATAAAAACAACTTAGCTTAGGGAGTAGATCAAAATGAAAAGAATTTTAGACAAGAAATGTGGCTTTTAAAGGAATAAGAACCAACATAAAACCTTAAATTCTTTCATGAACACAACTGATGAAGGGATGTTAGTAATGAATGCGAAAGGGAAGAAAAGTGAGTTAGTCATGCTCCTTTACTTTGCTGCAACATGATGGAGAAGAGGAGCTTCTCTATCCACTGATTTTCCTTTATGTTAGACCAGCAAGATTCAGTTGAAATAAATGACATTTCTGCAACCCCATCTACCTACCCATCTACTTGCCTAGCATTTTTTGTTTCTTCATGGAGGGTGCACTTAGACTTGCAGGCCCTTATTTTGCCTTTTCTTTTCTCTTGGCTTTTCTTTTGATTTTTAATCTAGAACTACCCTTATTGCTTCCAAGGTCCCAGATTAAGCAGTTGGGAAACTTACTTCTCTACCTAAGCTATTGGTCTGCCAAGATTAAACAAGTTTGGACATACTTCTTTCTCTATTCTACAACAAAAAATTGAAACATGGCATGATCCAGATTAGGCTGTTGGACCATCCATCAAAATTGAGTCAACATCAAACTTTGTAGCCACCTTGTCTTCTCATGGAAATATGGGATCTTTGAATCACCAAAGCAGAGCATATTTGTAACTTTTATTTGCCAATCATGAAATATGAAACCTATTGGTATAGGTAGCTAACAGTGGCTCCACATGGGGATGGTTTTTCATTTGAAAGACCAAGAACAGCAGGTTAGAATGCCTTGGCCCTTGACTTCTTGTATCAAAACTTGGAGTATTCCTCTTTGAAATCCCAAAATTGTGCTCTTCCCATCTTGGTTAATCTCTGAACTTATTTGCCTTTTGCTGATAACTTATAAAACTTAAGAAACTGCATTTTTACATGTTAACAGAAAGTAATATATACACCTGAATATGTACAAGGGAAACATAGGCTGCACTTATGGATAGTAGTCAAAATAGTGCTTCAACATCCTGCCATTCATAGGACCTTCTTCCAAATCAGTTTCATCAAGATTCCTAAGGAAGTAAGTATTGTTTCCTTGCACTGCTTGAACAGCAAATGGTCCTCTCCAAAGGGAATCAAATTTTCCATGTTTTCCTTTATCTTCCCTTCTTGAATCCCACTTGAGGACTTTGTCACCAATGTTGAAATCTTCTGCCTTAGTCCTTCTGTCAAAGGCTTTCTTTAACTTTTCTTGTAAAACTTGAACTCTGTGATAGACTTGGTCTCTAGTTTGCTGCAAACATATAATTTGATTTACCCTTCTTTGCACATCATTTGGTTCTGCCTGGCTTTCTTGAAGAAGTTTCATGACAGGGATCCCTAGTGATGAAGGAAATTTGGATTCTAATCCATAAACTAACTCATATGGGCTGACCCCAATTGATCTCTTGGTTGTTAGTCTATCTGCCCATAAGGCATTCACAAGCTTCTTATGCCAATTCTTCTTATTTTCTTCCAACACCTTCTTTATGATGTTTACAAGGCTTTTATTTGATGATTCGGCAAGGCCATTTCCTTGGGGATAGTATGAAGTAGAATGGCCCAAGGTAATGTGAAATTTGTGGCAGAAATTCACCATCTTCTTAGATCTGAAGGCAACAGCATTGTCTGTTATTATCTTATCAGGACAGCCAAATCTAGAAAGAATATTGGTTTCAAGGAACTGAATGATAGTGGAATCATTTGCTTGTCTGCATGGAACAGCTTCAATCCATTTAGTAAAGTAGTCTGTAGCTGTTAGAATCCATCTATGTTGGCCTGAAGATGAGGGGTGAATTTCCCCAATGAAATCCAAGCCCCATTGCTGAAAAGGTCTCTCTATTGCAATAGGCCTCAAAGGCAGTGGCAGTAATTTTCTCTTTCCCTCAAACACTTGGCATTTATGACATGAGGTGGTGAATCTCTTGACATCAGAGAAAACCGTGGGCCAATAATAACCAGCCCTCAGTATCTTATCCACAGTGGACTTCCAATACAAATGTCCACCACACTCACCTGCATGAAATTCTTTCATAACATTGTTAGTCTCATTCTCAATCAAGCAGTTTAGTAGTATACCCTCATGGTTTTTCCAAAATAAATTGTCTTCCATGACACAAATTCTTGAAGCTTTCATTTTTAAGAACCTACACTTAGTTCTGGACAATCCTGGTGGAGCACACAAGTTTTGCAACACATAACAGATATCAGAATACCAAGGGGATTGTTCAAAGGCTACATTGATCTTTGGAGTCGCCAGCTCCGGTTCATTGTCCAGCTGGTTTATGTCTAAGGCTTGGAAGTTTGCTTCTGTCATTAATTTGGCCAAACCTTGTTATCAGTTTTTTAGGTTTTATTTCAATATCAAATTCCAAGATGTTAGCAATCCACTTTCCTCTTTTTCCCTCTAAGTTTTCTTGAGTGAGTATGTCTTTCACAATGGGACTTGGCACATAAGCTATGACATGGGAATAAAGGATGTAAATCCTGAAGTCTTTAATGGCCTCGACTAAAGCATATGCTTGCTTCTCCATGATCTGATATTTCAGAGGTGCATCTCTAAGGGCTCTACTAAAGAAAGCAATGGGTTTCTCATTTCCTTGGTCATCTTTCTGTAATAGAACAACAGCAATGGTATGCTGGGAGGCAAAAGAGAAGATGATAAATTCTCTGTCAAATTGTGGACTTGTTAAGACTGGAGTTTGGGTAAGGGCCAATTTTATTCCTTCAAAAGCTTGGTTTGCTTCTACTGTCCATTTTACTTTTGAATCTTTCTTTAGCATGTTATTCAATAATCTGATCAGTTCTGCTAAATTTGGGATAAACCTCCTTAAGAAGTTGATCTTTCCTAAGAAAGCTTGCAATTCTTTGATGTTTCTTGGGTGGGGCATTTGTAAGATAGCTTGTATCCTGTCTGGGTCAATTCTTATGCCATCCTTTGAAATGATATGTCCTAACAACTTACCTTCTTCCAAACCAAATAGAGACTTCTTTGGATTCAAGGAAATTCCATATTTCCTACATGTTAAGAAGATCTGTCTCAAATGCTTCAAATGTTCTTGATCTGATTTTGAGAAAGGTGTGAGGTCATCCAAATAAATGACAAGGAAGTGATGAATCTCTTTGGAAAAAGCAATATCCATTGCTCTTTGAAATGTTGCCCCTGCATTTTTCAATCCAAACGACATTTTTACATATTTGAAGGTTCCCCATGGGGTTGTGAATGCAGTTTTGTCTTGATCATCGGGGTGTACTAGGATCTGATTAAAGCCTGAGAATCCATCAAGTAATGAAATCCTTGAGGCCCCTACCACTCTTTGGAGAATGTGATCCATCTTAGGTAAGCGATAGTTGTCTTTGAGGGACACTTGGTTTAGGTTTCTAAGATCAACACAAAGTCTTATTTCACCAGTTTTCTTTCTTGTGGGCATCCAATCAGAAAACCTGATTGGTGCAATGATACCAGCTTTAAACATTTTTTGTACCTCTTTCTCAATTGCAGGGAGAAGCATAGGGTTTATTCTTCTCAATTTTTTCTTAAATGGCTTTTGATTTGGCTTGAGAGGGATGGTGTGTTGGATAACAGAGGTGTCATAGGATTTTAAATACTCATAACTCCATGCAAAGACATCTTGAAACTCTTTGAAAAGGTCAATGTATTTGGGCTTCTGATCAGGAGGTAAGGACGCAGACAATTTTATTATCTTGGGTTTTTCAACAGTTCCAATGTTGCATTCTTCAATGGCAGAGTTAGAGGGCTGCATTTTTGGTTTTCTAGGGACATCATTTGAGTCAAAAAAATCCTCTAGTGGAGTTAGGCTTGCTGGAAGAAAATTGTCTTTCAATTGTATCACTTCAGCTTCAGCACCAGCTATTTCTTCATAACTAATTTGTTGAATTTCTTGTATGTTGTCTTTGTTGAAAACTGTTGGATGTAGCTTTTGGTTAGCTGTTTTGGGTGATATTGGTTTGTGGTTCTGTTGATCAAGTTTTTGTGATTGACTTGCTCTTTCAAGTATTTGTGATTGACTTGCTCTTTCAGTGTCAATATTTAGTCCTACAAATTCTTGTTGCAAGGTCAAGAAATTATTTATTTGTGTATCATCTTCAAATACTTGCCAGTCCTTGACATTGTTTGGGACAGAAGGTCTGTGTTTTACCTCAGCTGTAAAGCGGTGATGGGGCTCAAAAGGTAGCTTGCAGGTACTTGCGAATGTGGCCAAACTGTGAGCATGAAGATTATGGTCTCTAGAGATTTTGGTGATTTGGAATTCGGTGAAGGATTTTAGTAGTTCAGCAGCAGCAGATCTATAAGATCTCAGTCTTTTGTCATTGGTGAAAAAATTACCCTTTACTTGTTGGACAACTAGGTCTGAATCTCCTAGTATTGAAACTTTTGTGGCTTGTAAATACTTTACCAGTTTGAGGCCTAGTAGAAGAGCTTCATATTCTGCCATGTTATTAGTGCATCTGAAATTTAGTCTATAGGCTCGACCTTGTGCATGACTATTTAGTTCATTATGTATCCAAAATCCAGCTGCTGCCCCTAATTTGTTGACTGACCCATCAAATTCAAGGAACCATAGGATCTCTTGTTCTAGGGGAGACTTAATAACTTCTCTGTGATCTGGGATTGTGAGTTGAAGTTCCGGTTTTTCATTTAGTTTGTCTTTTAGGACAGTCTCATCACTTGATTGGATCAGCGTTATTTCTAGAGCATCATCTTGTTCATTAATGTCCTGATCTTGTTTGAGTGTGTTGGTTTCATCATCATTTGTAATACCTGAATTATCATTGAAGAGAATATATGAATCTATATCAGAATGGACAGCATATATGGGAAAGTTTTGAGGTTTTTCTTCACTGCTGACCATGTATTTCATAAGTGACTCTCTATATAACATCTTGGGTTGACCAAAGACTGAGATGGTTGCATACGACATGTCTAATTGTAGGGAACCTTGGAGTTTATCCCCCCATGATCTTGATAACAGCATCCCATATTTGGGTGGGATATCAGCAACTACAACATCCATCAGGGTTATCTTATTGGGATATTGGACGAGTGAGACACAGAGATCTTTTATGAGACCTAAACACTTAACTTGGCTGGAGTCAAATGAGAATAGGTCCTTATATGGTCTTGTAATATCTAGATTCAATCTTTCCATGACTGATTTAGGCATCAAGTTGTGAGAGGCACCTGAGTCAAACATTGCATTGTGTAGTATCTTATCATGAACATGCAGGCTGACATAGAAAGGTAAGATCCCTGTAACTGTTGTCTTTCCATCAACCTCTGGACCGAAAAGCAATTCTGGGGTGTCATCCAACACATTGACATTATCTTTATTATGAGTAAGTTGAAGGGACTTCTTAATTTGTTGTCTATAAATATCATGCTTGGCTAGTTTCGAAAGAGGAATAGCTACCTTCAATTTGCCAATTTCAGCTTCTAAGTCAAAGGGTCTTTCAGATTGGATCTTGGTGTTGTGGGTGACAGCCTTATCCTTGTTCACTAAGTCTTCTTCTTGATTCTTTTCTTGATCTTGAGGCTTGTCCTTCTTACTCATCTCTTGAGGAGTATTACTTGGATTAGGGTGCAAGGGTGACGTATCTACTGGTTGCTGTTTTGAGGGGGATGTTTCAGTTATTTCCTCAACTGTTACCTCATCTGTAATTGGACCAGTTTTGCCACTTGGTACTGTGACAATAGCTTTCTTGGGCTATGGAGTGCCCTTTATCTTGTCAGGCTGTGTAACATTTATAGTTCTGCTTCTTAGCTTGTATTGCTTATGAACTTCATAAACAACTGTGTCATATCCTTGTTTAAAGTCAAATGACTCACCTGACCTGGTTTGGAATTGTTGAATTTCATCATCCTTATGATATTCTTGACTCAGTAAAACGTGTTGCACATCATTCAGGCCCATCAGGTTAATGTGGGTGTCATCTATTTGCTCATTGGAAGTGGATGCCTCAGTACAGTTTTCCTGGAAAGGAGGTCTTATGTCTAGATCAGCACCGGCCTTGCCAGCGTTTGGGTTTTGATTTCTCCTAAAATTGGGATTCCTGATAGGGTTATTTTGTGGTGCTTCCCATGATGACTTTCTCTCAACTGATTCTACTCTATCACCCAATCTCTTCATACCAGTGAGTATTGCATCCAGTTTTTGATCAAAGGCTGAGGGTTCTTCTTTGAAGGTGGTTCTCTTTTCCAATCTTGCCCTGTTTCTTTTGGCAATCAGGTTATCTTCTACTGTGACAGCAACCTTTTGGGCATCTTCAAGGGTTTCAGGGGCTCTTTCCTTCAACTGATATGCCATATCAGGGTCAAAACCATCAGGGAATTTGTACAAGGCTAAATCAGGAGGAGGTCTTAAATTCTGTGGTATTGCGTTATATACGTTGTTGAATCTTGCACAATACTCCAAAACGGTCTCTTCAGGACCTCATTTGATTGTATCATATTCACCAAGTATGTGCAGGGGATCTTTCTTTTTCTCCCATCTATTAGTAAAGGCTTGATAAAGCTCATCAGGAGTTGTAATGGTATTTACAGCCAGTGATCTAAACCAAGTTCTTACATCCCCTGTCAGGCTCTAAACAAAGATTCTCATTCTCACACTGTCATCATCTATTTCATAGTTCTCAAAATGGTCTTGCATCCTTCTGGCATGCTGAATTGCTGTGAAAGGGCCAGTGGAGTCAAAATATGAGATCTTGGATTGGTAGTCCTGAGGTAGAGCTGCAGCATTAGTAGGCAACTGTAGGGGTGCATATCTATTAGCCATATTTGCAGGATTTATAGGGTTGACAGGGATAACTGGGATAACATGAATGACTGGTACAACAGGGGTAATAGGAACGGTAGAAACTAGAGTGTTGTTCAAGGGAATATGTGCAGTGGATGGAGGTGTGACAGGAGGGCTTTGAGAGGTGGAGGGTGAACTAGGGGGAATCAAGGGTAGACCGAAATAGAACCTTGATTGGAGTTGGAACAGGGTTTGGATAGGCTGTCTCAGGACTTAAATCAGCAAGAGTTTCCTGTCCTTGCTACTTCCTAATGATCTTAGGGATTGTATTAGGATTTTCAAAAGCAGTTGGTGGATTGGGGTCAGGATTGGACCTTGTATATCGCGGATTCCTCTTGGGAGCCAGCTTCTGAACTTATTTTTGAGTATGTTTTTTGGAATATTTTTTTGTCTACAAGGGCCAGACAAGATTTTGGAGTGACTGTGTATATCTTAAAGCTAGCGTGAAAATAGACAGAAGCAGCATAAAGAAATATACAGAAATTAGAAAATCCTGAGGAACTCCCCAGTGGAGTCGCCAATTATGTTAACACCCAGGTTGTTCCCTTTGACTCCCAAGGGAATACGGCCGGGGTAACCACTAACCAATATTTGGATTACAGCTTCTAGCCAAACTATAATCAGAGAGGGCTCTCTCTTTAAGGTTTGTCTCTGTTTTGTGAAGATTTTAGGCTAGTTATGAGTTCAGGGTTTGGTTTATGTTTTGGTTGAGGGGTATCTTTCTGTACCTAGGGTGGAAATCTTCAGATAGTTCTAATCCATTGGGCTATGGAGTCTGTGGCTACAGGTTGTTTGAAATATTGAGTTGAGTTGCTGAAACTACAGGGCCTTTTAAATACTTCATGAAACAAACTTGAAATTGTGATGGTGAAGTGTGTTTAACCAGTGAAAAGCAATTAAGAATTTTCCACTAAGCTAGGAGTGTGAGAAAGAGATATAATGCGCAGGAGCAGACTTGAATTCTTGAAACAATAATCACTATGAAAGATATAGCGTGGAGGTGCAGCAGTTAAGAATTACACCTTTATTACTATAACTGAAGAAAAAAACATTTATAATAGCATAGATTGAGTTCAGGGTAATCTGTGATTAAATCCTAGAACTATTCTTTTTCCTTGCCATTAACTGTGAAACACAGAACATGAATGAGCTATGAAAAGATGACAAAAACACATAACGAAGAGTTTTAAGAAAACTTATTGAACCATGAAATACGCAGGAATCCTGTAACATTTAGCAAAAACACCACAATGCCTCAGGTAACGCAAAGCTTTGGAAATTCCATCAGCTTTGTATTAATTCTCTGAAAATTTACAGCATAAGAACTCTAGAAGAGAAATCAACAACAACCCCTGCAAGCTTATGCGAGGGGGGAATATATACAAGCGGTGATACAAAATATCTGAAGCGTTGAGTCATCTGAGAAATAAATATGTTCACCAACTTGTACAGAACAACAGATAAGAAGTTATTACAGCTTTGAATACAACATAAATGCTCTTTAATGCTGTCAGAAAACTTTTTGACCTTTGGAGGCCATTGAGTCGGTTGAACGCTCTGTTATAAATGATGAATGATGTGTCTTTGTAGCTCTGTCCTCCTGTAGCTTTTCGGCCCTGTCACCTGTGACTGTCACTGCTGCTTTGGTGGCCGAATAGTTTTGCTGAGTTGGCTCAGCCCATTCTTCTCCATGCATGCTGATTTTATCAAAATTTTCCTGTGCATGATAACTTATATTTTTTGATGAAAAACTTAGTGAATGGCTTCGTCTCTATAATATCATCTGTATCGCCTTAGTCCACCATTCCTGTGTGGGAAATTGATGTCTCAGAATTGCCTCTAAAGTCTCATCTGCCTCTGTGTATTTGTAGAAGTTTGGAGGCACTTCAAACAGATGTTTAATTTCATTCATTATAAAGAATAAGTTCTCTACCCTGTTGTAGAGACTTTGTCCTGTTGCTGGTCCTGTTTCTTCTGAGGTACTGGGCCTTTCAGTGATCTGATTAGTAGTGAATGTATTGACCATCTTGGCATAATGCTCATGTGAAAGTAGTCTCCCTGCGCTGTTCAGTAAGCTAGGAAGACCTTTGCCCTGTAGTGCTGTGAACTTGTCCATGAACTTATTTACCTCTGTGTGCATGTCCTGGCTTCTTCTTTCCAGTGTTTGTACCAGGCTTCTCAGTGTAAGGACCCTCTTTATCAGCTGGATGGTCTCAGTTCTATTTGCGATTCCCATTGTCGCCAGCTGAGCACTTGTTCTGTTATTGAGCACATTAATCATTCTGTTGGTAACCTCAGGCATATTGCCTAGAGATGCCCTTGCTCTTTGGATTTCCCTCTGTGCTTTCCCTATGAGCTCTATTTGCTCATGAATGGTCTTAATGTATTGCCATTGATCAGTTATGGATTGGCCAATGTTGGCCCATAGGACTGTCTTGAGCTCAGCTGTCACTTTGTCAAGTGTGAGCTCCTTCTCCAGCTCCTTTATCCTCTCTTTGAGAGCCTTTATCTCTCTTCCTTTCTCAGCTACAGTCTGCTTGGATTTATCATATTTTTCATTCAACTTGGCTAAGTTCTCCCTGGCCTCATTTAGTTCTGTCATTTGGGCTTCCAGGGCTTGGATTTCACTCCTTAGCTTCTGCATATCCAGGCTTGGAGCCTGCTCTGTTGTTGGTGCTGGTGTTGATGTAGATGGTGCTGCCTGTTCAGTAGGAGGAGCAGTAGTCTTAGGAGGTTCCTCCAGGTTGATTATTTCTGGAGGAGGCTGAGATGTTTGGCCTCCTTCCTTCTGTTGCAATGCTGCCTGCAATGCAGCCTCAGATTCTCCCAATTTCTCCTGTGTCAGGATCAGCTGTTTGTATAATGAGACCAGCATGGCTGCTGCATCTTGGTCATGTCTCAGCTGGGCAACTTATTCAGTTTGTGGGTGAATAGTTGTTGGGACTTTAATCATTTTCCTTAGTGCTGCCATATCTGCATCTCTTAATTTCAACAGTGCTTGGATGGCTTTGGTGTCTTTGGGATCATGCCCAAGCTCTATGATTATCTCCTCTAAGGCTTTGATTCTATTGTCTTTTGCTTGGGAGGATGCTCTCTCCAACTCAAGTTGGGCAGTGGTGTTGTTTAGGCTATTTTCTAGCCTGTAGTTCACCAATGTCTTATCTGCCAAGGAGGCATACACCATCTCACCCGTTTGCTTATGTAGTTCAATTTGATCCATTGGGTGGATGTCCTTGGCAAGGACCTCAAGATTGGTCCTCAAGTAGTCTGCAGGGGACTGTGGTTGCAACGTAGTTGGCATGAAGTGGCTCATGATCATTTTGCCTTCATGGACATCATATGCAGACATTAGTCTTTGCTGGTTAGTGGGAGCCATTTTCAACAAATGATTATATAACTGTATTTTTATGGGCTCATTCCTCTTCTTTATGTCAATGAACTGTTGTTTGATGCTCAGTTCACCTTCTCTCTTCTGGCTTGAGGAGCTGACTTCTCCTCCCATTGTCCTCTCTTGTTCCTGCTGGAAGGAACTTGCTGAGGCTTCCATACTTGGTGGGCTCATGCCCAAAGATTTCCCTATAGGCATTTCTTCCTCTGAGAGGGGATTCATCCTGTGTCTTTTCTCCCCATGAGTTGTTGATGTTGTGAGGGGAGTCTCTCTGTCGCTCTTTCTGCCTATGTCTTCTTTTTGCGGGGTTTGGAGGACTGAGGCCTCTACTGTTGTCTCCTGCCTAGGAGGCACAAATTGTTGTGGTGGCTGCTTAGTGGAAATTGGGGCCTGTGATGTATTTTCTTGTTGTCCTGGTTTCTCCTTTTCTTGCTGCCCCTCTTGTTGCTAATGTACCTGTTGTTGTCGCTGCATTTCATGTTGTTGTACCTCTTCATGCTGCATTTCTTCATGAGGTGGTTGCTCTGGCTCCATCTCTTTCTCTTTGCCTTTGCTAGAGGTTTGATCAGTAGCTTTGGTTGTTTGCTGCTGTGCTATGGAGGATGAGGCAGCTGCTCCCACTTGAGTGCCTGGAAGAGCAAATACCTGTGCACAAAGCTCTAAGTCAGCCATCTTTTGGATATTTTTAACTGTTCTTTGATTTAATTCTTCTTGTGTGGCAGCCTCCTCTAAGGTTCCTCTCCTCCACTTAATTTGATTTGCATACTTTTCTATGTGAGGCAACCTTACATGGTCATAACCGGACAGCCTATATTTGACCCTTCTTAAAGTTATGAAGTGATCGGGGTCATAAGGTTTCCAAAGGAAACTGGTCTGTAGGCCAAGGGATTCTAGCATTTTGTCTACTTCTTGCCAACCCTCCGTCCTTTTGTTGTAAATGAAGTGGCCTAATTGGTTTCTTACTTTGAGCTGTGATTTCTTGCCTTTGCCTGAAAAATGTAGCACATCAGCATTCCCAAACTGCCTGAAGTATTCAAGGGCAAACAGTCTCATGGGCACATATTTGGGAAATCTGTATGGGGGCAACTCACACCCATATATTCTGATGACTTTGTGGTTTTGGTAATAATACCAATCCCCAATGCTTTATACCTTAGATAACTGAAGAATCCTCTGCATCTCATCAGTTAGTCTTGGAGGAGGTGAGCTCATAAGCAGAGACATGGCTGGGTGGATGAGGAGGTCTATAAACTCACAATAAGTATATGGAGAACAAGATATGTAGTGGAAAGCAGAGGACCAATAAACCACTGACCTTGGATTGCCTTGTGCATCCACTCTCTTCATAGCAAAATGAAATTTCTCATGTTGATAATACAAAATTAAGTGGTAGATGTAGGAGGTGTATCTGAACACCCTTTCTCTTGACAAGTTCATCAATTGCTCATGTATTTTGTCAGATATGTAGGTGGCATAGTCATAGCAGATTGGAGACTTGCCAGGGGAAAACATGAGCATCATCACCAGCACAGTTTCATCAACAAACTCAATTGAATTATAGCCCAGAATGGGACTGATCATATCTACAAGGTCCCTGCCCAATTGGTTGAGGTAAACATGAGAAATGGGACGGTACTTCACAGTGTCAGAGTCACTGTACAATTGATTTAGTTTGGTGACCTGAACATCTGTCAATTTAGCTCCTTGCTTTATCAGATCAACCAGTGATAAAGGGACTAATTTCTTCTCAGTTTTGAAGTGCAGCATCTCTCTGATGGCTTCAGGAGTGACATAGAAAACAACTGAGCCTGAAGGGTCAATCACAGCCCTCTGAGTGGCGTCGTAGCATTCAGCACATAGGTGGATTAGGTCAGGAAACTGGTTGACCCGAGGGAGCTTGAAGAGAGGGAGGAAAGAATCCCAAATGCCCAATACATATGTTCCAGCCTCATGTTTAATCTTCAATTCGTTTAACAAGTGGATGTGGTACTTGTTGTGCATTAGCATTTCTTTTGATATCTGATAATCCAGGTCTGCTAATGGTTGCCATTCCAATTCTCTCTGAGGGGCATTTAGTGGAGCAATATTCAAGGCTACAGGAGCTACTGGTGCATCCATGGTTACTTTAGGATTGTGTTGGTATGTGAACTGGTGTTAATGAACAGAGCCACACAGAGGAGTGTTTTTGCAATAGAGAGGTGAATTGCAAGGAACAAAGGGTAAATTGTAGCAGCAGCAATTTGAAACACTGCACAGAGGACTATTGAACCAATATCAGGACTGATTCAAGTGTCTCCATGGTGAATTTTTATAGTTTCAGGTCTAAATCCACGAATGCACGGACAGACTGCAGGTTTGGTGAAAATTTGGATAAACACGGCTCTGCAGGTGAATTTCGACTCAACAGTTGAAAATGGAGGTTAGCCACAGGGAATTTGCCAGTGAATTCAGCGTTTTTTCACTCTTTTAAGCTTTGTTTCAGACAATTCTGGACACAACCGAGCACAGGGGAGGTAAATTTGATAAATACTTGGTAAATTTGCTTGGCAATGGTGACAATGCAGGTGGATTTGGCGCGCCAAAGATCCTTGGGTCGATTTTTGCAGGTTGGCGAAAGTTTGGACGTAAAATGCATGCAAGGGGAGTAACAATCTCTTTTGCGAAAGTAACGAAAAACACGGTTTTTTGGCCAAAATATGGATTTTTTGGAACATTGGCGCCCTTTTTGGATGACGTCAGCATGACGTCATCAGGTGGGGTCAAGGTCGGATGACATCAGCATGACGTCATCGAGCGACGTGGCGGCTTAAGAGTGGTCCAAGGGGATGGTGAGGTGGCGGACAGGTCAGAGCAGTGGCGGACGGGGGCGCTGACGCGGCGGTGATGTAGCAGTGACGCTGTAATGACATGGTGGTGACGTTGGCAAGGAGGGTTCACAGAAACCGGAAACGGTAAGCGGTTTGATATCGCACCGCCTTATATACGGAAGCAGAATTGGCAGAGGGCGCTCCGATGCGATTTGGGTGTGATGCGTGGCAGAGGCCTGACGTCACCCTCTGACAAATATCGAAAGCTATCTTACAGACGTCAGGGCCTCTCCGATATGCATGTGGGCCGTCGGATGAAAAAGGCCAGATCCGACGGTTGACGGATCGTTAATGTGCCAGGTCAATACGGAAGGGGGCGGGAATAAAATAATATATTCTTTGGAAATTGCACCCGGCGGGGACTTTAGAATTTTGGTGGATTTGTATTGTTTTTCAATGTATTTTATGAAAACGTGCTTTTGCGCCAAACTTTGGGTAAAACGGGAAAAAGTGGGTTTTTTCATGTAATTTTGCAAATGAGCGGGTTAGGGGTGAAAATGGGTTTATTTACAAGGTTCTTTTGCAAATGAAGGGTTTAATGGTTTAGAAAACTTCTGAAGGGGAAAGAGGGGTTGGGTTTGGGTTCTTAAACTGACCAGATGTCAATTTAATCCCTGACTGTGAACATATGGCTATAATGCCAGGGGGGAAGGGATATTTATAGAATGCTTGGGGTTTATACACCATAGTGTTTATAATAATAGGGAAAGGGGTTAATATGAATGGAAGAGGTGAATGAGGAGTGATATCACTAAGTTTATATAAAAAAAACTTAGCTTAGGGAGTAGATCAAAATGAAAAGAATTTTAGACAAGAAATGTGGCTTTTAAAGGAATAAGAACCAACATAAAACCTTAAATTCTTTAATGAACACAACTGATGAAGGGATGTTAGTAATGAATGCGAAAGGGAAGAAAAGGGAGTTAGTCATGCTCCTTTACTTTGCTGCAACATGATGGAGAAGAGGAGCTTCTCTATCCACTGATTTTCCTTTATGTTAGACCAGCAAGATTCAGTTGAAATAAATGACATTTCTGCAACCCCATCTACCTACCCATCTACTTGCCTAGCATTTTTTGTTTCTTCATGGAGGGTGCACTTAGACTTGCAGGCCCTTATTTTGCCTTTTCTTTTCTCTTGGCTTTTCTTTTGATTTTTAATCTAGAACTACCCTTATTGCTTCCAAGGTCCCAGATTAAGCAGTTGGGAACCTTACTTCTCTACCTAAACTATTGGTCTGCCAAGATTAAACAAGTTTGGACAGACTTCTTTCTCTATTCTACAACAAAAAATTGAAACATGGCATGATCCAGATTAGGCTGTTGGACCATCCATCAAAATTGAGTCAACATCAAACTTTGTAGCCACCTTGTCTTCTCATGGAAATATGGGATCTTTGAATCACCAAAGCAGAGCATATTTGGAACTTTTATTTGCCAATCATGAAATATGAAACCTATTGGTATAGGTAGCTAACACCTCTCATAGCCTTTTTAAAGGACCTCTATCCTAAATATTCTCACTAACTTGAATCCTTACATGCTAGTGCTCAACTTACAAACATTACTTTTGATACTCTTGTGGAGAAGTTTGTAGGACAAGAGAATGTTTTTGGGTAGATAAAGATAGCTTCTCAGTCCCTTGAAGAAGTTGTGTGCCTTACACAGAAAGAGAAGAATCATACTCACAATTAGTTTGGAGGAAGAGGTGGTAGAAGAGGACATGGAAGGAATAATAATGGAGGAAGGAGGGGTAAATATCATCAAGGAGGAAAACTTGATCTCCAGTGTATTCATTGTAATGGAGATGGACATGATACATCCACTTGCAAAATCCCTTGGGAAAGAATCAAGCAAGAACACAAAGAAGAGAAAGGTAAAAAACCAAATCCAAGGAAAGGTAAAGCACCTAAATCTACTCATTATATTGTTGTAGATTTCAATAATGGATCAATGGAAGATCTATTTCATACTTCATTTTCTTCTTGGAAAGATGCATGGCTACTTGATACAGGTGCATCATACCACATGACCTTCCATAAATAATTATTTGAAGACTTCGGTGACAATTTATATGGAGAAGTATACTTTGAGACAAGTCAAGTCTCTAACCATCTCGACTTGGCACCATTAGGATTAAACTACCTAGAGTTCCTGTCTTTCTTGTGCATGAAATGTTGAAAATACTAAGAGAAGGGGTGAATCAATATCTCTTTAAATTTTAATTTTATGCTAGTTAAGTTTTTTTATCACAAAATAGACTAGAACACAAGATATAAAATGAAAATAAATTTATTAATCAAAATAGTGAGGAATCCAATTCTCTTGTACAACAAATTAGGATCCAACTTATGCAACATAATATTTGAATTTTTCATGGCTCCAACTTTCAACATATCCAAGCTCCTACTTGGTTGATCCAGGTGGATATTGGTGGCCACTCGCCAATTCCACTTGGAACCCCACCATTGCTTCTTTCATTTTTTCAGTTTCCTTAATTGTAGCACAGTTTACTATTTTTAGTAGTTTTTCGGGTCCTAAACTTCTAGAGCCTTTTTGAGGCCCTAAACGACATTTTTTTGGAAATCTACCCACCTGCGATTTGTTGTTTAAAATTTATTTTTTCGTTGTAGTCCTCGGAGAGATATTTCCAATGGGTTATCATTCGGGTCAAACGGAGATAATATGACCAAGTCACGACCCTAGGAAGTTGGTTGTCCAACTCACCCCAACGGGGCCCATAAACTCTTGGTGTTACATCTCCTCGGGTTAGGGTTTTGGTTGTTTAGGGTTTTCTCTTATTGTTCAATAATAAAAAAGGCCCTTGAGCCTCATTGTAAGGCAGTTTAGAGGCATGTAGCGACCACATCTATTCTCAGAGATAAGCTATGATCACCATAGCTGGTTTATTTCCATTTTTGTTTGTAAACATATTTTAGTATTTTACATTAATGAAATGAAGTATTATTTCCGCTGCATCTCTGTGTTTATGGTTATCCCTATAATTTGTTGTGTTCCTATTTAAATCCAGATCAGTGGTATCATAGAGGTCTGATTTTTTTCTTGGTTTTTCTTTGCATGTCCCTAACGAGGTCGAGATATAAGGAGTTAGGGCTTGAACTAGTTGAATCTTTGCAAGACCAACCTCGCAAATCCTGATGGCCTCCCATGGCGGATGATAAGAAAGACGATGGGGCAGGAGATCCTATCAAAATCTTGCTAGAAGAAGAGCTTGAGCGACAAAGGAACACGATGATGGACAACTTTGCCCAAATCCTTCAGTGGCTACCTAGGGGCAACACATCGGCTTCCAACAGCTACTCTGGAAATGCCACACAATTTAAGGCACAAGTTAATTTTGAAATCCCCATATTCGAGGGTCAAATAGACGCAGATGTCGTCGATAAATGGTTAAATCTATTAGGGTTATTTTTCTGTTCATGTCTTTTCCAGTTGGGAAAAGATTATTTTCGCTCTTCTCAAAGCAACCCCCCACGTCAAGGACTAGTGTGAAACCTACTGCAAGTAGAAGGATGAAATTACAAGCTCACTATTTTTAGCTGCACCCACTTGGAATTCATTCCAGGATGCCATCAAGGAGCAGCACTACCCTATCGGAATCTATGAGGATCAATACATAAAATAGACCACGCTGTGTTAGGGAAGGGACCAAGACGTGCTGGAGTTTACCAATATTTTCCATACCCTTCACACAAAGTTGGGTATCAAGGATTCAGAGCAGCATTTGGTAAATACCATGGCTACCTGCACAAGTACATCCAAGAAGAAATAGAATTCCTTAACATCTCCTCGCTTGGCACGGGATACTAATATGCCGTCAAGGTCAAGAAAAAGTTTAAACAGAAGAAGCGAGACTTTGGATCTACGAATCTGAAGCAAGGGAAAGGTGCCCCCAAACTACAAAACAAAGGACAAAGCCAAGGTGGGGTGGCCCAAGACAACCCGCCAAAGCTGCAAGCAAAGAACAATGCCACAAATCTGAAAAAGGACACGGGAAAGTGGTGTGAGTTCCATAAGAGCTCCACTCACAACACAAGTGAGTGTCGGGCCAAGCAATCATTGGTGGTCGAGCTAAAGGTTTCAGAATCAGATGCATGTTCTGACTCTGAGTCAGAACCCAACAAGGGGAATGACAAAGGGAAGAAGATTATCGATGCGGAGCCCAATTCCATCGTTGCCACCATGAAGATCAAAAAGGAGGAACCCGAAGATCCAAAGGAGGAGCATCTCTTCCACTCCTAGATGTGGGTAAAGGGCTCCTCGCTACAGTTCATTGTCAACAACAGAAGCCAAAAGAACCTCATTTCAGCAGAGGCCGTGAAGCGGCTGGGCTTACCGACCACAACACATCCACAACTGTACACCATCGGGTGGCTTCACCAAGGACAAGATCTTCACGTGAGCCAAGAGTTTCGCCTTCCATACAACATCAAGCCCTTCACGGATGAGGTATTGTGTGACATTGCTCCCCTTGAAGTTTTTGATGTATTATTAGGACAACCATACTTGTGGAAGCGACATGTTGTGTATGAATCAAGGCCCCATGCTGTTATTGTTACTTTGGGAAATAATTTTTACAAGATACCGAAGGTAGCACCACCTACTACCATCTCTTTGGTTACTGCAAAACAATGCAGTAAGCTCATTTCCAAAACTGGGAAATTTGTTTTCCTGATGATACACCCTCAAGGAAAGAAGAATACGGTAGCCAAAATGTCCAAACAGGGCCCCTCTGCACGACAACTATAGATGGACAAGGTCATGGAGGAGTGCGAGGACGTCTTCACCTCCCTCGCAGGGGTTCCTCTGCACTGTTATGTCAAGCACTCCATCTATCTGACCCCAGGTGCGCCACTTCCCAATGGACCAATCTATCGGCGCTTCGTTTTGGAGAATGATGAAATCAAGAGGTCGATTCAGGAGCTGCTGCAGAAAGGTCACATCCGTCTGAGTTCATCACCATTTGGGAGCCCGATCATATTAGTATAGAGGAAGGATGGGACTTGGAGACTCTGTATTGACTATCGGGCATTGAACTAGATCATTGTTCGTAATAGGTACCCGATCCCATGGATTTATGACCTCCTGGACCAACTAAAGGGGGAAAAATATTTCAGCAAGATCGATTTGAAGTCACGATATCACCAGGTACTAATCGAACCCTCTGATGTGTAGAAGACTGCCTTCAAAGCCACGAAGGGCCTTTTCGAATGGTTGGTTATGCCTTTCGGAATGACAAATGCTCCTGCAACCTTCATGAGGCTAATGGATGACATCTTGTGGCCATTCACCAACTCATTTGTAGTGGTATACTTGGATGACATCCTGATATTTAGCTAGAGTTGGGAAGAGCACCTCCACCACATCCGACAAGTTCTCCAAACACTGCAGCAACACAAGTTATGTGCCAATTTGGAGAAATGTACTTTTGGCATGACCAAAGTTCAGTATCTGGGATAAATTATTGATGAACAGGGGGTGCATGTGGATCCAACTAAGATCCAAGTCATTCGGGATTAGCCATCTCCAACCACTCTGACAGAGCTCCATAGCTTTCTAGGTATTTCCAACTTCTACCGCAGGTTCGTGTTGGGATTTTCTCATATCACTTGGCCCTTGAGTCAAGTCACCAAGGGAGGAACGAAAGCAAAATTCTTTTGGTCTGAATCTCAACAGAAGGCATTCACAGAGTTGAAATATTGCCTCTACTTAGCACTAGTGCTTGCATTACCAGACTTGCAACAACCATTTGAGGTCGAGACAGATGCCTCTGACTATGCTATTGGGGCAGTCCTTACTCAACACGGGCATCTAGTGGCATATCACAGCGAGACACTTTCAGACACAGTCCGGAAGTATCCCACTTATGACAAAGAGATGTATTCCATTGTGCAGGCCTGCTGACAATGGAAGAATTACATTTTGGGGAAGGAAATGATCATCCACACAGACCACTGACCCCTTTAGTTCATACAGACCCAAGGGAAATTTCAGAATGATCGCCATCAGAAGTGGTCCACATACCTGCCACAGTTCCATTTGAATATGAAGTATAAGAAGGGAAGCAACAATAATGTTGCAGATTGCCTTAGTCAACCACCGATCATGGCATTAACCACCGTGCTCAACTATTGTGGGCATGAGACTTCTGATTGGCCACTTCTCTACAAAAGCGACCCAGAATTTGGCCACACATACCAGACACTCTTGGAGGGTCAGCATGTTCCAGATTTTCACCTCCAGGATGGCCTGTTATGCCACCTAGGTCACCTTTGTGTTCCCTCAATCGAGCGTTCCAAGATGATTTGGGAAGCACACTACAGTCGGGCTGTTGGGCATTTCGGGGTCAAGAAAACGGTGGCAGTACTACAAAAATATTTCTGTTGGTCGAATATTCGACAGGATGTCGGGAAGTACATCGGATCATGCAATGCCTATGCCATAGTCAAACCGAACATTAGAAAGCAAGGCCCCTATACCTCGTTGCCTACCCTTAGTCGACATTGGGAATCCATCTCCATGGATTACATGTTAGGCCTTCCTTCCACTAAGCATGGAAACAACTCTGATTTTGTAGTCATCGACAGGTTCTCAAAGATTACCATTATGGCGGCCTACAAGAAGAATATCACAATCGAAGCCACTGCTAAACTCTTCATTGAACGAGTGTGGGTACACTTTGGGATCCCACAGTCTATCATCTCATGTCAGGACAATAGGTTCCCCAGTACATTTTGGTCTAGTCTCTGGTCGATGCTGGATACCAAACTCACTAAGTCCACAGCCTTCCATCCTCAAACTGATGGCTAGACAGAGGTTGTCAACAGGATGATCGTACACATTTTGTGCATGTACAACTCAAAGAATCCATGTACATGGGATGAGAGCCTCCCCTATGTTCATCACAGCTACAACCGAGGTCTCCACAGCTCGACTGGCCACAACCCTTTTTAGGTGGGCTTGAGATTCCAACCATTATGTCCCATTGATGTGGCCATGCCATTTGCAACTACTCAAGCATATTCGACTCATGTCCAGTTCAAAACATATAAGGAAAACAACTTCGTTGAGCACATCCAACATATTCCCCAGCAAGTCCATGACATTATAGAGAAATCAAATGCCAAGTACAAGCAACGACGTGATCAACATCGGGTGCCACACAAGTTTCAGGTGGGTGAAAACGTTTGGTTGCATTTGCAAAAGGAACGCCTTACCGGAGCCTATCGGAAACGCAGACCACTCCAATATGGTCGCTACACCATTACCAAGGTTGTGGGAGAGAATTCATTTGAGCTCAACATTCCCCCATTCCTTGGCCTGCACCCAGTGTTCAATGTGGACCGCCTTCGGCCATATTTTCCACCATTACTAGACACACCTGACATTACAGAACAACTCACACCCACATAGTTAAATCAAGATTGCATGGAACAAGTTTCAACTGATCGGATCATGGACACACAGATCAAGCACACTTGCCAGTAGAATATCGAACTGTATCGAGTTGTCAAAGTAGGCCAACTCCTTCACCAGGAAAAGTGGCTCACCAGGGACCAAGTTCAGCAAAAGTTTCCTCATCTCATGGAGGAACTCAATGCAATAGGGACCATTGCTTCCTAAGGGGGGAGAAATGATCCAGGTGGATATTGGTGGCCACCCACAAATTCCACATGGACCCCCACCATTTCTTCTTTCATTTTTCAGTTTCCTTAATTGTAGCACAGTTTACTATTTTTAGTAGTTTTTTGGGTCCTAAACTTCTCGAGCCTTTTTGAGGCCCTAAATGACATTTTTTTGGAATTATTTTTGTCAAATATCGTCTTTTTTTTCATAGTCCTCAAAGAGATCTTTCCAATGGGTTATCATGCACATCAAATGAAGATAATATGACCAAGTCACGACCCCGACAAGTTGGTTGTCCAACTCACCCCAACGAGGCCCATAAACTCTTGGTGTTACATCTCCTCCAGTTAGGGTTTTGTTTGTTTAGGGTTTGCTCTTATTTTTCAATAATTAAAAAGACCCTTGAGCCTCATTGTAAGGCAGTTCAGAGGCATGTAGCTACCACATCTCTTCTCAGAGATAAGCTACCATCACCCTAGCTGGTTTATTTCCATTTCTGTTTGTAAGCATATTTTAGTATTTTACATTAATGAAATGAAGTATTATTTCCACTGCATCTCTGTGTTTATGTTTATATCTGTAATTTGTTGTGTTCCTGTTTAAATCCGCATCATTGGTAAAAATGAGGACTCCAATCTGCGCAACAACTTCCAAGCTCAAATTTGGTCAAAAATAAGGACTCCAATCCTTTCAAGTACTCCAATCTCCAACTTGGTCAAACCAAAAAACTTTACAAGAAGTAATTACTTTAAAAGTCTTCAATTCTTCCAGGGTTCCTACTCCAACAAGTGATCTATATCAACTCAATTAGTCTTCAATAATCCTTCTCCAACAAGAGTCTCAAGTCCACTCCAACACTACACAAAAACAAGTCTTCAACAACTACTCCAACGATGGCTTCAAGGAATTTAACTCTATTACAAGAGGGGTTGCTCCAAAATTGAGTATAAATATGGCTTCAAGGTATGCACTACAGGTCCTCTACAAGTTGCTCCAACAAGGGTCTAGTAGTGCTCCAACAATGCTCTAAAAATGCCTTAATTATATATGTAATAGTGCTTCAAATATGTTCCAACAAATGCATCAAAGATTGTCTTCAACTTCAACTCAAGAACTAGTCCCAAACTCTGTTATAGTTTCAACAATATCCATAAAACATTTCTCTAGTATGTGAAAGCTTTGTTCCTAGGGGCCAGAAACCTAAAATCTCCATAGGTCCAAATGTGCCATTTTTTTCATAGTTTCCAAGCTTTTTCAAGAACAAAGTTTGAGGCTACAAATCTAAAGCATACCTTTTTCTTAGGTTTGAGTGACTACAGATCCAAAAATAAGGTCTAATCATGCTTTACATAGGGTCAAAGATACTCCATAGAGGGCCAAAACCAATATTTTCTACAGGCATAAATTGTGTTCATAATTTTTCTTAGGGCTGAGCAACATATGTATTTTCGTAGATCCAAATTACAGGGCTATCAAGAGGATGAGATTTGTGGCATAGAGAGGTCTATATCAAGGGAATAAATATGTACTTCTAAGAGGTATTATCCAAATGCTTTAGTTAGAGTCTTCATGGGATGAAATCTATTCACTAAACAAGGAAACAAATATAATAAACAAATGTCTCGAAAATAGAATAGAGATCTACTAAACGATGATCCAAACAATTATAGAAAACTAGAGATAACAATCATGAGAAACTTGTTTTATCTTCTCTCTAAGTTCATGAGATATGAACTTGTATTTCTTGCTCCAGGTCCAATTTCCTTATCCTTCTATTTCGTGGGTGAATTGGATGGATGAAATGGAGGAGCATAACTCCTATTTATGCTTATTCGAACCTATGTTGAACTGACATCTCTATTGACTTATGTAGGCCTACTTACACTAAAGACAAATATGAATTTCTTTATTCAAAAATTAAAATTATTGGAAACTAAGAGGACTTAAGGGGCAAGTAATTACTTCTTAGAAAGAGCTTGAAATTCTCTACAAGCTTATGTAATTGTCTTCATGAACTAGTGTTCCCTTTTAAATAAATAACAAGAATTTTTCTAGCAATCTCCCCCTTTGTTATTGATGGAAACACTCTCCTCATATGCTACTCCCCCTATCCTCTACAATAATATCTTCATATTCTACTCTTCTTGTTATCATGTTGTTCCCCTTATCATAATGTTGCTCCCCATATCATATTCTCTCCCTTTGACATCAATAGCAAAGGGACACTCTAATGGGATGCAAGAGAAATGACCCCCATAATTTGAAAAAGATGTTCAAATGCTTCTCGAGGTAGGGATTTTGTGAAGATATCTGCAATTTGTTCCTTAGTGTTTACATACTCCATTTTTATGTGTTGTTTTGAAACGTGTTCTTGGAAAAAGTGATACTTGATTGGGATATGTTTTTTCTTTCAATGCATGACTAGATTCTTTTAGAGGTTGATTTCACTAGTGTTGTCATAGTAGATGGTGATAGGTTGATTTGTTTCTATGTTGACATCCTTCAAGGTTTCCTTCATCCATATGATTTGTGTACAACAGTCTATTACTGCTATGTACTCAACTTAAACTCCCGAGAGATTATAGATGATTGTTTCTTGCTAGACCAAGACACAAGAAAATATCCCAAGAATAATTCATTCCCAATACCACTCTTTGGATCATCAATGTTTCCTTATCAATATGAACCAATATATGTTTTCAAGCTAATATTTGTGCTCTTAGGGTACCATAATCCAAAATAAAGAGTTCCTTTTAGGTATCTAAGCATTCTCTTTAAATCTAGCATATGAGATTCATTTTGGGTTGATTCAAATATTTCCACCATTCCTACTTCCTACATCATGTCTAGCCGTGAAGCTATTAGATATAAAATAGCTCCAATCATTGTCTATAAAGAGTAGGATCCACTCTAGGAGATTCTTCATCTTTACTTAACTTGCAACTTGTAATCATAGATATGCTCAATAGCACATTCTTCCATCCCAAATCAATTATGCATATCTATGAGATATTTTTATTGCAATATGAACATACCTTATTTAGTTTGGGTTACTTGAAGTCTAAAAAAGTAAGAAAACTCACCAATCATCAACATTTCAAATTCTTTTGATATTTTTTGGGAAAAATGATGACTCGTTTCTTCAGTGTTGCTTCCAAAAATAATATCATCCATGTATACTAGTGTGATTAACATATTTTTTTTGTCCATATTCATATAAAGATGGCTTCCTACAAATCCTTCCGTGAAGCCTTGTTGTTGAAGATAATGATCAAGTCTAGAGTACCAGGATTTTGGAGCTTGTTTTAATCCATACAGGGCCTTATTCAATTTGCAAACGAAATATTTTCCTTTCTCTAAGTCGAACCATTATGGTTGTTCCAGCTATACTTATTCCATTAGGCCACTGTTTAGAAATGATAATAGATAAACTTTGAAGATTTAAGAGCAAGAAAATGCCAAAAACATGTGTATGGATTCTAATCAAGCAACCAGAGCAAAGGTTTCTTCAAAGTCAATTCCTTCAATTTGAGAGAACCCCTTGCACACCAACCTTTCCTTGTTTAATTTGATCTATCTTTCTTCATTCATCTTTCTCTTGAAAACCAACTTGGTTCCTATGACACTTATGTCCTTTTGATGAGGTACTAGCTCCCATGTTCCATTATTTTCAATTTGATACTTTCCTTCTTCCATTGTATTTATCTAGTGAGGGTCCTTGCTTGAGTGAAATTTTCTAGTTCTATTGTGGACAATAAGGAAATATCATTTATTTTCTATGTATTTTTCATCTTTCTTCGATTTTTTATTCCAACATCTACATCACCAGTAATTTGATCTTCTAGGTGATGTTTTTGAACGAAATTTACCCTTGATGGAGTTTGAGATGGTTTATTTTGATTTTCTAGATCACTTTATTCTTTTGTAGCATCTTCTTTTGGATCTACAAGGATAAGATCTTCAACCTTAATTTCAACTTCTTCTTCGGGAAAAATGTCGTGAATATTTACATCAATATTTTCAACTATATTTCGCAATCGATTGTTGTAGAATTTGTAGGCCTTGCTTCATTTAGAGTTTCCAAGAAAGATACCATCATCAACCCGAGAATGGAACTTGCCTAGTGAGTCATCATTGATCTTCATAAAACACTTACTTCCAAATATTCTAAAATATTTCACTGAAACAGGTCTTCCTTTCAATAATTCATATTGATTTTTATCACTATTCACTTGGATTTGCACTCTGATAATATATATATTGCTACCACAATTGCTTCTCTCCAAAGTTTAGGTTGTAAATCAACTACCAATACCATTTGTTGCAATCTCTTATACATATTTGTTCTTTATTTCAACCACTTTATTTTTTTGTGGAGTCCTGGAAACAGATAGTTTCCTCTTGATTCCATGTTTTTCAATGAATTAATTGAAATCATGTGAGGTAAATTCTCCACCTCTATATGTCCTTAAACATTTGATATTTAAATATATTTTCATATCCAATTGTTTCTTTGAAGGTTTTAAAACATTATAGTGCTTTTGAATTAAATCTTATGAAAAAAACCCACATCATTCTAGTATAATCATTAATAAATAATATAAAGTTCCTTTCTCCTTGTAGAGTTGGAGTTTTGGTTTGTCTACACAGATCTGCATAAATGATTTCTAGAGGCTTTGGTGAAGAACATTCCTTTGTCTTGAAGTTGGTCCTTGTTTGCTTTCCATGTTGACATGGTGCACAAATAGCCTTTTAAAGTTTTTAGATATTGGGATATCTCTTACTTCTTGAGTTCTGCTAATCTTCACCAAGTTATCAAATCTTAGATGTCCCAATCACTTGTGCCATAACTAGCTTTCAAATACTTGAATCATATAACATTTTTTCCTTGAATTTCACTAAGAATGTATACATTATCTGTTGCTCTTACTCCCTTTCCCACAAGTTTTCCTGAAGAATGCATTCTTATCTCACAATCCTTGGCATTAAGTATGATATCATGTCCTTGGCCACATATTTGGCTGGTGCTTAAAAGATTGTGCTTGAGTCCTTCAACAAATAGTTAATTTTGTTCTTTTCCTTTACCATTTATGATACTTACTGCGCCTTTTCAAGGGATTTTAATAGATCCACTTCCAAAAGTCAGATTTTTATCCTTCTTGTTTAGCGAGATGATTTTATTTTGATCACTTGGCATGTGCCTAGAACATCAATTATCTACAAACCGTTTTTTCCCTCATTTTGTGCACACAAAGCTAGGCCACATTTTTCAGAAGTGGGTTCTCAAGTCTTCCTTCTCCATATCCTTTATCTTGGTTATAGTTTACAATTTTGTACTTCATGACCAAGATTATTGCATTTGTAGCATTCTAGACTCTACCTTGAAAGAGGAGAAAATGAATTGTAAATCCTAACCTAATTTTGTCTTCTTGAATCAATAGTTTTATCTTGGTAATTAGTCGCATACTTCCTTGAGTCAGCATTATTACCTCCATAAGCCTTACAATGCTTATCCCGATGAAAAAAGTTTTATAAAGGAAACAATGACCAAGGAAAATAGTTTGATACCTATTGATATAAGCTTGACTTGATGTGACATTTCTTTCTAGATAATACAACATCTCGTTCCTTAGATTATTACAAGTATGCCTTTTTGGTTGTCAAACTTCTTCTCACTTATTAGATGATTTCAAAGTGCATCAACATAGCTTCTTGGTTCTTCTTCACGATGGATACTAGTGTTTTCCTTTGAATCAAAGGATTCACCTATATAGCCAAGTCCTAATTTGACATGTTGTGGTATTTGAGTGTTGAGGGTGACGTAGAGGGTTTGAGAATTTTCAATCTTTTATTGTCCTTACACCATTCACTTTTTAAAGAGACAAATTAAACTTCTTATTTATTGAAAGTTTCTTCCTTTTCCCTTAGATTTTTGTTAAATACTTCTTCCATCCTCTTTACTTCTTCTTTTTCAGTTTTTAGAGAGATGATTTCTTGTGATAACTTTCCATTCATTTCCCTTACTTTTTCATTCTCTTCAATGGCACTAATCAACAATTCATCCACATTTCCTTCTTGTTCCTCTTTAGGTTTTTCTAAGTCATATATGAAGGCCATGAATAATACTTCTGTGATTACTGCATAATCATCATCAGAATCAGAATCATCACTATCTTTCTTGGAGAAGAAATTCCTTTTTTTTTTATCCTTTGTTTTCGAATGTTCTCTTTTAAGGTTTATCTTCATCATAATCATCACTGTCTTGTTTGGAGAAGAATTTCTTCTTGTTTGACCCTTTATTTTTTAATGTCCTTATTTTAGGTTCATCTTCATCATCATTGTCATCCTTGAAAGGACAATTTGCATCATAATGTCTTATTTTTCCACATTTAAAACAAATGAGAGGGTAATTACCTTTGGGTTTGGATCCTTTCTTCAACTTCTTGACAAATTGTGCCAATTCTATTTCAATATCAGAATCATCGCTATTCCCATCACAACTCTTCCCCTTTATTGATGATTTTGATGTTTTGAAAGCAACTTCTTTGTGATTTGAGTTTCTTGTTCTCATTTCATATGCAATAAGAATTCCATGAAGCTCATCCATTTTCAATTTGTCCAAGTCAATCAATTCTTTTATGGCATTTAATTTGGCATCAAAGCAGTATGGAAGTGGTCGTAGAATATTTTTGGATAATTGTCTTCTCTTTGATGTCTTCATCTAGTCCTTTGAGAGAATTGACAACCTCATATACTCGAAGAAAGTAAGCAACAATGTCTTCTTATTCATTCATTTTGATAATTTCAAAATACCTTCTAAAGTTTTGAAGCTTTGACTTCTTGACTTTATCATCTCCTTCATATATTCTAATGAGCTTGTCCCACATCTCTTAAGCTATTTCAATATTCATCACTTTAGTGAATTTTGAATCTAACATACCATTTGCTATAGAATTTCAAGCCTTTAAATTTTCCACATATGCTTTATTCCCATTAGGATATGTTGGAAGGGGAGATGAGATATTATATCGATATATCACAGATAACCAAACTTCAAATCCAAAAGAAATTAAGTAGAACTCCATTTTATCTTTCCAAAAGGTAAAATTTGTTCCATCAAATTGGGAGACCCTAGCATCCTTACTGGCCATTGTGATTCAAAATTCCTTCTTCCATATATTAGGTTATTCTTTGAAGGGTTTAGCTCTTATACCAATTCTTAGAAATACAGAGAGGGGGGTGAATCAATATTCTTTCAATTGTTATTTTATGCCAGTAAATATTTTTATCACAAAATAGATCAGAACACAAGAGATAAAATTAAAATAATTTTATTAATAAAAATAGTAAGGACTCCAATCCTCTTGTACAACAAATGAAGCTCCAAACTATACAACATAATCTTTCACTTTTTCAAGGCTCCAACCTTCAACATATCCAAGCTACTGCTTGGTCAAAATGAGGACTCGAATCCTCTTAGCAAATTCCGAGCTCAAATTTGGTCGAAAATAAAGGACTCTAATCCTTAAACAACTACAAGCTCCAACTTGATCAAACTAAAAAACTTTCCAAGAAATGCTTACCTTAAAAGTGTTTAATGCTTCAAGGATGTTTCCTCAACCAAGTGATCTATATTAGCTCAACAAGTCTTCAATGCTTCAAGGATTTCTTCTCCAACAAGTGATATATATTAGCTCAACAAGTCTTCAATAAGGTTTCTTCAACAAGAGTCTTGAGATTGCTCCAACACTATAAAGAAAAAACTCTTCAACAACTACTCTAACAATGGCTTCAAGGACTTTAACTCTGTTACAAGAGGGGATGCTCCAAAAATGAGTATAAATCTAGCCTCAAGGTCTAAACTATGTGTCCTCTACAAGATGCTCCAATAAGGCTCTAGTATTGATCCAACAATGCTCTAACAATGCCTCAATTATATCCTCACTAGTGCTTCAAAGATGCTCCAACAATTGCTTCAAAGGTTGTCTTCAAGTTCAGCTCGTGAACTAGTCCCAAAATCTGTTATAGGTTCAAAAAGATCCATAAAATATGCTCAATTTTGTGAATGAACCTTTATTCCTAGAGGCCAAAAGCCTAAACTCTCCACACGTTCAAATGTGTCAAGTTTGCCATAGTTTCCAAGCTCTTTTAGGACAGAATTATGTGGCTACATATCAAAAGCATACCTTTTTCACAAATTTGAGTGACTACAACTCTAAAATAGAGGTATGCTCATGCATTACATAGGGCCAAAGATATGCCATATAGGGGTGAAAATAGGATCTGCTACAAGTTTGAATTGTGTTCAAACTTTGCCTCAGGGCCTAGCTATAGAGGTTTGCTCCTAGGGCCGAATTGCATGATTGTCAAGAGGCCGAGATTTGTGGCCTAGATAGGTCTATTGCAAGTGCCAAAATATTTGCATCAGAGAGGTATGATCCAAGTGCTTTAGTTATAGCCTTGAAGGGCTTAAATATCTTACTAAACGAGGCAACAAATCTAACAAAAAGATGTCTCCAAAATAGAATAGAGATCTACCAAACAATGATCCAAACAATAAGAGAAAACTAGATATAATAATCATGAGAAACTTGTTTTTATCTTATCTCCAAGTTCATGAGATATGGACTTGTATTTATTACTACAGGTTTGAGTTTCTTATCCTTTTATTTCCTAGCTAAATTGGATGGATGAAATGGAGGAGCGTAGCTCCTATTTATACTTATTTCAAACCTATGTTGAACCAACTTGTCTGTAGGATGATGCTGACTTATGTGGGTCGACTTGAACTAGCGACAAATATGAATTTCTTGATTCAAAAAATCAAATTATTGTCAACTAAAAGGAGGCAAGGGGAATGTAAGACTTGTTATAAAGAGCTTGAAATTGTAACACCCTCCTCCCACATTTACCCAAGTTACCGGCCTTCCAGGGTAAATGTGTGATGAAGAGTTACTATAATATTATTCAAACTCCTAGGTCACCTTAAGGAAGTGGAATCGATAAGACAAAACCTTAATGACTTCCCTCAAGTACTACAAGACCCCCAAGGGCTAAACCACCCTTCCAGGTGCCCAAGCCCTGAGATAAAGCTTTGTTTCAGTGCCCTGATCTCTTATATGCTAGCACAACACTGTCTAATTTTAATTTTAACCCTCCAGTCACATGCATGATGCCTACAAGGGAGTGACTGCAATCTCTTTCACCTAGTTTTGTGCCTACAACCATGAGATTTAAGCCACTTTTTCAGGCTAAGATCCATACCTCTGCCCAAAAATTAATGAAACTTTCTAGAACCATGAATGACATAAGGGAAAAGCCTTCCACATAAATCTTAGACAAGAACTTAACCTAACCAGGTCTAACTATGACATACATTCTGTCAAACACATCATGAACATGAAATGTATTGGTCATAAATACACATATGAACATAGGGATCACATACTTATCTGAGAATCATCAAGAAGCTCTGATGAACTCTCATAATAGTTGCAATATAATCTATTAGGTCATACATTCATTAACAATTCATTTACTAATCAAAACATGATGAGAGCCATAGCTAAGTCTGTCTTAAAACCATGCTTATAACCAACATATAACCATAATAATAACAATGATAGAATAACCATTAAAATCACATAGTAACAAGCACATTTACTCATAAAATATAAGAGGAAAACAACTCTCATTAACATATGCAAAAGCCAACCAAGTCAGGGACTTCCATGTACCACCCAATCATAGATTGGGCTGAACCAAATCTTTCTTTTAGCCAATCACCCCCATGCCATATTCTAAGCATGAATGTGGGACTCACAACAAATCGACCATGCTTCTCAGGCTTACCACATATCCTGCCAAAACTGGCCAAGGATTTCTAGGCCCAAAGTAAGCACTATAGAACCAATATTTACCGTATATCCCGCCATATGTTGGTCAAGGATTCCTAGGCCCAAACAAGAAACATACACTACCAGGATTTAACACAATCTCACCATTACTGGTCCAGGGGTAACTAGGCTCTAAACAAGCACAGATGCCTTGGGATCTCTCCACCTAAAACGTGACAAATTTTCCCATCTCCACCCACAGGCTTTACTACATATCCCACCTTTACCGGTCCAGGGATTTCTAGGCCTTTGGGAATTTTCCTAATACCACCCCACTCAGTTTCAAGACCATCAGGTAATCCAACTCAACAAAGAAAAAGAACCCTATCACACCATGACTATCTGGAAATGGAAAGGCAAGGCTGAAAACCACAGCCACACCTAGAAAAACCCATGCCAATAACAACAAGAGAACCAAATACACACATGCAAATACCATGCATCCGCAAAAATAGAAAGGAAATCATATATGCAACTCAGTACTTGCAAGTGATCTCGATGTAGCAGCTTGTTCCAACTCTTCCTTGCTTGATCTTGCTTTCCTTGTCCTTCCTTTGCTTTTCTTTACCTAATGCTAGAGTGCTCCAATAATTCTCTAAGTGGAAACAAGTATGAGAGAGAGAGAGAATAGATAGACAACTCCAAAAATGAACTAACAAAAGGTTCAACTGACAAAAGCTATGAACTAATCCTTAGAATCATTTTTTTCATTGAGGCCTCAATTTTCATCAATTTTCATTATTTTCCTTCAATTTCCTCCTCACATGCAACATGTGATGATTCACCTTTCTTTTCTCCTAATTTCCTTTATTTTCATAAATAAAATTCCAATTAATGCTTCTTTGACTTCTCAAAGCCTTTGCCAATTTCCCCTTAGCCATAATAAACCAAATGAACAACCACTAAGATGTTTTTCCCAAGATTCAACTTGGAATACATGTTCCATGACCTTGGTCTTATTTTTCCTTTATTTATTTTATTACATGGATTTTATTTACTTTATTAATTGGATTTTTAACCCGGGGCTGTTAAAAACCCCTCCCACTTAGGGGAACACCGTCCTTAGTGTTCAATGACACATATAACCAACAAAACTACTGAAAACCAAAAAATACTACACATGGATCTTTATAACTTAGCTCAATGCACTATTTATAATGAACAACCCGATGAAAAGAAAAACCAACATGACATCCATACTTCTTATTGCATCTTTATAACACAACTCATTGTAGTATTTACAATAGAAACTAAACATAACTATATACATATACCAAAAATTATCTGCCTCAACCGACAAACAATGAAGGATACATAGCTTGCATTTGATCAACCATCTCCCATGTAGCTTCATCATGCCCAACGTACTTCCACTGCACTTTAAACTGCTTGATTGCTCAATTCTCAAGCATGAGCATATTTCTCTACAAAATACACTGAGAGTTCGACTATAATTCTCCTTCTGGCTCCACCTGCAATACAGAATAATTAGTCACATGATCAACATATTTACATATATTTTAGGTAATGAAACATGGAAAACATCACAGGATTTCACTATTGGAGGCAGTGTAAGTCTGTAGGCCACTCTCAAGGATCTTGAAAGGCCCACAATACTAAGGTTATAGCTTCACACATGACCCAATCCTTAAGGAGTTCTTCTTGGGTTTGATGCATAAGTACACATGCTCCCCAACCTAAATCTCCTTAAATACCCTATGATGATCTGCATAAATTTTTTGTTTGTCCAGTGCTTCCTTTAAATTCTTCTTGATTACCTACATTTCCCATTCCATTTCTCCCAACATATCCAGTCCTATCAACACCATATTCACTAGATCACTCCAATTGATGGGATTATTACAACTCTTCCCATAAAGTGCCTCAAATGGACTCATCCTTAAAGATTCATGATACCTATTATTGTAAGAAAACTCAACCATGTGAAGATACCCTTCCCACTTCCATTTCTTATGCATAACATACATTCTCAACATGTCCTCTAAAATCCTGTTGACCCTCTTTGCTTGTCCATCTGTCTGTGGATGATAAACTATGTTGAAGTCCAAATTTGTACCCAAACCTTCATATAACTCTTTCTTGAACCTAAACGTGAACTTGGCATCTCTGTATGACACGATATTCTTTGGAATACCATGCAATATAATTATATCTATGATGAGGACATGTGCTACCTCACTAGCTGAATGAGTAGACTTCACTGGAATGAAGTGAGCTACTTTAGTCAACTTGTCAAATACAACCATGATAGAATTATATTGTCTAGATACCCTTGGTAAACCTCTGATGACCTATGAAAATTTACATTCTGGGAGGTTTTTTGTCTCACCAATCCATTCTCGAATGGTCGGCATAGTTTTCCTTCAGTCTCACCCCAAAGCCTTAATATATCGTCACTGGGATTTTAGGCGAGTCCTATTGTTATAGATCGAGTCTATGTAAAAGTGATTTGGGAATAATCCTAACTATTTGGTTAGGTTATTTTATTACAAATTGCTTGGTATGCTAGATTATATTTGTGTCGCAGAAATGGGTAGTCTGTGAGGGTCTATCACAAATGGGTTTTCCTCCTTATGATGTAAAAAATATGAAAATCATAATGTAAAGTGTCTTGAGGGTTTGAAAAATAAAGTATCCCCTCATAAGTTAATTAATTAAATTTTCCGGCCAAAAATTAATTAAAATCCTAAGCCAGAAATTTAATTAATTCTAGGTCCTAGGTAAATTTAAATTCTCTAAAGGCAAAATTCATCGGTCCTTAAAAATCACATTTTAAAAGGTCCCGGGACTAAGGTAAATTAATTATTTTTCTAAATTTTACGTCTTTGGTCCCTGGGGCTTAAGTCAAAGTCAAATTTTTAAGGAAATTAACTCAATTTTTTTATTTTTGAGTTAGCTAAAATGCATTTAATTGAAAAAATCGAATTTCCTCAAGAATTTAATACTTTGACGAATGGGATTAAAATAAATTTTGATTTCTGTATTCAAGCTTTTGTGATCCATAATAAATTAAACAAAGTCTTTTGGTAGAAATCACATGAGAGAATTTTTTGGCCGATGCATTTCGAACCAACAAGTGTGGTTCATCATGAGGACCAGATGAAGAGACAGACCATGGCAAAGGCTTAAATAGAGAGAAATGTGGAGACATAATTTCAAATAACGGCTATATTTGAACAATAATGTTTAAATTACAATATTAATTTATTAATATATTAAAAAAAAAAGTAATGGTTATATTAGACGGCTAGCTTTTTGAAAAAAATATTTAAATAATGATATTATTTCATTAATTTATTAAAATTGTTAATAGGTAACAACTATTTTAAACGGCTAGTTTTTGAAAAATAATATTTAAATTAATTTATTAAAAGCAATTTTTTTTTTTTTTTTCTAGTTAAGACTAACCTAAGTACCCACGGGGGATTTGAACCGGTGACCTATCGCAAGGAGTGCCTTAACAGCGCACTCGTTCACCGTCAATCCAAAGCCCCGTGGGCTTATTAAAACCAATTATTACTGTTCTTGAAAAATAATATTTAAATAATGATATTAGTTTATTAATTTATTAAAATATTAATATGTAATGGCTATATTAAATGGCTAGTATTTGAAAAAATATTTAAATAATGATACAATTTCATTAATTTATTAAAACCAAATATTACTAGTTCTTGAAAAATAATATTTAAATAATGATATTGGTTTATTAATTTATATTAATATGTAACGACTATATTTTTTTTTTCTGGATAAGACTAATTCTATTATCATACAAAAATCAGAAATACATATCAGTTACAATGGGCAAGGCTATGGAGATTTGCCTTGAAGCCCTCTTCTTGCCTTGATTACAGTTCCAAAATTGAGCGTTATAAAAAATTGGAATGCGATAGTCTACCACTAAAGACACATAGACTCTGAACAGACACCAGGACATTTGACAGACCTAGACAAAGACAGATAGACACATGAACAATTACATCCGACACATTGACATAGATGCCGATGCCGCTTGGCAGAAACATTGACAGAAAAACAAAGAAATGCAGCTGAGGTTACCAAAAGCCAGCTCATTCTTCATCGGTGGTGAAGGGCGCCTCTTCTACTCGGCACCCAAAACGGAGAGAATCATCAGAGTCTGAGAGAGGGATGACCTCGCCAGAGGGCCCTTCCTGTGCCATCTTGCTTGGACCAGCAAGCGCTGAAGGACAGGCTGAGGGGACGCAATCCTTAGCAGGGCGCTCGAGGTCAATTCGAAACTCTCGTCCATGAACCAAATGACTAATTCCTGCCATAACCGGATGGCACGCGATGGGGGATTCTTCTCTACTGTAGCGTCGCCAATCCGGTGTAGGCTCTGCCCCTCGCACAGGATAGTCTGCCGCATGAATTGCCTCTGCCTGCGTGCTCTGTGTAGCGCCAGGCTCAACCGTGATAGAAATTATGAGAGTAGAATTGGCTTGAGGGCAAGGGAGCTTATACCTTAGCGTGGGAGGCTCTGCCTGACCTCCTTCCGTTCTTGTGCCTCTACCAGCGCGTCCGCCACCTTCCTCATTGCTTCCCTGGAACCTCTGTGGCACTGACGTAACTTCAATGGAGGAGGAAGACGAAATGTGGTCTTGCCGCTGCGTGGAGGCTCTGCCTCTGGTGCCCCCTCGCCTGCTGCACATACGCTGCCTTTCCCTTTGCATTGCGGGATTTTCCAATTGCAATCTCACACAGGCCACCAGAATTGCTTCTGCACGGAGGACAAACACAATCTTGATGTAGTTGCAGGGCGTGCTCTTCCCTTTCCCTGAAACCGGCAGAATGAACTTCGAATCCCTTCCCTCTTCCTCCTTAGAGCTCAGCAGGGAAGTAACGTAATTCCAGACCATGTCCCTCGGAGGAACAGGCCCTCCCGTGTTAATACGCTCCATTGCACTAGTTGCCAAGAAGCTCGATCGAGCTGAGAAGACGGGCATTAATTTCTCCTGCCGTCGGAATGCATGCGAGGTAATATCCAGCCCTGCCTGGTACCGTCTGTCATCACGGGGCTGCCACCTGCCCACGTGACCGCCAGCCCCTTCAACACGTCCCTCCATCACCCGCATCCGGGAATATGTAACGACTATATTAAACGACTAGTTTTTGAAAAATAATATTTAAACTATGATATTAGTTTATTAATTTATTAAAATCAAATATTAATAAGTAACCGCTATATTAAACAACTAGTTTTTAAAATAAATAAATGAATAAATAATCAAAGTCAAACTTTAAAGGAGGGGAGTAAAAATTTATAAAAACGAGTGAAGGCCCTAATCCAGGCAAGATCATTTGATAAATAAAATAACTAATAGAAATAAAAAAAAAAAAAAATTATAAAAAATTAATAGAAAAATAAATAAGTCAAAAATATACACAAGTCAAAATAAATATATATAAATAAATAAATAAAAATAAAATAAAAATAAATAAATAAAAATAGAAACACACACACACACACATATATATATATATATATATATATATATATATATATATATATATATATATATATATATATATATATATATCCAAAGAAAAATAATCAATAAATAAAATCGTGTCAACAATAAAATATGGGGCTCAGGCCCATTAAACAAATAACAAAAACACTAAAAGGAGTTAAGAACTAATAGGATGCTAAAATACATAAAAAACATGAAAGATCGAAAAAATAAACTCTAATGAAGAATAAATCAACACTAAATACTATAAAAAGGATGCCAATACCTAAAAAAAAAAAAAAAAAACTAGGAGGACAAGACAGGGACCCAACTTCTACTAATATTCTAACCATCATCTCTATTCAAATTATTGGGTCTTTTTTCAATTTCTAGGGCCTCCCTCAATTTACGATGATGAAAATGGCTAACCTTAGCAATGACTTGGACCTCCTCAATGCAGATGTGATGCTTAAATTTATTTTCATGCTCCACCAAAGCAGAGGAGTGGGTCCTACCATGCTTGATGTCATGTGAGACTGGTCGGTCGATTAATCAAGGATTCGTGAGCATGTTGTTGACATCAAGCATGGCAGGACCCGCTCCTCTACTTTTGCGGAGCATGCAGATAAATCTAAGCATTACATCTGCATTGAGGAGGCCCAAGTCATTGCTATGGTTAGTCATTTTCATTATCGTAAATTGAGGGAGGCCCTAGAAATTGTAAAAAAGACCCAATAATTTGAATAGAGATGATGGTTGGAATATTAGTAGAAATTGGGTCCCTATCTTGTCCTCCTAGTTTTTTTTTTTTTTTTTTTTTTTTTATAAGATATGGACATCCTTTTTATAGTATTTGGTGTTGATTTATTCTTCATTAGAGTTTATTTTCTCGATCCTTCATGTTTTTTATATATTTTATCATCCTATTCAATCTTAACTCCTAGTATTTTTGTTATTTGTTTAATGGGCCTAAGCCCCATATTTTACTGTTGACCCTGTTTTATTTATTGATTATTTTTCTTTGGATATATATATATATATATATATATATGTTTATGTTTTTATTTATTTATTTATTATATATATATATATATATATCTATATATATATATATATATATATATATATATATATTGACTCGTGTATATTTTTGTTTTATTTTATTTATTTTTCCATTAATTATTTTTAATTTATTTTATTTTATTTCCATTAGTTATTTTATTTATAAATTGATCTTGTCTCAATTAGGGCCTTCACCCGTTTTTATAATTTTTGACTCCCCTCCTTTAAAGTTTGACTTTGATTATTTATTCATTTATTTATTTTAAAAAATAGTTGTTTAATATAGCAGTTACTTATTAATATTTGTTTTTAATAAATTAATAAACTAATATCAAAGTTTAAATATTATTTTTCAAAAACTAGCCATTTAATATAGCTGTTACATATTAATATAAATTAATAAACTAATGTCATTATTTAAATATTATTTTTCAAGAACTAGTAATATTTGGTTTTAATAAATTAATTTAGATATTATTTTTAAAAAACTAGATGTTACCTATTAATAATTTTAATAAATTAATGAAATAGTATCATTATTTAAATATTTTTTCAAAAACTAGTCGTTTAATATAGTTGTTACATATTAATATTTTAATAAACTAATAAAATAATATCATTATTTAAATATTGTTTTTCAAGAACTAGTAATAATTGGTTTTAATAAATTAATTTAAATATTATTTTTCAAAAACTAGTCGTTTAATATAGCCGTTACCTATTAATAATTTTAATAAATTAATGAAATAATATCATTATTTAAACAGTTTTTCAAAAAACTAGCCGTTTAATATAGTCGTTACTTTTTGTTTTTAACATATTAATATATTAATATTATAATTTAAACATTGTTGTTCAAATATAGCCGTTGAAATTATGTCCCTACATTTCTCTCTATTTAAGCCTTTGCCATGGTCTGCCTCTTCATCTGGTCCTGATGATGAACCACACTTGTTGGTTCGAAGTGCGTAGGTGAAAAAGTTCTCTCATGTGATTTCTACCGAAAGAATTTGTTTAAGAAATTTTAATCCTCATCAACAATCGAGATTGCTTTGACAAGAATCACTCAAACTAGCTCTTGGAGGATTTATCTTTAAATAGGAGGTCATTTGCCAATTGATCCATCTGATATTTGAGTCGTCTACTAAGCGAAAATCTCTCGTGTAATATTTTTTTTGAATAATAAAAAAGACTTTGGGGTTAATCTTCGTCGATGTTACTCTTCATGGAAATACTGTAAGATGTGTCATTTTTTATTCATAATTTTTTTTAGCCATTAATAATAGCTTCTGAAGAGTGATTTGACTATAGATATCTTACTCAGTCGCTGGGGTTTAAGTGATAATTTAAATTTTGAATGTAATAGTAGGTATCTCTATTTATCTGAATTTTATTATTATTTTCTCGCTCTATTTTGATGGATGAATTGAGTTTTGCAGGAAAGTCATGATTTTTAGATCCTCGGACATTAGGGGAAGTTTTTAGTTGGACCAACCAACTCCCAATCTGTGTTTTTTGAAGAGCCCAGCTTAATTTAATCATGGGCTTATCATAAGATTTTTATTGGTGATGAATGAAGGGTGTTGAGCTAAGCACCTCTCTTAAAATTTTAAAATTTAAATTTTGTGTGGGAAATTGATAGATCTGGCTATTGAAAGCCTTAGATTATCAAATCTGGGAGCAAAGTTGGACTCATACTCCTCGGATCTGATAGATCTACCATTCTTGTGCATAGATCTGCAAAAAAATTTGGGTTTTCTGACTTGGGTTTCTGGGATTTTATTTATTTATTACATATTTGGGTTCTGGGTGTTTTTGTTTTTAGGTACAGGTTACAAATATAAAGGTGAAGTTTGATTTGAAGCCAGATCTAGGCCCTGTAGGGTGAGATTTGGCCTCAAAACCATTTTTGCAGGAGCACTGTTTGTCCAGTCCAAGGGTTTGAAATTTATTTTTTATTCTGGAAAAAATATTATAAGGGTTTTATTGATAAATGTGAAGCAGAATATATCAACTTAATCAGAAGTTTCTCGGTAATTTTTTGAGGGTCCATTGAGCTACCATTTTCCTCTCCGTCTTCTACATTTGAAATTTATTTTTCTCTAAAAAAAAAATTGAACTCGTTTTGCTGCCTTCGGTTTATTCCTCTATCTTGCTGCATTTTTCCCTTCTCTAGGAGATTTTGAAAGTTTTTTTTACTGTCTCCCATGAACTCCTTCATTCTAGTTGCAAACCCTTGCATCCTTGCATCTCCACTGCTTCCGGATTGCTGCTCTTCGACCTCCGCAAACTCCCTATCTGTTGTTGCTCCTACTTCCTGCCCTAGCCCGCAACTACAACTCCCCACGTGATTTCCTTAACCTGCAATCTCAAACACTGCCATCACACTCTTCATCCCTCTTCTGACCTGCGTTCTCCATATCTTCTACCCTCGTCCGTCACTGCCATAGCTACCTTCACTTCATCCCCTTGTTGTCGTCCCTCTGCCATCAAATTCCATACATTGCCTAAACCTGCAAGCAACCTTTGTGATTTCATTTTTCGTTTTCTTTTTATCTTTGTGTATTCATAGAGTTAGATAGGGTTAGATTAGGTTTAATGTATTTTCATTTTATGATGTTCCTTCCATTTTGTTTTTTTTTTGTTTTTTTCTTTTAAGTCTAAAACATAAACAAACAAATAAAAATTTTGACTTCGAATTTTTTTTTTGGTTGTTTCATTTTAATTTGTTTTTATTTTGATTTTGATTATTTGACTTTGCTTGAAAATAAAAAATTAAATAAATAAAAATCAAAAACCCTAAAAATAAAAATAAAAATAAAATGGGACTTCGTTTCCATTTTTTATTTCCATGTGACTTTGAGACCTTCTAAAAATTTTAAATCAAAAGTAATTTTTCACATTAAAAGATTAAATTTTCTTTTGTGGACTTTGGCCCATAATTTTTTTTTTAATACTTCTGATTTGCTTTGGTCACATAAAAAAAAAAAAAATCTTAATTGATCATTTACCACATTAGACTTGTTTCGTAAAACTTAGCACATCGAATTTTTTTTTCTTAAGGGATAATCTATAGTTCCTTCTTGGTGTTCTTTTTGTGTGTTAAGGGTAAAATCTTAAAGAGAACTTTTGTGGTATTAACATTTTTCATTTCTCTATAGTTAAACACACTTAAATTTTTTGTATCTAAAGATTGACTATAGGAAAGTGATAAATTTTCCTAGATTTGGGTCACTAAGCATAAATCATTTTAATTCTAGGATTGTGAATTGATTAGCATTTAAATTTCATGGTTTTTTTAAAGTATTTGGATCTCTAGAAATTTAATTGCTAGAATATTTTGCATCTATTGAAATTGATCATCATTACTTAAATTATTTGATGTGTGTTACATGTTAGATATTTTGCGAATATTTTCAATTAATTGTTAAAGTACTCTATCGTGGAATTGTAATAGATTGCATTTTTTTGTTTTCTAAGCTGAGTATTTTTTGAGCATCTCTTGACATTGATTACAAAGAAGCTTTTGTTCTCTTTGAGCTATAACTGTATCAAAAAGATTTGAAATAAGCTTATGGTTTAATTGAAATATTTTCAGGGGTTTATTTTTAAGTCTTCATCCAATAAAGTGAACATTTTATTTTGGTGATTAAAGGCTTTTGCAACACAATTGTTTCTAGTGCTCGAGTCTAACTTCATCTCATCATCTAGTGCATTTGCATATAAGTTAGCTTTGCATGAATAAAATTTACTTCCAAGCATAATCTTGGTCGATAGAGAGATAGGTATCCATCCATATTTGCTTGAGAAACCTACTTCTAATAGTATTTAAAATGGTGACCTTACAGTGGTCAGAGCCAGAGCTCTCTGTAGTGCTGGAGGCACTGGGTATGTTAGATTTTCAGGAGAGGTATCGTTAATCGCACCTTAGTGTGCTTCACCTTATCTTCTCTCTGCCAATTACTATGAAATCATGCTCAACATAGAAATGATCAAAGGATTAAAATTCAAATAGGAATTTCACTAAAATTAACCAAGCTTCTTGAATCTCACATTAGCTTTAAAATCTGCATTTCATATGAGATAGTCATTCACCTAAGCAGCAGTTGTTAATCTATTACTTGATCTTAATTTCCCCAGCAAGATCGATGACTCCATAAGGCACTGGTATCAATCGTTTAAAATGTAATCAAACCCTATAAGTCTTATTAAATACTAATCAAGTACTTGGTCACTTCACTATGTCTCCTGAATTGGTTGGTTCCCAACTAGTTCTTCTTCATTCCATTTTTCCTGGTACCTAGAAAATCTCTGCAAAAACATTTTTTGGCAACATTGTTGGGGACAAAATTATTGGAATTTAGCTTTACAACATTCGTCATTCATCTCATTTCATTCTTTTCATCCTTTCGTCTCTTGCCAAGATAAGTTACTTTTCCTTTGTTCCTTGCTCTTGGGTTATTTCGAGTTAGATTTTTTTCTGAGTGGCGACTCCACTTCCTCTATATTCTACAAGAGTGTGTACTAGAAGGCATCCAAGAAGTTTGGTTAATCCTGCTCCTAATCCTAAAAGGGCTCTCAGAGTACGATTACGCAAACTCTATTCTCGTACCCTTCTCGTTAATTTCGGACAAGAAGCTCTCTCTAATATCCATTTTCTTTTTCCTAACCCAGTTGAGCATGCCATCATGGACGTGTTTCCCCTTGTAACTTTATTAACATTCAAATTTATCCCAATGATCTTCCAGAACATGGGATGGATAAATTGCCTTCCTTTTATGGAAATAATGTAACTAGTGTTAATGCTCATATGAAAGCTTTTGGTTCTTAGTTAGGTAAGTATGTGAGGGATGCTGATTATAATCATGAAGATGTAAAAATGAGCCTTTGTGTTCTTACCTTGGAGGGGGGTCCTTTAGATTGGTTTACGAAAAAGCCTCATAATTCATTTGATTCTTTGCAATCGATTATTAATGCCTTTAAGGGAAATTATGGAGATAAGAGAGAAGAAAAGCATCTCGTAAAAGCTATCGGTGTCATTAAAAAGTAAGAAAATGATACCGTAGAAGAATTTAATAAGACATTCAATGATATTATTAAGGAATTACCTCAAGATTATAAATCTCTTGATAAATCTCTTCAAGACTTCTATATTTATGCTTTTAACCCTCATCCCTCTTATGAATTAAGACGTGCTAAACTTCCTAATTATATGGATTGTCAAGCTTTAGCTATAGAGCTTGAAAAAGATAAGAAGGAATATGGGAAGTCTGAAATCCCAGGTTTTGATGGGGCTTCAAAAAAATTGAAAGAACCTAAAGGAAAGGAGGTTAAATAATCCGATGACGACCCTATTAAAAATTACTGCAAAAAATTGAAATCATGGAGCTTAACCAAGAGAAATTAATCTCTAACCATGCTAAGGAGATAACTACTTTGCAGTCTAGGTTGGCTCAAATGGAAAGAGCTCAAACGCGGAATTTCCAGCCTAGAAATAATAATAATAATAGAAATAATAATTTGCAGAAGAAAGGTCAATCTAATGAGTAGAGACCACCTAATCCGCTTGAATCTACTAATTTGGTCGATGAAGCTCTGCCTTATTATCGGGCTTGTGATGCTCTTCATGAGGAGGCTACTTTCCCCATAGTTAAAAGGATTTTGGATAGTCAAATGTTTGGGGCAAGTAATCAAATAAATGTGGTGGGTAAAGAGTTTTCTTTGTCTATGGAAGACTGGATGGAAGTTAAGGAAAACAATGAGGATGTTAGGCCTTCCACATCAGCTTTTAGCGTAAATAATTTTGATCATGAAAATGATATGATGGTTAAATTATTTGGTGAAAATCCTTCTCCAGAGAAAGTCACGGAAATTGCTAAAGATAATGGTTTAACATATCAAAGAACGGGTAAAGATCAAAGTGGGAATTAGATTCCCCCTTGAAGTTTTAACCTGGTTTCAAACTCTGGATTAGATATCAATTTGGGAAGTTGGTTTAATAATGCAAAAATCTAGGTTCCTATTGTCAAGATTGCAAAGATTCCTTCCCAAAGGGCTAACTTACTAAAAGCTATTGAAGCTCCTTAAGTAAATGTTTCTCAACAGAAGACACCTGAAGCTGATTATCGGGATTCTCCTATATATTTGCAAAGTTTGGATTTAGATAACAAGGATCATCAACCATTATTTATTACTTTGATGGTTAATGGATATAAATTGAATAATTGTATTTTGGATTCTAGTACATCAACTTGTGTCATGACCAAGAGGGTCATGGAACAACTTAATTTAAGAGTTTCTATGCCTTACTACAATATATGTGTCATGGATTCTAAGAAGATTGAATTTCATGGGTTAATAAAGGATTTACAAGTTCATTTATCGGTTTACCACGACATTATGATTTTTATGGACATTGTTGTTATTGACGTGCCTGATACTTGGGGTATGCTTTTATCTAGAAAATGGGCACCTGATCTAGGAGGGAGTATTCAAATGAATTGGTCATATGCTATGATTCCTTCTCCTAGAGGTGATGGGTTTGTAAGACATAATAGAGAGCTCGAGAGAAGACTCTGTGTTGAAGATCATAAGAGACCTCATAATGAGATAATTAAAGAACAATCTGACTTTGGGAATTATGTTATTCTGTCTAATTCCATATTTCTTCCTGATGATAAGGTTGATCAAAAGATTGGGGATCTCAAGGATAAAGTTTGGTACATGTATTTTGATGGTGCATCATCTAGGCATGATAAAGGTGTAGGAATAGTATTAAAATATCCCTTGGTCATATTTTCAAGTTTGCCTATCGATTGGAATTTGAAGCAACCATAAATGTTGTTGAATATGAAGCTTTGTTGTTGGGTCTTGAGCTAGCAAATGCTCTAAGATTTAAGTTGCTTAGCATCAAGGGGGATTATGACTTAATTATCATGCAAATTAAAAATAAATTTACATGTAAAAATCAAAGGTTAAGGAATTATCAAAATGTTGTATGGGATACTATGGAATACTTTGATGTCCTTGACCTTGAAGCTATCCCGAGAGAATAGAATAGTTTGGTAGATGAGCTTGTCGTAGCTACTTCTACTTTGCAATTATCCGATGGGTTGATCAAGGATAAGATAAAAATGGAAGTTATATTTAGGCCTTCTATTCCAGATAACTTAGAGCATTGGCAAGTTTTTGATGATGAGAAATAAGCGATTCGTTTTCTTGATAACTTGGATGAGTTTGAAAATCTTTGGATAGATTCTAAGGAGGATGGATCTAATGATCATGAAGATATTATAAATACTACTCCTAGGAATGTTGTTTCTTTAGAACAACACTTTGATCAGCATGATGCCTCAAAGATGAAATAGGAAAATAAAACCGATCCATGTGAATTCATTGAGGTAAACATTGGTATCTCTAGTGATCCCAAGATTATCAAAATTGGTAAGGTTACTACTGATGAAGAAAGGAAAAACTTAACCAATTTACTTCATGAATATCGAGATGTTTTAGCATTTTCTTATGATGAATTAAAAGGTTATAGGGAAGATGTCATGGAGCACACTATCCTCTTGAAAGATGAAAATGTTAAACCCTTTCATCAAAAGCTTAGGCAAATAAATCCTAAGTTAGCCCCTTTGGTTCAAAAGGAGCTTTAAATGATGCTTGCAGCAGGAATTATCGCTCAAAGGATGCATTCAACATGGTGTTCCAATCTGGTGATTGTTAGAAAAAATAATGGTACAATTAGACTTTCTGTCGAATTTCAAAATCTTAATCTAGCATGTAAGAAAGATAATTACCCTTTGCAAAACATGGAGACTATGTTGCAAAGAGTAACCAGTTTTGGAATGATGTCATTGCTAGATGGTTTTTCTGGATATAATCAGGTAGGGGTTAAGAAGGAGGACCATCACAAAACTACATTCACTGCACCATGGGGTACTTTCGAATATATTAGAATGTTGTTTCGGTTAACCAATGTGGGGGCCACGTTTCAAAGTTCTATGGATTATGCCTTCAAGGGTTTAATTGAGAAGATTATAAAAATTTATCAGGATGATCTTACTATTTTTCCTAAATATTGTGTTAGTCATATAGGTCATCTTATGCAAGCTTTTGATAAATGTAGAGATTATGGGATTTCCTTAAATCTGGCTAAGTCTATTTTTGGAGTGATTGAAGGGAAATTACTTGGTCACATAATTTCTAAAGATGGAATCAAGATTGATCCTGAAATATTTGAGGCAATCCAAAATATTCCTCTCCCCCATAATCTTAAATCCCTTCAGTATTTTCTTGGAAAAACAAATTTTCTTTGAAGATTTATTCCAAATTACGTAGAAATAGCTAACCTTATTTGAAGTCTTCTGAAAAAGGATGTAAATTTTTTATGGAAAGAAGATTGCAAAAGGGATTTTCATAAAATCAAAGGTGCCATTGTGAAAGCCCCTATTTTAGTTAGTCCCGATTACTCAAAGGATTTCATGATTTTGTCTTTCACTTCTGAAGATACCATTCTTGGTGTCCTATTGCAGAAAAATAAGGATGGTCATGAGAAGCCTATTGCTTTCATGAGTAGAGTGCTTCAAAATTTTGAATTAAATTACACTACCATGGAAAACCAAGCCTATGCGTTAGTCAAATCTCTTAAGAATTTTAGAACTTATGTGGGTTATTCCAAAATCATTACTTTTGTCCCACATTCTGTGATTAAAGATATATTAACTCAAACTGATTGCTTAGGGACTCGTGCTAGGTGGGTTACCAAAATACAAGAATAAAATTTAGAGATTAGACCCACCAAGTTAGTCAAAGGTCAAGGCTTGGCTGAAATGATAACCGAAGGTAATGAGAAATCTCTTGATTTGACTTGTCTTAACGATTCATCTTCACCTGAGCTACAAAGATTAGTAGAGCATGAGTGGTACAATGACATTATTTATTACTTGTTAAATCTTACATGTCCTAACCATTTAGTTGCTCATAAGAGAAGGGCTCTTAGATTAAAAGCCACTAAGTATTGCCTAATGAAAGATGGCCTTGGATGGAGAAATCCTGAGGGCATAGTACGTAGGTGTGTTGATGAAATTGAGTCCAAGAAGTTAATTTCTGAGTTTCATTCAAGATTTTGTGGTGGTCATTATGTTTTTAGAACTATTGCCCACAAAATTATGAGAGCTGGTTATTATTGGCCTTCGAATTTTTCTGATGTGCATAAGTTTTTTAGAAGTTGTCAAGCCTACCAATAGTTCACTAGGAAATAGAAGCTTGCTACCCTACCCTTACAACTTGTGGTTATGGAGGCACTTTTTCAGCACCGGGGCCTGGACTTCATTAGGAAGTTTCAAGAAAATTCTAGCAATGGCTACTCATGGATTTTGAATGCTACTGATTATTTCACTAAGTGGGTCAAATCCATCCCTGCTAAGAATGCCACTAAAAAGGTCATTATGGATTTCATTGAAAATAATATCATTACTAGATTTGGTGTCCCTGCTAAGATCACTACTGATAATGCCAAGGCTTTTAGTTCTTCAGAATTTTCATCTTTTTGTTTCAAGTATGGCATTGTCTTATCTCATTCATCTAATTACTATCCTCAGGGTAATGGACTTGCTAAATAAAGTAATAAAAATCTTATAACCATTATCAAGAAGATAGTAGGAGATAAAAAACAATCTTGGGATAGTAAAATCAAGTATGCTTTATGGGCAGATAGGATTACTAAAAAGAAAGATACTGGTAAAAATCCCTTTGAATTAGTTTATGGCTTGGATATAACTTTACCTTTTCACCTTAAATTTCTACCTTATCAACTCCTTCAGCATTTTTCTACTAATAAAGATGTTATTCAAAATAGAATTGATCAGATTGTGGAGTTGGATGAAACTCGTAGGACAACTTTTGATAATATGTGTAAAAGTCAATCTAACATTAAGAAAAGCTTTGATAAATCATCTCGATCTAGATCTTTGCAGGTTGGAGATATGGTACTCCTATGGGATCGCACGAATGAAAAACTAGGAAAACATAAGAAATTTGATAGTTTGTGGCTAGAACCATACATTATCTGAGACATTGCTAGGCCAAATTCATTCCACTTGAGCAGATTGGATGGTGAACCGCTTAACTTACCTACGAATGGCCAAATTCTCAAGCTATTCTTCAAAGATGACATCTGATGCCATTAGGCATCCTCTGTATTGTATTTATAACCATACACCTTGTCATTTCAACATTTCATTTCTGCTTTAGGATTAGGTTTACTTTTCATGTTTCTAGATAGTTAATAAATCAAGAGCTTATATCTTTCCCGTACATAATGTTATATGATGATTTTTGAATGGACTCTACTTATGTTATCTTGTATGTTGCATGGATGCAGATTCTGGATTCTCACATTCCTCCTGTGCAACAATGTGTCCCCAAGTAGAGCCAGATGTTGACCACTACGTGTCAACGACCTATAGCACTACACCCCCTTTTTTCGCAAAAGGGATAGGACTTGATTGATGTGTTCGTTTCGTTCAGATATCATCATCAACCTGATTATCATGTTATAATGTAAACCCATTCTGCATGTATATGATGTAAATAATCTCAGCAGAACAGTGTCATGTATGTAATGGCCTAGGTAAACCTACTTTTCTGGTGACGATCTACATTCTGGGAGTTTTTTTGTCTCACCGATTCATTTTCGAATGGTCGACAGAGTTTTCCTTCACTATCACCCCAAAGTTGTAATGTATCTTGTCACTGGGATCTTATACGAGTCCTAGTGTTATAGATTGAGTCTATGTAAAAGTGATTTGGGAATAATCCTGACTATTTGGTTAGGTTATTTTATTACAAATTTCTTGGTCTACTGGTTTATATTTCTATCGCAGAGATGGGTAGTCTGTGAGGGTTTATCACAAAAGGATTTTCGCCCTTATGATGTAAAAAATATGAAAATCATGATGTGAAGTGTCTTGAGCATTGGAAAAGTAAATTATCCCCCCATAGGTTAATTAATTAAATTTTCTGGCCAAACATTAATTAAAATCCTAAGCCAGAAATTTAATTAATTCTAGGTCCTAGGTAAATTTAAATTCTCCAAAGGCAAAATTCGTCAGTCCTTAAAAATCAAATTTTAAAAAGTCCCAGGACTAAGGTTAATTAATTATTTTTCTAAATTTTAAGCCTTTGGTCCCTGGGGTTTAAGTCAAAGTCAAATTTTTGAGGAAATTAGCTCAAAAGTTTGATTTTTGAGTTAATTAAAATGCATTTAATTGAAAAAATTAGATTTCCTCAAGAACTTAATATTTCGACTAATGATATTAAAAGAAATTTTAATCCTCATAAACGGTCGAGATTGCTTTGACAAGGATCACTCGAACTAGTCATTGGAGGATTTATCTTTAAAAAAGAGGTCATTTGTTAGTTGATCCATCTGATCTTTGAGTCGTGTGCTACGCGAAAAGCTCTCGTGTAATCTTTTTTTTGAATAATAAAGAGAGACTTTGGGGTTAATCTTCATCGATGTTACTCTTCATGGAAATACTGTAAGATGTGTCATTTTTCATGCATAAATTTAATTTTAGCCATTGATAATAGCTTCTAAAGAGTGATTTGAGTACAGGTATATTGCTCAGTCGCTGGGGTTTAAGCAATAATTTAAATTTTGAATGTAATGGAAGGTATCTCTATTTATCTAAATTTTATTATTATTTTCTCGCTCTGTTTTGATGGTTGAATCGAGTTTTGCAGGAAAGTCTTGATTTTTAGATTCTGGGGAGTTAGGGGAAGTTTTCAGTTGGACCAGCCAACTCCCGATCCGTGTTTTCTTAAGATCCAAACTTAATTTAATCTTCAGTTTATCATAATATTTTTATTGGTAATGCATGAAGGGTTTTGAGCTAAGCACCTCCTTTAAAATTTTAAAATATAATTTTTGTGTGGGAAATTAATAGGTCTAGCTGTTGAGAGCCTTAAATTATCAGATCTGGGAGCGAATTTGGACTCATACTCCTTAGATATGATAGATCTACCATTCTTGTGCACAAATATGTAAATTTGTTTTGGTTTTCTGACTTGGGTTTCTGGGAATTTTCTTTTTTTTTTTGCATATTTGGGTTCTGGGTGGTTTTGTTTTTAGGTACAAATTGCAGATCTGAAGGTGAAGTTTGATTTCAAGTCAAATCTAGGCCCTGGAGGGTATGATTTGGCCTCAAAACCATTTTTGCAGGAGCATTGTTTTTGCAGTCCAAGGGTTTGAATTTTTTATTTTTATTTTTTATTCTGGAAAAAATCTTATAAGGGTTTTATTGATAAATCTGAAGCAGAATATATCAACTTAATTAGAATTTTCTCGAAAATTTTTTAAGGGTTCATTGAGCTACCATTTTCCTCTTTGTTTTCCGCATTTGAAATTTCTTTTCCTGTAAAAAAATTTTGAAATCATTTTGTTGCCTTGTGTTTATTCTTCTTGCTTGCTGCATTTTTCTCTTCTCTAGGATATTTAGATTTTTTTTTTACTGCGTCACAAGAGCTCCTTCATTCCAGCTGCAAACCCTTGCATCCCTGCATCTCCACTACTACCGAATTTCTTTTGTTTGATCTCCGCAGAATCCCTATCTGTCGCTGCTCTTGCTTCCTGCCCTAGCCTGCAGCTACAACTCCCCATATGATTTCCGTAACTTTCAATCTCAAGCGCTGCCATCACACTCTTCATCCCTATTCCAAGCTACGTTCTCCATAGCTTCTACCCACGTCCCTTACTGCCATAGCTTCATGCACTTCATCCTCTTGTTTTCGTCCCTCTACCATCGGATTCCATATGCCGCCTAAACCTGCACGCAACCTTTGTGATTTCATTTTTCGTTTTCTTTTTATCTTTGTGTATTCATAGAGTTAGATAGGGTTAGATTAGGTTTAATGTATTTTAATTTTATGATCTTCCTTTCATTTTGATATTTTTTTCTTTTTATTTTAAGCCTAAAACATAAACAAACAACTAAAAATTTTGACTTCAATTTTTTTTTCTTGGTGTTTCATTTTAATTTGTTTTTATTTTGATTTCGACCATTTGACTTTTCTTGAAAATAAAAAACACTAAAAATGAAAAGGGACTTCGTTTCCATTTATTATTTCCATGTGACTTTGATACCTTCTAAAAATTTTAGATCAAAAATAATTTTTCACATTAAAAGATTTAATTTTTATTTTTTATTTTTATTTTTTTCGTTTTAATTTCTTTTTTGTGGCCTTTGGCCCATAATTATTATTTTTTATATACTTTTTATTTGCTTTGGTCACATCATAAAAAAATAAAAATAAATAAATAAATAAAATCTTAATTGATCATTTACCACATTAGACTTGTTTCATAAAACTTAGCACATCGACTTTTTTTTCCTAAGGGATAATCTATAGTTCCTCCTCGGTGTTTCTTTTGTGTGTTAATGGTAAAATCTAAAAGAAAACTTTTGTGGTATTAAAACTTTTCATTTCTCTATAGTTAAACACGCTTAAACTTTTCGTATCTAAAGATTGACTATAGGAAAGTGATAAATTTTCCTAGATTTGGGATTCTAAGCATAAATCATTTTAATTCTAGGTTTGGTAATTGATTAGAATTTAAATTTCATGGATTTTTTAAAGTATTTGGATCTCTAGAAATTTAATTGCTAGAATATTTTGCATCTATTGAAATTGATCGTCATTGCTTAAATTATTTGATGTGTGTTACATGCTAGATATTTTGTGAATATTTTCAAGTAATTGTTAAAGTACTCTATCGTGGAATTGTAATAGATTGCATATCTTTGTTTCCTAAGCTGAGTATTTTTTGAGCATCTGTTGACATTGATTGCAAAGAAGCTTTTGTTCTCTTTGAGCTATAATTGTATCAAAAATATTTGAAATAAGCTTGTGGTTTAATTGTAATATTTCCAGGTGTTTATTTTTAAGTCTTCATCCAATAAAGCGAACATTTTATTTTGTTGATTACGGGATTTTGCGACACAAGTGATTCTAATCCTCGAGTCTAACTTCATCTCATCATCTCGTGCATTTGCATATATGTTAGCTTTGCATAAATAAAATTTACTTCCAAGCATAATCTTGGTCGATCAAGAGATAGGTATCCATCCATATTTGCTTGAGAAGCCTTCTTTTAATAGTACTTAAAACAATGACCTTGTAGTCGTCAAAGCGACAGCTCTCTACAATACCGAAGGCACTGGGTATGTTAGATTTTTAGGAGAGGTATTGTTAATCACACCTTAGTATGGTTCACCTTATCTTCTCTCTGCCAATTACTATGAAATCAGGATCAACACAGAAAGGATCAAAGGATTCAAATTCAAATAGGCATTTAGCTAAAATTAAACAAGATTCTTGCATCTCACATTAGATTGAAGATTTACATTTCATATGAGATAGTCATTCATCTAAGCAGCAGTTGCTAATCGATTACTTGGTCTTAATTTCCCTAGCAAGATCGATGACTCCATAAGGCACTGGTATCAATCGTTTAAAATCTAATAAAATCCTATAAGTCTTGCTAAATATTAATCAAGTACTTGATCGCTTCACTGTGTCTCCCAAATTGGTTGGTTCCCAACTTGTTCTTCTTCATTCCATTTTTCCATAGGGTATACCCCCCTTAGCCTGTTGTAGGGAGACAACTTAAATGAAGAGATTGGGGATCAGGGTGACGACCCCCAATCTAATCTGTTGTTATGGTTCCTACATATTTTGTGCAACAACAAGCTCATTGTTGTCTAGCACATGGATCCTATCCCTAAACCTGATCATAACATCTCCTGTAAGACGATATTCCACATCTTGATCACCTATACCCTGCTAATGTAACCTGTGCCTAAGATCCCTATAACTGCCATCCTTTTGTCTTGCCTGTAAGATATAATCTTGTAAATATGTCCCATAAGAGCTCATAAATGCTATGTGATTCACCTCCACTCTTCTGCTAAGAGCATCTGCGACCCTATTCTCTTTTCCCTTAATGTGCTTGATCTCAAGGTCAAGATAATTGATTGTGGCCAACCACCTAGCTTGCCTGGAATTCAGATTTGGTAGATAAAATAAGTATCTCAATCCACTATTATCACTCATCAAGATGAAACTCCTGCCAAGAATATAGTGTCTCCACATTGTTGGGTTGTGTTATATTCTTTCCACAACTAGCTTACAAGGGCGTTAGAGGGGAGGTGGAGCACACCCTTCGTTGCACCGACTGCGTAATAGGGGGGTCATAGGGGGTTTGAGGGGGGCGGTTAGCCCCCCTCTACGGGGTCAAGGGCAGTGGCATGGGAATTTTTTTTTGGACCCTATATTAGGTAGGGAAAACCTACCTATGGTTTTGTGCATGGTTTTCGCACATGGTTTTGGACGCGATAGTTTTCGGTCCATGGTATTGGATGCTTCGACATGTATATATATATATATATATATATATATATATATATATATATATATATATATATATATATATATATATATATATATATATATATATATATATATATGTATTGTAACATTGAAAGGAACATAATGAAAAATCAAGCTGGTAGTCCCGGTTTTGGGATCTAGGGGAAATCTCTGTGTATATGTGATTTATGTGTTATTCTCTCGCATTGTTTATTTTTTTTGTTTTAGAATTCGTATGTAGGTAATTTTTGTACGGGGTTAAAACCTACATTTGGTATCGGATCTGTTTTGGCTTCAAGGGGATGCCTTTGTTGCTGAGGGATTTTGCTCGGGCCTGTGGTAGACCCTATTCAGTGGGATATCTGCGGGCTCGACTCTGGTGGTGAAAGAAGATGGCGAGAATTTGAAAGATAGAGATTGAGAAATTTAATGGTCAAAGTTTTGAGTTATGGAGACTCAATATGGAGGATCTATTGGTGGATAAAGATTAGTGAATCGTGGTAGATCTAGGTACTAAACCAATGACAGTATTCGATAAGAAATTGAAGAAGTTGGATCAGAAGGCTAAGAGCACAATACGATTGTGTGTCTCAGATTTAGTATTGTTGAATGTATCAGGGGAAGCTACGGTGAAGGTTTTGTGGGACAAGTTAGGGACATTGTTCCAATCTAAGTCTCTGGTGAATAAACTGTTCCTATGGAAAAAGTTGTATAACCTGAGGATGAGATATGGAGACTTGGTGACAAAAGATCTGAACACATTTAATATTGTGGTAAGTCATTTATTATCTATTGATATTAAAATTTCAAATGAAGATAAGTGCATCAGTTTGTTGTGTTCTCTACCAGATTCGTGGGATAGTCTAGTTATTACAATAGGTAGCAATGCAACTTCCTTGTACTTTGATGAAATAGTCTCATCCTTACTGACGGAGGAGATGTGACAGAAAAATATGGAGGGTCAGAATGGTGATGCCTTGTTTATAAGAGGATGGTCCCAGAATAGAAACAAAAATAAGTCATCGAGTGGGAGATCTAAATCTAGAGGGAGATATAAATCTCCAAGAAAACCTGTAAAGGTGGTGTGCTGGAAATGCGGAAAGGAAGGGCACTACAAAAGGGACTATAAATCTAAAGAACCTGACAAAGGAAACATATCTGATGATGCTCCTTCTGCAAAGGCAAAAAGCACCTCAGATGAAGTTGGGGATGTGTACTTGGCTTCTTCAAGTACACATGTAGATCATGAGGCATGGTTAATTGATTCAGGTGCATCCTTTCACTTCACTCCCCATAGAGACTGTTTCTGCGAGTATGAGAAATATGATGGTGATGATGTCTTCTTGGGGGATGACAGGAAGGCTAGAATCATTGGTCATAGAAAAGTAAAGTTGAAGTTGCAAGGTGGAAGGGTTAGATCACTTTCAGGTGTTCTGCATATTCCTGCATTGGCCAGAAATTTAATTTCTATAAGCAAGTTGGATGATGCAGGTGTAAAAACAGTGTTCGATAACAATACCTGCAAGATGGTTCGGGGAGCATTGGTATTGATGCGGGGAGTTCATATTGGAACTCTGTACAAGTTGCAAGGTAGCATTGTTGTTGATGGGTTTAATAGTTCTATGGTTCCTAAAAGTGGAGCAAGAAAACTAGTGGTCTCTGGAGAGAAGACCATGTTGTGGAATCAAAGGCTTGGACAAATTGGAGAGAAGGGTGCATTGGTATTAATGCGGGGAGTTCATATTGGAACTCTTTACAAGCTGCAAGGTAGCATTGTTGTTGATGGGTTTAATAGTTCTATGGTTCCTAAAAGTGGAGCAAGAAAACTAGTGGTCTCTGGAGAGAAGACCATGTTGTGGAATCAAAGGCTTGGACAAATTGGAGAGAAGGGCCTTCGAACACTTCATGGTAAAGGTATGGTAGAAGGTATGAGTAATAGCTCTCTGGATTTTGATTTCTGTGAAAATTATGTATATGGGAAGTAGAATTGGGTGAGTTTCCCCTCTGGTTGTAAGAGGGTGAAACATATATTAGATCTTGTGCACAGTGATCTGTTTGGACCTGTGAAGGTTCCATCATTGGGTAAGTCTGTGTACTATGTATCATTTATAGATGACTTCTCAAAGAATACATGGATATATTTCCTTAAGAATAAATTTGAAGTCTTTGATAGGTTTAAAGAATTTAAGGCTCTGGTGGAAAGCCAGACAGAGAAGAAGATAAAGTTGCTAAGGACAGATAACAGTGGAGAGTTTTGCAGTAAGGAATTTGAAGAATTCTGTAAGAAGTGTGGTATAGCATGGTAGAAGACTACTCCATATCAACCTGAGAAAAATGGAGTTGCAGAAAGAATGAGCAAGATGTTGATGGAAGGACAAGAAGCATGCTTAGTGGTGTCGGGTTAGGACAAGAATTCTAGGCAAAGGCGGTGGAGATAGCATGTTACCTAGTCAACATATCACCTTCATCAGTGTTGGAGGATAAGACTCCACAAGAGATATGGACTAGTAAAAAACCCTCTCTTTCACATCTAAGGGCATTTGGATGTGATGCATATGTACATGTTCCAAAGGAGAAAGTAACCAATTTGGATAGTAAATGTGAAAAGTGCATCTTTATTGGGTATAAGGATGGTTTAAAGGGTTATAAGCTTTGGAACCCAGTAACAAGGAAGGTTGTGTACAACCGAGATGTGGTGTTTAGAGAGGTGAAAGCTGTTATTAAACATGAATTCCAAACAAAGGAACCTGAGAAGATAGAGTTTGAACTTAAGGAGGAAGAATCAGACCCTATGGCAGAAGAGGAATCAGAAGATGAAGAGCCACAAACTCCGAGTGTGAGAAGATCAGTTCGAGAAAGAAGGCAGCCGGAAAGGTATAGTCCATCTGCTTTCTATTCAAATTTTGCTTTATCTATCACTGATGATGATCCCAGAACTGTGAAGGAAGAAGTCGATTCATAGGATGGAAAACTTTGGAAAGAGGCCATGGTTGATGAAATGGCATATTTGCACAAAAATAAGGTTTGGGATCTGGTGGAGTTGTTGGCTAGAAGGAAACCCATTGGCAACAAATGAGTGTTCAAGAAGAAGACAAATGTAGAAGTAAAGGTGGAGGAATACAAAGCTCGGTTGGTAGCAAAAGGTTATTCCCAGGTGCCGAGAATTGATTTTGGTGATATTTTTTCTCCTGTTTCCAAGGTAGCTTCTATTAGATTACTTTTACCTGTTGCTGCTGCTTTTGATTTTGAGGTAGAACAGATGGATTTGAATACAACATTTCTTCACGTGGATCTGGTAAAAGAGATCTACATGAAGCAACCTAAAGGCTTTGTGGTGAAGGGTAACAAAGAACTGGTATGCAAGTTAAAAAAGCATCTGTATGGGTTAAAACAATCACCAAGGATGTGGTATCCGAAATTTGATACATTTATATGGGGACTTGGCTTCACGAGAAGAAAATCAGACCACTGTGTGTATTTTAAATTATTTGGTGACCATGTTATTTATCTAGTCTTGTATGTGGATGATATGTTGCTGGTTATAAATGACAAAGAAATTATCTAGGATTTGAAGACCCAATTTTCCTCCAAATTCGACATGAAATATCTTGGTGCTACAAACTTTATTTTGGGCATGGAAATTAAAAGAGATCAGGCAAAGAGGAAGCTCTGGTTAAACCAGAGGAAGTATGTCGAGACAATACTACAGAGGTTTAATATGCAGGATAGTAAACCCGTGAAGGTTCCCTTTCCTGTTGGTGTAAAGTTATCTGCTGAACAGTGTCCCAAGACACAAGAAGAGGAAGAGGACATGTCCCGTGTTCCATATGCAAGTGCAGTCAGTAGCTTGATGTATGCGATGGTCTATACTAGACTAGACATTACACATGTAGTGGGAGTATTGAGCAAGTTTATGTCAAAACCAGGAAAGGAGCATTGGACAGCAGTGAACCGAGTTTTCAGGCATTTACATGGCACTAGTGACTATGGTTTGTGCTACCAAGGAAGACCAGGATTGGACAGAGTTTTGGATATCCATGGCTTTGTTGATGCAGACTGGGCTGGAGATCTGGATCAGAGAAGATCTACAAGTGGGTATGTGTTTAACCTATTTGGAGGTGCAGACAGCTGGATGAATAAGAAACAATCTATAGTGGCATTATCAACTATATAGGCAGAATACATAGCAGCCATTAATGCAAGCAAGAAAGCAATTTGGTTGCAGAGATTGTGTTCAAGTATGGGATTAGTATAGGGAGCTATAAGGATAGAATGTGACAAACAAAGTGAAATCTTATTGGAAAAGAACCCTGCTTATCATTCAAATACAAATCACTTTAATGTTCAGTATCACTTTGTGAGGGATATGATAGAAGACAAAACGGTGTTGCTGGTAAAGGTGGACACTTTGAAGAATACTGTAGATGCATTGACAAAATCTGTGAGCTTTGAGAAGTCCTCTTGGTGTAGAGAAACAATGGGAATTTCAAGGCTAGATAAATGACTAAGCTCTCATGTGTCCCACTGTGAATTTTAAACAACAAGTGGGAGAATGTTGGGTTTTGTTAGATTCTTTACATGACTAGCTCATGTAGTTTACGGGGGGGTTAGAGGGGGGGGGGGTGTGGAGGCTCCCTTTCGTTTCACTGACTGTGCAGTGGGTGGGTCACAGTGGGGTTGGTAGGCCCCCCTGTATGGGGGGTTTGAGGGGGACGGTTAGCCCCCTCTCTACGGGGTCTGGGGCAGCACCCTAGGGAAAAAACATTTGGACCCTATATTAGTTGAGGCAAACCTACCTATGGTTTTTTGCATTGTTTTCACACATGGTTTTGGATGCGATGGTTTTCGGTCCATGGTAATGGATGCTTCGACATGTATATATATGTATTGTAGCATTGAAAGGAACATAATGAAAAATCATGCTAGTAGTCCTGGCTTTTGGATCTAAGGGAAAATCTCTATGTATATGTGTTTTATGTGATATGCTCTTGCATTGTTTATTTTCTGTGTTTTAGAATTCGTATGCAGGTAATTTATGTATGGGGTTAAAACCTACACATATCTTCAATGCATGGATGATCACTGCCAACTTAAGATTGTGCATCACACAATTCTACTCATGCTCACTCAATTTCCTTGATTCATAGTATATTACCTATCCTTCCTACATTATAACCCCACCAAGTCCTCTTTTGAAAGCATATACACATACCACAAACTATTTATCTGTATATGCAATCTTTAGAACTAGAGAATTTGTCGACAATTGTTTCAACTGCTCAAAACTTGCTGCACATTCCTCTGTCCATTTAAATTTCCTTCCTTTTTGCTGCAATGATGTGACAATATAGGAAATGCACGAGTAGTTCCTGATGAACCTCCTATAGTAACCTGCTAACCCCATAAATGACCTTACCTCATCCAACTTCCTAGGAGTTGTTGATTCCATGATAACTATGATCTTTTCCAGGTCCACTTCTATGCCTTCCTTGGAAACAACATGCCCCAAGTAATGTACCTCTATCTGAAAGAAATTGCATTTTCTAAGCTTGGCATACAACTGATTCTCTCTTAGCAATCTCAATACTACTGCTAATTGTCCTACATGATGTTCCTCATTCTTAGAATATATCAAGATATCATCAATGAATACAATCACAAACTTGTCCATATAGGGACACAACACACTATTCATCAAGCAGATAAAAGTAGTTGGAGCATTATTCAAACCAAATTGAACTACAACAAACTCATAATGTCCATACCTGGTCCGGAAAGAGTCTTGTAGATATCCTCTTCTTTGATGTGTTATTGATGGTATCATTTTCACAGATCAATCTTCGAGAACACTACTTCTCCCTTCAACTGATCAAACAAGTCATCAATCCTTGGCAATGGATACATGTGCTTGATCATCACCTTGTTCAACTTCTTGTAATCAATACACAACCTAAGAGTACCATCCTTGTTCTTCACAAACAATACTAGTGTACCCGAAGGCCACACACTTCAGCTAATGTATCTCTTGTTAAGCATTTCCTTCTACTATAACTTCAATTCCAATAACTCTGGAGTGCTCATCCTATAAGGTTCCACTGATGTTGATGTTTCTCCTGGTACCAACATAATAGAAATGTCAACTTCCCTATGGGGTGGCAACTCAGATATATCTGCGGGGAATACATCCTAGAATTGATGCAAGATCAGGTACCTATTCAAGACCTTCGCATGCTTAATATCCTTACCTTTACCACTAGAGATATGCACTACAAATAACACACACCCTTTCTTGTGACTATGCTTTGACTTCATAGATGTAACCATTCTAACTGATGTAGCCTTCTTCTTACCTTGCAAGATTGATATGGACTTATGCAAGAATGCAGAAAAACACAGATATAAACATAAACACAAAGATGCAACAAAAATAAATCTTCATGTCATTAATATCAAAGAAGTGAAAGATGTTTACAAGAAGAATGGAAATAAACCAGCATTGGCGAGGGTAGATTATCTCTGAGAAGATATGTGGCAGCTACATCCCTCTGAACTTTGTTACAATTAGGCTTAATGGATTTTTTTATCATTGAGAAACAATGGGAAAACCTAAGCATCCAAAAACCTAACCCTAGGAGATGAAGCGCCAAAAGCATGTGGGCCCCTTTGGGGTTAGTTGGAACATCGAATTCACAGGGTCATAACTTTGTCATATGATCTCCTTTTGACTATCATAATACCTCATTTTGAATATCTACAAGAGGAGGTTGAAAACAAATTGGCGAACTAGTTTGACACTTTTTCAGTATCTCTTTTTTCGCAAAATAAATATTTTAGTCCCTCAAAATGGCTATGGAAGTTTAGGACCTAAAAAGATGATAAAAGTAGTAAGTTTCACTGCAATCAAGGAAACTGAAAAGTAAAATTAAGGAAAATGAAAAGAAATGGTGGGGTTCCAAGGGGAATAGATAGGTGGCCACTAGTATCCACCTAGATCAATCCTCCCCCCTTAGGAAGAAATGGTACCCATTGTGTTGAGTGCCTCCATGAGATGGGGAAACCTCTGCTAAACTTGGTCCTTGGTGAGCTACTTGCCTTGGTGAAGGATTTGGCCTACTTTGAGAATTCAATATGGCTGGATCCTTTGTTGGTGTGTGTTCTTGATCTTTGTCTCCATGATCCTTTCATTTGTGGCTTGCTCGATGAAGCTTGGGTTGAGCTCTATTTGTGTCAGTTACTTAGCAACGTTGGATGTGTCCAACAATGGGGGAAAGTATGTTCACAGCCTATCCACATTGAATATTGGGTGCAAGCCAAGGAACGGTGGAATGATAATCTTGAAGGCATTGTCCCCTACAACATTGGTGATGGTGTATGGCCCATATCATAGTGGGTGAATCTCGCAGTGGGGCCTAGTGAGGCGCTCCTTCTGCAAATGTAACCAAACTTTGTCAGCCACTTGGAACTTGTGTGGCACTCGATGTTGATCATGATTCTACTTGTACTTAGCATTGGCTTTCTCCAATATGTCATGGACCTACTGGCAGATGTGCTGAATGCGCTCAATGAAGCTATTAGCCCGGTCAACTTCAAACTAGATATGAGTTGAATATGTGTGAGTAGCTACGAATGGTATGGTGACATCAATCAGACATAGTGGCTGGAATCCCAACCCCACCTGAAAGGGACTATTCCAGTTGAGCTATGGAGAGCTTTGTTATAGTTGTGTTGGACATAGGGGAGGATTTCATCCCATGTGTATCGATGCTTCGAGTTGTACATGTGAAAAATGTGCACAATCATCCTATTGATGACCTCTATTTGGCCATTAGTTTGGGGGTAGAAGTTCGTGCACTTAGTGAGCTTGGTGTTCAACATCGACCAGAGGATTGACCAAAATGTACTCAGGAAGCTACTATCCTGATCTGAGATAATGGACTGTGGGATCCCAAAATGTACCCACACTCGTTTATTAAAAGCTTAGCAGTGGCTTCTACTGTGATACTCTTCTTGCAGTATGCCAAAATGGTCAAATTATAGAATTTGTCGATGACCATGAACATGCAGTCTTTTCCATGCTTAGTAGAAGGAAGGCCTGACATGTAATCCATGGAGATGGATTCCCAAGGCCGACTAGGAGTAGACAGGGAGTATATAGACCTTGCTTCTTGATTTTCGGTTTGGAAATGGCACAGGCACTGCAGGATCTGATGTACTTCCCAACATCCTGTTGAAGGTTCGACCAATAAAATACTCATGAAACAATATCATTGTTTTCTCTACTCTGAAATTTTTAGCAACCCGACTGTAGTGCACCTCCAAAATCATCTTGGCATGCTTGCTTGTAGAAAAAGGAAGGTGTCGTAGGTGGCATAACAGTGCGCCTTGGAGGTGAAAATCTAGAAATTTCTTGCCTTCCAGGAGAATCAGGTATATGTTGTCGAATTCTGGATCACTCTTGTAAAGATGCAGCCACCCCGAAGTCTCATGTCCACAAGAGTTGAGCATAGTGGTCATCGCCATAACTGGTGGTTGACTGAGACAATTTGCAGCATTATTGGTGCCTCCCTTCTTGTACTTGATGTTCAAATTGAACTATTACATATATTTGGACACTTTTTGATGGAGATCGTTCTGCAACTTTCCTTATGTCTGTATGAGCTATAGGGTCGATGATCTGTGTGAATGACCATTTCCTTCACTAGAATGTAATGCTTCCATTGTCGATAGGCTTGCACAATAGAATACATCTCTTTTTCATAAGTGGGATAATTTCATACTATATCTGAAAGTGTCTCACTGTGATATTCCACATGATGCCCCTACTGGGTAAGAACTACACCAATAGCATATTTGGAGGCATCTATCTCAATTTCAAATGTTTATTGCAGGTCTTGTAAAGTGAGAATTTGTGTAGATTAGAGGCGATGCTTCAACTCGACAGACACCTTTTGTTGGGATTCAGTCCAAAAGAACCTGGGTTTCACTCCACCCTTGGTGACTTTACTCAAAGGCCAAGTGATATGAAAGGATCCCAACATGAACCTTTGATAGAAATTGGAAAGACCCATAAAGGTGTAGAGCTATGTTAGAGTGGTTGGGGTTGGTCAATCTTGAATAACTTGTATCTTGGTTAGGTCCACATGCACACCCCACTCATCAATGATGTACCCCAGATATTGAATTTGGGTCATACCAAAAGTGCATTTCTCCAAATTGGCACACAAATTGTGTTTTCGTGGGGTTTGGAGGTCCTGTCAGATATCATGTATGCTCTCTTCCCAACTTTGGCTGAAGATCAGGATGTCATCCAGGTGCACTACGATGAACAGTTTGGTGAAGGGCTGAAATATTTTTTCCATGAGCCACATGAAGGTTGTGGGGTAATTTGTCAACCCGAAAGGCATGACTAGCCATTCAAAAAGGCCCTCCTTGGATTTGAAAGAAGTCTTCCACACATTAGAGGGTTCAATTGGTACCTGGTGATAACTGGACTTCAATTCAATCTCGCTAAAATATTTGGCCCCCTTGAGCTAGTCCATAAGGTCATCAATATGTGGGATTAGATACCTATTCTGGACAGTGATCTTATTCAACACCTGATACTCAATATAAAGTCTCCAGGTGTTGTCTTTCTTCTGTACCAACACGATTGGGCTCCCACCAGGTGATGGCATTGGCATGATGTGCCCTTTCTCCAACAACTCCTAAATCTGCCTCTTAATTTCTTCGTTCTCCAGAACAGAGCATCAATAGATCAGTCCATTGGGTAGCGGGACACTCGGGGTCATATCGATGGAGTGCTTGACTTGACAGTGTAGGGGTAACCCTATGGTTGAGGTGAATATGTCCATGAACTCTTCCATGACCTTGTCCATGTGTTATTGTCATGCGGAGGAGCCTTGTGTGGAGGCTATGGATGTGGCCACAATATTCTTCTTGCCTTGAGGGTGAATCATAAGGAAGAAAAATTTCATGATCTTGTAAATGATCTTACTGCATTGCTTCTCAAAGACCAAAGAGATGGCGGTAGGAGGTGCTACCTATGGTATCTTGTGTAACTTATTGCCCAAATAAATAATACATTGCAAGGCCTAGACTCATACAAAACATGACGCCTCCACAAGTATGGTTGGCCTAATAATACATCACAAAATTCAAGAGGAGAAACATCACATAATAACTCATATGTGAAGGGCTTGATACTATAGGGAAGGCGACACTCCTAGATGACGCAAATATCTCATCCTTGGTGAAGCCACCCGATGGTGTATGGCTATGGGTGTGGTGTGGTCGGTAGGCTCAACTGCTTCACGAACTCTGATAAAATGAGGTTCTTTTGGCTTTCACTGTCAACAATGAAATACAATGGAGAACCCTTCACCCACATCTATGAGTGGAAGAGTCGTTCCCCCTCCTCTAGATCCTTAGGCTCAATCTTCTGGATCTTGGTGGTGGCAATAGTGGCAGTGGGATCTACATCAATAATCTACTTCCCTTTGTCATTCCCATTGTTGGTTTTCGACTCAGAGTTGAAACATGCATCTAATTCAAAAGCCTTAAGATCGGCCATGAGTGACTGCTTGGCTCGACACACACTTGTGTTGTGAGTGGGGCTCTTATGGAACTCACGCCATTTCCCTATGTCCTTCTTTGTATTCATGGTGTTTTTCTTTCCTTGCGGCTTCGGCAGGTTGTCCTAGGTTGCCCCGCCTTATTTTTGTCCTTTATTCTGTGGTTTGGGGGCACTTTTACTTTGCTTCAAATTCACAGATCTAAATTCTTACTTCTTCTGTTTAAATTTCTGTTCGATCTTGAAAGTGTATCGATAGGCGGTGCCAAGCAAGGAGATGTCCAGGAACTCTATCTCATCTTAGATGTACTTGTGTAGACAACCACGGTACTTGAGTACCAAATTCCACTTAGAATCCTTGATACCCAACTTCGTGAAAAAGGGTATGAAAAATATTTTTGAACTCCGGCAAATCTTGGTCCCTTCCCTTCCGTAGTGTGGTCCACTTTATATATTTATCTTCATATCTCCTGACAGGGTAATATTATTCCTTGATGGTGTCTCAGAAAGAATTCTAAGTGGGTGCGGATGAAAAAAGTGAGGGTTCTCTCTCATCCTTTTGTACACAGTAGGTTTCCCACCAATACTTGACATGGGGGATGACTTTGAGGAGTGCAAAAGTAATCTTTCCCGATTGGAAAAGTCATGAACCGAAAAATATCCTTCCAACATATTTAACCATCTATCTATGACATTTGCATCTTGCTGGATTTCAAATATTGGAATGTCAAAGTTGAATTGTATCTTAATAGGAGTGGTGCCTCCAGAGTGGCTGCTGGATGAAGATGCATCACCTGTGGGTGGTCGCCAAAGGATCTAGGCAAATGTATCCATCATTGTGTTCCTCTTTCACTCTAGGGCTTCCTCGAGAAATATTTTGAAAGGATCTTCTGCTCCCTCTTCTTTCTTTTCTTTGGCCAAGGGAGGCCATTAGGGTTTGCGAGGTTGGTCTTGCAAAGGTTTAACCAGTTCGAGCCTTAACTCCTTATACCCTGACCTTGTTGGGGACATGCAAAGAAAAATAGAGAAAGATAAGACCACTCTGATATCACTGATCCAGACTTATGCAAGAACACAACAAAATACAGATGTAAACACAAACACAGAGATGAAACATAAATAAATCATCAATTCATTAATATCAAAGAACTGAAAGATGCTTACAAGCAGAATGGAAATAAACCAGCATGAGTGATGGTATCTTATCTCTGAGAAGAGATGTGGCAGCTACATGCCTCTGAACTATATTACAATGAGGCTCGGTGGCCTTTTTATCATTGAGAAATAATGGGAAACCCTAAACATCCAAAAACCTAAGCCTAGGAGATGAAGCGCCAAAAGCTTGTGGGCCCCATTGGGGTTACATTGGGGTTAGTTGGAACGTCAACTTCCCAGGGTTGTAACTTTGGCATACGATCTCCATTTGACTATCATAATACCTTGTTTCGAAGATCTCCAAGAGGAGTCTAAAAGTGAATGATAATAACTTTGGAACTTTTCTGATCTCTCTATTTTCCTAAATAATGTCTTTTAGGCCCTCAGAATGACTCCAGAAGTTTAGGACCCGAAAAAATGCTAAAAATAGTAATTTGTATTACAATCAAGGAAACTAAAAAGTACAATTAAGGAAACTGAAAAGAAACAGTGAGGGTCCAAGTGGAATAGGTGGGTGGCCACCAATATCCACCTGGATCAAAGATTATCTATTCTCCATTGTCATCCAAGCACTCAATATCCTTCTCATAACAATCCACCTTAGTCCTATGTGTTGATTTGTGTAGCTTGGGAGGTACTCCAAGCCCTAGGGTTAGGGGTTTGGAGAGAAAAGCACCACAAGGGAAGATTTTGGGCTTGGAACCTAAGTGTGGGGTTTTTCACACATCATAATTTGGGCCAAAACTATGATGGAGGCATGACATGTGATGGATGAGGATGATAGTGCACGAAAATACAATTCCAATGCATCAAGAATCGTCTGAATCTGAGTTGTCGTTAGAGAGAAATGAATTTTTGAGTTGACTAGGTAATTATTGGTTACCAAGTCATGTAGGCTTGGTGTAAAAGTGAGCCAATAGATGTGTCACTTCAAGAAAATTCGTGGAGCCTTAATGTCTATAAATTAAGGTTGAATTGAGGTCATTTAAGCATCCATTGTGTGGCAATACATCTCTAACTGAGCTCTAAAATTTGCATGGAGAAGCAGACAAAGGGACAACGTGAGGAGGTCTAGAAGGTAGTGTGATATTCTTTGTTTGTTGTAGGTAACAACGTGGTGAGAAAGGGTTGTTTGAGGGCCATCTAAGGGTTGTTCTAGGGCTTAGATTACAGGGAGCTAAGCTGCAACAAAAGGAGAAGTCTCAGAGTGGGAAAGTCTGCCCTAGACATCGTGGGAATTGTTGTAGGTGACAACGAATTGTTTGGGGGATAGACAAGTCTGTTTGGGTTGATCTTAAGTGAAGATTAGGGCCAGATTGAAAGGAAGCTAGGCCAAGGAGAATAGGAGAATGATAGTGGTATTTTGAGGGTTGTTTGGTTGTGTTTTGGAGGAGAACGAAGACCTACAACAACTGTTGTGCTAGGTCGTAGGCCATAGCCAGCAGCTTGGTTGTTTCCAAGGGTAGCGTTGAAGTGTCAAGCCTAGATTGGGGCAGCGTGGAAGTGGAGGGCTCTCTCCAAAGAAAACCATAGTCATTGAAGGGCTTAGTTGCTGATTGTGTGGAGGTTAATGACTGCATATTGTGCCCTAACCAGAATTACAGGAGCAACAAGAAAGAAGTGGGTAACAATAGTGTTTTGGAGAGATGTATTGGGTCAAGGCTTAACCATGTTTGGATCAGTTTGTTGAGCAGCCTGTTGGTGCCATGTGGATGACATTCCGTGGTGGTGAAGTGTCATCTTAGGAGAAAAATCAACAATGAGTTGATTGGGTGTCATAGAGATGGTTGGAGGGCAGCGTGTTGGCTATCCAAATTATCCCTAGAGAAACTGCCAAGAAGGAAGTTGTTGGTGCGTGATTGGGTGAAGTATGATAGCCTTATGTACAACAATTTTATGGAAAAGTGTCTGCTATATTAGTATATTGGTGATCCAGGTGGCTCCAGAGACACACACATGACAAAGAGCAGTTATGAAAGCTCAAAAATCAAAGTGTTTGGATTATTCTCAAACTAGGTTCATGTTAAATATCTCGTTGACATGATCGTGGTGGTGCGAACGGTTCTTCAATCCGAGTCCAGATGAGGAAGTTAGAAGTAGTCAAAGTTCAGTTGACTTTTGTTGACTCGACACGTTAAGGGAGACACAATTTGGACTTTTTTCGGTGGAGGGAATCCTGCCAACTCCGGCCAGATTCTAGGCGAAATTGTCACCTTGTTAAAATCACTCTTTCGGGAAAAAAATCTGAATTTTCAAAAAGCTTCATTATTTTATAAACTATAAAAATTATATATATATATATATATATATATATATATATATATGTGTGTGTGTGTGTGTGTGTGTGTGTGTGTTTTGGGTGGCGAGCCACCAACCCTACCACCCCCTCAACACCCCACCAAAACAACACAGTGCATTTATGTGAGGCCGACGGGGATCAAACCCACTTGGCCCACATGGGTCGGCCCCCACCGGGGGGCCCCATGTGATATGGCCCAACAAACCAAACAACGTACCAACCATTAAAACACGCCAACAGAATGTTTAAATGCACCAGTTGAATTGCGAGAGGTATGGTGGTGGGCTTCCCAATGCGGAACCGACCCCCAAAACATATGCAAATTTTTTTTTGAAACTATAATGTAATAAAAATAGGGAGGCGCGGGATTTGATCCCCATACCCCTCCTCAACTATTTTCCTTACTTGCCATTATGCCAACCAACCCCACATGGGTTAATCTGCCCAGGATTTAATATAAACCTTCATTTTCCCAGTGCGCCCAGACAGGAGGAACCAGGAGCAAGCATGAAAAATGAGGCAAAAAAAAATTTTCATTCATTTTTAATGGAGGTGGAAGCATGACTGAGGAAAATTTCCAAGAGGGTGAAATTTTTGCAGTGTCCAAATTGGACAAATTTTATGTTGATATTACACCTCTCAGCGACAAAAACCCAATGGCATAGTTAGTTTCCTGATCTGAGCAGCCGATTTTCATAGGACCCAGGGGAGGGAATCTTTAAGGAATCTAGGGGGAATCTAAAAGATTCCTTAAGCCCTAGAATTCCACTTTCTCAGAATTCAGAAATTTGACAGTCGATTTTGCACTATTCGACACCACAAATCTGATGGTGTGTTCAGATTTTCCATTTTCTCATTCTATTTTTCAGCCACTTTTCTAAGTGGAGTGCAGGTGTCAGCATTCATGTGCAAGCAACCATTTCCATGAGATTTGACGCCGCAAGATTTGATGTGAGACCAGCTTCAATAGTTTGACATCCACTTCTTCAGATGGCCCAGGATGTGAGGTATATGTAGTGTGTTCATGTACTTCTTTTGCTATGCATTGTGCTACACAGATCCCTGTTTGATGTTTGATGTGGGATCTTGTTTTCATACTTGCTTCATGATTCCTGCTTGATGTGGCACGGAATCATCTGTGTTATGCACTTGTTGTCATGATTTGTCATGTTATGTTTACAAATCCCTTTGTTGTATGTTGATGGGATACCCATGTTATCGTCATGCATGTTTGCATTGAGATCCCTTTTATGCCATTTTGGCAGGATGCTCATCATGCATAAGTTTGTGTCATACTGATAGGAGTCTTTTGATTGAGAGTTCCTGAAGTGGAACATCTCTTGGAGCCACTCCTGTGTGAGGGCATTTTCCTTCTATGATAGCAACATCATCTCTTATGTACATCATCACTATTGAGAACACTTAATGTAGTGGCCTACACCATCTTGACACCCGGTCCCGGAAACGAGTCCCTCCTCGACGAACTCTGTTATCAATGGCTTATGTTTTGATGTGCTGATGATTGTCAGGTTCCTCTTCTTTGGAACATGCAGATGTATTCGTTTATGTTCTTTTAAAAATGCAATTTAACACATCACGAAAGTAAAAGGTCTTGGAAGGGTCCTTTGTCACACCCGAACCTGGATCAAGTGGTATGAGAGCGGTCTTTGCATGGATGTGAATTGCAAGCGTGAACAATGGAATGTGCAGCAATAGAGGATGAAAAAGCGATGTATGAGACCATGCTCAAAATTTCCAAAAGAGTGGAAATAATGTATGAAACTCTACAAAAAGAGACAGAGGAAAAGGAGCGATTGCAGCTTCAGTTGCAAGCCACGTAAGAGGCCTTGGAAGAACTGAAGCACAACAACTAAAACCTTCAAACAGAGAACGTTGAATTGAAGATGCGTCTACATGAAGAGAACGAGGAGAAACATAGTTTGCTACGACAACTGCAAACAAAGGACGAGGCCTTGGAAAAGTTGCAGCATGACCCATGTGAGGTAAAATGTAATTCTTTGAATTCATGTATGTGTCCTGATGAAGATTTCATTGCTTTTGGAAATCACACCATAGGAATTGGCTCCAAACTATTAAAGAAAATGGGGTATGAAGGAAAAGGCTTGGGAATTAATGTCCAAGGCATTGTCAACCCCATCAAAGTAAAAGAATCACCCCATCAGGCAAGACTTGGGTATGTCAGCAAAGAAGTTGGGGAATACACTGAGAAAGCTAGCAAACTACCAAAAACAGATGATGATAAGCCCCCATCAGTTCTTTCCAAATCGACAAAGGAGGTAAAAGATGTTGATTTCCTTTCGGTTTCATCATCACATAGTATGATTTCTGTTGGAGATTTGGAGATCCCAATTATAGGGACAAACACGAGGCACAAGGAGGAAAAAGAACTTGGTGTTAATAACCAAGGCATAACTCAACTATTGGAGGTTGTGCAGAGACATCAATTCACAGGCTTGAGATACACCAAAGGAGAATGCTCGAAGGTGTCAGATTCTTCCCAGACATCGTCAAAATCGTCAAGGAAAGAGAATGATGGGAACACATCACCATCATCCCATGGTCGTTTCCGTTGCAAGGAAAGAGCTGAGGCCAACTCTCATCGCCATACTTACACTAGATATGGCAACGAAAGGTATAACCACTCTTGAAATTCGAATGTTCATTTTGATTATAATCATGTTGTTAGAGATGAATGTGAACCATGGAATGGAAAAACATGTACCTTTTGTGGATTACATAACCATACATTTTCTAAGTGTTGGAAAAGAATGGCAGCACACAAAAGGATGAGGCATGAAAGACCCTCTCAACAACAGGTAAAGAAACATGTTAAGCAAATCTAAAGAAAGAAGATGTATTGTAGTCATTGCGACAGAAGTGGCCATCAAAGAGCCACTTGTTGGAGGCTCCATCCATAGCAGCGCCTTAAATACAAAGTGTCGGTGTAGGAACCAGGTGAAGCAGTTGTTTGACAAGCAAAACCTCCACAAGGAGGCAACCCATTCACCTTGATAAGTGAAAAATGGTTTCTAGATATGTTAGCATTCCATGGTCGTGCTTTTGTAAATCATTTGTTGCATTTTAAAATGCAAAAGTGATGATGTGTTTCCAGCACTTGTTAAGAAACAATGATGTCTAGTCTTATTTTGAGTTGCATTTTAAACTGTGAAAGTGATGTCGTGTTTCCATCACTTTTCAAAGAAAAATTAGTGTTTGGCCTTATTATTGTAAATCATGTGTTGCAGTGATGATGTGTTTTCCATCACTCGTTGAAGCAACAATGATATGTTGGCCTTGTTTTTGTAGCTGGGGTATTACGTCCATCTTGTTATAAACTCGTGGCAAGTGTGGGACACTTGGGTCATTAGTTGGTCAAGAAAGTCAAGCATGTAATTTGCAAAACAATGTACTACAGGCTGCAGAGGTTGCAGGTGTCAGCTCATCACTTAAGGCTCCGAAGAACAAAGGTGAAGGAGATGGAAGTGAGGCCTTTCAAGATGCTTGTGATGCAGACAAGGTACATAAAAGTTGCATATTGTTTTTCATGCTTTTGGAGGACCAAAATCTCTGCAGTGGGGAGGATTGATCCAGGTGGCTCCAGAGACACACACAGGACAAAGAGGGCTTACGAAAAATAAAAAATCAAATTATTTGGATTATGCTCAAATTGGGTTCATGTGAAAGATCTTGTCGTCATGATCATGGTGGTGCAAACGGTTCGTCAATCCGAGTCTGGGTGAGGAAGTTAGAAGCAGTCAAAGTTCGGTTGAATTTTGTTGATTGTGTAGGTTAAGGGAGACACAATTTGGAATTCTTCCGGTGGATGGAATCTGGCCAACTCCAACCAGATTCCAGGCGAAATTGTCACCTCATTAATATCACTCCTTCGGTCAAAAATCTGAATGTTCAAAAAGCTTCATTATTATATATATATATATATATATATATATATATATATATATATATATATATATATATATATATATATATATAGATGTTTTGGGTGGTGGGCCACCAAACTTGCCACCCTCTCAACACCCCACCAAAACAACACATTGCATTTATGTGAGTCTGGTGGGGATCGAACTCGCCTAACCCATGTGGTCCAGCCCCCACCAGGTGGCCCCATGTGATACGGCCCAACAAACCAAACAACGTACCAACCATTAAAACGTGCCAACAAAACGTTTAAATGCGCTAGTTGAATTGCGAGAGGTATGTGGGTGGGCCGCCCAATGCAGACTTGACCCCCCAAAACATATGCGGATTTGTTTTTTGAAACTATAATGTAATAAAAATAGGGAGGGGTGGGATTTGATCCCTTAACACCTCCTCAACTATTTTCCTTACTTGCCATTACGCCAACCAACCCCACATGGGTTAACCCACCCAGGATTCAATATAAACCTTCATTTTCCCAGTGTGCCCAAACGGGAGGAACCAAGAGTAGGCACAAAAAACAAGGTAGAATATATTTTTTTATTAATTTCTAATGCAGGGGGAGCCATGACTGAGCAAAATTTCCAGGAGGGTGAAATTTTTGTAGTGTCCAAATTGGACAAATTTTATGTCAATCTTACACCTCTTAATGACACAAACTTGATGGCCCAGTCAATTTCCTGATCTAAGCAACCGATTTGCAGAGGACTCATATGAGGGAATCTTTAAGGAATCTAGGGGGAATCTAAAAGATTCCTTAAGCCCCAGAATTCCACTTTCTTAGAATTTAGAAATTTGACAATCAATTTTGCACTATTCGACGCCACAAATATGATGGTGTGTTCAGATTTTCCATTTTCTCATTCTATTTTTTGGCCACTTTTCTAAGTGGAGTGCAGGTGTTAGCATTCATGTGCAAGCAACCATTTCCATGAGATTCAATGGCACGAGATTCGATGTGCGACCAACTTCAGTAGTTTGACATCCACTTCTTCAGATGGCCCCGGGATGTGAGGTATATGAAGTGTGTTCATGTACTTCTTTTGCTATGCATTGTGATGAACATATCCCTGTGTTATGTTTGATGTGGGATCTTGTTTTCATACTTGCTTCATGATAACTGCTTGATGTGACGCGAAAATCTGTGTGATGTACTTTTTGTCATGATTCATCATGTTATGTTTATAGATCCCTTTGTTGTATGTTGATGGGATACTCATGTTGTTGTCATGCATTTTTGCATTGACATCCCTTTTATGCCATGTTGGCGGGATGCTCATCATGCATAAGTTTGTGTCATACTGATAGGAGTCTTTTGACTGAGAGTTCCTGAAGTGGAACATCTCTTGGAGCCACTCCTATGTGAGGGAAATTTCCTTGTATGATAGCGACATCATCTCTTATGTACATCACCACTATTGACAGCACTTAATGCAGCAGCCTACACCATCTTGACACTGGGGCCTGGAGACATAGTCCCTCCTAGACGAACTCCGTTATCAACGGCTTATGTTTTCATGTGCTGATGATTGTCATGTTCCTCTTATTTAGAGCATGCAGATGTATTCATTTATGTTCTTTGAGAAAAGCAACTTAACACATCACGAAAGTAAAAGGTCTTGGAAGGGTCCTTTGTCACACTTGAACCTGGATTAATTGGAGTTTTGGAGTTACGTCTACCTAGAGAGCAGTTTGATGAGCCCATGTTCATTGTAGTAGACCTGACTTGTAGCAGTGATAGGAGGCAACCCTCTTGGAGTCTCGATGTGTAGATGCCTTGATGGACTAAGGCACTACTAGTGAGTAGTACGGAAGCAAAGGACCAACAGGACATGATACGGCATAGAAGCTACAATGATATTTTTCACAGTATCTTGTTTACCATTGAAGGTTGTATTATTCAGATTTGGTTTAATATAACAAAGTTTGGGATTATCCAATATCTACAATTTTGTTAAAAGTTGTGTATATTTGTGCATATGTGATTCACTTCTATATATTTCCAATGTGCAAAGTAGTTTATGGTTGAGATTCTTGGTTTGGTAGTGTTAGTGATTTTAAGACTCTAACCTAGACCAAATGTCGTGGCAATTCAACATGGTATCTAAGCGTGTCTGAGCTACTTTGGAAGTAAGTAAACTAGAGTTGTGTGTAGCGAAGTAGAGCATGAGAGGGAGTTGGTCACATTGTGAGTGAAGGGTTCACTAGAATGTCGAAGTTGTAGGTAGGTATCCAATATGAGGATAGGTTGGAGGGGTTGTCCAACTATAGTCCATTGAAGGAAAGGATCAAGTTGATCTTGCAAGTCAATAGGATTTGTGATTTTGCCGAGAAAGAGATCAATAAGCCAACCGGCCCTAAGGAGCTAGAAATATGGGAATATTTGGATGTGAGGGCGAGACTAATCATCCCAGATGGTGTGAGGGATGCCCTAATGCCTCATTTGTCCAAGAAGAAGACTAGACATGAGATGTTCATGTCTCTTCAAAATTTATTCCAGAATAAGAACAAGAGTTGGGTATTGGTATTGAAGTCCACCAAGATGTTAAAGGGTGAAAACATGACCTTGTATCTAGCGAGATTGTCTTAGGTCAAAGATGAGCTTGCTGTCATCAGTGTGACTATCTCAGATGGAGATATGGTAAGGATTTCCTTGAAAGGGTTCAACGAGGAATGGAAACCATTCATCAAAGGAATTGTTTCCAGGGAAAAGATGCCAAACTAGGATAGGCTGTGGGATGATGTCATTCAGTAAGAGTTGCAAGATGAGGATCTTCAGCCGAAGAAGAAAGATTCAGATGATGACATGGCACTTGCATCACAAATGAAGGGTAATCAAAATAAGGACTTGAGTAAATTCAAGTGTTTTAACTATGGTGAGATGGGTCATTTTTCATCGATATGTCTGATGAAGAAGAAGGGAAATGATGAGAAGAAGAAAGGAAAGTAGGTCACTGGTGTTGCCACTTCAGTAGAGATGGACGATCTCTCCAAGAGATTGGAAGAGGAAGACTTTGCTATGATTTCTCATTTCTTGCAGAGTACTATCACCGAGGATGGATGGTACATGGAAAATGGTGCGAAGAAGCATATGACAGGTTCACAAGAGGTTTTTGAGACTCTAGCTGGATGGGACTCGATGTTTCACATGGCGTTGGGTAACAAAAGTCAGTTGGATATCAGAGGATCAGGCGTTGTGCCATTCAGGATGGAGACATGACGTATGATGTGGGTCCAAGATGTACTGTGGTACCAGGACTCCGATATAGGGTGATTTCCATCTTGATGATCGAGAGGAAAGGGTTTGAGGTCTTGATCCAGGATGGGAAGGCAAGACTCAGGCTTAGAGGATATAAGTCCGATGGGATTGTACTTAGAGTTAGAGAGCATGGTCTCTAAAGGTTGATGGCCAAACCTATGGATCATGGAAAGAAGTAGGTGGAGCAGGTATAGGTTCCAGAGAAGCATGAGTAGGTGAAGGTGCAGATGTAGGCTTCAGAGGAGAAGGTACACTTTCTAGAGAAGGTCCAAGTTCCAGAGACTCAGAGGGAGTCTAGTTCGAGAGGGAGCTTGTAGATTCAAAGGGAGACTTTGCAACCCAAGAAGAGAGTGTGGTCAGTGGTGAGAAAGGGTGCTCCTACAACTGCCAAGAAGGAATCATGGAAAGAGTGGAATAAATTACAGGATAAGAAGAAGCAGGTTTCTTCCAACAGTGACAACGACACTTCTAAGGAGGGTGTGGTTCACCATACAGGGATTAATGCGATTGTGAGCAGTGATGATGATGATGACATACTTCCTAGTCTTGGAAGTACCTCCCTCACTAAGAGGGAGTGTTGATTTGTGTAGCTTGGGAGGTACTCCAAGCCCTAAGGTTCAGGGTTTGGAGAGAAAAGCACCACAAGGGAAACTTGTGGGCTTGGAACCCAAGTGTGGGGTTTTGCACCCATCATGATTTGGGCCAAAACCATGATGGAGGCATGACATATGATGGATGAGGATGATAGTGCATGACGATATGATTCCAACGCATTGAGAATCATTTGAATCTGAGTTTTTGTTAGAGAGAAATGAATTTTTGAAGTTGACTAGGTAATTATTGGTTACCAAGTCATGTAGGCTTGGTGTAAAAGTGAGCCAATAGATGTGTCACTTCAAGAAAATTTATGGAGCCTTAATGTATATAAATTAAGTTTGAATTGAGGTCATTTAAGAATCCATTATGTGGTAATACATCTCCAAGTGAGCTTTGAAATTTGTGTGGAGAAGAAGAGTCAAAGGGACAATGTGAGGAGGTCTAGAATGTAGCGTGATATTCTCTATTTTTTGTAGGTGACAACATGGTGAGAAAAGGTCGTTTGACAACTATCTAAGGGTTGTTCTAAGGCACGGATTTCAGGGAGATAAGCATCTACAAATGGAGAACTCTCAACGTGGGAAAGTTTTCCCTAGACAACATGGGAAATGTTGTAGTTGACAACGAATTGTTTGGGGGCTAGACAAGTCTATTTGGGTTGATCTTAAGTGTGGATTACGACTAGATTGAAGGGAAGCTAGGACGAGAAGAATAAGAGCATGCCATTGTTATTTTGAGGGCTGTTTGGTTATGTTTTGGACGAGAACGAAGACCTAAAACAGCTGATGTGATAATCCCTGGACCATAGCTAGCAACTGGGTTGTTTCCAAGGGAACCGTTTGACTCGAAAATGATCATACACTTAAACTGATGTAGAATGGATTAACCATTAATGTTTCAAATGTTAGCTCAAAGCACAGAAATCGAGGAAAATTGCTTGAGAAGAAGACTTTATGACAACTAATTAAACACAAGAAAGATGCATAATAGAAGTGAAAACAGTAAAAACACAACGATACCAGATAGAAAAAATGATTACGAAGTTCATCCCTAATGAACTACATTTTCGGGTCCGCTTTCAAGATAGGCGACCAATTTATTAGGATTGAAACATGTGAGGCCAATTACACAGATATTTGATCAGTCTTAATGTGCATGCTAGCACATCTGATCATTGTCATCAGATAGCCCTCTGAACCAGCTTTCCAACACTTGTCACGGTTCCCAATTCCGACTCTGAATGCTCTTGTTACACTGAAAACAAAACTTCCTATGACCTCTAGAATTTGGAAACAAAAGTCAAAACCATTCTCCTCTGATCAATGAAGGAAAATCCACCTTTTAAAGGCCTGCAGGTACATAAAACAACCTTGGACTGAAATGCAGATGAATTAGGTTGAGTCTGGATAGGTTTGAAGTTTGGTCCTGTTGGCATTAGACACCTAGGTAGATGGGCATGGTCATCGAATTAATTTCAACAACAAAAACCATAAAAAACCCAAAATAAACATTACATTAAACTCCACAACCACTGGCGATCAGACTAACTGGGCGGAGGTTGAAACCATTGCATGTGAGTGTTGGCAATATAACCACCAGGTGCCACCCTCACGGTCTCCCCTGGCAGTTCTGGTGATGGTTTCGCATATCTTCGTTCACATGGAAACGGTCTCCATTATCACTACGGTGACAGCTAAAAGTCTGGTGATCTTTACGCTCTTTTCACATGTGACTATATGTTCCGCCATAGTTTTCTAACTCCAATGGTTTCAATGTTGTGGTGAAACTTCCGACGGTCTTACATACCTTGGTCACATGTGACCTATCTTCTGACGGTTCTGACGCGGTCAGGTTGGTAGTTTAGGAAACTCGACAGTCTTAGATGATCCTGTCACATGTTTCTGATGTGGTTTGCTGATGGTTTAGACTACGGTCAACTGTGTATTTAATTGTAATGTTTTTCAATGCATTTAAATATAGGTCGAGGGTTGTTTTTCTTAGGACTTAGGCCTAGGGTGGTTGTTAGGACTCACATGCAAACCACATCAGAAACACAGAATCATCCAAGACCTTACCCATTAGGATTAGGGTGGTTGTTAGGACTCACATGCAACGGTTTCAACCACCATAAGCCTAAGTCCTAAGAAAAACAACCCTCGACCCTTTAACTGAACGCCATGAAAACCATGTTACCTGAACAACCTGATCCATAACCAACACTGTCGATGCTAACGACACTGAGCTGAATTGATGATGACTCTGAACACCCATGCAATGATCTGATGAGATCCTCTTGGGTTGTTCTTCTCCAGTTGAAAGCTTTTGGACTACAAAAGTTTGACTAATCAAATAGTAGATGAGGGTAGAACTCCCTCTCTTTCCACCTTAACCTGACGATGTACCAATACATTTGATCAATCACTTGCAAGTGATGACCTTGATGATGCTGACCATGGTACTTTTTGAGTCGGTGACCTGTTTCATCCATCTGCAGTATGAACAACTTGCGACGATGGGCAAACAACCTGTTATGAACATGGAAATTGATTTCTTTCCACGAAGAACCATGAGTTAGTGATTCATAATCTTTGAAAATAGTCTCTACTAGATGTTGTTTACTACCATCAACATGTATAAACAATTTATTTTTTGGAATGACAGAGACAATCAAAGATACTTTTGACATCAAACCAGCTATACTTTCCTGATTCCTGATTACTAAGTGAACTTGCTGCAATGAACATATCAAACTATAAGGTGAAATTCGTTGCAACTTAGCTTGCCTTTGAAAGTATTGAATTAGCTGTCGATTTGTTTGAATCACTTTTTCCTTATTCATTAAATGATGTTTCCATCGTTTATAACTTTCCCTTGATGCATAGGTTTCCCTTAGACACTTTTACACTGCTTTACAAAAGGTTTTGATATGAAAACAAATAGGTTTCCTCTCCACTTGAAATTAGGTTTCGAAATTGTTTAAAACATGAAATGGCGACACAATACAAGAGAAATTGAACACTGACTTTCCCCAATACTGACCTGTATCCCTGTATCTATTAATTTCCAAACTTGAACTGAATTGATTCATTCTAACATTAGGAAGAGGAGCTTTAGACACAAACTGTAATTCATGCTATATTCCCTACTTATGAGTAAGATTTTTGGTTTTCCATAGAACTAGAATAGTTTCTATCTCTTGAATCAAATCATTTTTAAGCTGAGTCTCATAACTTAAACAAGCATCATGTCGATTTTTATCTTGTCCTTTCACACACATGATTACGAATCTTTTATTTGAACTTATTAATTGCTTCATCTGATTAACATTAACTGAATTCAAGTGATTTTTGTTTTGATGTTCCCTGACAATAAATTCAACCCCATATTTCTTAACGTGATATTTATGTCCTGTCGTGTAAAATACTACATCACGATCATAAAGATAAGGACTTCCTAAGACAACTCCACATATGTCTACTGGAACCACATCTAATTCCACTTCATCAATGTAATTAGTTGTTATGGCAAATCTTAATCGACATTGTTTGGTGAATTTTATCTGAGTTGATTTATTTAGCCATCCTAATGGGTAAGGTCTTGGACGATTCTGTGTTTCCAAACCCAAACTTTTAACTAAATATTCAGATATTAAATTCGCCTGTGATCCACTATCAAAAATTGTATCTATCTTTGTATGCTTAGAGGTTATCCTTATGTTAAACAATTCAACTCTTTTATCCTCATTTTAAGGATTTATGTTTGATGAAGATGCAATAATTTTCAAACTTGAACCAGTGTCAGAAGTTCTACCTATTGTAACCATGATGGTTATCCTCCTTTCATCACCTGAATCTAAACCTAGATCTTGTTGGAACGCTGCAATGGCCTTCTTTCATCCTTCTTCTTAAGGAACTTTTTGGGCTTAAGTTTTGGATGAAGTTTCCAACACTTAGATTCATCATGACCGATTATCTGGAAATGAGAACAAGTAGGTATTTCCTTCTAAGCTATCACTGATTTCTTTCTCTTCGAAATGTTCTTCCCCTTACTGTCACTGAAATCTTTGGTTTCCAACTCTTTGGATGACTGCGATGAAAACTTGAAGGGTCTTCCACCTGATTCAATATGTATGGCCTGAACACACACTTCATAAAAATCATCAGGATTAAACATCAATAAAGTATGTTGCAAATATGAATGTAGACTGCCAATGTATTTTAAAAAAGTTTCATGTGTATCCAACGAAATACCAAGCGCCAATGCTTTCTTCCTAAACTCCTGAGTAAACTCCTAAACACTTTGCCCTTTACCTTGCCTCAGATGCTGCTAGTCAATAATAGCTTGCTGCATGTATCCTAAAGGATAGAATGGTTTCCTAAGAGCTTTTAAAAACTTAGACCATGAAGAGATGACTTTTCCTTTACACTTTACATCTATCTGAGTTTTAATTTCCCACAAAATTAAAGCTGTTCCCCCCATTCTATGTGTAGCTAACTGAATTTTAGTTTTATCGCTAGAAATGTTATGAATGTGACAATACACTTCTAACTTCTTTAATCCAGTTATCTAACTTTTCAAGATTCATTTCACCATCATAAATAGGTAACTCAAATTTCACATCAATTTTCAAAAGAGATGTTTTCTTAGGTTTCTTTTCTGTTTCAGATTCTGCACTGGAAGAAGAAGAAGAAGATGATGATGGAGATGATGGAGGTGAAGGAGGTTTATCTGCCTTCACTTTACCTTTTTCCTTCTTCAATGTCTTTGAAGAAGAAGCTGCATCTCTCACCTTCTTGTCTTCGTAAAATTCTCCCAACATCTACTGCATAGTCAAGAATGCTTGCTGAAACTATTCTTCAATCATCTTAGTTTCAGCGTTTTCACCTGCATCAGGTACTGACATGGTCGATTTATGATTGACTCGTCGCTTTCCAATCTCTGGATCGATCTGCTCAAGGATTCCTTCTCCTCGTTGTGACTTTGACCTAGTTAACATTCAATGGCAAATTCCACAAATGAAACCTACTCTGATACCAAATTACATGACCTGAAATTGATCATAGACTTAAACTGATGTAGAATTGATTAACCATTGATGATTTGAATGTTAGCTCAAAGCATGGAAATTGAGGAAAACTGCTTGAGAAGAAGACTTTACGACAGCTGACTAAACACAAGAAAGATGCATAACAAAAGTGAAAATAGTAAAAACACAACGATACCACACAAAAAAATTGATTAAAGAGTTCGTCCCTGATGGACTACATCTTCGGGTCTGCTTTCAAGATGGGCAACCACTTTATTAGGATTGAAACAGGTGAGGTCGATTACAAAGAGATTTGATTAGTCTAAATGTGCATGCAGACACTTTTGATCACTATCATTAGATAGTCCTCTGCACTAGATTTCCAACGCCTATCACAGTTCCCAATTCCAACTCCGGATGCTCCTGTTACACTGAAAACAAAATTGCCTATGACCTCCAGAATCTGCAAACAAAAGTCAAAACCACTCTCCTTTGATCAATGAAGGAAAATCCACCTTTTAAAGACCTACAGGTACATAAAACCACCTTGGGCTGAAATGAAGATGAATTAGGTTGAGTCTGGATAGGTTTGAAGCTCGATCCTGTTGGCATTAGACATCTAGGAAAATGGGCATGGTCATCGAATTAGTTTCAACAAAAAAAACCATAAAAACCCCAAAATAAACATTACATTAAACTCCACAACCAGTGGTGACTAGGTTAATTGGGCGGAGGTTGAAACTGTTGCATGTGAGTGTTGGTGGTCTAACCACCAGGTGCCACCGCCGTGATCTCCCCCAATGGTTCTGGCGACGGTTTCGCATATCTCCATTCACATGGAAACGGTCTCTGTTAGCCCTGCGGTGACAACTAAAACTCCAGGGGTCTTTACGCTTTGTTCACATGTGATTGTATGTTCCATCGTGATCTGCTAACTCTGATGGTTTCAATGTTGTGGTGAAAACTACGATAGTCTTACATACCTTGGTCACATGCAACTTGTCCTCTGAGGGTTCTGATGTGGTCAGGTTGGTGGTTTAGCAAACTCGATGGTCTTACATGACCCTGTCACATGTTTCCGATGTGGTTTACTAATGGTTTAGACTACGATCAACTGTGTATTGAATTGTAATGTTTTTCAATGCATTTAAACATAGGTTGAGGGTTGTTTTTCTTAGGACTTAGGCTTAGGGTTAATACATGGTTTGGTATATCATAGGTTTAAGACTTAGCATTAGGTTTATGCAATGTGTTTTGGTTTTAATACATTTGTAATGTATTAGGGTTGCAAACGTAGGTTTAGTTTTAGATGTCTAGGTTTAGGATTACATTTGTTTTTCACAAAACCCATGTGCAACATATTGTTGCAATGTGACATAAAACCATATACATCGTCGACATCAGCTATCTTTGCGACAACAGCCCTAACGACATATCGAACCTCTCCAACAAATGACACAACCCATGTTGACACCAAATTCTGTGAAGGCGAACAACAAAACACATGTCGTCAACCAAATCCTGGCGGAACTGTCGATGAACACAAGTTGAAAACTAGGTATAAACCCATTTAACTAAATGCCATGAAAACCATATTACCTGAACAGCCTGATCCATAACCAACACTGTCGAAGATGACGACACTGAATTGAATTGATGACGACTTTGAACACCTGTGCAATGATCTGACGAGATCCTCCTGGATCACTGTTGAAGTGTCAAGCCTATATTGGGGCAGCATGGTAGTGGAGGGTGCTCTCCAAATGAAAATGTAGTCATTGAAGAGCTTAATTTCTGACTGTCTAGAGGTTAAGGGTTGCATATTGTGCCTTGACCATAATCGTAGGAGAAACAAGCAAGTCGTGGGTAACAACATTGTTTTGGAGATATGTATTGGGTCAAGGCTTGACCATCTTTGGATTAGCTTGTCAAGAAACCTGTTGGTGCCATGTGGATGAAATTCTGTGGTTGTGAAGTGTCACCTTATGAGAAGAATCAACAATGAGTTGATTGAGTGTCACAGAGTTGGTTGGAGGGCAGCTGTTTGGTTATGTTTTGGAGGAGAACGAAGACCTACAATAGCTAATGTGATAAGCCCTGGGCCATAGCTAGCAGCTAGGTTGTTTCCAAGGGAACCGTTTGACCCAAAAATGATCATACACTTAAACTGATGTAGAATGGATTAACCATTAATGTTTCAAATGTTAGCTCAAAGCACAGAAATCGAGGAAAACTGCTTGAGAAGAAGACTTTATGACAACTAATTAAACACAAGAAAGATGCATAATAGAAGTGAAAATAGTAAAAACACAATGATACGAGATAGAAAAAATGATTACGAAGTTCGTCCCTAATGAACTACATTTTCGGGTCCGCTTTCAAGATAGGCGACCAATTTATTAGGATTGAAACATGTGAGGCCAATTACACAGAGATTTGATCAGTCTTAATGTGCATGCCAGCACATCTGATCATCGTCATTAGATAGCCCTCTAAACCATCTTTCCAACACTTGTCACGGTTCCCAATTCCGACTCTGGATGCTCTTGTTACACTGAAAACAAAACTGCTTATGACCTCTAGAATTTGGAAACAAAAGTCAAAACCATTCTCCTCTGATCAGTGAAGGAAAATCCGCCTTTTAAAGGCCTGCAGGTACATAAAACAACCTTGGACTGAAATGCAGATGAATTAGGATGAGTCTGGATAGGTTTGAAGTTTGGTCCTGTTGGCATTAGACACCTAGGTAGATGGGCATGGTCATCGAATTAGTTTCAACAACAAAAACCATAAAAAACCCAAACGAAACATTACATTAAACTCCAAAACCACAGGTGATCAGACTAACTGGGCGGAGGTTGAAACCATTGCATGTGAGTGTTGGCAATATAACCACCAGGTGCCACCTTCATGATCTCCCCTGGCAATTCCGGTGATGGTTTCGCATATCTTCGTTCACATGGAAACGGTCTCCATTAGCACTGCGGTGACAGCTAAAACTCTGGCGATCTTTACGCTCTTTTCACATGTGACTGTATGTTCCGCCGCAGTTTTCTAACTCCGATGGTTTCAATGCTGTGGTGAAAACTCCGACGATCTTACATAACTTGGTCACATGTGACCTATCTTCTAACGGTTCCAATGCAGTCTGGTTGGTAGTTTAGGAAACCCAACAGTCTTAGATGACCCTGTCACATGTTTCTGATGTGGTTTGCTAATGGTTTAGACTGCGGTCAACTGTGTATTGAATTGTAATGTTTTGCAATGCATTTAAACATAGGTTGAGGGTTGTTTTTCTTAGGACTTAGGCTTACGGCGGTTGTTAAGACTCACATGCGAACCACATCAGAAACATAGAATCATCCAAGACCTTACTGTTGGAGAGGTAAATCCCCTCTACGGGTAGAGGCGATCCCTACTAGCCCAGCAGGGGTCTAGCAACAATCACACAATGCTGCCACGCATGTTCCTAGTTGCAATTAAACAAGAGGTAAAGAGCACCTACTTGGATTCCCGCGCTGTCGTTTGACGAAGGGATGTTGTCTTCGCTCCTTCGCTTCGGCTGGTCACAATCCTCCGTGATCCCCGCGAATAGATACCTGCACACACGAAGAGGAAACAAACGCAAGCGTGAAATCTAATAAAAGCAACCATACATCAGTCAGAAAAGATGTAATTCACGTTTAACCATTGCATAAACAAGTAAGAATGGAACAATAATAGCAGTCATCTATTATTAATCAGAATAGAGAAGAGTACAACCAAATGTTCTTACGTCGGTAACCTTCTCAGGAGGGGCCAATCAGCATGTATCTCAAGCATTCACCTTTGAGGATGATTCTCCCAAGACAAGCAACTCTCTCTCTCACACAAATGCCACAAAAAACCTTCCCTAAGCAATCAATCACTTCCACACCTAGCACACCAAACCTATAGCAGCAATCTGAGCACTACAAGCTCTGTAAAATCCAAGCTATTCCAAGCTAAGTCTAACTAGCTGTTCATGGTGATGGTGAGAGTTTATATAGGAGAAGGAGTCTCCTAAAAGGGTGGAAGGATGAGCTTATCTTAAAGGGAAGTTGTTGGAAAGGGTCGAACAGACATGCCATAGAAGGGAGTCGACAGTCACAAAGCTAACAACCAAGCCTGGAGGGATCTGGAAGGCAGGTTGTTTGAACAAATTCGCCTAAACTGGATCAACGCGGATTATAAGGAAACTGTCGCGCTGTCGGCACATCTCAATAACTGAGGAAGTCATGTCAGCGCGGAAGCACACGGCAAAGGCGCGCTGTGGACCATCGCGGAAAAGTGATGTTCTTCCGCGCTGGCAGCGCACAGCATACACTGGAAGGCGCCTGTCATCGCGGTTATTTTAGGAACAGACGCGCTGATGAACAAAACTTTGGAAAAATGGGTTTTTAAGCCAGTTCAGGGAGCAAGCACTTAGTGATTGTGAATTCTGGGCACAGCAGGGTGACTGACAGGAAGGCAGTGATAAATTACTGTGTAACACTTACCCATTAGGCTTATGGTGGTTGTTAGGACTCACATGCAATGGTTTCAACCACCCTAAGCCTAAGTCCTAAGAAAAACATCCCTCGACCCTTTAACTGAACACCATGAAAACCATGTTACCTGAACAACCTGATCCATAACCAACACTGTCGAAGCTGACGACACTGAACTGAATTGACGATGACTCTAAACACCTGTGCAATGATCTGATGAGATCCTCTTGGATCGTTCCTCAGTTGAAATCTTTTGGACTATAAAATTTTGACTAATCAAATAGTCGATGAGGGTAGAACTCCCTCTCTTTCCACCTTGACCTGACGATGTACCAATACATTTGATCAATCACTTGCAAGTGATGACCCTAATGATGCTGACCATGGTACTTTTTGAGTCGGTGACCTGTTTCATTCATCTGTAGTATGAACAACTTGCGACGATGGGAAAACAACCTGTTATGAACATGGAAATTGATTTCCTTCCACGAAGAAACATGAGCTAGTGATTCATAATCTTTGAAAACAGTCTCTACTAGATGTTGTTTACTACCATCAACATGTATAAACAATTTATTTTGCGGAATGACAGAGACAATCAAAGATACTTTTGACATCAAACCAGCTATACTTTCCTGATTCCTGATTACTAAGTGTCGGCTGGATAAGTCGTTCTTTCGGACAAGACCGACCTCCCTAGTATCTAATGCTATCTAGTGACAAGCAAACCAAACAAATTCTATCTTTCTCTAAATATGCAATTTATAAATAAAGGCAAACAAGTGTTTTAGGCCTACCTTGGGTCCAATGCAAGTTTGTGGAAGCCTCGCTCCGTTGATCCAAATGAGCTCCCTTGTAGAGAATCTGCAAACACAAACAAGCACACAAATTAAATACAACCTGAAAAGCCAATATAATAAAGCATACTTATCATGATGATCAAGGAATTCATGGAACAAATCACATAAGACAATTTGTTGAGAAAAATGAATATGATTGTATTAACTTAAATCAAAGAAGTACTTTACAACATTATGCCTTGATGCTGTACAAGCTCCTCCCAGGGTCCAGCAAGAAGTCTCCTCTACTTTGACAAGTTTCACTCTCTTCCCAATGAAGCCAAAAGGTATGTGATCTCTCCTCTCAAACTTAAATAGGAAGTCTCAATTCCAACAGCATTTACCCTCAAAAATGTTTAGCTTCTAACCTCCCTAGCAACCAGCTCAATGCCTTAATTTATAGTGCAATGGAGGGAAGTTACTAGGTCCTCCTTCAAAGGGATAAAGCCCTCCTTCAAAGGGATAAGCTCCTCTCATCAAGGGATTAGCTCCTTCACTTTTGGGATGCATGAACCACCTAGGAGCGAACCATCCACGTCAAGACTCCTTCTAGAATCATCTAGAATTAACCCAAAGTGAGTTTTTAAGAATAAACTTGCGCCTTTTTGACTTTCACAGGGGTCCGCACCCACTCCTTTAGAGACAGAGTGGGCAGGTCCATAGGTATCATGAACAGGGGGTGCGGGACCGCAGGCAGTAGTGAGAGAAAGTGTGGAACCAAAACTTTATTGATTTTTAAGGTCTTTCTCTCATTTTCAAAGCTTGACATGAAGAGCTAAGGTTTGAGACTTGCTTAGGAGGAAAGTATGAATGATGATAGACCCATACTGACTGTAAATAGTCATGGTGACAATATTTTGTGTAACGGATTTCCCCCTAAAGTGCAAAGACTGTAGTAGATGAGGATTTCATTTATCATCTAAGAAGCGTGAAGTACTTTATCATTTCGAGGATCATCTTGTGGAGAGCCCGGTTGGAACCTGTAAAAACATTCAATGCAAAATATATATATGAGATCATATCATCACTGAGGTAGGCATTCCCATGCTCAGATCAAAATTGACTAGAAAACTAACTACTGCTCTGATATAGGAATGATCTTGTAATACATGACAAGTATAGACACATGTAGACATAGTATGGACGCAGCCATCTGTTTATGAATAGTCCATCGTATAATGAATACAAAATTCCTCGCAGCCTGGATGGTGGAAACTAGATCCAAGGTCTTGATTTCTACACCATGAAATAGTACGATTCTAACCATGTGAATGAATGTGTCAAAGTCGAACATGGTAGAAACCACTTGATTACCAGTCAATGATGTAAATTGTTAACAAGTGTGAGAGAAACCACCAGTAATGTCAATGGCTCTCAAAGTACTTAGTACAATCCATGAGATGTGAATAGATGTGTTGATGTCGAACATGTCACGGAATCCTTTGATCGAAGGTCAATGATACAACCTATCGTCGAAGGCGAGAAACCTGCCATTGAGGCATGCAGATCCCAAGGTACTGATGATTTCTAGATCATCTTTCTAGATAATGAGCTGAAGTCGATAGAAAGCGATCTGTCGTAGGCAAGACCACAACACGAAATCTTAGATCAAGTTTGAAGAAATTTAGTTGCAAGGAATGACTCAGGGATGGTCAAGATGGATGACAGATATTTTGCAGATGAATGGTTTATTTGCACTGACCTCTTGAACACATAACAACACAGCAGATGGTTTGGTGACAATTGACCCAAAGTTAATACCCAGAAACCGGCTGAAGAATTTCAATATGGTTTGATCAACTGTTAGGCAAAGGATTTCCCAACCCAGGTGAATAAAAGTGTCGTGTTCAAGAGTGGTTACAAAGTATGACAAACAGGCTCATTTTTCTCTCTTTTCCCCCGCCATTTCTGGCAAGTACCTCTTTATTTTTGACAAGCTTGAGGAGGATAACATTTTCTTGATTGTACAATAAGACTAGGTCTCCTTCCGAAAAATTACGAGGGGTAACATTTCGATCATACTGAGCTTTAATACGTTTGGCATGAGTTTCGATTGCTAATGCAGCATCACGTCAATTCTCATCTAGCTGAGCCGAGTATAACAAACGTTTTTCCTCTTCGGAAGTGGTTGGAAGTAATTCGATGGCCATTTGCAATGACAGGATTTCGCATTCAATGGGTAACACAGCTTCCAGACCATAAACTAGTTGGAAAGGAGTGAAACCGGTTGACGTTTTAACTGAGGTTCGATAAGCCCAAAGCACTGAAAATAGCATGTTATGAAAATTCGTCCTATGAATCCCAATGATTTGTCGGATCATGATGACTAGAACTTTGTTGATGGCTTCAACTAGACCATTGGCTTGTGGATAATATGGAGTTGAACTGTCATGATGCAAGCCAAGTTGGTCTGTAAGTTCAGTCATCATAATGTTTCAAAAATGATGCCCATGATCAGTGATAATCGCTTGTGGAACACCAAACCTAGCAATTATATGATTGAACATGAAAATCGCAACAATTTTATCGTCTGCCTCAAGTGTAGGCATCACCTCGGCTCACTTGGTAAAATAATCTACCGCAAGGATAATATACGCATGCCCCCCGGCCGAGTGAGGGTTACATGTAATAAAATCAATACCCGATTTCACAAAAGGACCGACGACAATTATAGGGTGGAGAGGAGCAGGTGGAGCGTGCATCTTTCGATCAAAAATTTGGCTGTTGTGGCATTTTCGAACTGCGTTAATACAATCTTTAAACAAAGACGGCCAAAAATAGCCAGTGCGCAATATCTTTTGGGTTGTGGCAAACACAGACATATGACCGCCACACGCTCCAGAGTGACAGTCATTTAGAACCCTTTCAGCTTCCTTATGAGTTAAACAACGTCGGAAAACAGAGTCCGCCCCATGACGATAAAGTGTATCTCCAATAATTTTGAATTGTTGGGATTGGAACCGTATTTTTCGATGCTCTGATCTTGAAATTTCTGGCCGAAAGGATTGGGTCTGGAGATAAACGATGATATCAGATCCATACCATGGATCTAAAGTGCTGATTAGAAACAAGGATTCATTCGCAATGGGCTCCTCTGCCACAGTTTCCGTGTCAGCACGCGGGAAGTCACACATCAACTCCGCAAAAACTAAAGATTTCTTCGACTTAGACTTTTCAAATTCCAAGTTGAACTCCTGTAGGATCACAATCCATTTGGAGTACTTGCCCCCTAGCAATTGTTTGGTCAAAATATAGATCATAGGGTTGCAATCAGAAATTATTGTAGTTTTGCGTAGTAAAATGTAATGACGAAAACATTGGACAGCTTGAACAGCTACCAATGCCAATTTATCCACATGTGAGTATTTTAGCTCAGTTGGATTTAAAGTGCGACTAAGGTAATATATGACATGTTTAGTATCGAATTCATCTTCCTGAACTAACACCATTCCAATGGTGGAATGCGAGGCGGCGAGATACAAGTAGTCCTTGTTGTAGTTGGGAGGATGCAATAACGGTGCATGGGTCAACGCAGTTTTTAGTGCATCAAAAGATTTGTTAGCTATCTCATCCCAAAAGAATGGAGTATTCTGTTTCAACAACTGGGTAAAACCCTTTGTGATCTTGGCGTAGTTAGGAATGAATCAACGTAAAAATTTTGCTTTCCCCTGCAAACTTTGGAGTTGGTGAAGACTCGAAGGAGGAGGCAATTTGACAATATCTTCAACCTTCGAGGGATTGACGCGAATGCCAGCTTTCGAAACAACAAACCCTAGTAACCGACCCGTTTCTATACAGAAAACACACTTGTGTGGATTCAACCTAATTCGATAATGCCTACACCTCATAAAGATTGCTCGTAAATGGATGAGATGATTAGCTCAATGTAATGAATGAGCAGGTAAATCATCGAGATAGGGTTGCATAATGTGCTTGATGTCATGAAACGCGTAAGACATGGCTCTTTGAAAAGTTGCCCCGGCGTTCTTGAGCCCAAAAGGTAATTTTCAATAAGCAAATGTCTCCCATGGACAAATGAAAGTCGTTTTTGGTTGATCAGCAGGTAGAATATTTATTTGATTGTGTCCAGAAAAACCATCCATGAAGGAGAATATTTCACTGCCGGCACAATCATCAATGATTTGATCGATATAGGGAGTTGGGTAATTGTCTTTTGGACAGGCTCGATTAATATCCCTATAATCGATACATATTCTTATTTTTCCTTGCCTTTTGTTAACAGGAACAATATTTGATACCCAATCCGTTAATGGAATCGGATAAATGAAACCTGCTTTGAGTAATTTTTCAACTTCTGCTTTAATGGCAGCAGCTTTTCGTGGGTGGATCTGACGCAAACGTTGCTGGACGGGTTTAGCATCCAGGTAAGTTTTGATTTCATGAACAACAATTGCTGGGTCAATTCCTGGCATTTCCTCATATGACTAGGCAAACACGTCGCGAAATTCTTGAAATAGGTCCTTATATGTTTGAATTTCATTTTCCGTACAAGAGGCACCTATATGAATGTTTTCAACAATTCCAGGCTTAACCGAAATATCAATAGGAATAGTTTGAGAAATGTTTCCCAAATTTAACTCAGAATCAGGATTTTTCATTGGATTCTGAGGTTCCTTGACATATTCAGTTGTAAAAATAGATGAAAAATATTTTTCAAAGCGATCAATCTCAGGTAAAAACGAAGATCTATGATGAAGATCTTCCCATGGTAAATCATCGACACACAGGATTTCACGAATTTGCTCATCAGTGTGAACAAGTTCGGAAAACGTCGTTGAATCTAAGTTTGATGTTGAAAGTGATTCCTCATGGACCACATTCATTAAGTCAATTTTGATTGAAGAAGGGTCGGAAAATGACTGCATGGCCTGGTACGCAATTTCATATGGACTCAAAGGCATAATGTCACCAAATGAATCTATCTCAGATTCAGAAGGTACGATCCAAGGATCATCATAAACAATAGTGTTTGACGAAATCATATGAATGGTTGCAGTAGAAGATGATGCATTGATAGGAGGAAAAGGAAAAGTTCCTAGTAAACCAGAATCTTTAACTAATCCTACTCCAATATCCTTATACGGGATAGTTGTTTTGCCGACATGTTAAATACTTGCAGAAGAGGCTGGGTCGGATGAAAAGTAAGTCAGCTGGTCTATAGTTACGATCTTTCCATTATGAGGGAACTTTATAAGCCGAAAGACCGATGAAACAACAGCTGTCATAACGTAAGACCAACTACGACCCAAGAGAAGGTTGTAATCTAGAGGGGCATCAACCACCTCCACATCTAGATTAACAGTTTTTCCTTCAACCCCTATAGGTAAATCCTATAGAATGCCAAAAGGATGGAACCCACGGCCGTCAAATTCCTTTAGAATCGTTAGGGATTGATTAAGTGTAGGAGAACCAAGCGATCTCCAACACTGGATCGACATAATACACGTTGAGGCTCCCTCATCAATCACAGTCCTATAACAAGGTTTGTTTTTGACTAAGAATGGAATCTGGAAAGCCATTTGATGAGGTAAGTGCACTGTACTATTTTCTAGATCGAAAATTATAAGGTTCGAGTCCTGAACGTCAACAGCTCCTATAGCCAACAATAGCAATTTACGCTGTGCTGGACATGATTGCAACACTTCCAAAGCCGACATTGCTGAAGGTGAAATAGCCAAATCCTCAACAATGTTATAGTTCTGAGCCGCTCTCGCATGTGGATTGAAAGCTGACTTTCGAAGTATACCCTTGGCGGGCGGTTTGATTACTAAGTCTGGGTTAGGTTTCTTGATCTGTAGTGGATTGGAACCGGGAGTTGAAGTTGATGGGTTCGAATGAGAAGATTCTGATTCCTTACCATCAATAGGACTTTTACTTCCATAATCATGCAATCGAGTTGCAATCCTAACATGGGACATCATCATTATGGGTTCTTCGGAGGCATTTGAGGAATAACCTATCATCTTACTGTCTTGACTAGGAAAAGGATCCTTCAAAACAGCAAGCATTGGGGAACCTTTGACGATTTTCACAACCTCTGCACGATGAGGGCAGTCTCTTGTAAAATGCTCTTCGTCACAAATGAGAAAAGGATAACAAGGTTTGCGTTTCTCATCAGTTGATTCCGTTTTCTCTGGTTTCTCTTTTGAGTTTTTATCTGTTTTATTTTTCTTCTTCCCTTTCTTCTTACCGTCGGATTTTGATTTGGCTGTAGATGACTCTACAACATGAATATCGGCGGAAATTTCTGCGGAAGAATCTCCTGTCGGGGAATCTGGTAAAGTTATGATAGGAGAAGAATTCTTGGAAGACTTCTTCTTACTCTTAGTATTAACCGTACCAATCATACCATCAGTGGCATGAGACCCTGAAGGAGCTGCAGTTATTTGATTTTGTTTAGGAAGGTAGGGGATTTTCTTGTGTAACGTACCTGACTGCGTATAAACTAAGTCAAGGTACTGAGCTTGAGCAATTACTTTCTCTTCAGTAACGACTCCTGCCTTAGCTACATCCTCAGTGATCTTCGGTAATAAAGATTTTACAAACCATTCAGCTAAGATCTGATCCCGAATAAAAACCTTCACTAAAAGCCGTCGACGTCTCCATTCATGAATATGATCTGAAATGTAAGTGGACGTTGACTGCTTTAATGAAGTTAATAATTTCATGCCATTGTCATATCTGACTGGCAACTGAAAATGAGTTAAAAACAAAGTAGCTAACTGACTAAAGTTATAAAAAGTGGCTCGCGGTAGTTCAATGTAACACTTGGCCACAAGACCAATTAGAGTGCGCTGAAAAAGCCTTAAACGGATTGAATCATCTGAAATGGAGTTAGACGCACACCAGAGGTGATAAGTCATCACATGGTTCGACGGGTCCTCTCCTGATTTGCCTTCAAACTTAGGAATATCACTAGGCAACTTATTCGGCATTAGCGGCCAAAATGGAAGATAGTTAATTGGATTGTTCATAAGGCGCGACAAGTCAGGCAAGTCTAAAGTTGCAATGAATGGTAACTGACGATTAGGGTCCCTGAAACTATGGGTCATGAGACCAACCCCAGGAGGAGGATATCCAAGATAACTAGGAATTGGAATTGCATTCGGGATATTATATCCTCCTGGAAAACCAGGATTAACCGGACTGTACTGGGGTTGTTGAGGTTGCTGATATGTATATCCAGGGTACGGTTGATACCGATAGACTGGCTGCTACATAGCAGGACCGAATTGGTACTGTCCCTGGTATGGTTGATAAGTAAATTGAGGTTGACTTGTGACAACCGTACTTGGACCAGGTTGTCCTACAGGCATTTGAACTGAAGTCTGAATTGTGGATCCAGACTGAGGTAAAGATGTCTGAGGAGTGGATACAGGAACAGTAGAAACCAGAGCTGTCGATACTCCAAAAGTAGGTGGGGTAGATTGAACAAATGTTGCAGCAGTTGCAGCAGTCATTTGAGGCGGAGTACGAGGCGTACTAGGCCCAGGCTGAGAAACTACAGAAGGTGTAGAAGTTTGAATAGTAGACTGGACAGGTTGCTGGGGTGAACCAGAAACCAAGGATTGTCTAGATTGAGATGACAACTGCACATTCAGTTGCAAGATATGTTGAGATTGATATGGATCCCACACTAAGTTCATTCCGGGGTACGGACCCATAACAGGTTGAGAATATTGAGGACCATAACCGGGTTGAGGGTAGGGTTGATAATTCAAAGGTACATTTCCAGCTCCTTGGACAAATGATTGACCGAAAGGTGATTGGAAACCTTCGGTTGGGTACTGACCTTGAGGTTGATAACCTTGAGGCACGTACTGATACTGGGGTTGACCTTGAGGTACATATTGATACTGGGGTTGACCTTGAGGTACATACTGAGTCTGAGGTTGACCTTGAGGAACGTACTGTCCCGTAGGTATGTATTGTCCTTGAGTTTGCCCCCCAGGCGGAAATCGAGTACCTTGAGGTTGCCCCCCAAGCGGTAACTAGCCACCTTGAGGTTGAGGATTAGGAATAGTACCTGACATCATAAGAATATCTTCTACACTCAACGGCTTAGTTCCATTATTTCCAGTTAATAACCCTTGTTCAATAGGTTGAGGAGATGCTCCCGAGAAAGTACCGGTAAGTGATTGATACCCAGGGGGAACAGAAGGACCACCGTATAAAAAGGTTTCTGGAGATTGAGAAAACATGGACAACTGTCTTGACATATTTAACGGAGGATAATAACCCCTAGGTGTTGCGTGAAAAGGAATGCGAGGTGGTGAAAAACTTAGTCCCGGGTTTTCCAAAAAATTGGTCAATGAAAGATACCAAGCGTTGCTCCTAGGTGGACTGTAAAAGATCGATTCACGCTCCCTAAGTTCTATAGCTGGTTGATTTTCAGGGATAGGGATACCTTCTTCCAGAGTAGCAAGTTCTTCAATAGCTATAAGTCCATAAGGAAAATTTTGGGTAATTACTCTTTCCACCCTGGGTGAACCAGGACCACTAGAAGTTGGAGAGGCAAATCCTGATGTTGGAGTAGTAGCAAATTCAGTTTCAGGTTCAGATATTTTAGGTTCCTCAGCTAAATCACTAGTAGATGAAAAACTATCAGTAATTTTGGAAAATGAAATAGATTGCGGATTATAATCTGTTACTAAAGCTTGATAATCAGGATGTACAACCAATGAAGACTCTCCTTCTTCAGGTGACCCAACTCTAGTGTATCTAGGAGTTACAAGGGCTCGTAGCCCTTTAGGCTGGCTCGGTGAAAAGTCAGGAGGTTGGCCCCGAAGTCTACGGGACTTCCTCGGTAATTCAGCCACAATTAAATATTTTAACTACTTCACACGCAAACAAAGAAAAATCTCAATGAAAACCACCTAAAGCCTCTAAAGAACCAAACGATTTTGAATCACACGCCTAAAGAATCTAGGAGATCAAACCACACACAAACAGTAACTTTCCGTACTGAAATCACTAGTTGGTGATGAAATCCAATGTCGCAGAATTCAATACAGAAATGGCGGTTGGAACAGTTACCCCGACAACTTGCTTAATGAATAGACTGGCACAAGTTTCTCCACTAAACTATCTCGAGTGAAGAGAACCCCCCAGAAAATCCAAGTGAGTCTAGCCAATGTCTGCTCCAGGTACAGTGGGATCTTCCCTCCACTGTCACCTTAGGAAAGAATCCTATAGAATATGGTCACTAAGGTTACCAACGGAAACAAATATACCTGGGGGAACAGTCTACGATCCGATACACACGCAAGGGCAGAGTAACAAGCTCAATCCCCTTGAAGGCTCCTTGACATAATCCAAGGTTTACCAACAAGTGACCCCAGGCTCCTCGACAATGGTTAATCTGAGGTTTACCATTTTTAATACGTGAATATCTTCTATCGTTCCCAATGAGGAAGGATTGATTCCCACACTGGTTCAGATATGATCTCGTGCTTCTCCTTTAAGAGGAGCTTTCCCAGAGCATAGATGTAACAATTGGATTTGATCTCCTACCTCAAGATATAGCTACTTGTTTGTTTTACTATCTTGGAGAGTTAATTACTCACTACTCCAAGATACTAGCCTAAGCTATGTTGGTGATATAGAGCCCTAGAAATAAAAAGATTACTAGATAGATTTTACTTTAAGCGTTATTTTTATTGGTTTTTTCTTAAGTCAAAAGGTGCAGAGATGAAACTTATGGTGTGAAGACTTCACTCCAAATCACTAAAAAAATGCACTTAAGATGATAAGAAGTCTTTTCCCTTCAATGAATCTCTATCTAGGAAAGAGTTGAGAATGCAAATGCTTGTAAAAACAAATCTTTCTTTAACAAACAAATCAAAAGAAGAGATTTTTGTCTTTTCCAATACACTTAAAAACGAGACAACTAGTTATGCTCACGAAAATTTCCCTTTTCTTTAAAACACTCAAATCTACTAAAACAAACTTTTTCAAAAGAGATTTTTTTTATTTTTATAAAACACTCAAAACTATGGATAAATCTAATCTTGAGATCTATAAATTCTAAAAAACTATTTGAAGTAAAAGCTTACAAGATTTCTTTTCAAGGATGTTTTACTTAGCTATAAGAAAACTAAGGACTAATTTGTCCAGAATCACAAATCAGTAAAAAAACAACCAATTTTTGTTTTCTTTTCTAAAAATGAAATCCAAAATTTTCAACACAAGTCCTTTCGAAGTTTCGCAAAGAGAAACATAAGATGGATTCCTCAACAAAGGCAGATTTTGCAAACGGTCAGACTCATAAGAAGGCCAGTAAAAACCAAGGTGATCTGAGGCTTCTAAGCTCTGAGCTACTACAAGACCAAAATGAAAATCAAACCCGACAACCAAAACTTCTAGGAATTTCACCTAAAACTTTAATGCCAATGGAATTAACCTAAGAAAAGTTCTTGACAAGTCATGTGCAGATCTGGGCAGAGGTTAAAAACACCTAAACAAATCCTAAGCTGAGTGAAAGATAAAATCTTAGGTTTTTCAAAATTTTGACAGGGTCCGCAGGCCCGCAGTTCACACAGGTGCGGGACTGCACTGTGTGTAAAGCAAAAGTGCGGATAGGTCCGCACTGTGTTACAAGCAGAGGGTTCGGTCCTCTCCCAAAAGTATGAAAAACAAAAAATAATTCAATATTAACTAAACCTACCCAATCCCACACACATCAAGCCAAAAACAGAAACGAAAACACAGTTTCTCAAGTCAAAGCAAAAACAAGGAAAAAATCAAGTCCCCAGTGGAGTCGCCATTTTGTCGACTGGATAAGTCATTCTTGCGGAAAAGACCGACCTCCCTAGTATCTAATGATATCTAGCGACAAGCAAACCAAACAAATTCTATCTTTCTCTAAATATGCAATTTATAAATAAAGGAAAACAAGTGTTTTAGGCCTACCTTGGGTCCAATGCAAGTTTGTGGAAGCCTCGCTCTGTTGATCCAAATGAGCTCCCTTGTAGAGAATCTGCAAACACAAACAAGCACACAAATTAAATAGCACCTGAAAAGCCAATATAATAAATCATACTTATCATGATGATCAAGGAATTCATGAAACAAATCACATAAGACAATTTGTTGAGAAAAATGAATCTGATTGTATTAACTTAAATCAAATAAGAACTTTACAACCTTATGCCTTGATGTTGTACAAGCTCCTCCCGGGGTCCAGCAAGAAGTCTCCTCTACTTTGACAAGTTTCACTCTCTTCCCAATGAAGCCAAAAGGTATGTGATCTCTCCTCTCAAGCTTAACTAGGAAGTCTCAATTCCAATAGGATTTACCCTCAAAAATGTTCAGCTTCTAACTTCCCTAGCAACCAGCCCAATGCCTTAATTTATAGTGCAATGGAGGGAAGTTACTAGGTCCTCCTTCAAAGTGATAAAGCCCTCCTTCAAAGGGATAAGCTCCTCTCATCAAGGGATTAGCTCCTTCACTTTTGGGATGCATGAACCACCTAGGAGCAAACCATCAGCGTCAAGATTCCTTCTAGAATCATTTGGAATTAACCCAAAGTGAGTTTTTAAGAATAAACTTGTGCCTTTTTTACTTTCACAGGGGTCCGCACCCACTCCTTTAGAGACAGAGCTGGCAGGTCCGCAGGTATCATGAACAGGGGGTGCGGGACCGCAGGCAGCAGTGAGAGAAAGTGCGGAACCAGAACTTTATTGATTTTTAAGGTCTTTCTCTCATTTTCAAAGCTTGACATGAAGAGCTGAGGTTTGAGACTTGCTTAGGAGGACAATATGAATGATGATAGACCCATACTGACTACAAATAGTCATGGTGACAATATTTTATGTAACACTAAGTGAACTTGTTGCAATGAACATATCAAATTATAAGATGAAATTCGTTGCAACTTAGTTTGCCTTTGAAAGTATTATTTTTCTTAGGACTTAGGCTTAGGGTGGTTGTTAGGATTCACATGCAACGGTTTCAACAAAAAAAACCATAAAAAACCCAAAATAAACATTACATTAAACTCCACAACCACTGGCGATCAGACTAACTGGGCGGAGGTTGAAACCGTTGCATGTGAGTGTTGGCAATATAACCACCAGGTGCCACCTTCTCGATCTCCCCTGGTAGTCCGGTGATGGTTTCATATATCTTCGTTCACATGGAAACAATCTCCATTAGCACTGCGGTGATAGCTAAAACATTGGCGATCTTTACGCTCTTTTCACATGTGACTATATGTTTCGCCGCAGTTTGCTAACTCCGATGGTTTCAATGCTGTGGTGAAAACTCCGAATGTATTACATACCTTGGTCACATGTGACCTATCTTCTGACGGTTCCGATGCGGTCAGGTTGGTAGTTTAGGAAACCTGATAGTCTTAGATGACCCTTTCACATGTTGCTGATGTGGTTTGCTGATGGTTTAGACTACGGTCAACTGTGTATTGAATTGTAATGTTTTGCAATGCATTTAAACATAGGTCGAGGGTTGTTTTTCTTAGCACTTAGGCTTAGGGTGGTTGTTAGGACTCACATGCAAACCACATCAGAAACACAGAATCATCCAAGACCTTACCCATTAGGCTTAGGGTGGTTGTTAGGACTCACATGCAATAGTTTCAACCACCCTAAGCCTAAGTCCTAAGAAAAACAACCCTTGACCCTTTAACTGAACGCCATGAAAACCATGTTACCTGAACAACCTGATCCATAACCAACACTGTCGAAGCTGACGACACTGAACTGAATTGACGACAACTCTGAACACCCATGCAATGATCTGATGAGATCCTCTTGGATTGTTCCTCTCCAGTTGAAAGCTTTTGGACTACAAAAGTTTGAATAATCAAATAGTCGATGAGGGTAGAACTCCCTCTCTTTCCACCTTAACCTGACGATGTACCAATACATTTGATCAATCACTTGCAAGTGATGACCCTGATGATGCTGACCATGGTACCTTTTGAGTCGGTGACCTGTTTCATCCATCTGTAATATGAACAACTTGTGACGATGGGCAAACAACCTGTTATGAACATGGAAATTGATTTCTTTCCACGAAGAACCATGAGCTAGTGATTCATAATCTTTGAAAACAGTCTCTACTAGATGTTGTTTACTACCATCAACATGTTTAAACAATTTATTTTGTGGAATGACAGAGACAATCAAAGATACTTTTGACATCAAACCAGCTATACTTTCCTGATTCCTGATTACTAAGTGAACTTGCTGCAATGAACATATCAAACTATAAGGTGAAATTCGTTGCAACTTAGTTTTCCTTTGAAAGTATTGAATTAGTTGTTTATTTGTTTGAATCACTTTTTCCTTATTCATTAAATGATGTTTCCATCGTTTAGAACTTTCCCTTGATGCATAAGTTTCCCTTAGACACTTTTACACTGCTTTACAAAAGGCTTTGATATGAAAACAAATAGGTTTCCTCTCCACTTGAAATTAGGTTTCCAAATTGTTTAAAACATGAAATGGTGACACAATACAAGAGAAATTTAACACTGACTTTCCCCAATACTAACTTGTATCCCCGTATCTATTAATTTCCAAACTTGAACTGAATTGATTCATTCTAACATTAGGAAGAGGTGCTTTAGGCACAAACTGTAATTCATGTTGTATTCCCTACTTATGAGTAAGATGTTTGGTTTTCCATAGAACTAGAATAGTTTCTATCTCTTGAATCAAATCATTTTTAAGCTGAGTCTCATAACTTAAACAAGCATCATGTCAATTGTTATCTTGTCCTTTCACACACATGATTACAAATCTTTTAGTTGAACTTATTAATCGCTTCATCTAATTAACATTAACTGAATTCAAGTGATTTTTGTTTTGATGTGCCCTGACAATAAATTCAACCCCATCTTTCTTAACGTGATATTTATGTTATGTCCTATAAAATACTGCATCACGATCATAAAGTTAAGGACTTCCTAAGATAACTCCACATATGTCTACTGGAACCACATCTAATTCCACTTCATCAATGTAATTAGTTGTTATGGCAAATCGTAATTGACATTGTTTGGTGAATTTTGTCTGAGTTGATTTATTTAGCCATCCTAATGGGTAAGGTATTGGATGATTCTGTGTTTCCAAACCCAAACTTTTAACTAAATATTCAGATATGAAATTCGCCTGTGATCCACTGTCAAAAATTGTATCTATGTTTGTATGCTTAGAGGTTATCCTTATGTTAAACAATTCAACTCTTTTATCCTCATTTTAAGGATTTATGTTTGATGAAGATGCAATAATTTTCAAACTTGAACCAGTGTCAGAAGTTCTACCTATTGTAACCATGATGGTTATCCTCCTTTCATCACCTGAATCTAAACCTAGATCTTGTTGGAATGCTGCAATGGCCTTCTTTCATCCTTCTTCTTAAGGAACTTTTTGGGCTTAAGTTTTGGATGAAGTTTCCAACACTTAGATTCATCATGACCGATTATCTGGAAATGAGAACAAGTAGGTATTTCCTTCTGAGCTATCACTGATTTCTTTCTCTTCGAAATGTTCTTCCCCTTACTGTCACTGAAATCTTTGGTTTCCAACTCTTTGGATGACTGCGATGAAAACTTGAAGGGTCTTCCACCTGATTCAATATGTATGGCCTGAACACACACTTCATAAAAATCATCAGGATTAAACATCAATAAAGTATGTTGCAAATATGAATGTAGACTGCCAATGTATTTTAAAAAAGTTTCATGTGTATCCAACGAAATAACAAGCGCCAATGCTTTCTTCCTAAACTCCTGAGTAAACTCCTAAACACTTTGCCCTTTACCTTGCCTCAGATGCTGCTAGTCAATAATAGCTTGCTGCATGTATCCTAAAGGATAGAATGGTTTCCTAAGAGCTTTTAAAAATTTAGACCATGAAGAGATGACTTTTCCTTTACACTTTACATCTATCTGAAAGCTATAGACATTTTTGGGCACTGCAACCCCAATTATAAATGTCCATAAACCAAGGGATCTTAAGTCCCTAAAAGTGTTGTCCCAACCCCTAAAAGAACAAGGTAAACTGATTACAGCATCTCCCAGAAATTCTCCATGAAAAACTACTCAGAACTAGTCAAAACTGGACCATTTCACCTGCTCCATGGTCAAAGTGCGTTGCATCCCACCTATGTTGAAAATCCCTTCTATGGGGTGCGATGGGCGAGAGTGGACAAATGGCAGGGTCAATCCGCAAGGTGGAGGATCATGGAATCTTCCAGAAACTTCTCCTGTGACACTTGCCTCTCTGCATTCGCCCAGGGATGAGTAAGAGATCATCAATCTCCAAGTGGAATAAAAAACTATCAGAGAGAGGTCACTAATCAAATCTTAGAAGCTGACTCACCTCCCTTGCAAACATCTATATATGGATCCCTCATCCCAGGTATCCAGAGGCTGGAATTTTGTATCTTGTAAGGAAGTTCTACTGGTTTCTTGGTGTAACATCATAGTGTTGGGTGATCTAAGCTTTTCATGAGGTGAAGAAGGGCTTTCTTGCTGAGAGGATGACACTGGGTCAGAACAATTGGTTGTAATCCTCTTTTCTCTTTCTTGATTATCAATAAAACTATTCAAGTTTTCCTCCACATTCTTGTATGATTGATTTTATATACATTTGTGTGGTCAATATATGTCTTGTCCTATATTGTTTATGATAATAGATCTATGTTCTTGGATAGTGTTATGCTGCTTTGATTCTACAAGTGCTCTTTGAAGCTGGGTAGACAAGGAAGCGAGTGGCAAAGATCTATCAGAAGGGAGAGGAATCAAGCAAGGAACCAAGCGCAAGAAAGAGGTTGGTCTCCTTTATTCCCCTCTTATCTACTTCAATTAAAGGAAAACGAAAGTGGTTTTAGTTTGTTTTTTTCTAAGGTAGCTACCAGCCTTAGTGGGACTAGCAGCTCTGCATAGACACTAGATTTCCCGGTAACAAAATGGCGACTCCACTGGGGAGCGAATAGATTGTTTGTTTGTCTATATTTGTTTACTTTATAAACTTACAGACGAAGCCTGAATTCAATCCAGCTAGCCTTCGAACTGCATTTTCTATGCAAGTGCAAAGTAGATCAATGCTGCTTTAGTCTATCTCCAGGTTTCGTTTATAAATTGATCAATTGATTTAAAAGCTCTCTAATTGCCCTTGTGGTGGCTCTAGTAACCTCCTTAGATCTACCCCTGTGATTGATTTACTGATTACCACTTGCCCGGCCTAAATCCCTGAACTAAGCTGCAAACTGTGACTCGGAACCCAGCTTAAGTCTCATCCCTGGACCATCGCACTGTCTCTTCATTGGAAACTGAATGCATTGCACTTCCTGAGTGTAGTAGGTGTGTTGCATTTCACCTTCCCTGTGTTACAGGTGCGCTGATCAGACCTCTTCTGCTCTTAGATTTTGGTTTCTGTGTTCACTCTTTTCAGCTCTATTCAGGAGTTTTGCTGCCTGTAGTCAGTATACCTCTGTTGAAACCCCCTTCCTTGCAATTATTCCACCTCCATTGTGCAAATAACTGTAAATGTTTTTATGTATTTTGAGCCATTTTGAGTTCTCTTTTACAAAGAAGTAGCGTAATTGAACTGTCGTTTCTTGATTTGAAAGTGTCGCAAGTGTCGTTTTCGGTCATAGAAGAGAATCCGATTGTTCTTGATAGTCGATTACACTGTTACTCTTGTATTTGATTTGAATTGGTAGTTTTTCAAGTGTCAAAAGCAAGTTTTCAATTCCAAATCGCAAAGTGTCATCGTTGTCTTCATTTTGTCTTGAAAAGAAAATTGTTAGTAATGTCGCTTTGAAAAATAATTCGGATTTGTGCTTAGCTTTCTTTTTATCATTCACACATTAAGAAGGCTGAAAACAAATACATGCATGTGCATTTGCATTTAGACTGCTTTTGGTTTGATTTAGGACAGTGCATATAGTGTGTGATCTCTGCTCTATGTTGAAAGAGTATCGTCTCTCTTTCCTTAGTAGCTAGGATTTTCATTGCAAAAAGAAGATTAAATGATTGTTTGTCATCTTAGATTGCATTTTAGGAATTGTACATCTTCATCACGTGGTGAACCTAAAAGGAAAATTTCTTAAGCAATATCAACTATAAAATAAATTTAATGAATCTAAAAACACTTTGGAACCTAACGCACAACATTTAGAAGTCTAGGCTAGAGACGTATTCCAGCGTCGTAAAGTCTGGTAACTATTGTTTTCACTGTTGGTTGGGTGATTCCTCCACTTTGAGATGATAAGTACCAGTACGAACTTGTGCTCCCACGTACCGTCAAGTATATATTGGGAGACCACAATAGGCTTTATCCTTTATCCATAGGAAGCCATGTCTGCCGCCCTATCGATCGCAATGCACTGAACACAGCATTCAGGAAGATTGATTGTCGTACCGTAAAAAGTATTATGCAGTTTTGCGATTGGTTTGGTAATCCCTCTGTCTAGATTTCCAGAGTAGTCCCTTTCATTCCTTTTCAGACTCCTTTAAGGAAAAGGTCCATCTGAGAACTTGTCACTTCAAGCTCATTAAAAATCGAAGGCGAATAGAGTCATCTTTTGTTTTTTCTTGACTCTTAAAAATTGAAGAAACAAGTTGTGTCAAAGCATCTAAAATTCATTTAATTCGGAAACATATTTCCCCTTTATTTTTAGTTGATCGAGTAATCCGCAATCGTGGAAGAAATTTAATTGAAACCCCGTTGTTCGCGGAGGCTTATGAGTCAACCGTCTTTTTCTTCAGAATCGAAACTGTTACAGACAAAGCGAACTCATTTAACCGGTTCCAAATCCCCTGGTAAAGTTAGAACAAGTGTTCCAACACCATCGGAGACTTCGGTTACTCCAAACATTTCTGGTATCCCTGCCTTTACAGAAGAAGTTCAGCAGCCACCAAAGGATAGTAGAACTGATCCTAGTGTGAAGGTAAACACTTGTATTACTAAACCAGCTCCATCTACAGCTGATTCGGAAGGTGCTATTCCCCAAACATCTGTCGCTGCGGATTCTATACCTTCTTCGGAACCGGAAATATTTTACGGACCTGACGGTCTACCTCTTCCACCTGGTCTGATTGCTATAGAAGAGATTGTGGAAGATCCTCCATCTAGCACTCCATCGCAATTTGGAGTTGGGATCACCCTATATCCTTCTTCAACAGAAATTAGTCTACCATTATCGAAAGCTCTTGTAGAATTGCTAGGAAATATTTTGGATAGACTAGAAATGTCCGAACAACCGTCGACATCTAGGACTGTGTCATCCGACACAGCGACAACAAAACTTCCTGTTGTCACTCCGACAATGTTTGCTGACATACCATCTGTCCGAACTAGCTCTCAATCGCTAGATGGGACCCACTCAAGGGCTATCTCGACAGTATGGTCTGTTCCTGTTTGTTCATCCGGAATGGTATTCGGGAACTCTTATGTTGAGTCTCAGCAAATTGATCCTTCGCGGTGTCAATTTGGGCAGTCCGGTCCTCAAGGCAAAGCATTCCTTTAAGTACCAGATTACCGTTGTATGGGGGGCAATATACCCTTTCATTGTCTCCTCCGAGAGGACAACCATACGAGAGTTCACAACAAAATTCAAGTTATGCTGGAATTACATCTAGTGGTTGGGTGGCAATACTGCCTCAACAACCAAGAGTTGTATATTCGATGCAACATTGTTTACCTATGTCTAATATACCAACTACGCTGGCTATTGTGACGGTGTCGCAAGTAGAAGCGTTGCCTGTTGTATGCCAACCTCAGGTTTCTCAGGTTGTAATGCAACAACCTCTTGTCCCTGTGACTCAACCACAATCGCCAACTAGTGGAATGACACAGGCCCAAACGGGTACAATTACCCCTCATCTTGGTCAAACGGTCAGTATTGGACAACAACACATGGCCTCGCAACCATGGCTGGTGCAATACCAACAACCGCAATTCCAACAAGTATACCAAGGATCTGAGCAACAAATCTTTGCAAATAGTGGGCAGTCATATATTCAAAACGGTCAAAATCAACCATTCTACAATGGTTATGCCCATCAACCTTACCAAAGTTACCAGCATCAAATGCATTATGCAGGTATGCAAAGACCAACTGCTCAGGCCATTCCATCCTATCCTGGGTATGCTTCGCCAAATCTGAATCAACAGTTACCCTTCGTGGCGACTTTAGAGTTACCAGATCTAAATCAGCTAACGAACGATCCAATTTCTTACGCCCCTTGGTGGCCAGTGATTCCGCATAAACTTCCGTCAGATATTCCTAAATTTAATGGAAATCGGGGTGAAGACCCATCGAATCATGTGATGAAATTTCGTCTGTGGTGTTCTTCAAACACCCTAAATGATGATTCGATTAGGCTTCACCCTTTTTAGAGGACGTTAACTAGTCCGGCAGCAAAATGGCATATCGAGTTACCCAGAGCTTCGTTTGACAACTTCAGTACCCTGGCCACAACTTTTTTAACCCATTTTCAGTTACCAATAAGGTACAAAATGGGAACAGAACTTCTTACCAATTTCAAGCAAACAATGACCACTCACATATCCGATCATATTCATGGGTGGTGATGTCGTCGTAGAATGGTAAAAACGTATGTTCCTGATCAGCATTTAGCTGAATGGTTTATTAAGTCATTATTACCTTCCATTACAAAAGATGTGGCAAAAGGAGGAGTCATCACTGAAGAGAAAGTTATTGCTCGTGCGCAATATTTAGACTTGATTTATACCCAGTCTGGCACACTCTACAATAAAATCCCTGACGCTCCCAAACTGGAATTTTCCATCCCTCCTCCTCCTAAATCGAACAATGACTTTCATGCCGACGATGGCGTGATTGGTATGACAGACACGAAATAGACAAAGGCTAAATCTAAGAAGGCCCGTAAGAATTCCAGTCAAAATGCAAAAGAAGAACTTCTCACCTCGGAAGTAAATGCCATCTCGAATGATAAAGGCAAAGAAACCAAGCAACCAGGAGGCAAGAAGAAAAACAAAGGGAAGAAGAAGAAACAGGAGGAATCGTCACCTGAAAATTCTTCTGCAAACCCTCCTGGGGATAGGAAACCAAAAAGTCCATGCTTAATATGTGATGAGGATCATTGGACAAGAGATTGTCCACATAAAGCTGAGCTTAAAAGATTCATTAAGAATTCAAAAAACTCGACGGTATTGACTGATCCGTTTCCAAATCTAGGAACAAATCTGGTTGCTAGTGAAAATGCTTCCCTGTCCCAAGTGCTGCTGTTGTCGGTTTCGAAATAGCAAAATGATGCTTTGATATCGACAAGGAATAAAGATTACGGGAATCCACAGCTGTCGAACAACAAGGATAAAGATCAACCTAGTAGTTCGACAACAACTTCGACAGAAGTTGAGCCGCCCATTATTCTAGAGCTAACAATAAAACCGCCAAAGGGAGTAGTACTCAAGTCGACATTTAATCCTCGTGCCAGAGCAGCACAACATTATAATATAGTGGAAGATCTGGCCCAATCGCCATCCGCTATGTCAACACTTGAGGTACTACAAAATTGCCCATCCCAAAAGGAGGCTTTATTATCAACTATAGGTGGGATAGACCCAAAGGATTCTAATCTTGTGTCCTTTAATCACAAAGGATATGATCCTTAGTTACCAGCCCAACTAGCTTTCCTCATTCAAGTGAAAGCCCTCAACAAAACTGTTCATTGAACAATTATTGATGAGGGGGCATCTACATGTATTATGTCGATGAGTTGCTGGAAAACTTTAGGATCTCCAACCTTGTCACGATCTTCGACGACATTAAAAGCATTTGATGGACGAACATATACACCATATGGTATTCTAAGTAACTTGCAAGTTGAACTAGGGGGGAAAATAGTAGAAATAGATGTCGAAGTAATCGACAGAAACCTCGATTACAACATCCTACTAGGAAGACCATGGATATATGCTATGGTTGCGGTTGTGTCGACCTACTTTAGGAAGATTGCATTTCCTTTTCAAGGAGGAATTACAATCGTCAACCAACAAACATTTCTCCCCAATAGTTCCCAAGTTACAGGAAGCATTTCGATGATCCATGGAAGCCCCCATTCGCTTCAAAATATCGGAGTAGGCCTACTAAAAGATCTTATATTAATGGGGACTTTTGCCCTCCTACCTCCAATCAATCTGGCGGAAGTGGCAACGGTAGGAACCTGCAATATGATATCTTTGTTTCAAAAGATCTCAGAAAACGATATTAACATGGATCATCAGCAGGTACTGCCTCCAAGCCCAATAGAAATATTGTAGCAATCAATGTTCTCGGCATGGGAGGAAGACCCGAATCAACGCTCATCAAGCGTTTGGATAGATAGGTCTAAGGAATATGACACCCGTTCAGATCCTTGGTCGCAAGTGCATTACACCGACGAAGGAATTATTCAGTCAATGATAATTGAAGGGGCGCCATGGGAAGATTACCACCATCGTTCCCATCTTCCGGATTGTCAAGAAGATACTCCTGATGACCTCCATCATCCTTCAGTTTTTGATTTCCTATCAAATACTGTAAACACGGTGGATTCCGAATGAAACTTGTCCAATATTGAAGAGACTATCACCATAAATATCTCGACCAAAACAGATGTTGTAGAAAATATTTATGTCGTCAAATGTTGTTCTCCTTCAGAACTGGAAATATATAACGCTCTCTTTAGCGAATTCAGAGATGTCTTTGCTTGGTCATATGATGAAATGCCAGGCATTGACTCGAGTATAGTTGAACATGAGATAAAGATGTATCTAGATGTCAAACCGGTATGACAACGGCTACGGCAAGTGCACCCCAAGAAAGCCGCTACCATCAAGGCAGAAGTTGAAAAGCTTCTCCATGCTGGTTTTATTTACCCAGTTCCTCTAACCGATTGGGTATTGAACATTGTTTCCGTGATGAAAAAGAAAGGAACAATTAGAGTGTGCATCGATTATAGGGATGTAAATCAAGCTTGTTCGAAGGACAACTACCCTACACCCTTTATTGACCAGATAATTGATGAATGCATCGGATGTGAAATATTTTCATTTATGGATGGATTCTCCATGTATAATCAAATAAATATCCGCCCACAGGACCAGTCAAAGACTGCATTTATTTATCCGTGGGGCACATTTGCATATTGCAAATTACCCTTTGGTTTAAAGAACGTAGGGGAAACATTTTAGAGGGCAATGAATTATGCCTTCCATGACATCAAAAACATTGTTCAACCATATCTCGATGACCTTCCGGCTCATTCGCGAAAGCGAACCGATCATCGGCAGCATTTGAGAGCGATATTTCTACGTTGTCGACACTACAAGATACGACTCAATCCACACAAATGTGTGTTCTGTGTCAGTTCTGGTCGTTTGCTTGGCTTTGTAGTCTCAACGGACAGGATTCGTCTCAACCCATTTAAGGTTCAGGAAATCATAAATTTGCCTTCACCTTCAAATTTGCTTCAGATTCAGAAAATCCAAGGGAAAGAAAACTTTCTGAGGAGGTTCATTCCAAATTACGTGGAACTTGCTAAAGGTTATACACGTCTATTGAAAAAAGAAGTACCCTTTGACTGGGATTAGGTTGTGCAAGCTTCCTTTGATGCTTTAAAGGAATCCCTAATGAAAGCATCATTAATGTACGCTCTTGATTATCAAAAAGACTTTAACTTGTATCTGGTTGCAACGGATACAACCATAGCAATGGTTTTAGTTCAAGAAGATAATGGAATTGAATATCCCATATATTATTTAAGTAGAAACTTAAATGACACATAAAGCAAATATTCCTATGTTGAAAAGCTGGCTCTCGCAACTGTTCAAGCGATACAGAGATTTCAACATTATGTCCTCTTTCGAAAAACTACCATCTTGTCAGATTGCAACCCCATGACTTATATTTTGTCGCGACAGTTGCTGGGGGGAAAATATTCAAAATGGATAGCAATTCTCCAAGAGTTTGATCTAGAATGCATAAAATCCAAATCAAAGAAATCCCTGGTTTTCGCGGAATTACTATGCGATCTCCCATCGTCATCTAACGATGAAACATCCGAAGAAACAATCATGGATGAATCTATGTTTCTGATATCTTCAAGCAATCCGTGGTATGGTGATATAATCATCTATCCCCAAACCCAAAAATATAGTTCTAACACCTCTTACTCAGAACAAAAACGTATTCGATACCAATCAAAAGACTACATGATCGTCGGTGATACACTTTACCGTCGTGGTGTCGATATAGTTCTGAGGAGGTGCCTCACCCATGAGGAGGCTGCAAAAGTCCTGAATGATTCCCATTTAGGCATGTGTGGGGGGCATCAATTTGGTTATGCTACGGTGCAAAAAATTTTATGAGTAGGATACTTCTGGCCAACAGTGTTCAAAGATTGCATAACCGCAGTTAAAAGTTGCCATGCATGTCAAATTTTCGATAGCAAAACCAGAAAACCACCCACGCCTTTGTAACCGATAGTTGCTGTTGGGCCATTCACCAAATGGGGCATTGATTTCATGACATGTAACCCCACCTCGACCAGGGGGCATGAGTATATCATAGTCGTGGTAGACTATTTTACCAAATGGGCCGAGGCGATGCCTACGTTAAACAACATCAGCGAAACAGCTACCCTTTTATTTTTCAATCATATAGTCGCCAGATTCGGCGTTCCACAGGCTATAGTCACAGATCATGGATCGCATTTTCGTAATCACATGATGGTTGAATTGGCTGCCAAACTAGGGTTGTCCCACGACAGCTCTACTCCATATTATCCGTAGGCCAACAAACAAGTTGAAGCAATCAACAAGGTCCTCAAGCGGATGCTGCAAAGGATGATTGGAGTCCACAAAAGGAGTTGGCACCTGATCCTATACTCGTCCTTGTGGGAATACCGAATATCGGTAAGGAATGCAACTGGGTTTACACCCTTCCAACTGGTGTATGGCCTAGAGGCAATCTTACTAGTTCAGTGTGAAATCTCGTCCCTCAAACTCGTAGTCGATCTTCTCCCCAGAACTTCGGAAGAGAAGGCTCGTTTCTTGGAACTAATCCAATTGGATGAAACCCGTCGTGATGTCGCTTTGGCTAGCAAATCCCATAAGAAATGAGACAAGGTGCAGTTCGACAAGAATGTCAAACCCCGTGTCTTCTCAGAAGGTGACTTGGTCTTACTTTATGACCAGGAATCCGATAAATTGGGAGCAGGTAAGTTCAAGTCTTTATGGATGGGCCCCTATATTGTTAAGAGAGTGTTAGCAAAAGGAGCCTACGAGTTAATGGATTATGATGGGATTCCACTGGCGCAACCTTGTAATGGGTTGTACCTTAAGCGTTACTACACATGATTTAGTGTAGTAACTCATATGATTTTGTTACATTTTTGTTTACACTAAGAGTAATTGTCCTGGTCGAGTAATCCACTTTTTACATTTGTTGCAGATGTCGAACCTATTGGAATCTTTTGTTGGATATGCTGACGGAGCGAGTCGTAGTTCGCGGAACCTATCTTCTGTGGCCTAGGCCATTTTTGATCCAAGCGACGAGTTAGTAAGTTTCAGAGGGGTATGTATTGGTCGGTCAACAAATAACATCGCTGAATATAGCGTGTTGATAGAACTTCTCTCTGATGCCATCACACATGGCATACATCGACTTGTCGTCAGGCTAGACTCACAGCTCGTCATACTACAACTCACTGGTATCTACTCCATCCGAAATCCAGCGATCTATCGCATGTTCCTAAGGGTCAATATTTTGGAAAGGCAATTTGATTTTATTCAATATCAGCATATTTCCAGAAACTTAAACACATTAACAGACTCATTGGAAAATTATGTTATAGATAGACATTTGCAACATTTGTAAAAAGAAGCATTTCATCAGCATTTGCATTAGGATCATGTAACTTAACCAAAATAAAGCTCCGAAAATCAAAAATATATATATATAATTGTTTATGGTTTACACATAATGTTCTGTAACCAAGACAAAAATTGGTCAAATGACCCAAAACTCAAAACGCTAGGGGGCACCCTAGTCTAATGATGTTGGTGATAACAAGTCACCGCCTATGCAATCATGCGCAAAAGCCTAGTCCATCGACTCGGCACGCCAGTAGTATGTCGCTACAACCTCAGAGGCAGCTCATCAGTCCTCACATCTGGAATACCAAGGGTTAGGCCCTCAATCTAGTCCTGTAATGCTGAAAGAGTCTCGGCCACATCAAGGTCATGAAGGATAGCCCTTCCCACAACCTCTCCTGCTGGAGCGGCAGCTGGCACTCTCAGGCGTACTATTGGACGAACTGGTCTAACATCTGCATGAGAACATGAGTTTTGATTAGTCTTGATAGAAAAAGCACAAGAACATTATAAGGAGAAACGATAAACAGAGATATTGTCAAAGAATTTACCAATGACGCCCCACTGCTCGCCAGCCGATAGTACCAAATCCGGGTCACCCTGGAAATCCATACCAGCATATGGATACTCGGAAAAAACCATCTCTTGACGATCGAACCACCCGAAGAAGGTATCAGAAAAGGAAACCTGAGACTGACTAGCATGTCTGGACATATGGTCGACCCATCTCTGCATCCGTGGCTCAGTGGGTGGAGGTAAACCAAGTGAAACATACTGCGGCTACATCAGCGGGATCTTTTCCAAGGAAAAAGCGGTCAAAATAGAAACATTTCCAAAGTTCTTCAATCTTTTGTTTTTCACCTTGGTCAATTGTTCTTTCATCACAAAGAGTACTGCATCACTCCAGTTGAACACCTTTGGTTCAAGGCATTCTAGGGCATACTACATATAAGACCGGTTGGCCACATGAAGAGCCACATTACCAGCCATTCTAGCAAAAGTGAACAGAATGGTCCTCAAGGGCCTATCAGTGACATCTTAGATATTGATCTTGCCATCTTTACTCGGTTGAGATCCCTCTTTGCAATACCTGTGAATGTAATCTCTCACAGATTCACCCCCACGGGCCGAACCTGATAATGAGATAGGGGCACCCCGCCTCGATAAGCCGGTCAAAAAATAGATGTCCACGATAGTCAAGGGGATAGATTTGCCCCTAATCTGGAACACCTGGGTGGTAGGATCCCGTGCATCGAGCAAATATTGCAACAAGTTGATTTGTTGCCTCATGCTAGAGATGCGGAAAAACTTGAACAAGCCACAGTTCCGCAATGCATTTACCGTAACCGGATCATGTAAAGCAAGCATGTCCTCTTCTTCATGCTCACGTTCTCACCATGTAATAGGCATTTTGCTCCGATGAATCTCTGAAATCAAACAAGAGAAGAGTCAGATCCTGATTTGGTGAAAAACAGGCAAAAATTTCCATGAGAAACTGTGCACAAATTTCCCTCCTTGCGCCCATCGCACCCCCAGCAGTGTTCTAGGTGCGTTGCAAGATAACTGGCCAATGGCCAGGCCAACATGCAACACACCTTTCGATATAGAAAGGGTGCGATGGAGCTAGGGCGAGTTTTTCAAACCCCAGAGGCTCAGAAAAACCAGAAAACATGCTCAGAATTCAAAAAGGAAAGAATGAAACTAAAGAGCTCAAGTTTAGCTCCTACCTGGTCCAGACGGCGCCAAGAATCGTCCACAGAATCTCCTGGAATCAGCTAGTGAAAATCAAGGGGGAAAGCACCTCCAAAGCTCCAACAAACCAAAGTTCAAATGAAATGGTAAAATGAGAGGTAAAAAACCACTTTTAAATTACTTTTCACGTAATTCAAGTAAAATATTAGTGTTTTGACTCATTTTTCAAACATATATTGTTCATTTCTAACTAGTTTGATGAAGCAATTGAGCAGGCAATACGACCTTTGAAGGAACAAAGTTATTAATGGTAAAATCAAGAAAATCAGTGACCATTATTTCGAGCAATTTTAACGCGGAATTCAAGCTCGTTAAAAAATAAACATAAGCAATGAGAAAATGTTCCCCCAGAGTTTAATTTCATTAAAAAATGAACCATTCTCCGGTAAATAACCATCGTGAATGTATTATAATCAGCCTTTGAAGACTTGGTGGTGTTCTCATCATCACCTCCACTTTGTTTTGGTTGATCATTCACCTCCATTTGATTGTTTACCCTTTTTGAGGAACAGCTGCGAAGAGTGATCCTGTTAGCCATCCTTGTGACGCTGCCATGATTGGAAAATTCCAAACCTTACCTGGAATCAGCTGCTACCCAAATTTATCACTCGTTCCTCAAAAAACGAGTCTCCTTTAAGCTCTTTTCAATTGACTCGTAAAATATGAAAAGATTTCCGAGCCATTGGCCTTTCCAGCTCGTTAAAGTGACCGGAAGTGCTATCCCTCCTTTAGATTTTAATCTTTTTGGACTTGAGGGATTATTACACAAAAAGATCGAGCACTTGTTTTGTTTGGCTCGTTAAAAGTACCGAAAATTCATCCATTTTGTATTGTTTTATGCTTTTTCGGACTCAAGGGATTATATGACGAAAAAGGATTATTGGAGTTTTCTTTACATCCCTTTTTCAGACTCTCTAAAATTGAAAAGGACCGAGTTATCCTTGTCGTTAAACTCGTTAAAACCTAATAGTGAAAAACTTGTCCATACAGACAAGAACGAGTTTCACTATCGCTAGGCTCGTTAAAACATAGCAATGGGTTCGCCCGAAGGGAAAATTATAGAACAAGCATATGTTATCCTCCTCAAGCTTGAAAAAAATAAAGAGGTACTGGTCAGCAATGACTGGGGAAAAATTGGGTAGAAAACTTGAAAAACCTTTATTGGTAGCAAGTCGCTCTTGAACATGACACTTTCACTCCGCATCCAAGTCGGGTTGGGTTGTTCCATTCACTAGTCACATCACCATGGTTCCGTCACACCATCCATATTTGGGGTTAATGCTACCAATCCATCATATCAGTGTCGCCGATATGTTCAAGAGAAGTCGCCCAGAGAATTCACCTGTGTCTCACCCACTGCAACACATTCATGCTCCATTCTTTCATGACCGCCACCCTGAACCTTATGTCATCAGATTGTTTTCACCTCCAGTGAAATCATTTGCTCCATTCCGTTTCATTGATGTGGGATTCACTAAGGCCCTCCTATGACGGATTGCTTCTTGTCGACATCAGCTCATTATCCAAGAAGTCAATCTAGGGACAACCCTTTTAGTACTTTGAAGCTTGCATGCCTCAATGGCAAGTTTCTCACTTCCGGTGACAGGTTTACATCAATGGCCTGCGACCGAAAGATTTTGTGTGGTGTTCGATGCCAAGTCCCTTATTCACACCACGTGAATTGTACTATAGTACCTTGAGTGTCATCATCATTATCGGTGATTCCTCTCGCGCCTGTTAACAACTTACATCATTGGTTGGTAATCAGGTGATGTCTTTCCATGTTCGACCCTAGAACATCTCTCACATGGATCGACTTGTACTTTGAGTGAAGATCGAATGAGATTGAAGACCCCGGATCTAGTTTCATCCATCCGGGCTACGATATATATTCAGGAAAATAAAGACATTGAATGTACATCATTGCTGCACAGATAATCATCCAATCTAAGGGATGATGTCTCTACCAGAATCATCAGTCTACACTCAGACGATTGTCTGTCCTATGTACATGAAAATTAACTTATAAAGCTGAGCATGGGAAATTCCCGCCTCATCTAGATCATGAAAATATTATGAAGATAATGTATTGTATTGTATCTTATTACAGGTCGCCTTCCAGCTTGAAAAAACTTCGGATCCTCATGATAAAGCATTTCACCTGACATCAAAAGATTAACGACCTCATGCTTTAGGGGGCAACTATTATAGACATTTTTGGGTACTGCAGCCCCAATCATAAATGTCCATAAACCAAGGGCTCCTAAGTCCCTAAAAGTGTTGTCCCAACCCCTAAAAGAACAAGGTCAACTGATTACAGCATCTCCCAAAAGTTCTCCATGAAAAACTACTCAGAACTGGTCAAAACTGGACCATTTCACCTGCTCCATGGTCAAAGTGCGTTGCATCCCACCTAAATACACACAGGAGGTGTGATGCATGTTGAAAAGCCCTTCTATGGGGTGCGATGGGCAAGAGTGGACAAATGGCAGGGTCAATCCGCAAGGTGGAGGATCATGGAATCTTCCAGAAACTTCTCCTGTGACACTTGCCTCTCTGCATTCGCCCAGGGATGAGTAAGAGATCATCAATCTCCAAGTGGAATCAAGAACTATCAGAGAGAGGACACTAATCAAATCTCAGAAGCTGACTCACCTCCCTTGCAAACATCTATATATGGATCCCTCATCCCAGAGATCCAAAGGCTGGAATTTTGTATCTTGTAAGGAAGTGCTGCTAGTTTCTTGGTGTAACATCATGGTGTTGGGTGATCTAAGCTTTTCGTGAGGTGAAGAAGGGCTTTCTTGCTAAGAGGATGATGCTGGGTCATAACAATTGGTTGTAATCCTATTTGTTCTTTCTTAATTATCAATAAAGCTATTCAAGTTTTCCTCCACATTCTTGTATGATTGATGTTATATGCATTTGTGTGGTCAATATATGTCTGGTCCTATATTTTTTATTATAGTAGATCTATGTTCTTGGATAGTGTTATGCTACTTTGATTCTACAGGTGCTCTTTGAAGCTGGGTAGACAAGGAAGCGAGTGGCAAAGATCTATCAGAAGGGAGAGGAATCAAGCAAGGAACCAAGCGCAAGACAGAGGTTGGTCTCCTTTATTCCCCTCTTATCTACTTCTCATAAAGGAAAACGAAAGTGGTTTTAGTTTGTTTGTTTCTAAGGTAGCTACCAACCTTAGTGGGACTAGCAGCGCTACATAGACACTAGATTTCTTGGTAACACTGAGTTTTACTTTCCCACTAGATTAAAGCTATTCCCCCCATTCTAAGTGTAGCTAATTGAATTTTAGTTTTATCACTAGAAATGTTATGAATGCGAAAATACATTTCTAACTGCTTAATCCAGTTATCTAACTTTTCAAGATTCATTTCACCATCATAAACAGGTAACTCAAATTTCACATCAATTTTCAAAAGAGATGTTTTCTTAGGTTTCTTTTCTGTTTCAGATTCTGCACTGGAAGAAGAAGAAGAAGAAGATGATGATGATGGAGATGACGGAGGTGAAGGAGGTTTATCTGCCTTGACTTTACCTTTGTCCTTCTTCTATGTCTTTGAAGAAGAAGCTGCATCTCCCGCCTTCTTGTCTTCGTAAAATTCTCCCAACATCTACTGCATAGTCAAGAATGCATGCTGAAACTATTCTTCACTCATCTTAGTTTCAACATTTTCACCTGCATCAGGTCTTGACATGGTCGATTTATGAATGACTCGTCACTTTCTAATCTCTGGATCGATCTGCTCAAGGATTCCTTCTCCTCGTTGTGACTTTGACCTAGTTAACATTCAATGGCAAATTCCACAAATGAAACCTGCTCTAATACCAAATTACATGACCCGAAAATGATGATAGACTTAAACTGATGTAGAATTGATTAACCATTGATGATTTGAATGTTAGCTCAAAGCATGGAAATTGAGGAAAACTGATTGAGAAGAAGACTTTACGACAGCTGATTAAACATAAGAAAGATGCATAACAAAAGTGAAAATAGTAAAAACACAATGATACCACATAGAAAAATTGATTAAAGAGTTCGTCCCTGATGGACTACATCTTCGGGTCTGCTTTCAAGATGGGCGACTGCTTTATTAGGATTGAAACAGGTGAGGTCGATTACACAGAGATTTGATTAGTCTGAATGTGCATGCAGACACTTTTGATCACTATCATTAGATAGCCCTCTGAACCAGATTTCCAACGCCTATCACAGTTCCCAATTCCAACTCCGAATGCTCCTGTTACACTGAAAACAAAACTGCCTATGACCTCCAGAATCTGCAAACAAAATTCAAAACCACTCTCCTCTGATCAATGAAGGAAAATCCACCTTTTAAAGGCCTACAGGTACATAAAACCACCTTGGGCTGAAATGAAGATGAATTAGGTTGAGTCTGGATAGGTTTGAAGCTTGGTCATGTTGGCATTAGACATCTAGGAAGATGGGCATGGTCATCGAATTAGTTTCAACAACAAAAACCATAAAAAATGCAAAATAAACATTACATTAAACTCCACAACTAGTGGTGATTAGGTTAACTGGGTAGAGGTTGAAACCGTTGCATGTGAGTGTCGGCGGTCTCACCACCAGGTGCCACCGCCGTGATCTCCCCCAACGGTTCTAGCGACGGTTTCGCATATCTCCATTCACATGGAAACGGTCTCTGTTAGCCCTGTGATGACAACTAAAACTCCGGCGGTCTTTACGCTTTGTTCACATGTGATTGTATGTTCCATCGCGATCTACTAACTCTGATGGTTTCAATGCTGTGGTGAAAACTATGACAATCTTACATACCTTGGTCACATGAAACTTGTCCTCTGACGGTTCCGATGCAGTCAGGTTGGTGGTTTAGGAAACTCGATGGTCTTACATGACCCTGTCACATGTTTCCGATGTGGTTTACTAATGGTTTAGACTACGATCAAATGTTTATTGAATTGTAATGTTTTTCAATGCATTTAAACATAGGTCGAGGGTTGTTTTTCTTAGGACTTAGGCTTAGGGTTAATACATGGTTTGGTATATCATAGGTTTAAGACTTAGCATTAGGTTTATGTAATGTGTTTTGGTTTTAATACATTTGTAATGTATTAGGGTTGCAAACTTAGGTTTAGGATTACATTTGTTTTTCACAAAACCCATGTGCAACATATTGTCGCAATGTGACATAAAACCATATACATCATCGACATCAGCTACCTTTGCGACGACAGCCCTGACGACACATCGAACCTCTGCAACGGATGACACAACCCATGTCGACACCAAATCCTGTGAAGGCGAACGACAAAACACATGTCGTCAACCAAATCCTGGCGGAACTGTCGATGAACACAAGTCGACAGCCAGGTACAAACCCATTTAACTAAATGCCATGAAAACCATATTACCTGAACAACCTGTTCCATAACCAACACTGTCGAAGATGACGACACTGAATTGAATTGATGATGACTCTGAACACCTGTGCAATGATCTTGTTATCACTTAGAATAAATTTTTTATGTATATAGTCCTTGGTCCTAGTTCAATGTCAAAGGTCTGTGTCATATGGTTTTCGTTTTATGTTTCATACTTAGGATTTGGAGTTTTAAAGGTGTTTGCTTTAAATTATACTCTAATCCTATTGGTCTTCCTCCACCATCATTGTGTTATAAGCTATGTCTTGTCTTATCATATTCACCGAGCCTTTTCGTGATTTCGCAGCGTAATCTCCTATTGGCCAGTTTCGCAGCGTAATCATTGTTCAGTCATTTCGCAGCGCGTTATCATTAAGCCATTTTGCAGCACATTATTAGAATTTCAAACTAACCACGCTGCGAAATCACAGATTCGTGCATTTCGCAGCGAATCCTTTCTAAAGTGTCAAGTCTGTTAATGAGTCATTCATTCTGTCCTCTCATGTCAGTTTTTGTGTACCTTTCGTAGCATGTCTAAGCATTCATCAGTCATCACTCCACCAATAGATTTGATGAAACGCACAGAAATATCATTCAAATGGATTTTACCATGCATGGATCTTGATGATGATCGTGAGTGTTACATAAGTGACCAGCTTGTGTGATGATGTATTTGAGTTTTCAAGCGAGCCTGATTACAAGCGAGGCCGAGTCAAAGAGAATTGAATCACCATTTTAAATGAAGCTGTTGGTCATTATCTGTGCGAAGATTTCAAAAGCAAAATGGAGAGGAAAGAACATAGATCTGGAAGATGTCAGAGAACAGAACCTGAAGGTTTAGACCTCGCATTAAGAGATGAAGGCGTGAAGAAAGCATTCAAAGATGCTGGGTGTTGGAATTTCTGTAAGAAGCTGCAAGGTGGCCATGCTCAGGTAACAAAAGATTTTGCTTTAAACTTCACCGGTTTAAATTCTAAAATAGCTATGTTGGAAGTTCAAGTGTCTCCGGAGGAAATAGCTGCTGTAACTGAGATCCCAAGAGGGGGGCAAGAATGGTTTAAGAATTTTAAGTTCGATATGAATTCATGCAAAGAGTTTTTAAAAGAGGCATATGTGAATGAAGACCTAACAAAAGCAGTGCCTAGAAACTATGTCAAGGAGGATTATGCCCTTCTTCTCACCTGTATTCAGAAGTACTCGACCTGTGAGGGAAGATACAATAAGGTCTACTCTTATCACTTCAAGTTGCTGTTACATTTTACTGGTAAAGCATCCATAGACATTCCCTTTTACTTGTTTCGCAGTCTGAGCAAAATGTGTGACAAAGTACAATTAAGAAAGGAAGACTGTGAAACATCTTTGTTTCACCATGGTTTGGTTAAATTGTTAGTTTTGGATGGTCTCTAGAAAATTGGTAGAGACTGGAACTCGTTCATTTTCATGACTGGTTTCCAAAGTAAAACATGTCTTACTCCACATCCAGTTAGAGAAAAAGAACAATCAGTCGAAGAGCTCATGCTAGCTGAGCTTCAAAAGGAGGCAAAAGATAAAAAGAAAGCCAAGACACAGTTAAGAAAATCAGTGAAGCCACTGATCATTAAAGAACAACCTCAGCCATCAACAAAAGAAGTAGCTCAGCATAAGAAGACTGTACCTGGACCAAGTGGATCCGAAACAGTGTGAAGAGTAAGGAAAAGGAGCCAAATAAGTAAAGAAAAAGGCAAAGCATTAGCTGTTGAAGAAAGCCCGGTATCTAAGGCAAGCCTGAGTGATTTGTTGGAGGCCATTGAGTTTGAGCAAATTGAACCAGTACACATTGATTTGACACAGACATCACCAGAAAGCACCAAGAAGTCTAGGGCTTCAAAAAGATTGAAGTTTGATGAACCAGGTGCAGAGTTCAGTTTCAAACCAAGAAGACCTATTACAAGGAAACAAGTGAAGGAAGCCGAGGAATTGCCCAGAACAGAGGAGGCAGAGAAAATTAAGCAAAAAGACACAAATACAACAGTTATCATATCTCAAGGAGGTAATACTATAGCTGTAAGGAACTTGTTAGAAATAGCCAAACATGAGATTGCTAAGCTGAAGAATACCACTAGGCAGTCTGCAGTCAGGTATGCAAATTATCGTAAAGTTGTACTGAAAGGAAGTGAAAACCTAGTAAACCAGGTGGATTCAGTAGCTGATGTTTATACATGGACAGTTCCCACAATTAAGGAGGCCAAATTCATCAGAAAGATAAATATACATTTGAGAGCCGAAAACAAAGCTATGAAGAAAAGGATTGAAGACTTGGAAGCACAGCTAGGTCAGTGGAAGAAGGTTGAAGACTTAAAGGCCCAACTAGACCAATTAGCTGATAAATGAAGTTGTTGTTCAAAGAAAGGTTTTGTTCCAAATTTTGGCAAATTTTGCTTAGTTTTGTTGTTTTGAGGACATGTATATCCCTGCTATATGTATCTAAGATCAAAAAGAGTTTTGGGAACCAAAGGTCTAAACAGTAAATACCTCAGGGCAAATACAAGTTGTTTTAACAAATTCAGCAGTTTCGTAGCGCACTACAAAACTGTTGAAGCTGGTGTTTTTTAAAGCAAACAAACAGTTTGGTAATATGTGCGGGATTTTTCCAAAAGGGAACACCTAAATGATATGTAAAGATCAAATGAAGACATCCTAGCCATTCTGATCAAGACAGGTGTGCCTTCAAAAAGGTGAAATGTTTAACTCAGGTTTAAAAAAAATTCGGTTATAAAGCCACTTTATTACCGGTCATAGGGTATTGAATGAATTGCATACATGGAATTTTGGCTTGCACACTTGGATATCGATGGAGAATCTGATTCATATGGAAACATGGCGGTGTTCTATATTTTTGGGTTATTAAAGGGACTAAAAAGACATGCTGCTGCATATTCGAAGTGATGGGGGACCAGAACCAGAAAGCAAGGGATATTCCCTAACATCGCTGAGCAGTTAAAGCCTTCAGTATCCAAAGCCAACATGGAGCATTAACTGCTCATCTCAGCCATCCCAGCCAAACGAAAAGGAAACCAGGTGTCAAAGCTGCAAGGAGGAATCCTTCTACGAAGGAGATAGAGTTAGAGTCATAATCAGATTAGAACTCTTTAGAATTTCAATTATCAGTTATTGTATTTAATAGTTTGTTACAAAGCAGATAGGTGTCATTAGTAGCAGTCATCGAGATCCCCTCATGCTGGAGGAGGAAGCTCCAAGTAGTTAGAATTATGTTTCTATATATAGCTGAATCATCTATGTAATGAGGGTTGGATATTTGAAAAAACAGAGTATTATTTTGGCTTGTGTAAAAACTCAGTTTCAGTAATACAATTGGCTGCTTTTCTTCTCAGGATTCATACAGTGTTTCAATGCTCAAGATATGTGGTTTTTCTTTATCCTTAATGTTTTTACAGTTGTATAAATACACAATCACTCAGAATTCACTTATGCTGCTCTGATTTCCTGTGTGTATTTGTAAGCTGAGGTTTTCTATGAGATGTGTTTTGAGTATTTAAACATCACATGCCCTGACTTCTATGTATGAGTAGTGTTATAGTTTACTGAAGTATGATTAACTCCATAAGCCCAATGGAAGTCTTTGTAATGTCTGTCCAGCCAGCATGTTTGTTAAATTCACCTTACAAGAGTTAGCCATCTTATCAATAGTCAAAATCAATAACCTTTTGAGAGAGCCCTCTCGGGCTAGGGAGCCTAATTCTTAGTCAAAGGATTGGTCTGAAACAGTTACACAGAGTCTACCTGATCAGCAGCCCTTCAGTGCTTGATTTTGTGATAACATTTTGGTGCGTCTGCCGGGAGCCTGAAGATTACTCATTCCCGAAATTATAAGACTGAACTTCTGAAGGTAGCAGGAGCTCAGAAAGGTTTTCGAGGCTGCATTCTACCTTGGTGACTCCATTAAATCTTAAAGTTCAAAAGGTGGCTTCGAGAGGAAGATATACAAGGAGTAATCCTGACCCAAACCCACCTAGTCCTGTGGATAATCCCAATATCATCTCAAGGAGTAGACAAAGATTTTCTGATATACCAGGTACTTCAAACATTTCAAAGTCTTTGTTTCCTGAGTTTTCTAGAAGCCCTGAAGATAAAATTGTTGATGATAAAATTCAAGAAGTATTGTTGAGGTCTGAAAACGAAGAAGAACTTATTGGTATCATTTTAGATTTACAAAAAAAAGGCATTGATACTTCATCTTTAGTGTCACAAAAAGATAAAGAAGAGTTTTGGGAAATTGTTACTTCAGAATTGCTATTAGAGGAAGAGGACTTGAAACAGCTCAAAGAGCTTGACCCTTTTGAAGTTTTGCTTAAATCTAAAACTGGTTTACCTCTCCCAAATTGGAGTTCTTTTGTCAGTGGTTTACAGAGTCCCAATAGCCCTTTCCGTACTCATACTTTATCTTCTGCCTCTGCTAGTCCAAATAGTCCTCAGACAACCTCTCATACTAGTTCTGGTTCCACTAGTCATACAGTACCTGTTATCCCTGCTCCTCCTTTCATTATGGTTGTACCTGCTAGGTATGCTCCTCTAGCTCTCCCTGCTGTTTTGCATGATCTCCCTAGTAAATATGCTGCTAGAATTCCAACATGGGGAGGAGATGAAGACATTACAGCTGAGGAACATGTGGATAGGTTCAATGATTTTGTTGATAGGGAAGAAGTGGATGATGAAGATGTAAAATTAAGACTGTTTGCTCAAACTTTCATTGGGGAAGTCCGAAAATGGTTTAAAGCCCTTGGAGCTGGTAGCATTCATAGTTGGGCTGAGTTTGAAGATAGCTTTCTGAGGAAATGGGGAAATAGAACCAATCCTGTTCAAGCCCTCACTGAATATAATAGTCTAAGAAGAGCTTTAGATGAAACTGTCCAAAACTTTTCTAAGAGGTTTAATAAAGTATATAATTCTATTCCAGCACATTTGAAACCTCCTGGAGCTTTGGCACAGTTAAGATACGCTGAGTCATTTGATTCAGATTTCTCTCTTTTACTCAGAGAAAGAGAGTCTGCTACTCTTGTTGACATGCAAAATGATGCAGTTAAGGTAGATGTGAATATGCTTGCTGCTAAGAAATAAAAAATGGCAAAGACTAAGATAAAGGAAGAGGAGAATCCTTCTACTTCTGCTCAAGAAGACAAGTTTGAAACCATGATGAAAACCATGGAGAAATTGATGGACCAATTAGCACTTGGGAATACTGCTGCTCCCCAAGCACATCAAGTGCCTCGGTTTAGGAACCCTCAATTTAGAAGGCCTCATAATTAGCAAAGGCCAAGAGACAATAGAAATCAGCAGGTAGATCCTCCAGTGAGACCTCCTTTCCAACAAAACTTGGTGGATGAAGAAGAAGAACCTGAAGTACCTGAGGAATCTATTCATTGCTTTGGTGAGGAAGACTCAGAAATTTTCTTAACAAAAGAGGAACATGATGAGTCCAGCATGGTAAAAGCAGAAGAGGAGCCTTCAGATTTCTTAAAAGGTTATCAGCATGCCATATTTGAAATTCAGAAGCAGTACAATCTTAGAAACCGAGATGTCCCTATTACAGCAAATAAAGCACAGCCCAAGAAGAATATCTCAAAGGCAATTGAAGATAAAAAGGAAAAGTCAAAGCCGGTTGATGGTAAAGGTGATTCCCCTCTTGATAGAAAGGATATTCAAAACCCTGCTCCTCCTAAAGAACTTGAAAAGTCTACTTCTGTTTTTAACATTGAAAATGAGATTGCAAAAATTAAAATATCAGTCCCTTTCAATGAAATTCTCAAGGTAGACAAATATAGAAGCAAGATTGTTGAAATGCTTAATTCTCCACCAGGAGGGGCTGATATTCTAAATGTGCAAGAGGATAATCCTATTATCTGTTTAGGTCCAAGACTTGAGGATGAACAAAATGATGAGTTTCCCCCTTTTTATATAAGCATTAATATCCATGACATGACTCTACATAATGCTATGCTGGATTCAGGGGCATCACATAATCTCATGCCTAAGGTAATCATGGAAAGACTGGGATTAGAAGTAACTAGACCATACAAGGACTTATTTTCATTTGATTCAAAGAGAGTTCATTGCATTGGTTTAATAAAGGATGTTGTTGTGGCACTCACACAAATCCCAGCAAAAACAACTGTCATGGACATTGTTGTTGCAGACATTCCACCTAAGTTTGGGATGCTTCTTTCAAGGTCATGGGCAGCAAAAATCAAGGGTACCATGCAAATGGATCTGACATATGCTACCATCCCAGTGTTTGGTGAGCAAAGGAGGTTGTATCGTGAAACAAGGATGGCATATATGGTAAGCAGCAAAGACAAGCCTCAAAATTTTCCTATTTACTCATGTGATACAGGTCTTGGATCAGATATCCTTTTCAATGAATCAGTTGGTAAAGACTCACAAGATGAACATGCAGAAAATCATTGTCGAGAGGTACAACAAAGAGATGAAAGAGACATCACTGGTTGCTGGTCCCTATACTTTGATGGAGCAGCAGGAAAAGAAGGGGCAGGAGCTGGAATTTGGATCACTAGTCCAACTGAAGAAAGTAAGTTTCTGTCATACAAACTAAACTTTGATTGTACCAATAACATGGCTGAGTACGAATCTCTGGTGTTAGGCCTGGAAACCTTGATAGAATTGAAGGCAAACAACATTGCTATTTGTGGAGATTCCGAATTGATTATTAAACAAGTACAAGGTGCATATCAAACAAGGGATGCAAGGATGAGAGCCTACAGAAATTTAGTGTTGGAGTTGTTGGAAAAATTTCAATCCTATTCCTTCAGTATAAAAACCAGAGATCAAAATTCTATTGCAGATTCTCTTGCTGTTGCAGCCAGTCTTTTTATTGTTCCCAAACATTCTTCTGATAGCTATGAAGTGAAGGTTCGCCATAGACCAGTCATCCCAGATAATATCATCAACTGGCAAGTCTTTGAAGATGATCAGCAGGTAAGAAATTTTCTTGAGTTGAAAGAAGAGTTTGAGCATAATCAAATAGATCAGCAGAATATGTTAACAGAGACAAGGGAAAAGTCTGAAGTGTTGCAGCTACAAAACAACCTAATTCCTAAAGGCCTTATTCCACTTGAAAAATTATTTGATCAAAATGATGTGTTTAAAGCACCAAGATTGCAAGCCAATGAAGAGGAAATAGAAAGCTGTAATTTAGGTGACTCAGTTGTGCCCAAATTAGTCAAGATTTCAAGGTTCCTATCAGCTGATATGAAAGTCAAATATGTTGAAATGATGAAGAAGTTTATTGATGTTTTCGCATGGTGCTATGCTGATTTGAAACAGTATGATTCTTCAATTATACAACATACCATCCCAATTAAGCAAAATGAGAAGCCTTTTAAGCAGAAGTTAAGAAGGATTAACCCTCTTCTAATGCCACTGATTGAGAAAGAGGTGAAAAAGCTTTTTGATGCCAAAATAATTGTTCCAATCAGATTCTCAAATTGGCTTGCTAACTTGGTACCAGTCAGGAAAAAGAATGGGGAGATTAGAATTTGTATAGACTTCAGGAACTTAAACAAAGCTTCACTGAAAGATAATTACCCCCTCCCCAAAATGGATTTCATTTTGCAAAATATTGTTGGTTCACAAAGAATGTCTATACTTGATGGCTTCTCAGAGTATAATCAGATCCTTGTTCATCCAGATGATCAGGAGAAGACAACTTTCACTACACCATGGGGCACATTTATGTATGCAAAAATGCCCTTTGGCCTCATGAATGCAGGAGAAACTTTCCAGAGGGCAATGGACATTGCTTTCGCTGAAGAAAAAGATAAATCAGTGGTGGTATATCTTGATGATATCACAGTCTTTTCAAAGAAGGAAGAAGACCACTTAAAGCACCTTGAAAGGATCCTACTAAAGTGTAGGAGGTTTGGTATTTCTTTAAACCCAACCAAAAGTATCTTTGCTTTAACTTCTGGCAAATTGCTTGGACATATTATCTTTGAAGAGGGAATAAGGATTGATCCTAATAGAGTTAGTGCAATTCAAAGGTTAGATTTACCAAGGAGTAAGAAAGAGATTCAATCCTTTCTTGGAAAGGTTAATTTTGTTAGAAGATTTATCCCTAACTTTGTTGAAGTGGTCAAAATTATAACAAAAATGTTAAGGAAAGGAGCAGATTTTAAATGGACAGCTGAAGCAAAGAAGTCATTTGAAGAGATCAAAAAGGCGCTCACTCAAGCACCAGTCCTCATCAGCCCGGATTTTACCAAGGAGTTTCTGATCTTCACATTTGCTTCTGAAGATACAATTGCTGGAGTTTTACTGCAAAAAGGAAGTCAAGGTACTGAACAACCCATTTCTTTCTTTAGCAAGACATTGGCTAATGCTGAATTGAAATATAATATCTTAGAAAAGCAAGCATATGCATTGGTGAAAGCAATTAAGGATTTCAGAATTTATGTGTTGCACTCTCATATTGTTGCATATGTGCCAAATACTGTTATAAAAGACATTCTTACACAAGCTGATCCAGATGGAAAAAGGGGGAAGTGGATAGCAAAGTTGTTGGAATATGATATTGAGATCAAGCCCACCAAGTTGGTAAAGGGTCAAGGCCTAGCCAAATTGTTAACTCAGTCAAATCTGGACTGTATTGATATTAATTTAAGCACAGAAATCTCAGAAATTTCTGAAAATGAAGAAGAGTTGGTCCAAATAGATGAGAAATTCCTGATTTCAGAATGGTATAAGGATGTAGCATTTGTCTTGCAGCATAATAGAGCTCCTGATAACCTTTCAAAATCCAAAGCTAGGTTCACCAAGTTGAAATCCCTCAGATATTTTGTATATGACCAAAATCTGTTTTGGAAGGATGCAGGAGGGATTTTATTAAATTGTCTCATTGAAGAGGAAGCTGATAAAGTAGTTGATGAGTTTCATAAAGGGGATTGCGGAGGTCATCATTATTGGAAAGCCACTGCAAACAAGGTTTTAAGAGCTGGCTATTTTTGGCCAACTATGTTTAAAGACATTTATAAAAAGATAGCCACATGCCATGAATGTCAAGTATTTGAAGGTAGAAGAAAGCTCATGCCAATGCCATTGGTTCCTATTTATGTTGAAGCACCTTTCCAGCAGTGGGGATTAGATTTTATAGGGGAAATCCATCCTCCTTCATCAGGACAGCATCGCTGGATTCTCACAGCCACCGATTATTTTACAAAGTGGATAGAGGCAATACCCACCAGGCAAGCAAATGATTCAGTAATAATTTCCTTTTTAGAAAATAACATCTTATCAAGGTTTGGTTGCCCAATCAAGATTATCACAGACAATGCCCAAGCTTTTAAGTCCAAAAGAATGATAAATTTTTGTCATCAATACCACATTTCCCTTGGTCATTCCACTACTTATTATCCACAGGGAAATGGTTTAGCTGAAAGTTCAAACAAGAGTCTTGTGAGAATTATTAAGAAGCTACTGCAAGAAAATAAAAAGGCTTGGCATTTGAAACTGAAGTATGCCTTGTGGGCTGATCGAATTTGCACAAAGAGGTCCATTGGAACATCACCATATGAACTTGTGTATGGAGCAGAAGCTATATTCCCAACATCTCTCGGGGTACCAGTAATGAAGCTGATTCAAGGATTAGAAGAGGAACCAAATGCTATACAGCGAAGGATCAATCAGCTAATAGCTTTGCAGGAGAAAAGAAGTGAGGTGTTTGATAGTCATCAACAAAATCAAAACAGGGTCAAGAGAGCATTTGACAAAAAGATCAAAGAAGTTTCATTTCAGATTCATGATAAAGTCCTGAAATGGGAAGCCAGAATTGAAGAGAAAGGTAAACATGGTAAATTTGAAAATTTGTGGAAAGGGCCATATCAGATTTCTGCTTTCCATGGAAATAACACCTACATTCTGCAGGAGGTTGATGGAACACCATATGCTGGAGGACCTGTTAATGGCAGGTTCCTAAAGCATTATAATCAATGAATTTCTGCCAAGTGTCTCACAAACATTGTATATAACCGTTTTATGAGTTTTTTCTTGTTGAAAATGAATGACAAGCTGAACAGGAAAGCTTAAGCCCGAGGTGAAGGCCCACAAAGCTAGAAAGGAATGCTTGTCAACTCTGTGTGTGTGTTTTTAGAATTTGAATAAAGCACTGGACCTACGAGTTCTTAGTGTACTAAAGGAGCACACTATCCCAAGTGGAGCCACTGTTATCACTTAGAATAAATTTTTTATGTATATAGTCCTTGGTCTTAGTTCAATGTCAAAGATCTGTGTCATATGGTTTTCGTTTTATGTTTCATACTTAGGATTTGGAGTTTTAAAGGTGTTTGCTTTAAATTATACTCTAATCCTATTGGTCTTCCTCCACCATCATTGTGTTATAAGCTATTTCTTGTCTTATCATATTCACCGAGCCTTTTCGTGATTTCGCAGCGTAATCTCCTATTGGCCAATTTCGCAACGTAATCATTGTTCAGTCATTTCGCAGCGCATTATCATTAAGCCATTTTGCAGCGCATTATTAGAATTTCAAGCTAACCACGCTGCGAAATTGCAGATTCGTGCATTTCGCAGCGAATCCTTTCTAAAGTGGCAAGTCTGTTAATGAGTCATTCATTCTGTCCTCTCATGTCAGTTTTTGTGTACCTTCCGTAGCATGTCTAAGCGTTCATCAGTCATCACTCTACCAATAGATTTGATGAAACACACAGAAATATCATTCAAATGGATTTTACCGTGCATGGATCTTGATGATGATCGTGAGTGTTACATAAGTGACCAGCTTGTGTGATGATGTATTTGAGTTTTCAAGCGAGCCTGTTTCCAAGCGAGCCTGATTACAAGCGAGGCCGAGTCAAAGAGAATTGAATCACCATTTTAACTGAAGCTGTTGGTCATTTTCTGTGCGAAGATTTCAAAAGCAAAATGGAGAGGAAAGAACATAGATCTGGAAGATGTCAGAGAACAGAACCTGAAGGTTTAGACCTCGCATTAAGAGATGAAGGCGTGAAGAAAGCATTCAAATATGTTGGGTGTTGGAATTTCTGTAAGAAGCTGCAAGGTGGCCATGCTCAGGTAACAAAAGATTTTGCTTTAAACTTCACTGGTTTGAATTCTAAAATAGCTATGTTGGAAGTTCAAGTGTCTCCAGAGGCAATAGCTGCTGTAACTGAGGTCCCAAGAGGGGGGCAAGAATGGTTTAAGAATTTTAAGTTTGATATGAATCCATGCAAAGAGTTTTTAAAAGAGGCATATGTGAATGAAGACCTAACAAAAACAGTGCCTAGAAACTATGTCAAGGAGCATTATGCCCTTCTTCTCACCTGTATTCAGAAGTACTTGACCTGTGAGGGAAGATACAATAAGGTCTACTCTTATCACTTCAAGTTGTTGTTACATTTTACTGGTAAAGCATCCATAGACATTCCCTTTTACTTGTTTCGCAGTCTGAGCAAAATGTGTGACAAAGTGCAATTAAGAAAGGAAGACTGTGAAACATCTTTGTTTCACCATGGTTTGGTTAAATTGTTAGTTTTGGATGGTGTCCAGAAAATTGGTAGAGACTGGAACTCGTTCATTTTCATGGCTGGTTTCCAAAGTAAAACAGGTCTTACTCCACAGCCAGTTAGAGAAAAAGAACAATCAGTCGAAGAACTCACGCTAGCTGAGCTTCAAAAGGAGGCAAAAGATAAAAAGAAAGCCAAGACACAGTTAAGAAAATCAGTGAAGCCACTGATCATTAAAGAACAACCTCAGCCATCAGCAAAAGAAGTAGCTCAGCATAAGAAGACTGTACCTGGACCAAGTGGATCTGAAACAGTGTCAAGAGTAAGGACAAGGAGCCAAATAAGTAAAGAAAAAGGCAAAGCATTAGATGTTGAAGAAAGCCCGGTATCTAAGGCAAGCCTGAGTGATTTGTTGGAGGCCATTGAGTTTGAGCAAATTGAACCAGTACACATTGATTTGACACAGACATCACCAGAAAGCACCAAGAAGTCTAGGGCTTCAAAAAGATTGAAGTTTGATGAACCAGGTGCAGAGTTCATTTTCAAACCAAGAAGACCTATTACAAGGAAACAAGTGAAGGAAGCCGAGGAATTGCCCAGAACAGAGGAGGCAGAGAAAATTAAGCAAAAAGACACAAATACAACAGTTATCATATCTCAAGGAGGTAATACTATAGCTGTAAGGAACTTGTTAGAAACAACCAAACATGAGATTGCTAAGCTGAAGAATACCACTAGGGAGTCTGCAGTCAGGTATGCAAACTATCGTAAAGTTGTACTGAAAGGAAGTGAAAACCTAGTAAACCAGGTGGATTCAGTAGCTGATGTTTATACATGGACAGTTCCCGCAATTAAGGAGGCCAAATTCATCAGAAAGATAAATATACATTTGAGAGCCGAAAACAAAGCTATGAAGAAAAGGATTGAAGACTTGGAAGCACAACTAGGTCAGTGGAAGAAGGTTGAAGACTTAAAGGCCCAGCTAGACCAATTAGCTGATAAATGAAGTTGTTGTTCAAAGAAAGGTTTTGTTCCAAATTTTGGAAAATTTTGCTTAGTTTTGTTGTTTTGAGGACATGTATATCCCTGCTATATGTATCTAAGATCAAAAGGAGTTTTGGCAACCAAAGGTCTAAGCAGTAAATACCTCAGGGCAAATACAAGCTGTTTTAACAAATTCAGCAGTTTCGTAGCGCGCTACGAAACTGCTGAAGGTGGTGTTTTTTAAAGCAAACAAACAGTTTGGTAATATGTGCGGGATTTTTTCCAAAAGGGAACACCTAAAGGATATGTAAAGATCAAATGAAGACATCCTAGCCATTCTGATCAAGACAGGTGTGCCTTCAAAAAGGTGAAATGTTTAACTCAAGTTTAAAATTTTTTCGGTTATAAAGCCACTTTATTACCGGTCATAGGGTATTGAATGAATTCCATACATGAAATTTTGGCTTGCGCACTTGGCTATTGATGGAGCATCCGATTCATCTGGAAGCATGGCGTGTTCTATATTTTTGGGTTATTAAAGGACTAAAAAGACATGCTGCTGCATATTCGAAGTGATGGGGGACCAGAACCGGAAAGCAAGGGATATTCCCTAACATCGCTGAGCAGTTAAAGCCTTCAGTATCCAAAGCCAACATGGAGCATTAACTGCTCATCTCAGCCATCTCAGCCAATGAAAAGAAACCAGGTGTCAAAGCTATAAGGAGGAATCCTTCTACGAAGGAGATAGAGTTAGAGTCATAATCAGATTAGAACTCTTTAGAATTCAATTATCAGTTATTGTATTTAATAGTTTTGTTACAAAGCAGATAGGTGTCATTAGTAGCAGTCATCGAGCTCCCCTCATGCTGAGGAGGAAGCTCCAAGTAGTTAGAATTATGTTTCTATATATAGCTGAATCATCTATGTAATGAGGGTTGGATATTTGAAAAAATAGAGTATTATTTTGGCTTGTGAAAAAACTCAGTTTCAGTAATACAATTTGCTGCTTTTCTTCTCAGGATTCATACAGTGTTTCAATGCTCAAGATATGTGGTTTTGCTTTATCCATAATGTTTTTACAGTTGTATAAATACACAATCACTCAGAATTCACTTATGCTGCTCTAATTTCCTGTGTGTATTTGTAAGCTGAGGTTTTCTATGAGATGTGTTTTGAGTATTTAAACATCACATGCCCTGACTTCTATG